>VDFB02271358.1:514300920-514471211 GCA_007258455.2 Sequoia sempervirens
TCCCCCTTACCCTCAAGTTGTTCACTCAGGCTCCTTATCAACTATTTCTCATTATCCCTCTTTCATGCTCTATCCCCCTCTAGTTCCTCATAATAATCCAACTTCATCACCCTAAAATCCTCTATCACTCCATCCTCTTTCCTAAGATTTTTCACCTAATGATACTTCCCCTCCTTTAGAACTTCCTCCTATTGGGTCCCAAAATCACTGTTCCACTTCCTAGAACATAATTACGCCAATAAGGCCAAGGTTGTCATCAAGTGGTGAACTTGGTTTATCGATAGAATAATGGAGGGTTCAAGGTCAAATCTACGAGAGTGGGTTTTCTCTCCTACATTTCGATCTCCACTTAAACTCATGAGGGTATAACTTGAGGTTATAAATAAAATGAACAATTGAAAAATTGTGGTAACTAAACCCAAATTGTTGATACAACACTTAATATTGTCATTGATCATGAGAGCAACTAGCTACCATACAACCTTTATATAGTTGATCAAACAACATTCCAATGACTGCAAGGTGGGGGCAAGTTACATGATTTTACAAAAAAATGATAAGAGTATTATTCCTTGTATTTTGTATCATCATGAATTGCACTAACTTAAGCTAAAAGAAAAAAATGTTTACAAATTTCCTTTAGTTTTTCATGACCAAAGCAAGTACACAGGAGACTGATACCAATTTGAGGGCAAACAAATTCATAGCTAATAAGGGGATATGGCAAGAGACAATAACAAATTCCAACTTGATCGAGCATCTAAAATGCAATCAAAATTCATTGTTTTCATTTCCATATTCTTAGTTATCCCTTAATGAGTTGAGAAAGCTCATATGCAAACATAAAAATGATATGGGTAAAAGCAAGAAGTTGGGTCCACAAAGAGGGGAAGTTTCGACCAAAAAAAAATCTATAGGAAATGCGTACACACTTAGCAACGGGTACCGAGCCTAAATAAAAAAAATCATATGAGTTATGCTTCAAGTACGCACTAAGAAACACGTAAACATTATAATGCATATGCATTTCTAAAAGATATTTAATTTTTTAAATAAACGACTATCATTTTCATTTTCTCCTTGTGAATTTGGATACGAGCAAGAGCAATAAAGGCCAATGTGTATGTGTTATTGAGGACCTATACCACCCCACTTTTAGCTACCACCTCCTCCCGTCGACACAAGTTACCTCAACAACCTCGAGGTTGGTTAAATTGTGTGTTTTTTTTGGCTTTATATCTTGCATTTTTTTATTTGTAATTGTAGTTTAGTGTTTGCTTATTTTGTTTGTAATCAGCTTGTTTAATTTATAGTTTTAAAATTGTATTTGCAAACAAAATCATAAAAACGAACCAAAAACCCTAAATTCTAAATTGAAAACCACAAAATCTATACCAAATTTAACTAATTTAACTCTAAACCACACAAAACACTTAGAAATCAAAACCCTAAACCCTAAGTTCCAAAAAACTTAGACCTAAAAACTAAAACCCTTAGCCCTTAACCTTAGGAACTAAACCCTAAAACCTAAACCTAAAATCCTAAACCCTAAAACCTAAACCTTAAACCACAAAACCTAAACCTAAAACCCTAAACCCTAAAATTGATATTTAATTCATCCCATAATTAATTAAATCAAATTATTTTTATTTGGCATTAATGGGACGTCTTAATCACAAATAAATTCTATAATATCTTAGATCAAATTAATGAATCATTCCTAATCCATCCTTCTATTCCAACCTTGAAGTTATACCACTTTCATGGATACTACCACCTTTTCTATTAACTTTACTCCCTTGATACATGGCCTACCCCATGTGGTTACATTCCTTGAACCTTATGAACACTTTTAGTGCTTTCATTCATTCCAGAATTGTGCCCACACCTAAGATCCTACCACTTTTATAAACACTATGTTGCCACAACATCTACTCATATAGATTTATGTACTATGGAC
Organism: Sequoia sempervirens; assembly: GCA_007258455.2. NCBI lineage: Eukaryota > Viridiplantae > Streptophyta > Pinopsida > Cupressales > Cupressaceae > Sequoia > Sequoia sempervirens. The sequence continues at coordinate 514,302,881 of VDFB02271358.1, forward strand.
CTCCATCTCATCCCATGATCAATTTACTTATTGAATAACTTGTGTCCAATCTATTCATAACTATATCCTTAGCTCTTACATCACACCACTAATATGTGTACCTCCACTATTTTCACATTCTCTTAATACCGCTCTAGTCTCCATCAGCACCAAGTGTACATACACTAATATGAAAACTAGAAACTTTGAAGTACAAACTCAAGGATATCAAGAAGTATAATATTGACTACTTGATCCTTTGTATTTTACACCTTTTTAGATTTTAAGGTTTATTAGAATCTGTCCATGTAGTTACTTGGTCAAAGGCCCTCCAATTAAGGATTATCCAACTAGAAATTTCAAATCTAAACTTTGTTTTTAAAGACACAATAATTTAATTAGTAAAATTAGATCATGTACATGTAGAGAACACTTTTTAATATTATTTATTTAATTCACATTTAATCTAGTTAGAGGTCCTGTACAGAGGTCTTGTACATATTTCTAGGAATTAACCCTAAATAGTCACAAGCTCTCTAGATCTTATTATATATCGAACTTAATTTTCATATCTTCTATTTGCACCTAAATCTCATCAACATATATCTTTTTAAATATCCATCTTCTTCCTCTAATCTTCCTAGAATATTTCCTCTTTCAACATGGTTTCATACATTAAACCCCTCTTAGAACCTATAATTAAGTAGGTATATAATTAATAATTATCACAATTCTTAAATACATGTCACATAATTCCTAAACAAGTTATCGAACTATGTATAGTAAATAACATTCAATATATAGGTTCTAGTTCTAACTCTTTGGATTGATATAAATGCTCGATAGAAAAATGTGTTTAAATTTTCATCAATGACCTTTTGAAAGTGATTAGCAAAAATATGGGATGAAGGGGGAAGATTAATTTAGTATTTGCTCGAGAAGGGAAGTTAGGATTCATATGTTTGTATTATTTCATTGAGTGTTAAATGTATCAAGGGTACATGACTTTAATTGTATAATTTAATGTACATGTTGTAGGGGAGGCTCAAATTGTTTGTATTTTCTACGACATAAATTAGTCTAAATTTTTATGCTATGTATTTTTTAATATTTTAAATTGAACGTGTCTTCAAATGACACGTATTTTGAATTTGTGCATGTTCAATGTGAATTTTTAGTTCAAATTGTGTACATTATTTAATTAGTTTATTGATATATATTTTTTAATTGTTTAACATGCAGTTGCCCTTTCATCACATGGAGCAAAATTTACCTGTAGTCGATGAGTTTACTATAGAGGATTTCATACCTACTGACCAGCCCGAAAACCCCTTACATCCACCATCTCCACATCATATCCCACCACCACAAACCCCACGCCTCCACCCTCTCCACCTCCTAACCACCCACGTCCTGTAATTGATCAAAATCAGTTACGAGAGAACATAAATGCAAACCTAAATGTCATTCAAGAAAATATAAATTTGATAAAAAATGAGCCTAACCTTCCCCCCATCTAGCACAATTTGAATCTTTAATGCAAATTGTTGTCGACTTTGTTTGATCCATCAATGTGAACTTAGATAGTTTCCATCGATGGAGATAAGAGAGAAGACAATTTTATGCAGATGGATTGTCTTATAAAGAAATCTAGGGCCTTGATATTAACAAACAAACCATTTTCCAACATTTCATTAACCCCCATACAAACGAACCAATTGGACACCCAATAAAAAAAAATTCAATTAAATAGTGTAGGCACCCACAGATAGCTACATATTTTTGGGACAGATGGTTGATGGTCTTTGATACTCCACCACATGGTAATTGTGAGGTGCCCATTTATTTTTTAAGAAAGTTACAGGTTGAGTTTGAGTTGGGTAAAAAACCCAACTGTTTTGATATGAGGTCATTTCAAGGAGCTGGGTGTGGCATGCCCCAAAATATATTAGGAGCACATGTAAATCCTCAACAACATGCTCTGATTCCATTGATTTTTGCTCCTATATCTCCTAGTATTCTTGCTGCATATCAACAACAAACGATATTGTGGACATTAGGAGAATTGAGTTCTCTCTCAGGAGAGCTCATTCATTAGAATACCCACGTGGTAGTTGAAGTGTGCGATAGAGAGAATGGAGGAGGCTATGGGTATACTCAATCATCCACTTCAGGTCCACCTATATCTACAATGGAATCATTTTTGGATTTACTATATTTTGACGATCATCCTACACAGGTATGTACATCTTTCACTTGGGACATTTTAATTTGTTTGAAATGTGCAAAATTCATGTAAATAATAACATTAAATTATATATAATATAATATTAATTCAAGAAGTGTTTGGTGTAGATGCATGATCAAAGGAGGTCAGTTTCTCGATATGATCGTGTTTGTTTTCATCGGTAGGTGTATAAATGGGTACACCTTACAATCAGGTAAACCAATATATATTTTAATTTATGTCAATATCTAATTTAATCTGAATTTGTACACATGTGCAAAATGATATATTATATCTATGTAGGGAGGTCATGTGATATTCATGATCGACCAACCATAAGGTGTGGTGAGTGCTCCTGAGTCATCATCAACTTTTATGCATGGGTAATCTCTGGTGCATGCTTTCAAAAGTTATTTAAGTTTGAAATTTACATGTGCTTTAAAAACTCACTAAATGTACTATGATTGTTTTATGCAAAATGATAACAGTATCCTTATAGGTGGTAGGCAGGCTCCTGATCATGGTCATGACCATGAGGCCATGTCATTAGAGGTCCTAAACTTTATCATATTTACTATATTCGATTAAAATAATTTTTATCAAGTTAATATTTTCTAACCTAGATATTTGCTTTATTTGAATATCAATTATGTTAAATTAAATCAAAATTTCTTTAACTTTATTTAATTTCAAGTTTCTTGTACTCTTCTATAGCATGATACAGGTCCATCTAGTCCATGTAGACCAAAGAGGAGACTTGATTTGATCGATCGTCCTAATAGTTAGATAGCTTTATTTTATGGACTATAAATAGTTTATTTATATATGCGCCACTTAACATATACATTTTGAACATGTTATTTCATGGACCATTTCACATACATTATATACATTATGATCATGTTTATTTATATGAGATAACTTTAATATATTTTTCTAACTTTACATATTTGTACATGTTTTAAATTCTAAACTAGCTTTAGATATATCTAGCATTTCATGTGGAATTTAATATACTTTGATCAAGTAAATGTGCTCATGTACATGTTATGTTCATTATGATGATTATATGCACTAATATATATATACTAACATATATATGTTAGTATACATATATATGCATATATATATTTAATATGTATATATGTTAGTATACATATACATATATATATATACTAACATATATGTTAGTATACATATACATATATATATATACTAACATATATGTTAGTATATATATACATATATATTTATAATATGTATATACATATATATATACTAACATATATATGTTAGTATATTTATACATATATATATCTAATATGTATATACATATATATATACTAACATATATATGTTAGTGTTAGTATAGATATACATATATATATACTAACATATATATGTTAGTATATATATGTATATATATATACTAACATATATATGTTAGTATATATATGTATATATGTTAGCATACACATATATATATATATTACTCAACATATATATGTTAGTATATATATATATATAAAAGCTATACATATATGTATATATGTATATATGTTAGTATATATATATATATATGTGGATATGTAGTATAACATATATTAACATATATACATATACATAGTAGTATATAGGCATATTAGCATTATATACATATGTGCATATATATGTTAGTATATATATGTATATGTATACTAACATATATATGCACATATGTATACTAACATATATATGTTAGTGTATATATATATATATATATATACACTAACATATATATGTTAGTGTGTATATATATATATATATACACTAACATATATATGTTAGTATATATATGTACATATGTATACTAACATATATATGTTAGTGTATATATATATATATGTATACTAACATATATACATATACTAACATATATATGTTAGTATACATATACATACATATATATATGTATACTAACATATATATGTTAGGATACATATATATGCATATATATATATAATATGTATATATGTTAGTATACATATACATATATATACTAACATAACATATACATATACATATATATATATACATATACATTGTAAAGACCCAATTAATTTTAACCGAAATACCACTATATATATTTTTTTTTTTCAAGTATTCATTCACAAGTATACTCGGGAACTTCTATCCATACGGGACAAATATATCATCTATTCGTACGGAACAGGAATTCACTTCATCTATTCATATGGAATAGGAATACATATATTCATATAATCGGAATAGCCATCCACCTAAACGAGGCAAGCATCTATCATCTGATAGGTATGTGCTTTGGCCAGAGTCTTGGACTCATCGGGATCATCCGGATCCTGAGTCGCTTCCCTGATGACCACATTTTCTACTAAAAGTGCACCGAGGTTGTCGTCCAGGGGTATGTAAAATTGTAATTCTAAACTTGAAACCCGCCTCAGAATTTGGCCTAAGGGCCTCGGGGAATCAAGCAATCCATGCGGGATTCTTTCGAGTATAGTTGCATGTATTTTGGTTGATTATCTCTTATAACTAGTTATGTGATCTCTCCAACCCTAAACCCCATTCCCGAACGCCTGAGTACTGGGGGCATCCTTCACTTCCCAGACTGCCTACATACCCTACTTCCAAACGGGATCAAGGCGTAAAATATGTAGTTCTGTTTTCTAGGCTATGTTTATGTGAACTGTTATAAAGCGGGTACGCAACCCTTTCTAGGGTTTTTATTTCCCCTAGACAGTTCCTCTGCGGCTGCTACCCACGATGGGAAGCATGGATAATAAACGATCGCCTTGACCATTTATTGTTTACCTATTAGCATTCATCTAACCCTACTCCCTAATGATGTTCATCTCCCTTGACCCGTTTAAATGATTTCCTAATAATTTATCCACACGATTATATCTTGAATTGAAAATTCCTAAGTTACAATTTTCTAGGTTGTCACTAGCGGATTTGATTCATTTTTGTTTTATCTTTTTAGAATATCGATCCAAAGGGGATTTCCCTCCCTTTATATTTTAAACAACCCATGTTCCTTATTTCTCCCTGGTGATTTATAGGGACGATGCCACAGATGCCGTTTATTGCAGCTGTGTTAGGCTATAGATGCAGTAGCTCAAGCGCGACGGCTTTACCCGTAAACGTGAGCCAGAGGCATAGTTAATACCGAACGCTGCTAGTTTTGTTTTCCTTTCTTTTGATTAGTTTCAAATCTATGTCTAACATACTTAATCTTAGTAAGAAAATAAACACATAATGCATGGTAATTTTATTAAAAATAAATCAACAAGCATTGGTCAACAATTTATAGTAAGAAGAATTATTTAACCATTTATAAAAAAAATAAAATCCCCATGCAACGTAATTAAGTGAGTACTTTATTATTTTGAAAAATTCCATAACATATATCGTTTCCTACTTCCCTTATCAAAGACACACACATAATCAATTTTACCTAGAGTTTAGATATCTTCAAGAATTATTGCAAGGATTAGAGTCCTATTATTCCACTCATATTTCTATCTTCTAGATGGTTTATGTAGCATTAGGATGTGAAAATTCCAATGACTATATTATGGAATGTAATAAAGTAACTATTCAACACTAACTAGGGTAAAGGAGTACTTATGTTGTCTATTTCTTATAGAAGAACTACCTTTGCGTAGAAGGGGTTTCATTGTTCTTTGTATTTAAATTGAAGGTCCTAGACCAACTAGAATAAAAGAGAACTTGAATGCTTCAATATATCAAGACAATTTTATCAATGTTAATACATGGTTTTAGGCTAACAATATCTTTAATTTGATTATATTGCAAATTTCTAACCATACTAGAAATAATTTACAAATTCCAAGTGTTTGGTAAGACTCCCTAAACGGATTAGATCGTATGAGAGAAATATGTATATATATAAATACCAAATCAACATTCAATTATTATGAAATAAAAATTAAGGATGGTTATTAATATCTTAGATCAATGCCCATTGATATGCACCAATTCAAATTTCAGTAAGAAAAGTAACAAGGTCTGTTCATTCATCTAACATATTAGAGTAACCATATTTACATGGCCTTATCTTTTGGTATATAGACATTGAATATCACTTAACCCAAAATATTTAAATTTTACCCTTATTTATAAAATGGCATTAAACAAAAGATTGTATCCAAATACATACATATATATATATATACATATATATATATATATATACATATATATATATATATATATCTCCTAAAGAAAGTAATTGAGGAAATAGAGACAATTGGAACCATAAAGGCATGTCTTACACCAAATTTTCAAAAAGAGAAAGTATGCATGATTGATAAATATATATATATAATATTAAATTTTAAGTATGTCGAACCCTACTCTATCACCATGGGTCGAATATCAAACAATATAAAGTAGCATATTCTAGATTACCAATACAATACAAACAACACATAAGAATATGATTATGGATTTGCCTAAGATCAAAACTGCATACTTGCACCTTAACCTACAGGATAAAAACTTCCTTAAGAGCTTTTGTCTAGTATATAAATGGATGCCCTATCATCTCATAACAGTGATTCAAATTATACCCAAATGCCAACCCCAAAGAAAATTGAATGTTATGGAGGTAAAACAAAATCAAGCTTGATAGGTGTAAGAAAATATAAAGCTGAGATTAAACTCAGATCATGGCGACTCATAATCAAAGAAAATGGCTATAAGCACAAGCAGCGATTTAAGATTAGTCATAGCTGACTGCCATAAAATGCACAGGGTAACGAATACCATATATAAAGGAAATGAATATTAAGCATCTACATATAACGCACTTCACAAAGCTCAATGGCGAATTGTTGTAGGGTAATAGCCTAGACCAAAGGCTGCCATAAGGCAAATCGAACCCCCATACATCCACAAAATCAGCAATCAAGATCATGAGGAGTCTTAATGCTAAATAATACAATCTGAAGAATAAGCCTGCACTATGATCCAATGACGGCAGAGGAAAATATTGACGGCAGAGGAAAATATCCAGCAAAATCTACACATATTTATGGCCTATACAAGTTTACCAGATCATACTTGTTTAATCTATGCATATATTTGACAGAGACAGCGGGAGATCAAATATTTTGCATATCAAAGTGGACGGGTAAGATACCTACTTGTGTGCGCTGATTCTTGGAAGAGATCTAGAGTGAACAATGCGCCCAGGTTGGTTCTCCTCCTTCCTGAAGTCTGAAATCAAACATCTCTCTGGAGTCTCCCACAAAATGTTCAATTTCTCCCCCCAAAACAGAAGTCCATTCCTCATTTTATAGATATAACGCATTCAATTCATTGTAAACTGTAGAACGCGGTTAGATCTACAATTTATTGTGGCAATTGAATCACAACCCACGTGAATGGTATGGACGAGCTGAGGTGATAGAATTTCGGCGTTGGACGGCTGGCTTGGCGTGCTTGGCACATGTTAATTTCCTCTCCATGCGTAGCAGCTCAGAGTAGGTGTTTTTTTTTACTTTAGAAACTTCTGATCTTTAAGTTTGATAGGTTTTCAATTTATGAGCATTTACTTGTGAGTATGCACATGCCTAAAACATGTGAAATAGACGTATGAGTTAATACCCTATTTAGATAAGCATCTTATTTATATAAATAATTAGATCAACATCACAATTAACTGACATACCGAAGAGAGGTCGTGACATACATATACATATATATATATATGTGTGTGTGTGTGTGTGTATACTAACATATATATGTTAGTATATGTTAGTATACATATACATATATATACATATATATATATGTTAGTGTATATATATATGTATATATATATATACATATATATATATACTAACATATATATATGTTAGTATACATATTACTTTTATATATATATATGTAATATGTAATATGTATACTAACTAACATATATATATATATGTTAGTATACATATTACTTATATATATATATATATACTAACAATATACATGCATATATATGTTTGTTAGTATACATATTACATACATACATACATATATAATATATATATAATATTTATATATATGTGTATATATATATACACACTAACACATATATATTATATTATATATTATATAAATGTATATATACATATATACATATTATATATATATATATACATATATGTTAGTATATATATACATATATGTTAGTATATATATATACATATATGTTAGTATATATATTAGTATATAACATATATATGTTAGTATACATATATATACATATATGTTAGTATATATATTAGTATATAACATATATATATGTTAGTATACATATATATATGTATATATGTATACTATGTTATATATGTTAGTATATATATATGTATATATGTATACTAACATATATATATATATGTTATATATGTTAGCATATATATATGTATATATGTATACTAACATATATATATGTTATATATGTTAGTGTATATATATATTAGTATGTATGTTAGTATATATATATATATATATATATACTAATACTAACATACATATATATATATACTAACATACTAACATACATATATATATATGTTAGTATACATATAACATATACATATATATATATATATGTTAGCATATATATATATATATTTTAGTATACATATAACATATACATATATATATATGTTAGCATACATATAACATATATATATATATATATATATATATATATAACATATATATGTTGGTATATATATTTATATGTATACTAACATATATATTTCATATATATATATACATATTTCATATATATATATATATACATATAATGTATACTAACATATATATGTTAGTATATATATATATATATATATTCATATATATATATATATATGAATACTAACATATATACTAACATATATATGTTAGTATGTGTGTGTATATATATATATATATACATACTAATATATATGTTAGTATGTGTGTATATATATATATATACATACTAACATATATATGTTAGTATATATATATATATATATATCAAGTAATATGCACTATAAATTCTTATCTAGAATCAAATTGCATATATATTTACATTTCATTGTTGAATGAAGTTTATGTCTTAAAATGATTTTCAAATTTCAATAAAATCACATGATTAGGTGACAATTTAATACATTCCTTATAGTTTAGATCATATTCATAATAAAGTAAGGGCAGGTAATTTTAACTATTTTCCAATTCTATCAAATATTCATCACTAAACAAAAATCTATACTTGACATGTATAAAATGTATAAGATACAATTGAACAATTATATAAAATGTGATTTATAAGACACATTTTGTATAAGATGAAATTGGAACAAGATATGAAAATTGATTTATAAGTTCATTGAAGTTCATACATCAAACAGACATATTTAATGCATATTAATGTGTAATACAACTATATAACATGATGAAACATATGTGCATATAAATGTATTTAAAGCTTATCCACTTTTAGCTCAAGACCATAAGTTGATATTTACATAATTTATATGATGCTATTTTTTTATAGTGACAATCATGGTAGATCGACTTGATGAGAACCTACAAAAGAATTAATGTAAGTAAAGTAACTATATTTTTTAACATATAGAAGTACACAGCTAACAAGACTAAAAGAAAAAATCTTATAAAAGGCTCATGCTTGGCTAATAAAGGAAGAAAGTTTAAAAATTTTCAAATCATGATTTCTACTGCCTGACCCAATGAAAATATTTTGATGGATTGGTGACATGACATTTTCGTATCGGTCAAGGAGGATAGCAAAGGGTGTAATCAAGAAGGATTAATTATGCCTCATTATGGTGTGGGAGTTTTCATTTCCAATAAAGGATGGAACGGAAGGCACGAGTTATCTCCTTGTGAAAAATCAAAATTTCTTAAATCATAACTAGTGGGTTTGAACTGTTTCCTCTCCAAATGTAAAGCCCTAATGTTATCCTAAACAATGAAAATTTTAAATTGCTAGTGATCTCGGTTTCTAACGAGAAAGGAATAAGGGAGAAATATTTTCTTTTGCACAAGGACAACCTAACCAGCAAGGAGAAGAATCTTTTTAAAAGAGCAAGTTTCACCCTTATTTCGAGGCTATGCAAAGTTACAATGAGGACCTTAGCTAAAAAAAATTGAATTCTTGAAAGGATGGTGAGGTAAACCTGGGTGGGCTTCACTTCACAGTCGATGCAAAAATGATAACTCAAGCCACTAGTCTCAAATACGAAGGGAAGAAAATTGCCAAAAAAAGCATGGGGAACTACCAAACTTACATCGATAAGTTTTTCGAGGCCAAGGAAAAATCTCAGAGGTTTTAAACTGGCTATTCAAGGTTGCAACTCCCACCTCCATACCACTGTAAGCTTTTCTATTATGAAATATTTCACTCTTGAGGGTAGATTTTAATCAATGCATGGATACCACTTTCCTATCCTGAACTACATTTGCCACATTGAAAAACTAAATATGCCCTTATTTCTCCTTTCATCATTGCAGCAGAGTCTGGCTAATGGGGAAAACCCACCTTTGCATCGGGGTTTAATTAAGGAAATTTGCAAATATGCTCTCGCCACCACCCCGCAAAAGAATTTAGCTCATAATTTGCTTGAGAACCCTCATTCCCCATAAAGCTCTGTTAAAATAGAGTTGATTCAAAGTCGTCCCCACTCCCCAGAAAAAAGAAAATGTTACAAAAATGCATCATACTACCTCACATAAAAATTCAAACCCTTCTTGGAAGGAACTCCTAAATATTACCCTTGAAAATGAAATGCAACCCCTCTTTCATTAGGTATTGTTAAGAAAAGAAAGGTGGTGATAGAAGAGTCATGCCCTAAAACCCCTACCATTACTATCCATGACGATAAAGATATCAGCCCTAAAAGTGGGCTCACTCCCCTAGGGGGTCAGAGGTCTACCTGCCTTGCTTTAGTTGCTTCCAAAGGACGAGAGATAAGTAAGAAAAGAAAAAACTTTGATGATAAGAGGAGTGCGGCTCCTACTGAATTGGAGGATAAGAAAGGGAAAAAAGTGGTTAGGGAGGAGAAATATGTCTCCTCCAAGGAGGAACATGTACCTGATAGCCTTTGGGAAACTTAGTTCTCAGAGGACGAGGGTGCTTCAGAGTCTGATGTGCTCGAGGACACTAGCCAAGATGTAAAAAAAGAGGATAATAAACAGGAGGAGGAGCAATGTGTTGATTAAGGGAATAACCTTAGTAAAGCAGAGGAGAAGGAAAATAATAAATGATAGTCCGATTGATTTGGAGGTCATTGAGTTGACTACCAACACCCCTCCTAACTTTGAGAGCTCAAAAATTGACATGCTCATGGAGAGGGTGGAGCAAATTGAAATAAGGATGAAAAAAGAGGATAATTCTAATAGGTACCAGAACATTGAGGGGACCATCAAGAACGTGTGCAAAGTCGTAGACGGGATCATAAAAAGAGTAGTTATGGGTACTATATGTGGCTAGGGAAAGATAAAAAAAAGCAGCAAAGGAAAAAAGGAAGAAGGACTAAAGTGGATCAGTCTAGAATGATGGAGCTAAAGGATAGCTTGGAAGAAACAATGGAAGAGCTTCAGAAGACTTGGAGTCTTATAGAGGATTCCTAATTCTATCTTTGTTTTTCCATTGTTCTAGGTTTTGATGGGTACTTGGTTGACTAGTATTTCTGGTTTCCTTTATGATGAGACTATTATGGGATTTTCAAGCCTAAAATTTTATTATATTTTTTCAATCTCTGTTATTATAGTTAGGCACTATCTAGACACTTATTAAAGGTTTAGCCTACCTTTTGATAGTATGTGGTTTAATGATATTATGGTTTGATTAAGTTTATACTAGTACTTAGATAAAGTCTTTTTGTAATGACCCCATGAAACTTGGTTGATGTTGTTCTTTGTTGTTTGAGGTGTGGTGATGTAGTGTTGTTCCCTTTGTTGTATTCTCTATTTTGTTGTTCTTGTCTACTTGTTTCTTGCTCTGGACTATTTTACTATTTTTTTCTTGGGATCAAGGCCCTTTCCCCTGCTTATATAATCAAAACCTATATTTTTATGAGTCATTTAACTAGATAATTCATGCGAGAAAAGAACAATGCATACTAAAAGTTAGAAAATTGGATCTTACAAATTCCTTACAAATTCAAGTGATGTCTTCCATAGGATGGATTAAGGGGACATAAGAGGATATGGCTTAAGGGGTTCTAAGAGAATGGCTTAAGGCTAGTTAATAGAATGACTTAAAGGGATGCAAGAGGTTGGATTAAGGGGATGCAAGAGGATATGAATTAAGGGGTCCTAAGAGGATGGCTTAAGGGGAGTTAAGAGATGAACCCTAAACCCTAAATCCATAATAGATTTGTTATTCTAACCATCTTGTCAACCCTATAAACCCTTAACCCTTAACCATAGAACCTAAAGCCTAGGATATGAACCCTTAACCTTTAACCCATAAGATATTTTCTATTTTAAGCATCTTATCAACCCTAGAAAACCTAAATCCTTAACCCTAGGAGCTTAAGCCTAGGATATGAATCCTAAACCCTTAACCCATATGGATTTGTTATTCTAAGCATCTTATGAACCCTAAAAATCCTTGAAATCATATATAGATTTGTTATTCTAAGAGGATGGATTAAGGGGAGTTAAGAGATGAACCCTAAACCCTTAACCCATAATAGATTTTCTATTCTAAGAATCTTGTGAACCCTATAAACCCTTAACTCTTAACCCTAGGACCTAAAGCCTAGGATATGAACCCTTAACCCTTAACCCATATATATTTGTTATGCTAAGTATCTCATGAACCCTAGAAATCCTAAACCCTTAACCCTAGGACCTAAAGCCCAGTAGATGAACCCTAAATCCTTAACCCATATATATATATATATATATATATATATATATATATATATATATATATATATATATATATATATATATATATATATATATATATATATATATATATATATATATATATATATATATTCTAAGCATCTCATGAACCCTAGAAATCATAAATCCTTAACCCTAAGACCTAAAGACTAGGAGATGAACCCTAAACCCTTAACCCATATATATTTGTTATTCTAAGCATCTCATGAACCATAGAAATCCTAAACCCTTAGCCCTAGGACCTAAAGCCTATGATATGAATCCTAAAACCTCAACCCATATAGATTTGTTATTCTAAGCATCTCATGAACCCTAGAAATCCTAAACCCTTAAACCTAGGACCTAAAGCCTAGGAGGTGAACCCTAAACCCTTAGCTCATATAGATTTTTTATTCAAAGCATCTATTGAACCCTATAAATCCTAAACCATTAACCCTAGGATATGAATCCTAAACCCTTAACCCATATAGATTTGTTATTCTAAGCATCTCATGAACCTTATAAACCCTAAACCCTTAACCCTAGGACCTAAAGCCTAGGAGATGAAATTTAAACCCTGAACCCATCTAGATTTGTTCTTCTAAGCATCTCCTAAACCCTTAACCCTAGGACCTAAACCATAGGATATGAATCCTAAACCCTTAACCCATATAGATTTTTTATTCTAAGCATCTCATGAACCCTAGAAATCCTAAACCCTAAACCCTAGGACCTAAATCCTAGGAGATGAACCCTAAACCCTTAACCCATTTATATTTGTTATTCTAAGCATCTCATGAACCATAGAAATCCTAAACCCTTAACCCTAGGACCTAAACCCTAGGATATGAATCCTTAACCCTAGGACCTAAAGCCTAGGAGATGAACCCTGAACCCTTAACCCATATATATTTGTTATTATAAGCATCTCATGAACCCTAGAAATCCTAAACCCTCAAACCTAGAACCTAAACCCTAGGATATGAATCCTAAACCCTTAACCCATATGGATTTTTTATTCTAAGCATATCATGAACCTTATAAACCCTAAACCCTTAACCATAGTACTTAAATCCTAGGAGATGAATCCTAAACCCTTAACCTATATAGATTTGTTATTCTAAGCATCTCATGAACCATAGAAATTCTAAACCCTTAACCCTAGGATATGAATCCTAAACCATTAACCCTAGGACCTAAAGCATAGGGGATGTAAGAGGATGGATTAAGGGTAGATAAGAGGATATGACTTAAGGGGTCCTAAGAGGATGGTTTAAGGGGAGTTAAGAGAGTGACTTAAGGGGATGCAAGAGGATGGATGAATGGTAGATAAGAGGATATGGCTTAAGCGGTCCTAAGAGGATGGCTTAAGGGTAGTTAAGAGAGTGACTTAAGGGGATGCAAGAGGATGGATTAAGGGTAGATATGAGGATATGGCTTAAGGGGTCCTAAGAGGATGGTTTAAGGGGTCCTAAGAGAATGGCTTAAGGGGATATGGGATCAATTATATTTTTTTTATAAAATAACATTGAATTATTTAGTTTTATATTTTGACTATCAATTAAATGTATCTAGAACTATCTATAGTTTCCTGTCTCTAGATTCAAATTCCATTGTAATATATATGCATTTCTTCTCTTTTTTGTAATGCATCTAGTTTTGGGAGACCTGAAACAAAAGAAATTATTTAAAACTACAAATAAGAAATGACAAAAGATTAACATATATATAGACATGTATATGTAATAAATTTTTAACTATATATAGAATATCAATTAAATATATATACAAGTATATACTTGTATTTATTTACTCTATTGTACCATCTGCATCTTCTCTTTTTTGTAATGCATCTATGATTGTCTCATGATCATCCATTGAAAGTGTCCATAAAAAATTATTAGCAAGCCTCCCTTGATATCTAACTAGTTTTATATTGGTTGCCAAAATCAAATGTGAGTAATATATAATATTCTTATGTTTTTCATAGTCTTCAAATGAAAGAAAGACATTCTTTCTTAGTAGATATTTTTGAAGCCAAGTTCCAACAACAACCACAAAACCAGTTGGATACTCAAAGTTGTCATCATCCACTCTAGGATGTACCAACTTGTAGACATGTAAAAATGACCTAACACATATCACACACCTTGAATGACATTTTTTCATCATTGACATCATTATCATTAATATCATTGCATTTCACATCATTTTCACTAATTAAATCCATTTTCCTTTATTAATTGAATAATGTTTAATTATTTAATTAATTCACTATTTCATCATTAATCTAACTTTATTCCTCCTAATTAATTAAATAACATCAATTATTTAATTATGTCGCTAATATACCCTATTCATCTAAATCAATTAAATTGTTATCACTTAATAATTTAATTAAATCACTTTCCCCTCTCTAAACCTGAATAATTAAATTAATTATTCAAAATCATTTGACATAGTCACAAACAAATACAACTTTATTTGTTCAAGTCAAACATGACTTGCATGTTCATCCCTAAATATTAATTAATTAATTATTTAATTAGTTATCCCCACCATCCTTTTTGATTGAGCAAATCACGATCACTGATTTCTCACTCTAATGGGTTAACTAACTCATCTATTCTCCAATCCCACTGATTTCTTCAATCCCTCTAACCACTCAAATTGGCTTTCCCAATCCCACCAATTATTCCAATCTAAATCCACTAATCTTTCCAATCTATTTCTTCTCAACGGTTCTCAATCGTTGATCAGGATCTTTTACTACAAAATCTTGATCGTTCATCTCGAAATAGGAAATCTATAAAACAGTCTTCTACCTTCTCACAGATCATCTAGAATTTACATAGTGAAGTGTTGAACAAATGATTCTTGAACACATTAAGAATTATTGTCTTCTTATTCTAGTTCACCATTAACACACTTTGAAGCTTTTGCAAAATAACAAATGGTGGCTTTGTATTGAGATGAATGGAATTCAACATCAATATGGATTACACTTCAACATGGGATGGTAATGTTTTAAGGTTTTTGAATTCAATTTATGTTATCTTTAGGATTACATTGTTTGTTGATTTTATTATTTTAGAACTTCATTTCATGAGTATGGTTGGAATTTGATCTTATTTGAATTGATTTGTTTTAATTCATTGTTGTTTCCTATTGCTTTATTCCCCCCTTACAACATTTGGCACGCCTAGTGGGACCTAGGTCCTTAACTTTAACATTTTCTTTGAGTTTGATAAGTAGTTGTAGGTTCTCGGTCACATACACAATTTTGAAGAATCGATTTTGCTAAACTAGAAAATTTTCACTCCAAACCTGAATATGTTCACCACTTTTGTTTTACTGCTATTAACCTAAACTTGGTCGCTATTGACCTAAAATTGATCGCTATTGACATTTTTATGTTGCAGGTTTCTGAATAGGGGTATTTTAAGTGATATTTATAGTCGCTTTCGACCCAGAAAAACCCACTATTGACTTGAAGTTTTTCCGCTATCATTAGAAACACCCACTATTGCACTAAAAATGTCAGGTTTTCTATTGCAGGTAACAAATTCGCTGTTGCTATATTTTCTAAATTTGTCAATTTTGCAAAACTTTTCTTTGATTTCACAAGTTTACCCAACCCTAACAATTGATTGATTTTTGTGTTTGGGAGGTTCTAACATTGTTGGTGCAACAATTGCAGGATTAGGACATGTTTTTCATGAGAACAACTAACAATTTGATTGAAGAGTTGGCGAGAGGTCCAAGCTATTTCAAATTTTAAAGCATCGTGTAGTTAAAACACATTTCAATTGGTGTTTTTAAAACTAAACCTACAAACTCTCACATTTTAATTTGTGATTTTTAATATTGAACCTACAACTCTCATATTTCAATTGGTGCTTAAGAATGAACAAGGAAAACTCTCACATTTCAATTGGTGCTTAAAATTAAACAAGGTAAACTCTCACATTTCAATTGGCGCTTTTTAAAACTGAACCTACAACTCCCATATTTCAATTGGTGCTTAAAATTAAACAAGGAAAACTCTCACATTTCAATTAGTGCTCCTAAATCAATTTTTTTTCATTTTGACATGGTTAAAAGATGAACGTAGTTTCATTTGTTGGATCTTTAAAATGAACAACATGATTAGAAACAATTCTTTTGGTGTTAGAAAATTAAACAAATCAATTTTGATTTGCACATTTCTATATCCTTCTTAAAAGTATAAAATGCTTTGAAATTGGTGTACTTAAATATCAAATTGATATCTTTACATACTTGAAATTTTGGGCTTAAAAAGAAACTACTATGGATTGTATACTGTGTTCACTATGCTTGGAAAACCAAGTTGGTATCCTCTCCCCTCACGTCTTTTGACAATCGTGGGTGATGAAAAGCACTTTGGGTTTCACATTTGTTTACTTTACAAGCATTACCTTTAGAATGAGCTTGCCTTGAGATACATCCCACACTAGAGAACTCATGGTGACTCAAAGCGGTTTTTCCCTCAAGCCACTATATAAATCGATCAAGGTTAATCACCAAGATCTAATTGATGATTACTTGGTCGAAAGTTCCATTCATAATGGGGGGTCACTTTGGGTATATAGAGCCCCTAGTAGGATTGGTTAAAGATTTAAGTAGCTTGATGGATGCTAGCTAGGCATTGAGTCCCTTGAGCAGTGATAAGAGCTTTAAAGTAGTTTTACCCACCTTTTGATTGAGATATTCTACTTGGTGACATGGTTCAGTGCAAAAGATGAACACCATACTCTGAAGAACTTTAATCACCATATGAACTCCCTTGAATTGAGACAAAAATCTCTGGCTTGTATAAGTTACTTATAGCTTTTTGGGGAGAGGGTGATTGGGTCATCCTTCCATTCTAGGAGGCCCCTATTTTTCCATTCTCAAAAGACTTAAGTGTATACACTCGGAAGGGTGTCCCTACCTTACTTCGAAGGAGCTTCCAAGTTGTGGGCTTGAAAGTGTCGCCATTGGCCAATTTGACCTTAGGGATAATATTGCTTGAAATCTTTCAATGTTACCAATTCAAACATGGGATGATTTTTGACCCTTATCATTAAAATATTACAACCAGTTTTTACACTTTGATTGATGTGCTTTATCGCTTGCCAAAATTCAAAAAATACTCTCAAAACAATCAGATTAGTCAAACATCTTGAAAATTCAAACTTTTCCAACAAACTGCCATCATAGAAAACTAGAAACAATTAAATAAAGTCACTATTGTAGAATTTTTACTGCTTTTGACTTAAATCTTGCTCGCTATTGCTCAAAAAAAATTCTTTTGTTGTCCTTGGTTTATGATACACTATTAAAAAAAGGGTTTCTTTTGAAAAACAAATCTGTTTTTGATCTAAATAGAGTCACTGTTGAAAACATTGTCATTGTTGATCTAGAAACATTACCACATTTAACTTAAATCTTGCTCGTTGTTGCTTGTATTTTTTGCTATTGTTGTCTTTGGTTATGATAGTCACTGTCAAAATAGATTCACTTTTTTTAACTTGGCCCCAGTTTTCTTTGCACAAAACCGCTATTGATCTAAAAAATTGGTACTTTTCCTTTAAATAGGGAATGCTATCAACCTACCTACAAACTAGCATCAAAATTTGTCAAGAATAGTTGATTTTTAACATTGGCCTCACACTCCATTCAGTTATGAGAAAACATCATCATATCTATTAGTCAAAATCCAACATCACCATCCTTCATTTTAGACTTGGTTTACATAAGATTCATAAAATATTTTGGACATCCATATTCATACCATAGCTTATCAAACTTTCATTCCACATCCCCAAATCAGAAATCAGAAATCAGAAACATCAACCTAGTTTTAGGATACAAACAAACATAACTTGGATTATCCTCTTGCTCCTATTTTCTAAGATATTAAAATTTTCTTACAACCTCAAGGATAGTTCAAGAAGATCATCAACATATCCTCTAGAAAAAATAGAGCAAAATATCGGTCCAAGTCTTGTACACTTTTGTGTGTCCCAAAATTAACGTCATCTCAAAACATCCACCAAACATCACTCATACTTTAGAGTCTTGAGCATCAAACATAGAAAGCCATAAAAAAAACTTTACCAAAAGGTTTCTTTCACATCATCTTCATACATAATTCTTTTTAAACATAAAATCTCAAAAAAAAAACATCATTCCATTCCATAGTTAGTGATCGCAAAAATTCACCTAAGTCTTGGACTTGTTTATGACAACAACGAGATCTCAACACAGGAAAAAGATTGAAGCCAACACAAGTAGCTCAAGTGCACCCAAAATGAACACCACTAATGAGGAAACCCAACCATGGGGCTACAACCCAAATGACCTTACAACTCCTCAAAGATAACCCACATTCAAAGTGCAACCCAAAATCAACCACCTAATGATGAGGAAGTAATCCTTAGACACCAAAACATGATTGATAGTCAAAATAAACTTCCAAATCCCAAGGACATGATCATAAAAGAATATGATAGTGATTAAGAACTTAATAAGGAAAGACTCTTAGAACACTCCAAAAATCCTAAGATGCAAAAACTTATGGATAAATTTCTTGGGGTAAATGTAAACCGGTATTTTCTCACACTTGCACAAAGTGGTGCTAAACTACCCACAGACTTCAATGTAGACATTCTAAAAGATCCCAATCTTATACCACTAGGAGATCAAATAGTGGTTAGAAAAATACTGAAACCAACAGTGGATCCCAATATGCCACCCTTATTCTCACAAAATAATGATCAAACTACAACGTAACCTATGGACAACCCATTGTTTAGGCAACCATCCCAAATTGAGCAAGTAGTGGTGGCTCAACAGTATCAAGGAACATCCACTCAAAACATGCCACACCACAACACTATGCAAAACATAGGAACCCTCCAACAAATTCAATCACAACAAGGTGTACCATCAACAAACTACCAAGGTACCCTTCAACAAAATCAACCACAACAAGGTGTACCATCAACGCAATACCAAGGTACCCTTCAACACAATCCACAATAATAAGGTGTACCATCAACGCAATACCACAATACCCTTCAACACAATCCAAAACAACAAGGTGTTCCATCAACACAATACCGAGGTACTCTTCAACACAATCCACAACAAAGTGTACCATCAACGCAATACCAAGGTACCCTTCAACATAATCCACAACAACATGTACCATCAATGCAATACCAAGGTACCCTTCAATGAATTCCATAACAACAAGGTGTACCATCAACACAATACCAAGGTACCCTTCAACAATTCACAACAACAAGGTGTACCATCAATGCAATACCAAGGTACCCTTCAACAAAATACACAACAATGAGGTATACCATCAATGCAATACCAAGGTACCCTTCAACAACATTCACAACAACAAGGTGTCCCATCAATGCAATACCAAGGAATACCACAAACAAACTATCAAGGTACACCCCAAACTTCATAGCATGGTATTATACAAAACCAAAATCAAATTCTACAACAACAACAACAAAGTATCCCTTGAAATCAATACCAAGGAGGTCCAAAAAATCAATATCAAGGGATACTTCAAAATCAATACCAGGGTACACAAAAAAATCAACATATGTACAACCCACAACAAGGACCCAACCTACCTTATACACAACATGATCCTCAAAGTCCCATAACTACACAATATCCCATTTTTGACCCAACAAATATCATGGGACAACAAAGCTACAATGCACAAAATACTCAAGCAAGTGCACCAACCAATGACATAAACGTGCAACTACAAACCATCAACCAAAGGATATCAGACATACAAATTGGAAAACCAAAGAAGAGCTATTCTCTACAAGATATTTGTCCATATCCTTTTGATCAAAACTTATCTATGGTACCTTTCCCCAAAGGCTTTGAAATACCAAAATTTGACAAGTATAGGGGAAGAGGGGATCCAATAGAGCATGCGTGTGAATTTTCAATGTCTTGCATGAATCTACAATGAAATGATACCTATCTAATGAGACTTTTTCCATGAAGTCTCAGAAGGCCTGCCATAGACTGGTTCTCTCGTCTACCACTAGGTATTAGAATATTCAACGAGTTGCTAGATAAATTTGTAAACCATTTTTCGTACAACATCAAACAAGACATAACAATCACTAATCTCTACAAAATCAAACAAATTCAAGGTGATTCATTTGCTTTGTATCTACAAAGATGGACACATAAAGCGAGCAAATGTAAATGGACTGTTCCTGATAAATGACTTGTAGACATCTTTATCTCCAATGTACACACAAACATCAACTTACAACTCACTATGTTGTGCCCTAACGACTTTGAGGAAACTATTGAAAAGGGTTTGCTAATTGAAAGAGCTCTTATCATAAGGGGACTATTAAAATTTACAACCCTAAGGATCAACCTTCTACCTCAAACGACAAACCAAAGATATGGGTGAAAAATAAAAATGTAACCAATGACGGAGTAGTTGATGCTAAGGTGGTACGAAACATACAAACACCTAATGTACCATAGAATCATGTTCAAACCACACAATAGAGCTACAATACAAACAACTCATCGAACAACCAACCCAATTATCCATAGAACAATCAACTTAATTATCCTTAGAACAACCAACCCAATAACCAACAACAGAATCAAGGATAGGATAATGAAAGGAGACCACCAAGACAATATGACCAACCCAGAAGGAAATACACCCCATTGGGAGAACCCCTCGAGGTAACCATGCATAAGTTGGTCCAAATAAACCTCATCAAAATTAATGATAGAAAAAACCTCATTCCCTTAATTTTCTTATCATTCTTTGTTTTTCAAAATTGCTTGTTTGTAATTTAAATGCTTCTTATAATTTCCTTTTGGTGGTTTTGTTTTCATTTGTTAAAATTTTCAATTTAAATATGCTTTTCATTTTTGTATTAAAGGGTTTATAGTTATCATCTTCTTTAATTTTATTGTTTTCTTTCGTTAAGTCTTCCAATCTTGTCTCCTTTGGCATTATTTGGGTCCTCTTGTGATTTTATCATTTTTCCTCTCCCTTCTTTTGTGTCTTTCTTTATGGTTTGGACCTCTCGTGGTTTTGCATTTCGTAGTTTTTTCTTTTTGTGTTTATTTGTCTTGACTTTTTGGCTATTTGATTTTTATGTTCTCTTTGCTCTACTTGTTTTTATCTTGATTAATTTTGTGCTTCTTCATCTTTGAGTTTTTTATCCTAATTGTGGCTTTGTTAATTTGTGCTTGTATTTTGTAACACCCCGCCACACAACCCTAGGGGAAGTTGCAATTTACTACACAAACGAACTATTTTTTTTTTTAAATAAGAACAATTAATATGCAAGTTCACTAACCATTGCCAACCAATCCCCTAAGGTTACGAGACTGAGTTACTTAAACCCAACAAGAAACATGAATTAAATTCATAACATTTAATTACTTAAAAATTAAGTTCACATACATTCCATACATAATAATTTACATCAAATAATATGAGATACCACATGATTCCAATAATATAATTTACAACATGATTACAACACTCATTCCCCGAATGAGATAAAACCAATAAATAAGGTTACAGATTACAACTTCCACCTCGATAACACTAAGGGGTAATAAAATTACAAGATACAACGGAAAGGATAAAGCATGACATGATACAGGACCCCACGAGCTCTCCAACTGGAAATCTCGTCCACACGAACAAGAAGACAACCCAACGGATTAAGATGCACGTTCCACCCAACCATGTGATACCCGAAGGCTCACCCCCCGTGCTAGGAGATAGTAACCAGGAATCCAACACAAGACCATCTACCTCTAGACACAAGCTAAAACATAACTAAACTAAAAAGGATACAAATACCAAAACACCTAACACAAAGGTACAATGCTTCTAGAGAACAATGATCATGTACATCAGCTGTACACCACACAAAAACTGATTGACTGCTGACGTAGGTAGAGTAAGAGTGTCATACATAAATTTCCATGAGTTACCCTAGCTCAACCTTCCTAGGCTACCGGACCCCCATCTTGGGTTACCCTAGCTTGCCTCTATTGGTTGCCGAACCCTCATGCAAAACTATGCATCTCGTCTCATCTCGAGCCTTAACAAACACATGCTTCACGAGAGATGCATTCCTTATCTTTATTAGTGTGAAAGTTCCCCATTAATTCTTTAAATTATCACTTGATTAAACCCTAAGTGAGTTACCCTGGCGCCTCTTTGTGTGTCGGACCCCCACAAAGAGCCACTCTCCTAACGACAACACACACGATTAAAACCACAACAGGTAACCAAATAAGACGACCTCTCCAATCCAAGGAGGCAACGAACAAAGGAACCTCACTCCAAACACTGGAGGAAACAAAAGTCAAAACCCTCTCCAAACACTGGAGGAAACCAAAATACAAAACCCACTCCTTCCAAAAGAGGCACAAACCACATAACCCTCTCCCAATCCCAAGGAGGCACAAATCCCAAGACAATCCAAAGGTTGACTATCATAACGACAACCCATACAATTAAATGAAACCCTATCTGGAAGACTTCATGACATCTACTCAATTTACACAACATTGAGAGTGATCAAACATAGCTAGCAACCACTTTAGATAATATAAATAAACTAACGTTTGGGTTTCCTAAACCCAAACCAAGCATGGTTATAATACAAAAATTCAATTTAAACAATTGGCATTATTCGTTCGTACCCAATATAAAACAAATCACTTGACGTCATTGAGAAA
Organism: Sequoia sempervirens; assembly: GCA_007258455.2. Lineage (NCBI taxonomy): Eukaryota > Viridiplantae > Streptophyta > Pinopsida > Cupressales > Cupressaceae > Sequoia > Sequoia sempervirens. The sequence continues at coordinate 514,326,831 of VDFB02271358.1, forward strand.
TTTAAAATTTAATAATCAATTCTATTTGCTCATTCTTAAATAAGAATTAAAATCATCTTTATAAATAAAGCCCTTTGCTTAATCATACCAAATAATTAAAATCAATATTTTCTTAAATAAAGAAAACGTTTAATCATACATCAATTACATTTCAACTATAATAATGAAAATCATCATTTCAAAGTTCCTATTTAAATATTAAAATAACATTTAAACATATGCCTCTAAAACATTATTTTTAAAACCCAATATTTTCTGATTATTTATAATCATCTAAACCATATCCTTAAATAAAACATTTTTATTTTCCAACTATGATAATTAATAATCCTTTAATATATAATTTTCAACTCAAAATGACCCATATTATTTAAATTATATAAATAATATATATAATTTAAATAATAAAACAAAATATTCATTTAAAATCTCAAATTATATAATATTATATTATATATATATATGTAATATTATATTATATATATAATATTATATATATATATATTATATATATTACATATATTATATAAAATATAATATAAAAATAATAAGAAATAAAAATTAAAATAAAACAAAATAAATAAATAAAAGAACTTTACTGGAGCCGAACCCTAAACAGGGCACGCAGGCCCTAGCCACCGCCGACAACTTGTGTGCTCAGCACACAGTCCGCCTACCCTGTGGGCGGCGGCCTGTGTGCAGGGCACACAGTCCACCTCCCTTTGGGGGGCGCGGCCTGTGTGCTACGCACACATCCCGCCTCCCGTGGGGGGCTGGGTGGCGGTGGGGGCTGGCTCCCCTGCCTCCCCACCATTGCAAACACAAATTTATTTTATTTTATTTAAAAAATAAATAAAATAAAAAAAAAACGTCCCCAAAGATACAGACAGAGAAAAATAAATGCTAAAAGAAAGCACAAAACAAATATAATTAAATTGTTTGTCTGAATGTAAATATAAAATCCAAAAACTCCATTCTTAGCCAAATGTGCAAATGCACAACAAGATTTTGTAAAAAAACAACAATTGGGTTTAAATCCTAGTTTGAAATGCCAATTCTTTTGGTTTCATTCTATTTAACCATTGATTGAATTCTTGTTTTGATTTCATTTTCAAAATTTCAAGAGAGTTTAGAGGTTTAGGACTAATTGACATGGATTTTTCATTGAATTTAAACATCATTTTAAGGATTTTCAAACAACAAAACAAGGATTTGAATTCTTTTCAAAATGAAACAAAATAAAAACAAAGAACCTGATTTTTCCTCCAAAGTTTGAAGATTCCAGTGGTGTTTTCAACTCCTCCTTTGAATTCAGCTCAAGCAAGAGTCTCAAATTCCTTCACCAATCCAAACAAAGCCACAGCCAAGAAATCCTTTTTTTTCCCCAAAATTGGAAATTTTTTTCTATTATATGAAATTACATTTGCTAAAATAGAGTTTTTTCCCCAAATTGGTCAAACCCCTAAAATATCCCCACCCACTAAATTTATTGCAAAATTTGGAGGATATTTCCAATTTTTTAAAATTAAAACAATTTTTCTAATTTCTAATTCAAATCTCATGCATTTTCAAAATTCATTAAAACAAAAGAATACAAATTTTGCCAAGAATTACTTTGTCAAAAAATTTCAAAAGTGAAATAAAACACATTTTCATTTATTTATTTTAATTTAACTCTAACTATCCAAATAGGGTTTTTACCTTTATTTTTAATTAAATCAAAATATACAATAATGCCAAAACAACTATCTCATTTAATATATCACCATTAATCTAATTAGTCAATAAACTCAATCTAATTTTATTAATTAAATCAAATCAATCAATAAAATAAATAACGTTTCAACATTGCAACTAAATACATTTAAACATCATTTTAACTACACCTGCTATTTCATAACCTTTATAAAATGAAATTAAATAAATACTCAAGGAGGAATGAACCAAATTAAGACAACTAAACCCGACAACAACCCGACGACACGCTATGACTAGGGTGACGACTTGGCACGGAAAACCTAGCTACTATCTCCCAATCGATTTCTGTTGGTCAATGGACACACTCAAACCTATGAACCAGGTGGAGTCAATGTCATGTACTTGTCAACCTGCGAACAAAGAGTACATCGACATGCATATATATATAATATGATCAAACACACCGTGAAGAGGAAATCTCAGAATTGTAGGGCACTCACAAGCGAGTGATACAATCTCGTCCCCTTCACCAATACAATATCACTAACTGACGCATCTAACATCAATGATATAATCAATAGCATAAAACATCGTTAAATTAGATATCTTCTAAGTTAATCCAAAATATGCCATAAAGATAACATCTAAATAAGATACCATCACATCAACATATAACATTCACATTGTTTAACAATTCGCAAACAAAAGTAACCAAGTTCCAAAGTCACAGCATAAACAGAACAAAGCATTATAAGGAAAACACTGTCGATCCAAACATCCAAAATGGAGGGGTGTTACATATTTTATTTAGTTCTTTTCTCTTAAGTTTTATTTGCATATCATTTTCTCTTCTATTAGTCTTCTATATCTTTTTTGAGCTCTTAGCAGTTTCCTTTCCTTTCTCCTTTTTATGTATATACAAATATTCTTTACACATTATATTTGCATATATAAGTTTATTTATAAACTTTCTTTTCTTTGGTTTATTGAGTTTATTTGTTTTCCTTCTTTTTATCTATTTGTTTGGTGTGGTATTCTTTGCGATGCTAGGCATCTTCTTGTTTTCATTGTTCTTGTTTTATTGTGTAATTTATTTGCTTGTTTCCTTTTGGGTTAGTTATGTGCATGTTCTTTTTATGCATCCCTCAACATTCTTTTTTAATTTGTTCTTTGCAATTGTGGTTTTGGTTTTTTGGTTTTTATTTCTTCTTGAGTTCGTTAAATGCTTATTTTTACATGTGTATATACATATATATATTATACATATATATTTTATTGCATTTTAGTTAATTTAATTAAATAGATATATGTTTGGATACTATATATATACACACATTCGTATTTATTTTATATTTTTGTATTCTTTTTAGATTTTTGTTTGTTCATTTTATATTTACTTACTTTGTTTTCTCATAGTTCCTCTTTCTTTTAGTTTTAATCTTTTTTGAATAGCTTATTAATACTATTGCACTCATCGTATTATTTTATCTTTTTGATCAATTTATTTTGGTCTTCTTTTTAGTTTGTCTTGTTTCTTGAATTGGATCTGTTTTGTTCTTTTATTTTAAAAATCTTCTTTTCATTTTTATTTATGTTGGTGTCTTGTTTCTTGCTTCTTGTGACCCTTATCTCTCCCCCTCTTTCTTTCCTTTTTATGCTTTGTTGGGTCTACAACATCTCATTTTACTCATACTCTTTTTTGCATCTTGATGATGGATCACAGAGTGTGATCCAAAAGTTGATGGAAAAAACTTGCACATAATTGAATCTAGAAGAAACAAAAATAAAAACTATGAGGAGCCAAGCTTCAAACCCCCTTAGTATAATGAGAATGAAAAATGCGAATTTCACAAAATCAAGGGGCATACCACCAACAACTGCACGAGACTTAAAAACATCGTGCAAGACTTAATCAAAAAAGGAGAGGTCAACATAGAACCCCATCCTAGAAATAAAGACCTAAAGATCTACAAGGATCTAATACCTAACCATTCTATGGGAAATGATAAAGGAAAAAATCAAGATTACCACAAAGAAAACTTCGCCTCTGACGAACTCATAGGAAACATCTCTCACAATGATCATACCATCTATGTGGTAACCATACTAGGCGAAGATCCTGAATGTAATGTGACAACCCAAAGGGGGAGAGTAACAATCCAAGGAGCACCAACCCAAGTAAAAGCCACAAGTAAGCCATTAAGTGGCTACAACATTGTGGAAAAACTCAAGAAAACTCTCACTTTAATCTCCATTTTTGAGTTCTTAAAATTGTCGCCAACACATAAGGAAATCTTGGAGAAAGCTCTTGTCAAAACGCCAATCCCAAACAACCTTAACACTGATTAGTTTCAAGCCATGGTTGGAAATATCACATCCACCCATCATTTTTTCTTTTCTAAGAAATACCTTCCACAAAAATCTTTCCACAATCAAGCTCTCTATTTAGAATTGTGTGTCCACAAACACAAAGTCAAGAGAGTATTGATAGAAAACGGTGTAGGTCTAAACATTTGTACCTTAAAATTAGTGAAACAACTAGGATATTCTGATGATGTGATAGATAAAAATAAAATTATAACCATTAGAGCCTATGATGATATGGAAAGAAATTTAGAGGAAACAATCAGACTTCCCATTCAGATAGGACTAGCAACAGTAAAAACTACATGTCAAGTATTGGATCTCGAGCTTCCATACAACCTTCTCTTGGGATGACCTTGGATCCATGCCTTGAAAGCAATCCCCTCTACATTCCATTAGTGCTTGAAATTTCCTTATAATGATAAGGAAGTTACCATATATGCCGAACTTGAACCATTTCATTATTGTGCCAAGTTGGAAGAGAAATACAAAAAGATTCTCCAAATACCTAGCAATGATATTTACTTTCACTCTTTTGCATATGTTGACACAACATCACTACCTTTGTCCTCCACTGCACCTTCATCAATTGAGCCTCCTAAAATCGATCTCAAGATCCAAGTGCTTGACAAGGGTTGCAAAGAATACCACTTCAACCAATTCTTTTGCACTGGAATGCTTCCCCCAATACCAAACTTATGGAGGACCGAAAGAGATCATGCATGTCCAAGCTATCACAATGGTAGTCAAACCCACCATCTTCACCAAGTGGGGAGACATGCAAGATGAAGAAGTGTGTGAATAAGTGTTGGCATGTGGTTTTTCATTGATGTCAAAGGTGTTAGGTTCATGTTTGTAGTTGATGGCAATAGATGTCAAATATAGGTTGATGCATGATGCCATAAGTTTGATGATGAATCAAGGAAATTCATGTTTCATTAGTTCATGTTATTGCTAAGTTGATAATTTTGCTAAGCATTTGCAAAGATGCATTCAAAGGTATGTCATCTACATGATATATTTTCAAAGTGCTAAAGGTAATTACTCTTCATGCAAAGATGCTCTTCATTTACAAGGTAATGTGTTGTTGTTTCCTTGATAAGCTTGATGTTACTTTCCAAGGTATGATGAAGTTCTTATTGGTATTTGTTCATTTGGTGTTGGTGATGAGTTTGCTACTTCAAGATTTTCAAGGGTAAATGGGAAAAAAAGGAATAATGACTTGTTCATTATTGAAATGAAAAGGAAATAATGGTTTGTTTATTATTGTCAAGGGAATTATATCTTGCTTATTATTGTCAAGAATGATTGAGACAAAATCTTATCATTTCGTTAAGGGTATGCACAAATTTGGTTTCATTGTGAAAATGATTAGGGCATAAACACTTGTGAAGGCTATGGCTGCATCATGATGACTTTGGTATGATGGCTGCAAGGCATGGTTTCCAGGTAGTGGTTGTTTGGTAGCGACTACTCCAGGTGTTATCGACTACTTCTATGGAAAATGAGCACATATTGGCAACACATTCTTTAATCCTAGTTTATTGTTCTTCATGTCGAGCTACTAAGGTATGAAAATCAGCATATAGATTGCTTGGTCTTTGAGTTTTTTTGTCAACCAGGGTTTCGGGTTTTGAAGCTTATATTTATTCACTGCATAAGGGTTTATTGGAGTTTGTTGCATAATGATTCAAGGGTTTATTTTGTTTGGGGTTTCAATTTCAAATGATCTAAATGACATTGTTTATCAACCCTATTCCTAGGGCATACCAACATGACAAATATACATTGTGTGTTATGTTGCTTTATTATCTCATGGCAATTTGATATAACCTAAGTCTAAGGTTTAAATTTGTCAGTTTAATACTAGTCCAGATGACACATTTTGACAGTTATCAAACCATACTTTTGAACGATGGTTTACCGGTTATGAGGATAGTTCTTGTAAATAGTTGCATACACAATTGTTTGATGGAAAAAAATCAAGGTCTTGATCAATATATGGAAGTGACTTGATCAAGTTGTGAAAAGGTTCGATGAAGATGAGACTTATACTTTGCAAAGAGTCATTATTATGTTTACGCTGAAAGCATTGATGAAAAAATTATTTAGAAAAACTAAGAAAGCACTTTAAGTGTTGGTTGTATGTGGATACATAGATATATAGGTTCTTGAGTCCCCAATAAAAATGAGACAATCAAGAAATTCTTTGTAATGAAACACAGATTATACTTTGTCCTTTTATTATGAGGCATGTTGTGTAGCTAGTGCTTGGATTTTCCAGTGAGGCATATTGTGTAGCCAGTGAGGAACAAAAAGTAGCTAGTGAGGCTCTATAATTAGTGGGATTTTATTAAGCCAGTGAGGAAATTTTTCCCGAGTGTTTTTTAATCCCTATGAGGGTTTTCCACTCATAAATCACTATGTTATGGTTTCTCGGTATTTGTGGTCTACTTGGTCTACATGCTCAAATATTTAGTCTTGTGTATCTTTCAGCATTTGAGTTCCTTTGGTGTCTTTAGCTTTTATGATTTGATTATGTTTTTTTATGTTCAATCAAGCTTGATAGATTTACATGCATGATGCAACACATGATAGTTAAACTGTTTTGAAACTTGCATTTTATATGTTCAAAGTTGTGAAAGATTAATTCAAGTTCATTTTAAATTGGTATACCACTAATTCACCCCCCTCTCAGTGGTATTGTACTCCAACAAGTGGTATCAGAGCTAGAACCTTGAAAAAAGTTTAACTATCTTAAGGGTTCCTGGTAGCAGAGTACAATGGGCAATAGGTATAGAAATAAAGTTTCTAAAAAGGAGAAAGGTCTGCATCAAAAGAAAGAGGATTCTATTACAAAGGTTGATGATGTTTCTAATCTTCTTGGCTCTAAAGAATTTAAAGCAAGAATAAATGATGAATCTTAGTTCATAGAGATTGCAAATGAATACCAAAATGATCAAGAAACTGATGAAGAAGGAGGAGTTGTTGATCTTGAAGGAGAACTTGTTGTTTCCCTAGTTGAAGTTAAAAACCTTAGACGAGAGAATCAAAAACTCCAAGTAAGACTTCAAGAAAGTATTAAGGTTAATAAAGTCTTAGTACATAATCATAATGAATCTGAAAATACTGTTGAATTTATTAAATTTCAAGTTGTGGAAAGAAAAAGGGTTGAAGAAGAAATAGAAAACAAATTTAAAGATAAGGAAGAGATGTGTAAAAAGCTAGAGAGTGAGATTGCCTCATTGAAAAAGAGTGTAGAGGAAAATTCTCTATTAAAAGAACACACTGTAAAAGATGATGTGATTATCAATTTGAAATTAGAGATTGAAGAAAAAAAATGATAGTTGATGTGACAAGGTCTGATTTGGAAGTCAAAACAGTTGAATGCCAAAAGCTTGAAGGAGAAATAGTCTCTCTAAGGAAAGATCTTGAGAATATTAGGAAGCAGTTAGAAAAGAATCTAAAATTTGATGAGAGTACCAACAAGTTGAATGAGATGTTAAGTAAGCAAAAAAATTACAAGGACTCTACTGGTTTGGGCTATGAAGAATGATAGAGCTCTGAGGTTAGAAAAACTCCAAGAAAGAAGATAGATCTAAGCCATCACACTGCTGCCCCTAAGACTGAAGAAAAGAAGAAATTAGAGGTTAGGACTGCTGATAGTAGATAGTTCAAGGACATCAACAGAGGAAGAAGTAGAGTCAACTGGTTCATAAGATCTCCACCTACTTGGAAAGATCAATCAGTGAGGTACAATTATTCATTTCCTGGTTATTGTTATTCATGTAATGGTTATGGGCATAAAGTAAGTTATTGTAAAAGAAGATCTAAAATGATTCAATATGCATTCTCTAGGAATATGAATGTAATATGTTATAAATGTCATAACCATGGTCATATTACAAAATACTATAGAACTAGGTTTGTGAAACAGGAGAGAAGAAATGATTGCTTACATAAGAAAAATACAAAGTCACAAGCATCTAGTGACAAGAAGAAACTAGAGGAAAAAGCTTGGAAAAGGAAAGAGCCTGAGAAATTTTGGAGGAGGAAGGTTGAACAAAAATAGAAAGAGCCTAATCTTGTGCCTGTTGCACAAGAGACTTCTATAAATGCATAAAAGTAGCATGGAGTTAGGGGGAGATGTTTATAGTTTTAACATTCAAACCCCATAGTTATAAATCAAGTTGGTGGTGGCAATGCTTTCATTTATGTTCTTTTGGCTCCATAGTGCAACAACCTTGGTGAGGAATATCCTTGATGCAAGACTGTAGCTTTGCGGATAGTGTACTATACTTCTTCATATTCTATAAGCAATGATTGAGTGCTAAATTCTGTCAATGTTTACTGAGTTTGCATTTCTACCATACCATATTGATTCTACACTTCTTAATTGCATGCTTCTCATGACAATTTAGTGATTGTCTTTTATCTCTTACCGAGTCTACATTTCTACCATACCATATTGATTCTTCACTTCTTAATTGCATGCTTCTCATGACAGTTTAGCGATTGTCTTTGATCTCAAAGATTTGTTGCTCACAAAGTTGATTCATTTTGAATAAGATGTTGATTATGTAATAGTCAGAAGGAGATGAAGAGAGGATTTTTGGTTCAATAGTTACAACTTATAATAGTGTAAATGTCTTTTGCAAGTGAATAGAGCCATGACAAAGTTAGAAGTCTTAAGTGCCAAGGAGTCAAGGGAATTGAGTTATGGCAGTGATACAAGAGACAAGGAAGTCATAGCTCTAGATGTCGAATGTTACATTTGATGTACACGTTTTTGATAATTCCATGAATGCTCTATGACTATGACATCATTCAATGGCATGGTATGTCTATTTTTTAATATAGGGACAATGAACTTGAACTTGAGTGTTTGGAACGGCAGTGCGGGTTTGAAACGTCAGTAAATAAGTTTGGATCAATGAGACGGTGTTGTGTATTGTACATGACTCACACATGGGTTTTATGTAGTATTATTTAGATAAATTGATTTGACTATAATATGTTTTTAAAAAGTGCCAATGATATGAGAGTTGCGAGTCTCGGTTAATTCCATTTAGTATGTTGACAATCTTGTAGTCAAGATGACTATTGCTACATTTGTATGGAGGTTGTGCATTTATATTTCAATCCCTCTTGTGGGTATCTTAATGAGTTTGGTTGAAGCAGTATCATTATTGCTTGGTTCAAGTGATCTTCAATGGAATAGATGCTCTTTTAACAATGCTTGTTGTTGATAGTGTTTTTATTCTTTACAAAAATTAATTTTTGGTAGTTGCTAAACTATGACAGGGTTTGCTACTTTGTGACTGTGACTGGGATAGCATTTTTTATGCAAGAACAATGTATGGTATTTGATGATATGGAAGCAAAAAATGAGGTTTCAGGATGATAGTTCTTGATGACTTTAGTGCTTGAATGGTAAAAGGGGACAATAGAAGGAATTTTTGCATAACACAGGGTGCATGCAAGTGATAGTTTTAAGAAGGCACAATGCAAGGGAACAATGGACAATATATTTGCATGTGACAATAATTTATCTTTGCAGTGTCTTTTTTGACAGTAAACAATAAGTTATGGTATTCTTGTGTTTGAGCTAGTTACTTGAGATAGTATCTTTTTGTGCTTGGGATAGTGGTGACTAGATTTTGTAAGTCTTGATGTGCATAATCTTGAGATGTGATAGTGCTATATCATATGCTATTTGTGACAATACTTAATTATAACATTTGTTGTATTAGTGCATCTTGAAGGTCTTCTTGACAGGGGGAGAAGAGCAATCTGTTACAAAGTGCTCTTCAAGTGATTGGGTGAAATGGTTGGTTTGGCATCAATGCATGTTGGTACAATACAATGCTCTTCAAGCTACTATTGGTATTGGCCAGTGTTCAATGTTGTTTTCATTGATGAAATAGTGAATTGAAGTATGCTTTAAGGTTCCATATCAACATAGTGCTCAGTGAATACTATGTAGTGTTTTAGGGGGAGCTTCAAGCTTATTCTTTATCCCTGGCTCATGAATGGTTCACTTTTTTTTCCATTCCATTCATATTTTCTTTATGATCAGATATTCCTTGAACTTATATATGAAAATTTTTGATGCCTTCACTGTGTGTTTTTGATGCATACCTATTATAGTAATGATGGTATGTTGTGTGTCTTCCATGTTTTAATTTGTGGTTATCTGTGATATCTTGCACTATGAAAACACAGTGACTTGAAAGAAACAATAATCTTGAGAAAGTATAGTTGCTTTGTCTTGTATAATACTCATTGGTAGCAGCTTAATGATAATAGTATCCTCTTGCATAATGAACCTGATAAACATATTATTTGTTTCTTGGAAAGTAATTTATATTGGCTTACATCAACAATGATAGCTTGTGATCAGTGGTGAATTACACTTATAAGATGAAAGTTCTTGAGAAGGTGTCTTTACACAACATGAAGATAGTCTTGTGTCTCTTCATAAGGCTTTCTTGGTGTTCCTTATGTGGACAATCATTTGTGACTGTGAATTGGTGTGTGGCATGGTACTAGTTTTGTAACTCATGACAAGACAGTAGATTGGTTTCCAACAATGCAATAGTCATTTCAAGTGCTATAAGTGATCTTGAGGAGCCATTCATTATTCATCCTTATTTGTCGTCTCTGAATAGTATTTATTTTTGCAAGTGTGGTAAATTTTTCACTTGTTTCTAATGAGATTGCAGGGAACAATCAATCCAATGTAGCCTGTTGCCTAAGGAATGAAGAATTTTGTTATTTGTTGTCAAAAGGGAGAGTATTGAAGTGGAAAAATTGGAAATTTGCATTTGCATTAAGTTTGAAAATGAAGGATAGGGTTTGACTTTGTGAAGTGAAGTTGCAATAGTGATAATGAATTTATCTACCAACCCTTGTTTGAATTAGTGAAGTTACAACTACATAGTGATAGTAAATTTGCTTGGCCAATGATAGAGAATTTGGATTTGTTTTGTTTTGACTATGCAATGTTTCAAAGAAGTGCTAGTGATGGAGTTTCTACATAGTGAGAATGCTTTCTTTTTTATCAAGTATCCCTTTGTCATTGCTATCAAAGGGGGAGATAGAGGAGAGCAATTGGTAGAATTTTTAAATTAGTTGACATCAATGCCAAAGGGGGAGTTTGTTGGCATGTGGTTTGTCATTGATGTTAAAGGTGTTAGGTTCATGTTTGTAGTTGATGGAAATAGATGTCAAACATAGGTTGATGCATGGTGTCACAAGGTTGATGCATGATGCCACAATTTTGATGATGCATCAAGGCAATTCATGCTTCAGTAGTTCATGTTGTTGCTAAGTTGATAATGTTGTTGAGCATTTACAAAGATGCATTCAAATGTATTTCATCTACATGATATCTTTTCAAAGTGCTAAAGGTACTTAATTACTCTTCATGCAAAGATTCTCTTCATTTACAAGGTAATGTGTTGTTGCCTTGATAAGCTTGATGTTACTCTCCAAGGTATGGTGAAGTTCTTATTGGTATTTGTTAATTTGGTGTTGGTGATGAGTTCTGCTACTTCAAGATTTTCAAGGTGTAAATGGGAACACATGGAATAATGGCTTGTTCATTATTGAAATGAAAAGGAAATAATGGTTTGTTCATTATTGTCAAGGGAATTATATCTTACTTATTATTGTCAAGGATGATTGAGACAAAAGCTTATCATTTTGTTAAGGGTACGCAAAAAGTTGGTTTCATTGTGAAAATGATTAGGGCACAAACTCTTGTGAAGGCTAAGGCTGCTTCATGATGACTTTGGTATGGTGGTTGCAAGGCATGGTTTCCAGGCAATGGTTGTTTGGTAGCGACTACTCTAGGTGTTTCGACTACTTCTATGGAAAATGAGCACATATTGGTAACACATTCCTTAATCCTAGTTTACTATTCTTCATGTTGAGTTACTAAGGTATGAAAATCAACATATAGATTGCTTGGTCTTTGAGTTTTTTTGTCGATTGGGGTTTCAGGTTTTGAAGCTTATATTTATTCATTGCATAAGGGTTTATTAGAGTTGGTTGCATAATGATTCAAGGGTTTATTGTGTTCAAGGTTTCAATTTCAAATGATCTAAATGACATTGTTTGTCAACCCTATTCCTAGGGCATACCGACATGAAAAATATACATTGTGTGTTCTATTGCTTTATTATCTCATGGAAGTTTGATATAACCTAAGCTGACTAAGGTTTACATTTTTTGCTTCAATGATAGTCCAAATGTAACATTTTGACAGTTATCAAACCATACTTTTGAATGATGGTTTACCGGTTATGAGGAAAGTTCTTCTAAAAATTTGCATACATAGTTGTTTGATGGAAAACAATCAAGGTCTTGATCAATATATGGAAGTGACTCACTATGAAAAGGTTCAATGAAGATGATACTTATACTCTGCAAAGAGTCATTATTGTGTTTATGTTGAAAGCATTGATGAACAATCTATTTTAAAAAATTAAGAAAGCACTTTAAGTGTTGGTTGTATGTGGATACACATATATATGGGTTCTTGAGTCTCCAATAAAAATGAGACAATCATGAAATGCTTTGTAATGAAACAAAGATTATACTTTGTCATTTTATTCACATAATCATAGTGATGTGAAAGTTGTATTTTCCAGTGAGGCATACTTGTAACCAATGAAGTTCCTTTGCCAGTGAGGCATAATTGTAACCAGTGAAGTTCCTTTGCTAGTGAAGCATGTTGTGTATCTAGTGAGGCTTTTCCAATGAGGCACAAAAAGTAGCCAGTGAGGCTTTGTAATCAGTGGGATTTTATTAAGCCAGTGAGGCAATTTTTCCTGAGTGGTTTTTTATCCCTATGAGGGTTTTCCACATAAATAACTTTGTTATGGTTTCTCATAATTTTTGGTCTACTTGGTCTACATGTTCAAACATTCAGTCTTGTGTATCTTTCAACATTTGAGTTTCTATGGTGTCTTCAACTTTTATGATTTTCTTATGTTCTTTATGTTCAATCAAGATTGATAGCTTTACAAGCATGATGCAACACATGATAGTTGAACTGTTCTGGAACTTGCATTTTATATGTTCAAAGTTGTGAAAGATTAATTCAAGGTCATTTTAAATTAGTATACCACTGATTCACCCCCCCTCTCAGTGGTATTGTACTCCAACAAGAAGATCTATCTTCATGGATTTACATAGAAGAAGGATGGGAAAATTTACTACCTCCCCTTCCTGTTGATGAAAACAATAAAGGGTTTCAAATAGTAAAAAGAATGGGGTTCACTAGACAAGGGAGCCTTGGTTTACTGATGAGGGTGCAGCTCGAGACTTAGAAAATAACCCACAAATAAGAGAAATTTTATTATTCAGAAAATGGAGCTTCTTACATGCAGAGGATCTCAAATCCCCAAGTTCTACAACACATGCAAGTTACAAACAGCTACAGAATAACCCTTTCGCAATATGCAAGCTTGTCCCCAAAAAGTTACCCAAAAATTAGAAACCCGCCCATAAATAGAGCTCCTCATTAGTTTGGAGCCAAAACAACATTCAAATTTGAGTTTAGGCGGTTTGGCGCCAAAAAATTACAACATGAAGTTCAAATTTCAAAAGAGCATTTACAATTGTATCTTCTAGAAAGTGCGCCAACTTCTCGGGGACATAACTTTTGATCCGGGACTCCGATTTGCGAACCGTTTGAACCGTTGGAAAGGTCTCGAAGTCAATAACACACTCAAAATTTTCTATGCCAATTTTGGCAAGTTTTAGGGCCGTTCCGGGAACTCTAAGTGCCTCAAATCTAACTCAGAAGATTTTTAGGTACAAATCTGGGAAACTAAAACTATAATATCTTTCAACCCAGGAACATAAAATAAAAAATGTAAATTGGGAATTTCATTATGACAAAACGGGTATCCAAAAAAGTAAAAACATATAAAAACTAAGAAACTTGAAATTTAACTATTTTTGGGTGATGCAAGATAGCCCTTACACCACTGGACGCTCTTGCATCAGACACCCCGGGTAATTTGAGAAGTGCCCCATCACATCTCAGATGGTGGAGGAAAAACCCAAACGGTCAACCTCTGCCTTAGGCAACCAAGATGAATCTTCAACAGGCCTTCCTTTCCATTTCACCAGATATTCTTCATACAGCCTGTTCCTGGTACTCCTTCCCACACGACTATCCAAGATTTTTTCAATCTCCTCCTTTTCTGAAGTAGGTGCTGGAATCCCACACTGTTCCATCGTTGGTACTTCCTCTGCGCCACCTTCATGATACTCTGTCAAATCTGAAATGTTGAACACAGGGGAAATGTTGAATCCATCTGGAAACTCTACCTCATATGCATTCCCTGAATCATGCCTCTTCAAAATTTTACAGGGACCGAACTTCTTCATCTTCAATTTGTTATATGTTCCCACTAGAAACCTTTCTTTCCTCAAGTGGACCATCACTTCATCACCAATCTGAAACTCCTTATACCTCCTCTTCTGATCTGCCTTAGCCTTATACTGCATATTCATCTTGTTAATATGTTCTCTTACCTTCTCATGTATATCCTTGATGTGTTCTGCAAAATCTTCGGCTTCAACACTTATTTTCTTCTCTTGGTCCATCTTTTACTCCAGTGCAGGCATTGCGGGGCTACCTCCATACACAATCTGGAATGGTGATCTACGGTCTTACGTTAGCCAATTGTTGTAAGAAATTGCAGGGTAAAATCAAAGTCCCATCCCTTAGGTTTATCTCCTACCAAACATCTCAGGTAGAGTTAACCCGGACTCACGCTAACAACCTCTATGCGCCCATCGTTTTGCAGCTGGATGGTGTGCAAAACTAAACTTCAACTTTGTCTTCAGCTTCTTCCACAAGGTCCTCCAAAAGTACCCCACAAATTTGGTGTCACGATCTGAAACAATACTCTTTGGTAGACCATGTAGCCTCACCACCTCTTTGAAGAACAAGTTAGTAATGCGGACTGCATCATGGGTCTTGACATGGGGTAGAAATGTGCCATCTTTGAAAACCTATCAACCACCACAAAAGTGAATCCCATTCCCTCGTTGTGTCGCCAGGAAAACCAAGGCAAATTTCCATACTTATATCCTCCATGGCCTCTGCAGTGCAATTGGGGCTGATATAGCTTGTATTCTAGCTCCTCCTTTATCCATCGGCGTACCCCTCGGCTTTGTGCAAACTTCTTCACATCCTGTGACAATTGAGGCCAATAATAATGCTCACTAATAATGGTAATGGTCTTATCCTAACCAAAATGTCCTACCATTCCTCCACTATACTTCTCCTTTATCAGGTTCTCCCTCATGGAACTCCTCAGGTTACACAATTGATTTCCCTTAAATAACATGTCATCTGGATTATGAAATCCAGCCGCAGCACTCATGTCCGCCTTGAGGTTCATGCAAGCTTTCAAGCCTTTGCAAAATCGGGATCTTCTACATGTCTGAGTGTCTTGAGTTCATTAGACCCCAACCACTTCAATCGCCATCTTTGTCATCAATGTATGCCTCCTGCTTAAGGCATCTGCAACCTTATTTGACTTCCTACTCCTATGTTTCAAAACAAAGGTATAACTCTACAAAAACTCTACCCATTTCATATGCCTCTGATTTAATTTTCCATGACTATTTAGGTACTACAAGGCCTGATGATCAGTATATAGAAAAAATTCCTTTGGCAACAAATAATGTCTCCATTTCTTTAATGCTTGAACTATTGCATAAAATTCCTGATCATATACAAAATACTTTCTCTTGGCATCATTTAACTTTTCACTGAAATAGGCAATGGGCTTACCTTCTTAGCTCAACAATGCTCCAATGGCACAACCACTAGCATCACAATCCACCTGAAACACCTTGTTGAAATCTGGGAGGCTTCGACGGGTTTGCTTTGTCACCTTCTACTTCAGCGATTCAAAACTTTTTGCAGCTCAATGCTCCACTTGAATTATTTTCTATCCCTCTCATTGTTTCGGTCGGGGGTCCACAATGCGGGGGTTTCTAATGAACTTTCTATAAAAACTAGCCAAACCATGGAAAGATCTCACCTTGGTAGCGGAGTTCTTGGGGTAGGCCATTCCAAAATAGCCTTCACCTTCTGCGGGTCCATCTTGAGACCTTTTGTTGAGACAACAAAGCCCAACTACACTAACTCCCTCTTCACAAAACTGCACTTCTTCAGATTAATCAACAGTTTCTCTTCTCTTAACTTCTCAAAGACTCTCTGAATATGCATCAGATGCTCATCCAACGTCTTACTGAAAATCAAAATATCATCTAAATACACAATAACAAAACTTCCCAAAAATTCTTTTAGTACCTCGTTCATGAGCCGCATGAATGTGCTCGGTGCATTGGTTAGCCCAAAAGGCATGACTAATCACTCATACAAGCCCTCTTTGTTCTTGAAGGCAGTCTTCCATTCATCTCCCTCTCGAATATGGATCTAGTGATATCCACTCTTCAGATCAATCTTTGTGAAGTACTGCGCTCCACTCAAATAGTCCATCAGGTCATCCATCCTTGGCGAAATCTTTTGCCGATTTGCATCGCTTTGTTTATGAAACCGAGAATTTGTACCTCCACTCCCCATCGCTTTGCTTTGAGATTTACTGGCGATGCGTAGATGCGCATGAACTCAAACTCTCATTATCAAACCCGCTTTCTCAACAACTCTTGAACTTGTCTATTCAACTCATCATTTTCTACTGGAGTCATTCTATGAGCTGCCTTATTTGGCAAACTGGCTCCAAGAATCAAATCAATCTGATGACTGGTCTTCCTTATTGGTGGTAAACCCTCGGGTACATTATCAGAAACAATATCCTGAAACTCATCCAACATCCTAGAAACTTCTTCTGGAACCTTCTCACTATCCTTCTTACTCACTCTAGGTATCAATGCATAACACACACGCTCATGTTTCATACCTTCTAAAAACTTTCTTCCATCTACGCAATAAAATTCTAGCACTCTTGCATACCTTTTCTTGGTCTCCTTCCGAGGGGTTTCAACTTGTAGCGAACCCCATCCTTTTTCAAGGAATAAGTGTTAGCATGGCCATCATGTATGGCTAAGCCCTATCCAGAACGCCCGCAGCCTCCCCAACAACATGTGACATGCATCAAGCGGGGATGATATCCGCAATTACCTCATCATGGTAGCTCCCGATCTTGAAATTTACTAGGCATTGCTCATTGACCAAAACTTTGTGGTCTTTCTGCAACCAAACAATCTGATACGGATGTGGGTACCTTTCCCTCTTCAACTTCAACTTTGTGACCATCTCTTCTGACACCAGATTATCGGTGCTCCCACCATCAATAATGACATCACAACATTTTCCTTCACACTTGCACCTTATCGAGAGCACATTCTTCCTGCATTCTGGATTCCTTTTCCTCGATCACGGGGCTCTCCTAATCACTAAGTTTCCCTCCCTTCGGGCATCATCACGAATGTTGTTAGTTAAGGCCTCCTCATCTGCATGCAACCCTTCCCGACCTTCTAGCCTTTTATGCGCCCTTCGCGAGTGTTGTATTTGGACATTCATGAAGCTCGATGCCCTTCTTCACATACTTGGAAACGCGTTCCTCTAAAACCACCTTTCTAGATCTAACCCATTCCGCTATCTCCTTTCCGTCCTCTACCTCTTTGATCACTGCTGTTTTGATCAAGTGGATATCAGTGGTACTTATCTTCACTTTTCTTTTCATCATCGTTGGAAGCTTCACGAAGGTCTTCCATTTCCCCTTCCACTTTTACCTCCTCGTCCTTTTTGCTTTCCATCAAATCTTTTGTTCAGCTTCTCTTCCACCTTCAGAGCAAACTGATACACATCCTCAATGGTGGTCATTCTGCTAGGCTTAACTCCTCACAGATGCTTGGTGCGTAAAATTAGATCATCGGGCTACTTCTCTATTGGCCTCACTGGCGGCCGTTAATTGATTGTCTTGTGAAAATTTAAATTTTTTCTTTCCGCGGATGCTTCCTTGCTTCAACCCTTGCAATTTCTTCAACAAATCTAACTTCGTGAGTCCATTGGTATGAAGGCTGCTTGAGTTTCTCTACCATGCGATCCCATCGTGATCTTTCCTTTTCCTCTTCAATTTCTTTCCAATTGGACCTCTTTCCACCAAATATTGGCATGGCCCTTGACTTCATTTTCGCAAACTTAACCGATCTGGGTCCTCTATTTCCTCATACTCAAAATATTCTTCTAGCTCGTTGATCCAGTCGATCAACTCTTCCGGGTTCAAACTTCTGGAATAACTGGGGACTTCTGCTCTGGGTCTTTTCCCAATCTTTGAAATGGACCTTATTAGCCGCATTTGGTCTTGATCAATTGCTTCTTCTTCCTCTTCTACATCTGAACATTCTTCCTCTCCTTCATCCTCACTTTCCTCCCTCGGGTTTAACCCTCTTCTCAACTGCTCTTGTAACGCATCAATCTGTCTCTGGAGGGCTGGCAGTGCATCTCTTCCACTAGCATTTCTACCGCCTCGACCACCTCTGGCACGACCATGCCTACCAGGCATCACTCTTGGAGGCATCTTTCTTGACCTCGACCCACAACCACGGTCCTGGTGCGAACTTCCTCACGATCGGCTTGATGAGGGCGCAACCCGAGACTTAGAAAATAAACCACAAACAAGAGAAATTTTATTATTCAGAAAATGGAGCTTCTTACATGCAGAGGATCTCAAATCCCCAAGTTCTACAACACATGCAAGTTACAGACAGCTATAGAATAACCCTTTCGCAATATGCGAGCTTGTCCCCAAAAAGTTACCCAAAAATTAGAAACCCACCCATAAATAGAGCTCCTCATTAGTTTGGAGCCAAAACAACATTCAAAATTGAGTTTAGGTGGTTTGGCGCCAAAAATTTACAACATGAAGTTCAAATTTCAAAAGAGCATTTGCAATTGTATCTTCTAGATAGTGCACCAACTTCCCGGGGCCATAACTTTTGATCCGGGATTTCGATTCGCAAACCGTTTGAACCGTTGGAAAGGTCTCGAAGTCAATAACGCGCTCGAATTCCACTACTCCGATTTTGGCAAGTTTTGAGGCCGTTCTGGGAACTCTAAGTGCCTCAAATCTAACTTGGAAGATTTTTAGGTGTAAATCTGGGAAACTAAAATTGCAATATCTTTCAACCCAAAAATAGAAAATAAAAACTGTAAATTGGGAATTTCATTATGATGAAAAGGGTATCCAAAAAATTAAAAACATCTAAAAACTGAGAAACTTGAAATTTAACTATTTTTGGGTGATGCAAGATTGCCCTTACACCACTGGATGCTCCTGCATCATTTACATGGACAAGGTAGAAGAGAACCAATTATTATAGAAAGGAACCCAAAGAATCTTGGACTGGGTTATGGTTTATCTAATGTGATTACCCCAAGTGCTGAAAGCACATCTTATAAGGAAGGAGCTACTTCAACCGTTGTTGAGACATCAGATAATTGTGAACGTCTAGATGACTACTTATATATCCAAAACATGTTTGAAAACCTCAATGTAAATACCATCACTGTTGAATCTACATATGAGGATGACCATATAAAAATGGATTCTAATGAATACAAATGGGATTCTTGTGACTCTAGTGAATATAACCTAGATACCTTATGGAGCCTTGATAAAACCAAAATCCATACCGTAGCTACAACCTCCATAAGCTTTGTTGATTCCAATGAAAAATTACCCTTGATATACCCACAGTTGATAGATTGGGACCAATAACATCATACATTAGTTTTGGACTCATTCCAGAATGATGAGGCTATTGCAGAGTTCATGGGACTTCAAATGGATATACCTCAAGGAGACCATAAGGTAGGATTTGTAATGGAGCTTGACCAAATGGCATATTTTGGGGTGAAGAGATTACATCCTCCAATTTCAAAAATAAACATAAAAATTTAAAAATAAAAAAGAGGTCCCCTAAAGAAAACCACAATGTGGCTTTATTGGATCAAGAAAAGAGAAAAAAAAAAGGATGCATTTGAGGGTGAAAACCTCTCTAAGGTGCCTGAAGATAGAGGATTCAATCTTCCCACCATAGAATATCAAGAAAAATCAACTCTCTTAGTTGAATACTCTGAACCTATCAATGTTGGCACAACAAAGACGCCCAAAATAACATATCATGCATCATCACTTGATCTTGAGGAAAAGGTAAATTTCTCAAAATTTATCAACGAATGCAAAATAAACTTTGCATGGACATATGTAGACATGCTAGGGCTAGATCCAACATTAGTTGTACATCACCTAGTAGTGTTCCCTGGAGCTAAACCCATCAAACAAAAACTATGGAAGATGCATCCATAGATAACACTTTTGGTAAAAGTAGAACTTCAAAAATTATTAGATGTAGGCTTCTCAGACCCATTGACTATCCTGAATGGGTATCTAATATTGTACTAGTATGAAATCCCACTAGGGGCATAAGGATCTACAAAGACTTTTTGGATCTAAATAAGGCTTGCCTGAAGGATGACTTCCCTCTACCCAACATCGACATGATTGTAGATCTAACTATGGGGCATGAAATGTTGTCACTTATGGACGGTTTCTCCGGATATAATCAAATCAAGATATCCCTTGAGGACCAACATAAAACAACTTTCACTTGTGCATGGGGGACCTTTTGCTGGAATGTCATGCCATTTGGTCTGAAGAATGTAGGGGTAATCTACCAACGAGAAATGACCACCATTTTCCATGATATGTTGCATACCACTATGGAGGATTATGTGGATAAAATACTAGCAAAATCCATCAAAAGAGAAGATCATTTGGCTAACCTAGCAAAGTTATTTGATAGGCTAGAGGAATAAAACTTGTGTCTCAACCCAAAGAAGTGTGTATTCAGCATGACTTCTCAAAAACTGTTGGGTTACATAGTATCAAGAAGAGGCATCAAGGTAGATCCTGCCAAGGTAAAAGCTATATTAGAAATGCCCCCTCCAAAAACATTGAAGCAGTTGAGAAGTCTATAAGGTAAACTACAGTCCATCAGGAGATTCATCGCATAGTTGGCAGACAAGTGCCATCCATTCACCCATTTGGTACACAAAGACATAACATTCAATGGGATGGCATATGTGATTAGGATTTCCAATAGGTCAAGGATTATTTACTCACTCCTCAAGTATTAATGCCACCAATTCAAGATAAGGCAATGATCCTATATGTATCTACAACAATGATAGTGTTAGGAGCTCTATTAGCACAACTAGATGACAATAACAAGGAAATAGCAATATATTTATCAGTCAAACACTGGTGGGATATGAATTGAACTATTCACCCACAAAAATAGTGTGTCTTTATCTCATCTTTGCAGTACAAAATTTGAGACACTACATATTAAACAGACAAGTAAATCTGATATCAAAAGTGGATCCCTTAAAGTATCTATTGGAAAAAGCAGCTCTAACAGGGAGGATCGCTAAGTGGGTAATAATACTTAGTGAGTTTGACATAGAGTACATTGACAAAAAATCCATAAAGGGACAAATCATAGCAAATCAATTAGTAGATGCATCGATGGAAGATCATTAGCCTCTAATAAGAGAATTTCTAAATGAAAGCATACTTCTAATTTATCAATCTAGCTATTGGACCTTGTACTTTGATGGATCCCACACTGAACATAGCTTAGGGCTGGTATCTTATTTCTCACACCATAGGGAGATAGTATACCTAAGGCTTATAGGATTTCCTTTCTGTGTACCAACAATTTTTTTGAATATGAAGTTCTCATCACAGGACTGAAGATGGTTGTAGAATGGAGGATAAATGAACTATAGGTCTATGGAGACTCCCAACTAATCATCAGGTAGGTAAATGATGAATATCAGACAAATGATGACAAGCTTATGCCATACACTAGAATGATGAATAGTTTCAAACAATACTTTGTCATCATCACCTTTGAATAGGTTCCCAGGATCAACAACAGAGCAGTTAATGCTATGACAACAATAGGCTCACTCCTTGAAATTCCTTGAAATATTCCCAAATATGAATTCCTCATGGAGCAACTACTTATACTAACATTCAATATCTCGAAATCAGAACTAGTTTGTGATGTTGTTGGTCCTAATTCATAGTACCAAGATACATTTTCCTATATCCAACATGGTATCATACCTCTTGACTTAATGACAAACCAAAATAAAACATTTGTCCATAGAACATCTCCATTCACCATCTTAGAGAGATACCCTATATAGACGAAGTCTAGATGAAACATTGTACTTCGATGTATCAATGTGGAAAAAGCACAAATCGCTTTACAAGAAGTGCATGATGGTATTTGTGGGTCTCATTCTAGTGGACCTAATCTCGTATAGAAATTATTGAGAATAGGATATTATTGGCCCTTAAGGGAGCAGGAATCCATTCATTTCTCAAGGAGAAGTCACCAATGTCAACAACACAGTGATCTTGTTCATACACCGACACAAGAGCTACGACCTATAACAATTGTTGGGATTAAGGTGTCTCAACCTTAGAGTCCTAATATTGATTTAATTTGATGTATTATTGTATTAATTTGTATTATTTAATTTCCTATGGTGTCATGTCAAAAATTGGGACCCACCAGCTAGGTGACATCCCCGTTGGAAGTGACTGGATGACACATAATCATCCCAAGTCAATATAGGCGTCCCACTTTGGAACCTTTGACCTATGACAGATTCGATGACACGTCATAAGGCATCTTGTTGCATGGAGAAAGTTGGCGCCCAAGTTGGGTTATGACAGGCTGTAAGAGAATTAGGTATTCTTGGTCAGTTATGAAAAATTCTCTTACAACTGTAAGTGTTGTCAGCTATGACAGATTCTATGACAGTTGTAAGATGTGTAAGGCATCTTTCATAAGCTATTTTTAGTATATTCTAGGCGCCCAAGCTTGAGGAAGGAATACTTGCATGTTTGACAATTGTAAGGGGTGTAAGGGGATATGTTACATGTGTCCAAATGCATGTCTATGGAATGGGATATCGTGTCATGTGTATTTGGACACCCCTCTCCTTCTAGATGCTTCTTGAAGCTTGTATTACTCTATATATTGAGTGCCTTGCATTGTAGAGTGCATAGTTTGTTTATAGGTAACAAAGTGTTGTTGATGTCACTTTAGAATAGGTGTTCGTTTTGAAGCACTTGTAGAAGAAGGCTGTGTACTTGGGGTTGTATTGTAATTCGTTTTGAAGTAATACAATAGTACCGTGCTTTTGGAGGGTGGGGTTTTTTACCTAAAAGGGTTTTCCCAATGTATATTTGGTGTCACTATTTTATGCATTCTTGTTGTTCTATCTGCTATTCTATGTATGTGTTTCTCTTATTGTAAGAGAATAAGGTGTTAGAAAAAAGAAATTGTAACTCTCCCCTACTTATATTAGTGTAGGAAGTTGTTTCCGCTCACCTGAATTCCTTTCAGTTGGTACTAAAGCCTAGCCAACCTTGATTATTTTTTTGGGTTAGAATGGTTTTTTGAGTTGATCGTTGTTTCAATGGGAGTTTTGCAGAAGTGCATTTCATGACCTTGTTGTAGGAAAGAGATGGCAAAAACATTTGGGAGGATTGAGATGGAGAAATTTAATGGCGGTAATTTTGAGCCGTGGAAGCTCAAGATGGAAGACATGCTCATAGATCATGATAAATGGCTTGCATTTTCTAGAACTATGACATTTGGCATGAAACAAGAGGATTGGGATCTCATGGATAGGAAAGCCAAGGGTCTTATTAGACTTTTTTTAGATGATTCCATCCTCTTGAATGTCCATGAAGAGAAAAAAATTTCTTCTTTGTGGAAGAAGGTTGGTGATGTTTATCAAGCTAAATCCACAGTAAACAAGCTTTTCCTAAGAAAGAAGATGTATTCTTTGAAAATGGAAGATGGAGGATCTACGGTAGATCATCGAAACTCTTTTAATATGTTGGTTGCACAATTGGGTTCTATTGGAGACAAGATTGATGAACAAGACCACTGCATGCTCCTTTTGTGTTTGTTGTCAGACTCTTGGGACCACCTAGTAATGGCTATTGGAAGCACTACTTCCACCTTCAATATAGATGAGATTGTTTCCTTATTATTATCTGAAGAGATGCAAAGGAAGTATTTTGCAATGGCCAAGGAGGCCCTTGTAGTTCGTGGCAGACCAAAGGAGAGAGGCAAAAAGAAGATAAGAAATCTAAGTTAAATTCTCTGAGGAGATCTAAGTCTCCTGGTAAGAAGTCTAAGGTAAAATATTGGAACTGTGATGAAACTGGTCACATTTGAAAAGATTGCAAGGAGGAGGAGAAGAAAAATTGGTCTTTCTCTGATTCTGAATCTAGGAAATCATCCCAAGATGATGGAGAAGCATTTATTGCAGTCTTGGTAGCCCATACATTGGATGATGTGTGGCTAATAGATTCAGGTGCATCCTTTCACATGAAATCACATAGAGATTGTTTCTAGACGTATGAGGAGTATAACGGTGGAGAGGTGTACCTAGGTGATGACTCTCACCTCAAGATTGTTGGTCGTGGAAGAGTCAAAATCAAATTTCCTAATGGATGGGTGAAGGGGATTGATGGTGTCTTGCATATCTTGGGTTTGGCACAAAACTTTCTTTTTGTAAGTAAACCGAATGATTCAGGAGTGCAAGTTGTTTTCTATGTTGGAGGATGTAAGATGACTAGAGGGGATATGTTGTTGGCTAAGGGTGTTCGTATTGGCACTCTGTTTCAGCTTGATGCATGCAATGTACAGTGCAATAGTTCTTTTGATGTACCAAAGAAGAGACCTTTGGATTCTTCATCCTCACCATCAAATCATGGAAAGAAGAAGTGTGTTGCAACTACATCCAATGGTTGTGAATTTTGGGTACCTAAGGGTGCTCATTCCATGGAAATTAATTTTCTTGTAGAGAAGACAATGTTATGGTACCAACAACTTGGTCACATTGGTGAGAAGGGTCTTAGAACCTTCAAAAATAAGAGCTTTGTTGAAGGCCTTGATGATTTTAATCTCGAGTTTGACTTTTGCGAACATTGGGTATATGGAAAACAACATCGTGTTTCTTTTTACTGTAGTTCTCATAAGTCTTCTAGGATTTTGGATTATGTTCATTCAAATGTTTTTGGTCTCGTAAATGTTCCTTCATTATCAAAATATGTATACTTTGTTTCTTTTATAGATGATTACAGTAGAAGGATATTCGTTTATTTCCTCATAAGTAAAGCTAAAGTCTTTAGTTGGTTTAAGGAGTTTAAGGCCTTGGTGAAAAATTAGACTAACAGAAAGATTAACTAATGTTTGAGGAATGATAATGGCGGTGAGTTTTGTTTTGCAGAGTTTGACAAGTTCTATAAAGAGCATGGGATTGAGAGACATAAAACTAGTCCCTATACTCCACAACAAAATGGAGTTGTAGAGAGAATGGATAGAACATTGATGGAGAGGGCTAGGAGTATGTTGAGTGGTGCTAGCCTTGAGTAGAAGTTTTGGGCTGAAGCGGTAGCCACTGCATGTTATTTGATCAATGGATCTCCTACATCAGTGCTTGTTGGAAAAACACCCATGGAGGCGTGTTTGGTAAAATTCCTTCGATGAGACATCTCAAAGTATTTAGTTGTGAAGCTTATGCTCATGATCCGATTGAGAGGAGGTCTAAGTTAGAGAACAAAGCTATTAAGTGTATCTTTATCGACTATGGTGTCAGTGTGAAAGGGTACAAGCTTTGGGATCCAAAGCTCAGAAGGTTCTCTACAATAGAAGTGTGATATTCAAAGAGATGAAACCTTCTACTGTTGAGCTGCAACGAGGAAAAGAGGAGAAACAAAATAAGGAGGTAGTTTAGATTCCACCTACTTCGAAGAAAGAATAACTACGTACTCCTATTGGACCTGACGATGAGGAGAGCTCAAGTAGCTTTGAAAGTTCTGAAGAAGGAGAAACTCAACCTTTGAGGAGGTCTACACGAGTTAGGTGACAACTAGAAAGGTTTGGTTATTAATTATTGGATTCCAGTTGTATTTTTTCCTTGATTACTAACACTAATGAGCCTAGGACTATTAGAGAGGCATTGGGTATGAGTGATTCATATTCCTATATGCAATCCATGGATGAAGAGATGGATTCTTTAAAGAAAAACAAGACTTGGAATTTGGTACCTTTTTCCTACTAGATGTAAACCTGTTGGTTGTAAATGGGTTTTCAAGAAAAAATGTGGTCCTAATGGCACTATTGAGAAGTATAAGGCATGGTTGGTCACTAAGGGGTTTTCGGAGGGAATTGATTATGGGGAGATATTCTCTCCTATAGTGAAGCTGACATCTATTTGGCTTCTATTGTCACTTGCAACAACATATGACTTAGAAGTGGAATAGATGGATGTGAAGAAAACTTTCCTTCATGGTGATTTGGAGGAAGAGATTTACATGTTACAGCAAGATCATTTCATTGAAAAAGGTAAATAAAATTTGGTTTGCAAACTGAAGAAGTCTCTTTATGGTTTGAAACAGTCTCCTAGAATGTGGTATCAAAAGTTTGATACATATGTGTTTTCATTGGGATTTCAGAGATCTAAATCTGACCATTGTGTATACTTTAAATCTGATAATGGTCGCATTCTCATTATTGTCCTATACATAGATGATATGTTGCTTATTGGGAATGGTAAAAGTATGATTTCAAATTTGAAGTTTCAATTTTTGGCACAGTTTGAGATGAAACACCTAGGTGGAGCTAGTTACATTCTAGGAATGGAGATCATGAGAGACAGATCTAACAAAAAGCTTTGGTTAAGCCAGGGAAAGTATGTGAACTCGATGTTGGAGAGATTCAACATGGTAGATTGCAAAAAATTAGTTGTTCCTATGATGCAGGGGATGAAGCTTTCTGTGAATGATTGTCCAAAGTCTCCTACTGAGATGGAGGACATGACCAAAGTACCTTTTGCAAGTGCAGTTGGAAGTCTGATGTATGCGATGGTGTGTACGAGACCATACATTTCCCAAGTAGTGGGAGTCCTTAGCTATTTTATGGATAATCTTGGACATGTGCATTGGGATGTGATTAAGAGAGTATTTAGATATTTATAGAGTACTTCTGAGTATACCTTGTGTTTTCATGGTTATCATACTGGACCTCAACATTCGGTGAGCATTCGTGGATATGTGGATTCACATTGGGTAGGTTACATTGATAGTAGAAGATCCACCAATGGTTACATGTTTATGATGTTTGGTGGTGGTATCAGTTGGATGAGTAAGTGGTAGGATGTAGTTGCATTGTCCACGATAGAGGAAAAGCATATGGAAGCCACTCATGCTTGTAAGGAAGCCATTTGGCTTAAGATATTGTTTTCTGATATTGGTTTAGATGCAAGACAAATTGTTGTTTGTCGTGACATCAATGTATAGTACCATTTTGTTTGTGATATGGTAGAGGATGGAAAGGTGAACTTGGAGAAGGTTGACACTTTGGTGAATATTAGAGATGCACTGACAAAACCAGTGAGCACAAATAAATTTAGATGGTGTTCTAATTCCATGGGTGTTGGGCCCTGAGTAGATAATTTTTTATTTCTCTCGGCAGGTCTTCAACAAGTGGGAGAATGTTGGGATTAAGGTGTCTCAACCTTAGAGTCCTAATATTGATTTAATTTAATGTATTAATGTATTAATTTGTATTATTTAATTTCCTATGGTGTCATGCCACAAATTGGGACCCACCAACTGGGTGGCATCCCTATTGGAAGTGATTGGATGACACATAATAATCCCAAGTGGACATAGGCATCCCACTTTGGAATCTTTGACCTATGACAGATTCTATGATGTGTCATAAGGCATCTTTATGTATGGAGAAAGTTGGCTCCCAAGTTGGGTTATGATAGGCTAAAAGAGAATCAGGTATTCTTGGTCAGTTATGAAAAATTCTCTTATAGTTGTAAGTTTTGTCAGCTATGACAGATTCTATGACAATTGTAAGATGTGTAAGGCATCTGTCATAAGCTATTTTTAGTATATTCTAGGTGCCCAAGCTTGAGGAAGGAATATTTGCATGTTTGACAATTGTAAGGGGTGTAAGGGGATATGTTACATGTGTCCAAATGCATGTCTATGACATGGGATATTGTGCCATGTGGATTTGGATGCCCCTCTCCTTCTAGATGCTTCTTGAAGCTTGTATCACTCTATATATTGAGTGCCTTACATTGCAGAATGCATAGTTTGTTTACAGGTAACGAAGTGTTTCCAATATCACTCCAGAACATGTGTTTGTTTTGAAGCACTTGTAGAAGAAGGTTGTGTACTTGGGGTTGTATTGTAATTCCTTTTGAAGTAATACAATAGTACTATGCTTTTGGAGGGTGGGATTTTTTACCCAAAAGGGTTTTTCCCACGTATATTTGGTGTCACTGTTTTATGCATTCTTGTTGTTCTTTCTATGTATGTGTTTCTCTTATTGTAATAGAATAAGGTGTTAGAAGAATTTTTTTGTAACTCTCCCCTACTTAGATTTGTGTAGGAAGTTGTTTCCGCTCACTCAACTTCCTTTCAACAACACCATGACTTTTCTCATAGTGGGGACTAGACATGATAGGTAAGATATCTTTCACTTCATCCAATGGGGACAAGTTCATTATCACTGCAACTGAATACTTCACAAAGTGGATAGAAGAAATTCCATTAAATCACATCATAGGGAAATATAGATCCAAGTTTATCTTGAATTATTTGATTTGTCAATATGGAATTTTGTAAACTATCATAACAGATAACAAAACCCCATTCAAAAAACAAGATGTCTGTGAGCTTTGTTCAAAGTTTTCTATCCAACATTGATTCTCAATGCCATACTATCCCCAAGGAAATGGTCAGGCTGAACCATCCAATAAAACCATTCTGAAAATACTTAAAAATATTATTAATGACATCGGTCGTGATTGGTATTTGCAACTAAACCGAACCTTATGGGCTTACTGAACCAACATTCATACACCTACAGGTGCCACACCTTTTTCCTTGGTCTACGGATTCAAAGTGATCCTACCTATCAAAGTTGAAATCTCCTCACTACAAGTATCCTTGAAAGCTATGGTCAACAATGAGGAATATCAGGTGTTCAGACTGAATGAGCTAGAGCTCCTACATGAAAGATGTTTGAGTGTGTTAAACCATCTCTAGGTTTATCAGAATCAACTAAAGTGAAGCTACAACAAGAATATTAAAAATAGAAACTTTCAAGTTGGTGATCTAGTGTGACCGAGGATATTAGTATGGATCGATTACGCTTGATCATGAAGAATTGAAATGTAACAAAGCCACTAATACACAATCTAAATAGGATCAATCGAATTGAAGTTAAACTAAAAATTCATTAAAAAAAACATTCTAAGTTACGAAAGCATTTAAAATGTATATTCTAACCCATTTGAAACTTATCCTGTTTTGGGAGTGGTGTCGTGTTGATGTGGAACAAAAACCCTTTCCCAATCCCATGATCAGTGAGCTTGTTTCAATCGATTCTATTGAAGAGAATCGATGAAACGGTTGTGATATGTGAATGGAAACATGATTTATGCTCAAATGAGTAATGATGAAAAAGTTAATCTAACATGATTTTATGCTAAAAGATGTAGATATGCAATTGCTAAACTAATCTAAATGAGATTTAAACTAAAAAGATTCAAACCCTAATTATCTAATTAGCTAAATGGATGCATTATGGAAGCCATTAATGGAAGTTAAGATATTATGCAAATGATTTAAACTAAAATATGCTAAATGTGAGCTAAATATGAGTGTGAGTGTGAGTGACTTCAACAACATAAGTTTGCTATGAAAAAGATGGATCTATTTTTCTCCAAATAGTGAACTATTTATAGGAAACCAAATGAGAAATGGAGGGTTGAGATCAAAAGGCTAATCAATGGCCAAGTATGGAAGAAGATGGAGGCATGGATCATGGATTCTCATCAACATATGAGAATTCAAGATGAGATTTAATCAAGGGTTCTCATTCCTTCCAAACAAACACACTTTTGACCTGTACAAGAGGTCAAAAGTTAACTTGCACAAGAAGTTTTAAGTTATCTTGCATATAGAGCTAAGTGAGAATATTCCCTTTTTCAAATGTTTGAGGAGAAAAGAATATTCTTTGGAATATTCTCATAGGTGAGAAAAAATGATGTTTTGTAAATTAAAACAAAGTTTAATTGTGCAAAAAGGGAAGGAATATTCCATGGGAATATTCCCCTTTTGGAGGAATGTGCAAAGGAGGAATATTCCCTTGCGAGTGGGGGGGAAATTAGATTAGTTAATAATCGATAATTAAACAATGTTAATCATACAATTAGGGGGATTAGAAGAATTAGATGATATTTATTAAATTAAATGATTTAATGAATGGGGAAAGGTGAAATGACATTTAATTAAACAACTTAGGGTTATTTAATTAAATAAGAAGACTTAGGGAATTAAATTAAATAGTTTGATTTATTTAATTTAATGAGATGAAATGTTAGCGTGAAAAGGGGTGAATTAACTTGATTAAATTAATTAGGTTTTTTTTTTAATTGGTAAAAGGCATAAGCCTAAGTAATTATATTAATTATATTATCAAAAATACAAAATTTCTAGAATTATAGTACTGGTAAGCATGATCTAACAAACTAATAGATGATTCTATAATAGCAACTATATAGATCTACCTATAAGCCAAATGTTTCTATATTTTGTACAATACAAACTTTGCATCATATATATCTATTTTATTCATTATACCATGACATCTGCATCTTCACTTATGTTCTAAATATTTTCATTTAGGTCCAACATATTGTCACCTTGACCTTCACTCCATTATGTTGCATATCTCCCTGGTGGATTGATTCATGGCACTGCAATTTGCCTCCTGCCATGTCGAGCCTGATGACCAAGGATGAAAGACAAAGAAAAATATTTGTCTTTTTATCATATCTATCATTTGTTGTCCCAATTCTCTGGAATGCATTGGTATTATTCTAAACAAAATCCATGGGTCATCATCTCATAACCCCTTTTTCACTGCTCCATACACGGCTGCAAATCCTTTCTTTTCTTTGAGATAGTTTTTGGGAAAGATTCCTGCTACATGTGCTTCTCCCAGATCCAAATTATAACTTTGGAGTGCCTTCAGGAGGTCATTTTCCTCCAATGCTTATGCTAAAACTATTTGTTTATACACAGTTTTTAGTGCATCAAAAGACTGAAGGAAATCCATGGCATTTGATAAGAAGATTGAAAGTAAATTAGATGGAAACAAAAGCCTGGGTAATTTTGCGTGAACTATCTCTTCACCAATTACAGTTTTAATGCAGTCAACAAGACTTGGACAAACCATGCAAAATACTTGAGACAATTCTTCATCTGTTACCTCCTCTGAGAATGGAAATTCATTCCCTTTTATCTACATAGGAATTTTGTAGTTCTTTGTGTTGTACTCCATAGCCATTTGATAAACAAGCTACAAGTTTTAGATTTCACTTACTTGCTAACACCCTCCTGCTGAAAACAACTAGTCCTAAAACAAATGATTTTGAAAACAAGCTTTCCCCTGCTCTAGACAAAACAAGAAGTCCTGAAGCAAATGATTGTAAGCAAAGCTTTCAAATACTCCCTAAATGCTAAGCTAAGGCTACTGAATAGATGCAGAAGGTAATGATCATATAATTCTTACAAACAAAGTTTGAAGCTAATGAACATAGACACTAATCCTAATGCCTCTAGCTATGCCACAGAGATTAATCGACTTCCCCTATAGAATTAAAAGCTATATTACAGAGAACTAGCTACCTATATCATGACACTCTTGCCACAATAAGATATAACTATTCAAATGGAACAGTGCATAGAAATAATCCGTTAAAGCACAAACCCACATATACTAGAAAAAAGCATAGAAATAACCAGCTAAAGCATAAACCCATAGAAACTAATTCATGCCCTGTAACTACTACAATCGCTGCAATACAAACAACCCAATTAGTGCCCATACAATGTCAATTATAAGACCCCTCACGACCTTTTAAAGAACAGTGGGTGTACTCCATTTTTTATGCTCCATCATTAAATTAAGTTGCCATTAAAGCATGTCGATCAAAACACATGAAATTTTAGTTTCCCATACTTGAACTTGAGAGAAAATATTTGGCGTATCTGGATTTTAATACTCCTCGCTAATTGTATTTCCTTTTTCTTTTCCATGTGTGTGTTCGCACAATTTGTGATATGTAATGTTGTCCTAGTACCTGCCATTTGAATCACATGAAGATTAATGAGTTCCAATCCATGCGTACTATGCTTACGCTAAACAATCCTCCTTGATCATCATCTTTTCTCAAACATTCTGGAAAGAAGTACTATCTCCCATCATTATGCAACGTGTCTGCCTTGCTTTTACACATTTCCTGCAAGAAACACCAAACAATTAGCAATACCTATTTTAAAGTCGCCGCTAAGTTTTGTAGCCAAATATGTCTTCAATTGACTCTTAG
Organism: Sequoia sempervirens; assembly: GCA_007258455.2. Taxonomy (NCBI): domain Eukaryota; kingdom Viridiplantae; phylum Streptophyta; class Pinopsida; order Cupressales; family Cupressaceae; genus Sequoia; species Sequoia sempervirens. The sequence continues at coordinate 514,359,478 of VDFB02271358.1, forward strand.
TAGGCCTTCATACCGTCTCCAACTCCATTCACTACACTCCAAATTCTATTTTTAGCTTTGTAGCAATTACATATAATATCTGGACCTATTATGCAAGTTAAAACTTTAACTCAAAAGCTCTATTTTCATTGCTTTTAAATTCAAATCCGCACTAAAATTTAACAACCTTGATCCCTTATTTTATACAACTCTCTCACTATATGACTACTTTGTTTTTTTCCAATTGAATCAAATCCTGCAAAATGTTAGGGAAATCATTGATTTGAGTCCCATACATCTTTTCTTTTTGATTTTGATCACAACCAATATTGGCTAACACATCTACAACCTGGTTTCCTTCTCTATAAGTGTGATTAATTTGAAAAAACTCAATCTTGTCAAGCAAATCCAAAATCTGATTTAGAACATAATTTATTTGCCAGTTGCTTGACCCTCTATCCTTACAATCATTGAAAACTAGCAAGGAATCCCATTCAGTTACCAATTTTGAAACCCTATGTTGAATTGTTAAATGCAAACCATGAAGAAGAGCAAGCACTTCTGCTTGGTTATTTGTACCATTTGGAAATGTAAATAACTTTGCACATATTATTGAACCCTCATGATCCCTTAGCACTACTCTTTCCCCTGAAATTATAGGATTACCACGAGATGCACCATAAAAATTTAGCTTAAGAAAACCCTTAGGAGGAGGCAACCATATCACCTTTTTCCTATCTATTTTGATATTCACACTGTTCCAAGTATGAGTAAGTGTGGTTGTGTTGTCATTGATGTTGTCATTAATTTCAACATAGTATAGGATGTTGTAGGTTGTGCATGTATAGTTGAGATGCTATTGAGAGGTTGTGAGTACATGGAGCTATCTTTATGATGTTGCAGGTGTGCTGATATGATGAGTTACCAAGTGCTTTTGAGAAAATTAATAAATAGTGAAGATAGAACCGTGTGTGTTCAGAATGTGCTCCAAAATGTGCTTCACATTTCTTCTATGTTGATCCTATGCTTGTGCAGATCTGAGGTGTTTTTTATGGGAATCTGTTCGTGATATCTCCTAGTTTGTAGCTTCTAGTTTGATGGAGAGTGAAAGTTGTGTTCACCAGTGTGTGAACTAGTTTGATAGAGTTGATTGTCTGTGGACAGGGAGAAATGGTTTTTCCTTGCAGTCCTCCATTGGTTTGTTTAAGGTCTTACGGATGTGGAATATGTCTTGTAATGGTGTTCTCTATATTATGGAAAAGGTGTTCGTAGTTTGGTGCTCTGGAATTTGAGTTTCAGTATTGTTGTGTGTGTCTGTACAGTCCAGATGGACTAGTGAGAAGTGTTCTAGGTTTGAAGGTTGTTGCAGATAATGCAGATGGGTCTAAAGGAATACGAGATGTGTTACAGTGATTGGTGAAGCATGTCAAGTGATCCGCATGTTATTTTCTCATTGTAGAAGCGTGTACTTCAAAGTTCATCTATGTTTTCATTAGGTTTGGATGACCTAGTGTTTACACTTCATACGAAGGATTAAGTATTAACTAAGGAAGCGTGTGTTTGATCTGAGATGATGTTTTGGGTCTTGGTTAAGTGTTGGTTTGGTCCACTCTCATTCCTTTCCACTGCAGGAATATTGAGTTGCCAACATAATTTGAATTTAAGAAATAAAGCATGTGTAGCTGACCTTGGAGAAATTTTCTAAGGTTGAAGATGGTATAAATACAAGTCGAGATGTTACGAATTAATCAATCGTTCAAGCCACAAGTTTTAGAAGCAGAGTGTGTGAAAAAGTGAATTAAGGCAGCAGTACTTTAATGTGTTAGATTCTTGAAAGCAGTGAGCTGACAGTGTCTATAATTCTTCTAATCAGGCTACAGATGTGTGTAACTTGCAGTGGTGGATCTTTCTGTTATCTTTTCTTTCTATAGGAAGTGAGCCTTGTATCTGGGTAGTGAGCCCTTTGGCAGTGATCCTCTTTGTAATCAGTTTTACTATTACTTTATATTGTGAGCTAATCCTCACCGTGGTTTTTCCCTTATTGGGTTTTCCACGTAAATATGGTGTTTCTTTTATTGTTATTGATTTCTGCTATTCGCATTGCATGTTCATACTTAATAAAAAAATTAAGTGGTTGTGAAGTTGATAAGTGTTTGAAGTTTTGTGACAAATGATTCACCCCCCCTCTCAATTGTCTTGTGCATTTCAACACACACTTGAGATTGTGCTACCTTTGAAAGGGATAATAAGAGATGACCACACCTTCAGTTTCTTAGCATCCCAATCAGTAAATACAGATCCCACATGTTTAGTATTTTGTACATATGCATTAGCAACATCACATATAGATTTTTCCAACTTTTCCAACACTGAATCTAAGCTAGATTTTTCTTTTTGAAAGATCCTTTTATTTCTTTCCCACCAAATACACTATATCATAGAAGAAGGTATTATTTTCCAAATGCTTTCAAAGAGAGATGATTTGTATAAAACAGGCTAGCTCATTAACATATCTCAAAGCTTTTGGGGGAGAGGGGAACTCCATCCTAACTTGGATTGAATGAAAAACCAACAAGAACTTGTGAACGGACAAGTCAAGAATAAATGGTCCACTTCCTCTATCATTGCTTCACAAATAACACATTTAAATGGTGTTGAAATTCCAAGTTTTACCAATCTATCACTTGTTAAAACCCTATGATGTAATGCCGACCATGAAAAACATCCTGCCTTCAACAAAACCATTGGATTCCAATAAAATGAAAAAGCTCTTTGTTTGCTCCCCTGCTCTTGTTCAGACATTACAACCTTGTAACCCATGTTTACTATATAATTACCTATTTTTGAAGGAGCCCAAATTAGTTTATCTACCACTTTCCCAATGAACACTATTCTACACCTTAAAACCTTGATCAATTTTGCTTGCTAATCCTATGGTATAATTGAAGAAGGAAATGATTTCCAAAATACTTCCCCTATCTGCCCATCTATATCCTGGATATAGTCTTTTAATTTATCTCCCCAATTATGAGTAGTATAATCAATTGCAGCCTGAAAATCATACACTGTTTCCAATGGTGGAACTCCATTCCATGAATCTTTCCAGAAAAGAGCACTCTCCCCATTATGAATTTCCCAAGTTAGGTACCGTACTATTACCTTTATGCAATCTAACAATAAATTCCACATCATAGACCCTTGAGGAGGGTTGGATATGGTGAGAATACATGTTGGATTGCCACTATCAAGATACTCTCCTTGCATGATTTTACACCATTTTCCTTGTGGCCTCATGTACAAGCGTCATACTCGCTTTGCACCCAATGCAACATTCTTGGCAGACATATTATGCACCCCTTCCCCTCCTTTTAATTTCTATTTACAAATATTTAGAAGTGAAACTAAAGGAATTTTTCTTTTAGAGTCCATGTTACCTTTCCATAAAAAGGATCTAATAAGTTTTTCTATTTGTGTAATAAATGTCCTTGGTGCTTTTAAAACTACCATATAGTAATTTGGAATTGAAGCCAAAACATATTTGATCAGTAAAATTCTCCCAGCTATAGATAACCATCTCCCCTTCCACCCTACTTTTCTTGATTGAATACTCTTAATTATTTTAGCCCAATAAGTCACTCTATTTTGACTAGCAAAGAATGGAATTGCTAAATACTTACAAGGTAATTCTACAACTTGAAACCCCATAATTTGAATAATATTATCCTTTACTACTGAATCTCTATGAAATATATATATCTTTGACTTGCTTGAATTCACCATTTGTCCAGAGGCTAAAGAATATCTTTGCAAAACTTTCTTAATTTGCCTTGCTTCAACAATGGATGACATACCAAACAATAAGGTATCATCTGCAAATAAGGAATGAGTTATTGTTAAATTGGTGGTTGGCAAATTAATGCCTTTCCATTGACCTTGCAAATGTGATCTCTTAACCGATCTACTCAAAGCCTCTACTAACATGATAAAGAGGAAAAGAGATAAGGATCGCCTTGCCTAACCCCTTGAGAAGACTTAAAAAAACCAAATGGGGTTCCATTTATTAACACTGAGAACATTACACTAGCCAAACATGAATAAATCCACTTACACTACTTATCATGGAATCCAAACTTTTTTAGTATCTCCAACCAAAAAGACCAATCCACTTTGTCATATGCCTTCGTCATATCCAATTTGATGACAAAAGTTGGCATAGAAAATGTGGATACAAAGTGAAAAACTTCATGAGCTGCCAAAGCCCCTTCTGCTGTTTCTCTACCTGGAACAAAACCCCCTACTCCTCTGAGATTATATGAGGAATAATCTTAACCAACCTCAAATAGATTGCTTTTGCGAAAATTTTGTAGATAGTGTTGCAAAGTGATATGGGTCTAAACTCTGAGAAGGATGAGGGATTAGTTACCTTTGGGATCAAAGCAATATGAGTTACATTAAATTTTTTTAGCATTGTCCCTGAGATTTTGGACTCTTCCAAATGCTTTCAACAAATCTGCTGCAATAAACTCCCAACATTTTTGGAAGAAGATGGCTGTGAAACCATCTGGACCTGGAGATTTATTTGCAAGCATTGAAAAAAATACCTCTCTCAATTCTTCTAAAGTGATCAGTTTCATAAAATTCACATTGTCTTCTAGGGAAACCAATGTTGGAATGCATTGCAACAGTTCTTCCCTCACATCTACTTGTTGATCTAACATACCTCCTGGTGCAGAAAGCATATTTGAAAAAAACTTAACACCTTCTTTTTGTATGTCCTCCTCTTTTGATAATCTTTCACCTGTAACATTGTATTCAATTGAAAAAACTGAGTCCTTTACCTTCTTTATATGAGCAGATCTATGAAAAAACTTAGTGTTTCCATCACCCTCTTTAAGCCACAACTCTCTTGATTTTTGATGCCAATATATTTCTTCACAAATTGCTAATGCTTCCCATTCTTCTTGTAGGTTTTTTTGAAGCTCATATGATTGTGGGGTTAGACCTTATACTATAATTTTTGAATTCACCAAAGAGAGTTGCTTGAAGACTTCTTCCTTTTGCTGAAAGATATTCTTAAAAACAATAATGTTCCATTGCTTTATTCTACCCTTTACATGTCTTAATTTACAACAAAATCTATACATAAAAGTCCCTTTCACTATTGGAGATTGACACCACCATTGCCTTAAGATACCCAAAAAGTCTGGATGACAAAACCACATCTTTTCAAATTTGAAAGATGCTTTCGCAGCTGATACCACCTTTTTCTTTTCAACAAAAAAAGATAAAGGAAAATGATCTGAACCTATCCAAGGTAGAGTTTATGACAACAATTTTTTTTTTTTTGCGTTATCCAATTTGAAGATACTAGAACTCTATCGTGACACACAACAATTTGTAAAAAATATTTGTGCTTTTTTGTCCAGGTATAATTTCCATTACCTGGTTGTACATCTACAAGTGTATTATTAAGGACAAAAGAGCTAAAATATTCAACTATTTTTTGTGGAGGAATGATCCCACCCTTCTCATCTTTTATGGATAATATTGCATTGAAATCATCCATTAATATCACCTTTTCTGCCCCAACTTGATCCAAAACTTGAGTCAATTCATCCCACAAATGCTTCTTCCCACCTGTGGCATTAGGTGCATAAATATTTAAAAGGTAGAACTATAGATCAAACTGTGAAACCTTCATTAACTGCCAATGATGTTCAGTTATTAAAGTTTCCACTATCACACTTTGAGAATTCCACAAATGATCATGCCCCCAAAAGCCCCTTGCACAATTGATTGAACTGATTCCATCTACCCCATTTACTGATGACAACTTCAAAAGATTGTTGAGATAACTTTGTTTTTTGTAAAAGAATAATATCTACCCCAGAGACATCAATTTGATGCTTAATGTGGGCTCATTTGCTAGGGGCATCAATGCCCCTAACATTCCAAGATATTATCTTCATTCCATATTCGAAGAGCATATTGCTCCCCTCAACTGCTTTTTGATGCTACCATCTAAAGTTGATTGCTTACCTGCTGCTATTTCCTCCTATAACTTTACTGCATTTGACTTTCTACCATGTTTACCAGGTCAATTTTGAGTAGATGGAATCAAAGATGATGTCTATTTAATTGAAAAATTCTGTGATAATTCAAAATACCTACTCCCCTCTTCTAATTCCATACCAAATTTTACATTTTTTGCTAATAATGAAGAAGATTTAACCACAATGAACAGAATGTCATCCTCCTCTGCTCTTGAGGATGCAAAAAGATATTTAGCTTCTTCAGTTGTCGACACCTTGTGATTTTCTGAATCCTCATCTATTTCATAAATGATAGAAGAACTCACCATAGTAAGAATATTCTCAGCTAAACCCTCCAAATTACCCATGTCTAAAAAAGTGAAAATCCATAGAGTCAGGACTATCATAGTTAGTTGATTTTGAAATTACCCTAGGTAACTAATTATCTGAGGAGCATATCGAATTAACCCTTGTATCAGAACCTTCCCATAGTAAAGCTAAAGAAAGTGTTTGAGCTTGTTGAATTGAAAGGGTAAAAACCATAGGAACATACAAATGTAGAACTTTGGCTTTTAAAAACTAATGGAAATCCGCATGAAGCCCTTTTGGATTTACATGAAGGGAAATTTTAGGAAGTTTAACCTTATCCAATGAGCTTCTCATATACTCAAATATTTTAAAATAAGGACAACATTTATATTGATCAAGTCCTTGTAATGACTGATTAAACAAAATTGAACCAACAAGTGGTTGATCACCATAGCTATCTCTAGGTGTTAAGTTAAGATCATTTTCAACTTTCAGAAACAAAGGATTGTGTTCCCTTGTGCAACACTGCTCAATATAATCACATGCTATGGTGGAACTAAATAGGAACTAGAACTCTATGGTAAATCCTCAGTTATAACATAACTGGCATTAGGACCAAACAATTTACCCTTTCCCTTAGACAACCTATTTGATACAATCCCCATCAAATCAACATTATCAGAACTGACTTCTTGAGACCCTTGATTCATATCCTCCACCAACTTGGACGATTGAGATGTAGAAGTTGAATCTACAATCTTAATTTTGTTATCCTGAACCATTTTTTCTTCACAAGAAGTCTTATGCACCAAGATATGGAATTCTTTACACACATTAAAACAATTTTCATAGAAGATATCTTGTATGTGAGTACCAGACTTAGAAAGTATTTTAAGATTTTTTGGTAGATCTTGCAACATATCAAGTAAAACACAAACCCTAATAGGCAGCTCTAGTTTTAAAAAAAATTCAAAATCATGGTTTAAGAAAATACCAATCTGATTGGCTAAAATTTCCACAATGCTTGGCTCCCTATACTCCAATAGTAGAGAATGCATTTGTAACCATAAAGGAATAAATCTAATTTTAACCTTTCTAGGATTAAAATTAGGTACCCATGGATGTATAGATAAACCAGAATCCCCATACACCTATGATTTAACCCTATAGACTGCATCTCTAGCTTGCTTGGAAGAAAAGAAAACAACAAAAAACCCATTTCCCCTGTCTATATAGAGAACTTGATTAGCACCATCCCAATCTTGATAGATTAAATCTTTCAACTCAAAAATGGAGGGAGAATATTTCCAAAACTTACAAATTAATGCAATTTCTCGAAGATTCTACGATTGCAAACTGAGAAGGTCCTCCAGAATCTATACAGTTGGGATACCCATAGAACACCATTGATGAGATCCACTTGTATGTTGAAAGACACCTTGATGAAAAGATCGATTGCGATTTTGATTCTTCACTTTCCATTGTTGCATATTTGAAAACATCTCACCTTGATGAAAAGAATGATTGCGAATTTGATTCTACAATTTCCAGTGCTGCACATTTGAAACCCTTGACCCCAAAGCAAGTGTATTGGGAAAAGTAGTAGGAATAGGATATTTGAGTGGAAGATTATTTGGAAATGTTAATGGATCCCGAACCAATCCTTTCGAGCCACAAATATCAACAAATCCAACACCAATATTGTAATGACAACATGAATCAGGTGAGGATAAGCACTTAGGTCTACTCCGTTGTGCATTCTATAACTGTAAACGTAGAATCCTGTAACAATCTTCCTGCTTCCTAACAATGTTGTTTGGAAAATAAATTTTAAGAAAAATATCATTCGAAAAAGAAGTTGGTCGCATAACACTGTCACACTGAGCATCAACATCATCCTTTGGATTAAAGGGAACTCTAGAAACTACAGATGCCCAAGATTGACCAGAAGATCTTGAAGAGTCTACATGAATTTCCATATCTGACCCACATATATCAAAAAAAGGTTGTATTGCTTGATTGAGTTCTTTTCTAGGATGGAATGAGTTCCCATTGGAAATTAGATCTCTAAATGGGATGAAAACCCCTATTATTAATAGATGCAAATGAGGAAATTATTTAAATAGCTAAGCTAATTTAATCAATTAAGCAAGAAGAGGATGGGTTTCAAGAGGAAATGATGTTAGTATATCTGATTCGAGTGCATGATATCATTCAAGAAATTTTTCAGTGTCTACATTTTTCCCCTCTTTGAAGTGAGGTACCTACTGCTTCAGTTCAAAGATTGATATTGATTTCGATGTTGATGATGATGCAGAAATGGATATCGATGATCTCTTTGAGATGTTGATAGCCAAGCTAAATTTGATTGATTTGATTGATTGATTGATAACATCATTGAGGATTCACAACAATGCAAGGATTGTGTTGAATAATATGAGGATTGGTAGGGAAAGATATATCCCAATGATGATTGATTGATAATTTGATCAATATTTACTAGCAAGGCTAGGAACAAAGTCTATTAGATGATTTAATATTGATATGATCAAAAGATGGTTGGTTTCCCCCTCGAGAGATCGATCGAGGAATAAAGTGTTATGATCGGGCTCACGATGGGTGAAAATCAGACTTATGCTTGAGATGCTTGAGATTTTAGGTTGCTTTTGAATCAAAGAGTTGTAACTTTTTAGATTGTTGAGCTAAAGATGATATAGATGCCCCACTGTGCCCAAGTGGAAGAGGGATTATTGGCATGCTAGCTTAGATATTAATGTAGATAGATTTTAGGATGTATAGACATTCATCAACTATGAGTAGCCTCATGTATATTTTGATATATCACACATATTCGATACTTGGATAGAATTGTTAGTAAAGATAGAAGAATAAGATGAATGGATTGACCATTGATTTTGATGACTGCTTCAAAAGATCCAACAAGTCTACGATCCACCGATGATGAATGCAAATGATGATTTTCTCATATCTTGGGATTGGGATTTTTTGTCGTTCCTTATTGTTTGATATAACACATAGACACGATGCATCAAGGTATTAATAACCAAGACGGTGTTGCATCTAGTGTAATGGAATTTGAATCTAAAAACAAATAGGATAGTTCTTGTTCACATATTGACATACATAAACCTCGTTGGAATGTAAGTTAGAAGTTTAGAATATATCAGACTAGAGCATACACAATAGTCAACAACATACTCCAAACAACTTCCCTACACACAAATAAGCAAGTATGCACCAATATTATTTCAAAAGAATACCCAAAAGCATAGAAAATGAAAGATAATGATCGATGCCCCATTCCTTTCTCTCTAAATCATTTTGATAGACATCATCGAGAGGTCCTCGGAATGGGTCATTAAGATAAATCACAAGAAAAGATCAAAGACAAATAGTTAGTGTTATCTATATCTCTTTCCAGTTTAATTTAGCTAAGGTGATTTCCGATACTGATGTCCATCACAAGAAGGATACATCCTAGGACATGTTGATCAAGGGTTGATATAGGATGATGATGCTATGATGAGTCGTTGATACAAACTCCACTGACACGTTTAACTATGATCTAGACTTTAGATTTTGACACTTAAGTTCTCACTTTACGACTTGTTGAACTTTCTTTCTATTTATTTTTCCAAAGGTTGAAGATGGTGATTGATTTATTATGAATGGAAGTTTATTGCGGGTGAAAGCGAGATGGGATGGGTGGTTATGGTTTTTTTGGATATTTCAATGTTTTTGGTATTTTGAAAATGATTTTGAGGCTATTTTTGGTCTTTTTGAAATTTTATTTGAATGTTTATGTTTTCAGATTATTTGAGGCTATTTAGGGTTTTTCAAGGATATTTGATGTTGTTTAGGTCTTTTGAATGTTTTCTGAGTGTTTTTGTATTTTATGAGTTTTCAAATGTTTTTGGGATTTTCTGTTATCTAAATGTTTAGGGGTTTTCTAATATTTTACAAATGTTTAAGGTTTTTCAATGTTTGAATGTTTTGGGATTTTTTGAGTTTCGACTAAGAATCTAACCTAAATACCTATCCTAGGGGCCTCGAAGGCTGATCAAAGATAAGCCTTTCCTACATTATACATGCAGAGACCATGTAGTTCGACTGACTCAACTTATTGAAGATGAGATATGAATAGTTGTTGAAATGTCAGTTTATTATGATGGACTCCTAAAGGACTAACCTAGGGTGTCTCGGGGGTTGATCAAAGATAGCCTTGCCTACGTTCAAGCTCAGAGATGATGTAGTTTGACAATAGGTTAATGTTTTTGGATTTTCAATATTTGACCTTTTTAGGGTTTTTGAGATGTTTTATATGTTTTGGATTTTTCCTTTACAATTTTGTGAATGTTTTTTTATTTTAGCTGTATAGGATTTTGCAAATGTTTTTGAATTTTTTGATGAACATTTTGCAAATTTTTTTAGATTTTCGATGACCTTAAGATATACAAGAACCCGATTTGATCCATAACAAATTGCCCCCAACGTTAAATGATAGACAATCTCGATATAGCCTAGACAAACTAACCTCTCGAATATGCCAAGTAGTAGCAAAAGGGGATACAATACTTCACAACATCAAGCTATGATAAGGACATAGATGAGTGATAGATGAAATGGGGTGAAGGATGCAATGTGATGGATGGAAAGATAGGATAAAGGGCCAAAGAATAAATGGAGGCACTTTATTTAGTGAGGTGCCTGTTCGTCAGGTTTTCACCAAGGTAATTTTCCAAAGTGCCACCGAAGTGGTTTTCACTAAAGGATGATTTTTTTTCTTTACTTTTTCAATCCCTTCTTTTTTTTTATTTTTTTTATTTTTTTGTATTTTCAGATTTATACCCTTCAAGACTAGGCATTAAATTTTTTAAGATGCAAGCTGTTGGTTGGTTCCTGCAAGGGTTCACCTTAAGGATTTTACAATTGGTATGATCCTAATCCATAGCTTGCTATGATGACAAAGGGACCCAGCTAGTTAGGCTCAAACTTTCCTTTACTGTCTTGATCTGGAAGGTTCTTCTGATTTTCGTTTAGGACAAGATCCCCTTCCTGGAAAGACCAAAATTTGATCTTCTTGTTATAGCTTCGTCTCAGTTGGTTTTGATATACTTGCAAGTGATTCAGGGCGTCAAGATGACACTCGTCCAAGAATTCTAGCTCATTCAATCGAGATATTCTATATTCTTCATCAGTGATTAGGTTCTGCAATGACACTCACAATGATGGGAGCTCAACCTCAATAGGCAGAATGGTTTCTAATCCGTAGACTAGGGAGAAGGGGTTTGCACCTGTTGGCATGCAGATGCTGATTCGATAGGCCTAGAGAGTGGGATTTAACTATAAATGCCAATTGCGGCCAACTTCATTGACCGTTTTCTTCAAGATTTTCAGGATGGTCTTGTTTGTAGCCTCATCTTGATCATTGCCCTAGGTATAATATGGGATAGAGAATTGATGTTGGATGTTGAATCTTTGACATAAATCATTTACATCCTAATTCTTAAAGGGTGTTTTATTGTCTGAGATTAGGGTTTGCAGAACACCATAATGGTAGATTAGGTAATTCAGGATAAACTTAGCAATTTGCTTCCCCATTATGTAGGTCATAGGAATGGCTTTAACCCACTTGGTAAAGTACTCAGTGGCTATTATGATAAACCTGTGGCCATTGGATGAGGTTGGAGTGATTTTTCCTATGAGGTTGAGTCCCCACTACAAGAAAGGCCAGGGTGTGATCATGGGTTGCAATTCTTGAGTTGGAGCATGAATGATATCTCCATGCTATTGACACTAGACATGGTTCTGCACATATTGATGGGCTTCTCTTTCCATGGTTGGCCAGTAGTATCCCGTCCTCAAGATTTTCTTAGCTAAAGTCATACCACTAGAATGGGAACTGCATATGCCATTGTGAATTTTTGTTAAAGCAGTCAAGGCTTCCTCTTGGTTAATAAATCATAGTAATGTCCCTTTGATGCTTCGGTGATATAGGGTATCACCTAGATCGCGAATCAAGATGCCTTTTAATAAAGGTATTTTTAAGGTTTGAGGTGATATCAGATGGGAGGGTTCCTCTGCTTACGTAGGTAAATATTTCATGGTACCATGAGGATCCAGGACCAATAATGATACACAAATTTAGGTTTTGGGATTTTGAAAGTTGGTACGAGAAGTTGTTCTACCAAGAATTTGCATTGCAAGAAATTGTTTGGCATGTATAATAGTGACCTGATTGTTGCCATAACATTCGTTGCCCAGTTGTTTCATGCGAGGAATCTGCTCAAAGGTTATGTCTATGAAAAGGTCCTTGAGAATATCTACCATCTTCTTGTAAGGAGTAAGCTTGTTCTTCTTAGTTTGGTAGTCGTCATTGACTGGTTGATAACCAACTATGAGTCTCTATAGACTTTTATTTCTTTTATTTTCCATTGAACTGCTATCCTTACACCTGTGATTAGGGTTGTGTACTCATCAATGTTGTTAGTGCACAAAAATAATAGCCTGCATGACTTTCAAATGCAATCACCTTGAGGGGTGATGAAGAGAATTCCTATTGCTGATCCATGTTGGTTGAACGATCCATCAAAGTACATTTTCCACTAATTTATGAGATGGACAAGGAACACTAATTCATCAAGGAATTCAAATATCAATGGGTTCTCTGCATAGATAAGTGCCTCTACTAGTTGGTTTGCGATCACTTTTCCTTTGATTTCCTTGCGCTCCACATACTCTATGTCAAATTATTTTAAGATCATCACCCATTTAGCCATTCTCCCCGTGAGAATTGCTTTTGATAACATGTATTTTAATGGATCAATCTTTGCAATAAGTTTGATTTGATGTGACATCATGTAGTGTCTGAATTTTTGTGAAGCAAAAACCAATGCTAAGTAGACTTTCTCAATGGACGAATAGTTCATTTCATATCCCACCAAGGTCCTACTGATGTAGTAGATAGCTCTTTCCTTCCCGTTTTCATCATGTTGTGCTAGAAGAGCACCTAGTGCTGCTGATGTTGCTAAGATATATAGGATCAGTGGTTTTTTTGGTATTGGTGACATGAGCACTGGAGTTGTCAATAGATAGTCCTTGATTTGTTGGAAAGCTTTGTCACACTTCTCATCCCACTTGTAAGTTATTCCTTTATGGAGCAGGTACGGAAACGGGTGGATTTTGTCTGATAGTTGCATTATGAACCTTCTAATGGACTACAATCTTCCTTGTAACCCTCTCATATGCTTTAGTGTTTATGGTGGTTCCATGTCTAGGATGGATTTTACCTTTGCTGGGTCAATTTCTATTCCCCTTTATGAGATGATATAGCCAAGAAGTTTCCCTGATGTAACCCAAAAAACACACTTTTTTAGATTCAATCGTACCTTGTACTCTTCAAGTATGTCGAAGATGGGTCCCAAGACTTGTATGTGCTCACTCCTTTTCTTTAATTTTTCCAAAATATCATCCACATAATCTTCAACTGTTTTGTGGATCATGTCCTGAAAGATGAGGGTCATTGCTCTCTGATAGGTTGCTCCTGCATTCTTTAGCCCAAACATCATCATATTCTAGCAGTATGTCCCCCATGGACAAGTGAATGCAGTTTTGTGTTGATCCTCCTTGGTGATCATGATTTGATTGTAGCTTGAAAAACCATCCATAAGTGATAGAATTCCATGCCCAGCTATTAAGTCTATTATGATTTTGATGTTAGGAAGAGGGAAATCATCCTTCAGACATGCCTTATTTAAGTCTCTAAAATATATGCAAATTTTGATGCCCCTAGTGGGTTTTGAGACGGGTACCAGGTTTGAAACCCACTCAGGATAATCTATCGATTGAATGAATCTAACGTCAATAATTTTTTGTAACTCTAGTTTCACCAAGAGTGCTATCTGAGGGTGCATATTCCATAATTTCTGGTTGACTGGTTTAGCTTCAGGATAGACTGCTAAGTGATGCACAACCACTTCTGGATCAAGGCCTAGCATATCTGTGTATGACCATGCAAAGTTAACTCTTTTCTCTTTTAGGAATGTTTCCAGGTTCTTCTATTCTTCATCCAACAAGGATTCGACATAGAAAGTGATCTCTGGTTCTTCTTCTATTCCCACATTGACTAGAGTGGTCTTCTCTGCTAAGACTGTTGATTTCTCTGGTTGTATTGCACTAAGGGGGAGATTGAATCCCTCATCCTTGGGTGCCTTAGATAGGTTTTCACCCTCGGATACATCCTTTCTTTTTACTATTTTAAGATAAAAGAGTGCCATAGTGTGTTTTTCACTTGAATATTTGCATGTTAGTTGCATTTCATCAATTTTGTGACTAAAGGACTCAATCATCTCCCTGTAGTATGCTCCTATGTCTAGCTCTATGTCAAAACCTGCTTTGTGATTTGCCCATGGTAATTTTTCATGGAGTCCCATGAATTTTGAGATCACTTCATCATTTTTGAATAAATCTATAATCAGTAGTCCTTGTTGGTCCATATCAATGAGTTGTGGGTATACTAGGCATATTTTAGTTAGTTGATTGCTTCGAGTGAAGGATGTAATGGATGTCATGAAGAGGGATTTATTCTCAAATAGGTCAATAACATCAAGGGGGAAGTCATCTAAGGTTGTATCATGCGATGGAGGTAACCAAGAGGAAGCCTCAGCCCGTTTAACGGAAGTACCATTGCCAATAAGGGTGACCTTACTATTAGTACAACCTAGGCCCAAATTCTTTAGTCGTTTCTTAGGAACGATGGGTTCTAGCAAACCATTATCATTCTGTCCTAGCTTCTCATTCTTGTTATAACCCATTCCCTTCATTAGTTGTAATCCTTTGTTATCATCTTCCATGGGAAGAGTGGGGATAGGTCGTTCATCCTGATAGAGGAGTTTAGAGACATCCTCTTCATTGACATCTTCTTGGTTCAAATCCCCCCATTTAGTGAAAGTAGTAGCTACCATCTTGATTGTGTGAGGCTCTTTATTTCTAGTTGTGGGTTTCCCATGGGATTGAGGAGAAAGAGGTAGCTCTCCTAAGACAAAAGTATCCTTCACCAGCTTATAGTTTCCACAACCATCATCCTAGATCACAACTTCATTGTCAGTAATGTTTTGCATAATGAGTGCTTTTTTTTCAGAAGTAGATGCAAGGGATGATGGGTCAACAAATGAGGTAGATGGTGTAGGTCCTTTGTCATTCTTGGGTTTTTGGGGTATCTTATAGAATTTAGCCTCAAGATTTTTGCAATAGTCAAAGGGCTCAGGATCTCCATGCATGGTAATTTCTCTGCCCTCAAAGGGAAACTTTACACATTGATGATAGGTTGAGGCTACAACTTTTAAGGCATGGATCCATGGTCGACCAAGTAGTATGTTGTAGGTTGGATCAAGGTCTAACACTTGGCATGTAGTTTCTGCAATGATAGGTCCCACTTGGATGGGCAGTGTAATGATGCCTTGTGATACCTGTTCTTGGTCGCCATATGCTTTGATGGTGGTACTCTTTGATTTCTCAATGGTATCCTCTGAATAGCCCAGATTATTGATCAACTGAAGGGTACAAATGTTCAGACCAACACATCTATCTACTAGGACTCTTTTGACCTTTTTTTTATGAATGATAACTTCAAGGTGTAAATCACAGTTATGAGATGGTTGTGATGGTAGGTCTTGTTCCAAGAAGGTGAGAAGGTGATTAGCGATATGCCCTACCATAGCTTGAAACTGATTTGTATAAATATCCTCATGGATGGATGACTCTGACAAAGCTTTCTCTAAGATTTCCCTATGTGCGGGGGATAGCCTCAATACTTCTAAGACAAAAATCTATGCGGGGGTCTTTTTAGGCTGATTTAGGAGATTGTACTTGCTAGTGCTTGTCGTTGGCTGAGTAAGTTGTGCCCTAGATTGGAATGGGACTCCTTGGATGGTGAATTTTCCACATCGTGTGGTGACTCCACACTCCGCACTAGGCCCTTTGATGGTGACGACAATGATAACACTATCACAGGAACCGAGTACATTAGAATAGGTATGCTACATGTTTGTTTAATCCTTAGCTTTTTTGTTATTGTTCCCTTTGCTATGATCTGGCATAGGGTTCTTGTATATCTTAAGATCTTGATTCTTGGCTGGTACCTCAATAGATATGGTATCATTCTCTATAAGGTCTTGGATAATATTTTTGAGCCTCATGCAGTTTGTTGTTTTGTGTCCTTTGATCTTGTGAAAGTCACAAAGGTCATTCTCGTTGTACTAGGATGGTTTCTCTTGTGGTTCTTGGTAGTTTTCAAAGTTAGGAAGCGTTATCAGGTTTGAATCTACCAATTTCTTCATGATTGTTTCAATGGGTTCAGATAACTGTGTATACTTGCATTTAGGATAGCTGTTCTTGTTAGGGGTTCGCTTTTATTGTGATTCAGTGTTGTTGATCTGATTGTTCTGAAGGGGTGTTGTTTTCTACATAGTTGGTTGAATGTTAGCAACTTGATTGTTATTTGGCCTAGGATCACTTAGGACCACCTTCGCATCCACCACACCTTCATTTGTTACATTCTTGTTCTTAGCCCAGATACGAGGCTTGTTGTTTGAACTAGTTGATGGCCGATTGTCTTTATAAGCTTGAGTATTCCCCTGTGAGATTAGAACTCTTTCAATGTTAAGGGCACTAGGGAGAAGCCCATCATAAGATGTGATGCACTACATTTTCAAGTGGAAGGATAGATCCGGATCTATATTTTCTATGATGATCCCCACTTGTTCATTGGGAAGAGGCCACTTTCTCTTACTAACTCTTTGTCTCCACCGTTGTAAGAAACTAGCGAAAGATTCTCCTTTGTTTTGTTTGAGAGTGTACAGTTCTTCTACACTTACGTCCATGTCAAGATTAAAGGAGAAGTGATCAATGAATTTATCGGTAATTTCTTAGAAATTTTTGATACCGGGAGGCAAATGAGAAAACCAATCCATGGCAAGACTTGTTTTTTTTTTAGACTGTAGGAATCGAGTAGCATGACCCCCTATAAACTATAGTGTGCCTGGTAAACTTTTTAACGTGACCGGCGGCGCTGGCGCGACACGCCCTCCAGTACCATGAGGGTGGGGGAGACTAGACCTCATGACCAACCTCCTGCAACAGGAAAGATTTAGCCAACCGAGCTAGGGCCCCAACCCCATGGTAGGACTTGCTAAACTTCAAGGGAAGAGGCACATTAAATAAGAATCATTGTAAGCAACCGCCATACACATGACATTGAATTATTTGACATGGTCCATAGGACTTCCTCTCCCTTTGTATTTATTGAATTTGGGGATTTCAAACCCGAGAGGGAACGATTCCATTGCGATGTTTCAATCGAATGGATATGGACATAGGTTCTGTGTATGGAGCTTCTTTGTCTTGCCCATCTGAAGGTCCTGCATTTCTTGTGACAATGCCTTAAGTCGTGATGCTAGATTTTCTTATGGGTTTGGTGGAGGAACATTGATAAGGTGTTGTATGGGGTGTATGGTAGTGTGAGATTCTGTGAAGGTGATTGGGGTATTGATGTATATGTTCCTAACACATTTGTATTGACGATGTTCTATTGAGGATTATAATAGGAACTTTGTAGTTGTTTTGCATACTGCTGAGCTAGTAAGGCTTGTTGTTGTTGTTGCACCACAAGGGCTTGCTATTGGGCTTGATTTTTTTGTTGTGATGCTAAGGCTATTTGATTTTGTTGCTATGCTAAGGCTACTTGTTGTTATGCCACTAAGGCTACTTTCTATTGTTGCTACTATTGTTGTGCTGCTTGTTGTGCTACTAGGGATGCTTGTTGTTGTTGTAAGGCTTGCTGATATGTTTGTTGGGATTTCTATAAAGCTAAGGCATGTGCTTGTAGTGTAGGATCAGGTGGTTGTTGAGATATCCATGATGGGGTTCAAGTGGTGATGTTTTGAATGGGTAGCGAGTTGTTGATGAGAGGTTGGGGGTTCCCCTGGTTTAACATTCTTTGTAAGATAGGGGATTGAGATGGAGGAATGTAAGTTCGACATCCCATTTGATTTTGCATGGTAAAGGGGACCATGGGAAAAAATGAGGATGCTTCCATTAGGTTTTACCATGGTAATGACACACTAGGACATTGAGTCCATTGATTAAAAATATTCCCTTTTCCCATGTCTTGAGGATTTCCTTGCGTTAGGGATGTGGAAAAGGTATTACCTGGGTTGATGGGATTCATGACCAAGGAATTGTTTTGAGATGGGTTGATAATGGATGGTATGGATGTGTTTTGTGAAACCAATGGTATGGATGTGTTACCCATCAAATTTTGATCCGAGGACATGCAATTTTTCCCTCTTGAACTAAATAGGTTTTCATCTCCCGCCTTTGCTAAGCATCTGAGAGGTCGCGGTTTTAGTGGTTTTCGTAACCATGTCGCTAAGTTCTAAAGTTTCAGAATCACCCGATCATTCGATCCAATTCCCTTTGACATGGGAGGCAATCGTCATATCGGAGGTTCCTAAAAGTTCAAAACTCCCAACATGTGGTTCGATGTTTCCACTTTTCTATGATCCCGCGACTCTATGGTAGACCACCTGGTTTTCAAGGTGTCGTTGGTTCATTTAATGATTTGTACGATGTATCATGGGACGTCCCTTCAGGATTTTTGAAGCATGAACCCAATCTTAAATCTCTTTTCTCGAGAAATAAACCCATGATGCATTAATATCGCTATTAAATAACAAGTGTAATGAACTGAATTTGTTGAGGTGGCCACAATTTTTATCGAATAAAAATCCTTTATTTTCTACCATTTGAAATAAACGGCCCATACACAAAGAAAGGTGGTGGTACTCTCAAGCTCAATTTACCAGAACATTTTTCAAAATGGTGCTTCCTGTGATCGATGGGATTTGGGATGATGAACCTTTGCTTGTCCAACAACTTGATTTGAATTGGCTTGAAGAGGAGCAAATTGACATCATCTCCCAGTTGCGCACAATGGCATGGAAGGACAATACTGGCTATGTTGAATACAATAGGGTAATTCTAGTTTTGGAAGAAGAAGAAGAACATGCTGAGCTTCACAACCTCTTTATGGAAATTCGAGTAGAAGCGGATAGAGCTCCTGTCCTAGGGGTAGCTTAAATTCTTTGGTCCTGCATACATGTAATATTTTAATTTTGGTAGTGGTAATGACAATTTTGATAATGAAATTGTTTCCATTTCAAAGTTGTTTCTTGATAATGGTCTCTTTCATGGACCGTTATTTTCTAAAAACGAACGGTTTCATTTTTGGGTTATATATATTTTGGCTTTTGTGAAACCATAGGGAGGGGAGAATAGAAATTTTAAAAAATAGAAGGAAAAGAAGAAGAAAATAGCATGATTTTATTTTTAGCACATTTTGATTGTACAGGGATGTTGGGCATGTGAGCTCACATTTTGGCATTGGAGAAATAAAAGAGATATTTCTGAATCTGTGTATTTATTAATGTTTTCTTTGACCACAAATGAATTGTGATTCTTCATAATTACTCTTCAATGTTTTATCTGTTATGTCAAGCTATGTGTGTGGTTATTTTTGAAGCTTTGAATTTGATTTAACCTATCTGTTAAAAAGGAGTTTGATGTCTATTCGATTCTTGCTTCCCATTTGTCGGTATGGGATAAATAAACTTTGCATTACTTATTCACATTCACTATATGTTAAATCAACCTTTCACATTTACTTTCAATGTTATGGGTATATTTTAGTCTTCCTTTTCTGCTTTCCGGTCAAAAGCATATCCTATTTTCATTCATTGCATATCTTTCAAAGGTAGTTGTGCCTTGTAAAACAAGCAAAGAGCACTTGCACATACCATTGTAAGTGACTCAACTATTAGTCAGGTTGTCATTGACGTGGGAGGACATGCAATTTTTCCCTCTTGAACCGAATAGGTTTCCATCTCCCGCCTTTGCTAAGTGTCTGAGAGATTGCGGTTTTTGTGGTTTCCATAACCATTTCACTAATATCTAAAGTTTCAGAATCACCCGACTGCCCGATCTAGTTCCCTTTGACATGGGAGGTAATTAGCATATCAAAGGTTCCTAAAAGTTCAAAACTCCCGACATGTGGTTCAATGTTTCCACTTTTCTGTGATCTCGCGACTCTATGGTAGACCTCCTAGTTTTCAAGGTGCCACCAATTCATTTAATGATTTGTACGACATATTGTGGGACATCCCTTCAGGAGTTTTTGAAGCAAAAAATCAATCTTAAATCTCTTTTCTCTAGAAATAGACCCATGATGCATTAATATCACTATTAAATAACAAGTGTAACGAACTAAATTTGTTGAGGTGGCCACAATTTTTATCAAATAGAAAGCCTTTATTTTCTGTCATTTGAAATAAATGACCCATACACAAAAAAAGGTGGTGGTACTCTCGAGCTCAATTTACCAGAACATTTTTCAAAATAGTGCTTCCTATGGTCGATGGGATTTGGGATGATGAACCTTTTCCTGTCCAACAACTTGATTTGAATTGGCTTGAAGAGGAGCAAATTGACATCATCTCCTAGCTGTGCACAATGGCATGGAAGGAGAAAACCAGCTATGTCAAATACAACAGGGTAATTCTCATTTTGGAAGAAGAAGAAGTGCTGAGCTTCACAACCTCTTTATGGAAATTCGACTAGAAGCGAATAGAGCTCCTATCCTGGGGGAAGCTTAATTTCTTTGGTCCTATATGCATGTAATCTTTTAATTTTGGTAGTGGTAATGGTAATTTTGATAATGAAACTGTTTCTGTTTAAAATTTGTTTCTTGATAATGGTCTCTTTCATGGACCGTTATTTTTCAGAAACAAACGGTTTTGTTTTTGGGTTATATATATTTTGTATTTTGTGAAACCAAAGGGGGGGGAATAGAAAGTAAAAAAAAGAAGGAAAAGAAGAAGAAAATAACATGATTTTATTTTCAACACATTTTGATTATATAGGGATGTTGGGCTTGTGAGCTCACATTTTGGCATTGGAGAAATAAAAGAGTTATATTTGAATTTGTGTATTTATTCATGTTTTCTTTGACCGTGAATGAATTGTGATTCTTCGTAATTACTCTTAAATGTTTTATCTGTTATGTCAAGTTGTGTGTGTGGTTATTTCTGAAGCTTTGAATTCAATTTAACCTATTTGTTGAAAAGGAGTTTGTTGTCTATTTGATTCTTGCTTCCCATTCATGGGTGTGGGATAAATAAACTTTGCATTACTTATTCACATTCACTATATTTTAAGTCAAACTTTCGCATTTACTTTCATGGTTATGGGTAGACGTTAGTCTTCCTTTTTTGCTTTTCGGTCAAAAGCATACCTTGTTTTCATTCATTGCATATCTTTCAAAGGTAGCTGGACCTTGTAAAACAAGCAGAGAGAACTTGCACATACCGTTGTAAGTGAATCAATTTTTGGTCAGGTTGTCATTTACGTGGGAAAAGGAGTATAAATTGAAGAGACAACTATGTTAACCAACAGATTTTTGGCGACTCTGCTGGGGAATGAAAAGATTGGTGTATCCTTTTTCTCCAGTATTTTGATGGTACCTCATCAAGAAGTGAGGTTGGTGACTCTGTTTTATTTGAAGAGCTCATAAAATGGTTTGATACAAGTCAGATCAAAGAAATAAGCCCAAACCAAGAAAACGATCTTCACCAACAATTGAAGAAATATTGGCTGAAGACGATGAAATAATTCATTCACTATGGAACAGTCTCAAAGCGATCATCTTTGAAGCAGAAAAGAAAAGGCCACATCCATCCAAATACTACCAATCCATATTGCTACTAAAAATTTTGCATCATAGGTTTTATCTTCTCAAAGACCTTGAACAAAAGATTCATCAGACAGTTGTAGGAAGATTAAAATTTCCCAAAAAAGAAATAGAGAGTGAAGGTCGAGCTTCTTATAACTTTTATGTTCTTGGTGAACAATATTTTGTGAAAACATTTGTTGAGCCTAGATATTTTTTAGTGCCATGGAATCATAATTAGAAACAACAAAGAATTTTGAGCAAGATTGAAAATAAAGGACCAAAATCTTTCTTAACATGCATACAAGGGAGTGAGATTGAACAATCATCTACTTTTGTTGAAGAGAATAATGAAAAGGTACTATTAGAAGAATCTAATATCATTCTCATTCAAAATTGGTGCTTAGAAACATCAAATGATGACTTTTTATGTGGAATCCTAGATGAAGACGGTCACATCACTAAAGTGAGTGCAACCACTTGTGCCTCTGGTGATATGAAAGAAGGTGTGAATGGTACTATATTTTCTCATGAATCATAAATCCTTAACTTTGATATTGTTGAAAAAGACCAAGTGATAGAAAGTATTTCTTGTGAAGCTAAAAGAGGGTTTTTAGATCATAGTTCAGACATGAAAGTTTTTGTCTTTGATAATATCGATTTAGCATTTGATAAAGTGAATGAAGAAGAACCTAATGAGAGAATTGTTATCACCTGGAATTGCACCTTGTTGAATATGAAATTCGACAATCTAGTGAAAAAATGGGAATGATCTCAAGGTGTGGGTTCCTTGTATGAGATCAAAACTCTAAAAAAGGCCAGCTTCCTTTAGTAATCACCTAAAACTAATCTACTGAACTTGTAGAGGAAAAGGGTAGAAGGAGATAACATAAACTGAAAAACTACCCCTACGGTGATACACAAAAATAACTAAGAAGACATATAACACAGCTCACACACACAATTTCAGTCAATGACAAAAGACTTGTCATACACAACTCAATCACATATGTTTTCTGCATAAATATTTCATGAGAAGGTTCATATGCCTACACTCCTAGAAGGAAGAAAGACTTCACAACTAGGGAATACTTGCATTTTAAACACATCCCACAACCTGCAAAAAATACATATTGCTCTGCAAAAAGGTGCTAGGATAAGACATAACCAAAAGGAATCATATGGTTTCACAAGAAGTTGCATCAATTATACAAATACACATGATTTAACAAAGATATTGAAAAGATAAAATGCTTATACTCATTGATTTTAAAGGTGAAACACTGATATACATGCTTGTAAGTGAGTTACAAAACTCTATATTTTTCTCCAAGGACTCCAAACGGGTCACAAAACAGAAAAAGCACAAGTTAGAACTGATTACAAATGAGTCACACAAGTGAATATATCTCAACTCCCAACAAGATCCACCAAAATAGCTCCTGGAAACTTCTTGGGTCGTATACCTCCAAAAATCCTAAAAAGTAGCAATTGGATTTTCCCAAAATGAGCTCACAAAGGTGGGAAAAGTCATAATTGACCAAGTCAATCATAAAGGCATAAGAAAATGATGCCTAAATATTCTCCAAGTGCTCGAAAAAGCAAATAAAGGCTTCTTATATGCTCTCCAAATGTTTGCAAACTCCCTCTAACTTCCCCTAGATGCTTGCAAATCATAAATTCAACCATATTCCCCTGCATGACTTGGTCTTATTGGCACATGCTCTCAACTGTACCTTGAAGGCATAATCCACCTCATTTTACATTTAAAATTAAATAACATAGACTAGTGGTTTATAATTTTACCACTTAAGTAAATGTTTTGCATTTTCAAAAACAGAAATGCAAAATAAAAAGGCCAAGGTTTGGCAATGTGAAGGAAACAATGCATATTTATAAGTCTTGAAGACTTCATGCATGATATATACAAGGTAGCATAATTACAAGACATAAAGTATATGACTTGAAGTTTTTTTCCCACGAGTGTATTAGTTACATTGTATATTTTTTTTAAATAGAAGGAAAAAATGCCTTACTCCTATCGACATGCTTTAGGGTAAAAACCCTAGTAACAAAACAATGCAAAAGTAAAAGGTTGCATTTTCATTTTGACTTTCACATCTTGGAGAAACTTAGGCCAATAGCAAAGAGTTTCACCTGCTCTTTCATGGCATATTTCTGGAATTCTAAGTGCATACTCACCATATTTTTTGACAAAAACATCACAGAAAGATTGAGGTAAGCTTTTATGAGCATATTTTGTAGTTTTTCTTGTTCATTCTTGAAGAGGAGATTGCTCGAACTCTAACTCCATTTGTAGAAAAATAAGTATACTCTCTTCATTCTGCACTTTTCCTGTTGTTTCATGCATTTACATTGGCATCTTTTTCGCCATTTTGTGACATTTTGAAGCACGAATATGCATTCCTGTAAAAAATATGAAAGAAACTTGTTCTTTATGGCTGCGGCTATACATTTACTACATGTATTGAGAATTTTTTTTTGGGTTATCAAAACCCACCTTCATTTTGAAGATATCTCTACATTTCGATGAAAAGGCTCTTATCCTTGTTTCTATTTGCTCTGTATTCGGCCTTTAATCATGCCTGCAAGTATTCAAAGGTTTGTTTTCCTTTTGTGGCCCACTCGACTTCTATCTTTCCCTTCTTATTCTTCATTCTTCAAAGTCGTGGCTTGAACTTAGGGTTTGCTTGCTCCTCATAGGCGACCTTTCTTATTTCTATGAAACCCGAGGGTTTGCTTGCAAGATCTTTGTATTTTAATTTTGTTCTCCACATGTAACTTAACACTTTTTCTGAGTCGGCTTCTCATTTCTTATACAAGAGAAATTTTATTTTCTTTAGGGTTTTTTAAAACCCGTGCCCTCACTCACTATTTTGAGCCATAATCTTGGCTTTAGGGCTTATTATCATTTGTTTCAAATCCTAACCTGAGAAGGGTTCCATGCTTTCGAGAGAATGAGAGTCTAAAAACTTAGTTTTTATCCTTCCAACCCCTTAACACTCTTTGATTTGAGATCTCTGTGTTGAACAAATGAAACCCATGAAGCTTTGTTATTCTCGGTATCACTGTCCAATACTATGATGGTCTCTATCCCTCACACTCTTACCTGGCTATGATCCTCTAAAAACTCCATGTATTTGTGGCCTTCTAGTTGATGCCAAGGCTAAGACCCCTTTCCAGAAGCCAAAATTTCTAATAACTTGAAAGTTTCTTTGAATTTTATTACTACAGTCACCTTTTGCTAGCTTTGTCATTTTTTGAACTGCCAGTAATGTCTCCTCTTGACTTAGACCTCTTGACACATAATTTTTTTGCCAATCTAAACCTTGAAAATTTCCTCTGTGTCTACCTACAGTCGTATATTAATAACCTTTGTGTAATATTTCATAAGGTTTATTTCCATATACCTTTTACTTGCTCTAAGTTGTTCTTAAGCTCAAAATCTTGATCATTAGCATGTCTCATGCATCATCTTGGAAATGACTTAAAAAATGCTTGTATTTTTCACGCTAATCTGTGACTTGGTATGACCTTCTACCATTATCATGTTATTCATGCTTGCAGCTTTTATGATTATTTTGTATCTATTGCATCATTTCTAATGATTGTCCACTTGAAGTGTTTGGACTGAAATTGCTTAGCCATGCTTTCTAAGTTAGACCTATTATCTCAATGTCACTTTTCATTATGACTAATTCCCATGTCTTGGATCATCATCTCACTTTGTAATCCATTGTCATGTGCTCATTCAACTGTCACATTCACTGTAGCATGATCATGCTAAAGACTGCACTTGTCCATTGCCTCATAACTGTGGGTGTTTCCCTTGACTGTGTTGAAGGTTCATGGTTCATGTATTTGATAATAGTATTTACATTTGATGATAATGGACATCATGATTATCCATTTTCTACCTTTGGATTGAAGTCACTGTTACTTGGGCATGTGCTATTCCACTGTAAACCCTTCACAAAGCTATTCAGGCTTTCCTGATTGACTATCATATACTCCTTTGAACAACTTGCATAGACCATAAAACTTGTCCATTCTTCATACTAATCATTCCTTTTAGAAGGACTGCAACATTACCTTCATAGCTTCATCAATAGCTCAGTCACATAAAGTGCAAGACAATACACATACCACTGCATCTTCTTGATTGGATTTGAATGATCATTAAGCAAGATTCACATTGCACTCTTTGTTCCTGGCAGCATTTTTCTCTTTTATGAAATGTCACAAGATCTTCTTGGATTGTCTTCTAAGATTAATCATCAAAATAACTGTGGCTTTGAATATCTCTGCTCTTTTGAATAATGTTGTCATTTTCGTCATGTCTTACTGCATATGTTATCTTTCGATGACTACCATTGTTGCTATGTTCATGCCATTTGATACTCTTTAACAGTATGTTGGGATCAACCCTTGTGGGAGCCACATTTTACCCCACATATTGTAATCAAATAAAACAAAACAGTGACAAGGATTTCACTTGTGCCTGCATAGGAAGCAAACATGTTAGATAAAAACTAAGCATATGATGGATGTTTTTGATTATCCTCTTTGTTTTCATGGACATCTTTAGTATGCTAACTATTTTAAGGCACATGAGGATCAAATTGTACGTTTATGGATGTATGTGCATGTATTAATTGATGACCTTTAACTGATCTAACAACACTCACTCTCTCAGATGCAGACAACTAGGAGTAGCAAGGGAGCATAAGCTGGATGCAGTACAAGTGAAAGACTGAAGATGATGCAAGGAAACTCGACCAAGACCAAGACTCATCATTCAAGCAATGACGGGTCACCTTTCTCTATATGTGAATTTATTCTCCTTTATGTCTATAAATGTATAATGTTTTCTTTCATTTACACTAAAAGAGTTAGTCTCATGGCTTGTGTGAGACCTTATACATCTACATTATCAATAAAGATTACTTTTCTTGAAAAGATTGTGCAATCTTTCCTATATTATATGCATTTGCATAAATGCAATCTAGTAATACAATCTTCTGGATTTTTTTATGCACATGAAGGGAATGTAGCATAAATAAAAATGTACCTTATTCTTCATTTGAAAATCACAAAAGCTCTACCTAATTGAGCTATTAGCGAAATAAGGTAACAAGAATAAAAAAATTGCATTCCAAATCTGCTTACCCTCTCAGTGATGATTTTCCTTGTGCGAGAAGTGAAGAAGTTATTTCTATCAAACTCGATCCCATGCTTGTAGAATGTGATATTAAAAAATCACAATCAATAGTCACATTTCTAGAGATTGATTCATTGAGCAATTCACAGAAAGAATGTTTCATTTCTGATGTTTTTTCTTTGATCCTTGGTGTTGATAATGAAGTTATGATTGATACACAACTAGAGTATATGACTTTCAAGTTTCATGAAGAAGATAAAAGAAAAATATTGCAGCCAAAGGTAAGGGAAGAATTCATCTTTGAGTTATTTTACTTTGAAGATGCAATTATACCTGTTGAGAATGATTCATCAAATGAAGCTTGTGTTAAAGGTGAAATAAATATATGCAACATTGATGATTTTTCAAAATCTAAAATTATGAAAGGAAAATAAATTATTGAGATTAATGAAGAGAAAAATAATGGTCAAGTTGATGAAGGTTTGCAACCTAAAAAATTTTTAGAAGCTTCAGGTGATAACCTTCTTTATGAAGAAGATGTTGTACTCTCTCTTAT
This sequence comes from Sequoia sempervirens, assembly GCA_007258455.2. Taxonomy (NCBI): domain Eukaryota; kingdom Viridiplantae; phylum Streptophyta; class Pinopsida; order Cupressales; family Cupressaceae; genus Sequoia; species Sequoia sempervirens. Next base: position 514,387,338 of record VDFB02271358.1, read on the forward strand.
ACCATGTGTTGAAGAAGAATACTCTATTGTTGAATATCCAAATATGGGTGGTCTAACAACTCCTATTGCAGCCAGTGACAAATTTTCAATGATAAGAATAGCTAGAATGATACATCAAATTTATTCTTGAATCATCCACAGTTGGAGGGCAGAGTTGTTGAAGTTCCCACATCAAATCATGAAGAATAAAAACTACAAGCAAAGGTTAGCAATGATTTCACTCTTGAATCACCTTATTTTGAATCTAATTTTCAAGTTGTGAAACATGGGATAGAGAATGATTATATGAATAAGTATGGGGAAAGTATTGTTGAATTAGTAAATGAGAATGTTCAACCCCATGTTGCTCATATTCCAAAATGGTTCTTAGAAACACCAGAAGATGATTTCCTATGTGGAGAAGAGGTTATTTTATCTGATCTACAGCTTACAGGTGGGAATGATGAAGTGGGTCACACAATACATGAATTAGTTCCAACACAGAAAGGGAATATTATTCCAGTTGAGGGTAATTTTCAGCCACATGAGAGTTTTGTTTGTGATGTTGATTTTCATTCTTCTCCATCAAAACTTGACTCACTTCCAGTTTTACATGAGTCATATGTGGCCAATGATTGGTTTGTTGATGGGTTGAGTAGTCATGGTTATTTTTAGGCATGGTACATTGATTCATCTACTGAAAGGGATGGTTATATGCAAGAGCATGTTAAAGAGAATCTAAAGGTTTATGATGCTAAATGGTTGTTTGGTTCTGGAGTATTACCCAGGAGGTCTTTGTGGTTCATCAGTCCCAGGTTTTTGTTCCAAATCATAGGATGGTTTTTGAGTTTGCAAGTGCTTCATGGGTACACCTCTCTTTTCCACTCGAGTATTTATTTTTCCCAGCCTGTTAATGGATTTGCATGATCATTCGGGAGTCATCTAAGGTAGGGTCTTATTACCATGCACATATTTAGGGCTTTTGTTTTGTCCTATTTTTGGCTTGACCAATTTTGATTTGTGCCCAATTCCCCTCCACCCTTATGCAAGCAGCACCCTGTTCTCCTACTTTTCTTTTGACTTCGTACCCAATGGATAAGGACTGGTCTGCCCCAAAGTTTTTGGAATTTGGATATGAGGACATGCAATTTTTCCCACTTGAACCGAATAGGTTTCCATCTCCCACCTTTGCTAAGCGTCTAAGAGGTCACGGTTTTTGTGGTTTCCGTAACTATGTCTCTAAGTTCTAAAGTTTCAGAATCACCCAACCGACCAATCCAATTCCCTTTGACATGGGAGGTAATCGACATATCGGAGGTTCCTAAAAGTTCAAAACTTCCGACATGTGGTTTGTTGTTTCCACTTTTCTGCAGTCTCGCGATTCTATGGTAGACCACCTAGTTTTCAAGGCACCACCGGTTCATTTAATGATTTGTATGGCATATCATGGGATGTACCTTTAGGAGTTTTTGTAGCATGAACTCAATATTAAATCTCTTTTCTTGAGAATTACACCCATGATGCATTAATATCGCTATTAAATAACAAGTGTAATGAACTGAATTTGCTAAGGTGGCCACAATTTTTATCGAATAAAAAGCCTTTATTTTTTTCTATTTGAAATAAATGACTTGTACAGAAAGAAAGGTGGTGGTACTCTCGAGCTCAATTTACCAGAATGTTTTTTAAAATGGTGCTTCCTGTGATCGATGGGATTTGGGATGATGAACCTTTGCCTGTCCAACAACCTGATTTGAATTGGTGTGAAGAGTAGAAAATTGACATCATCTCCCAGCTGCACACAATGGCATGGAAGGAGAAAACAAGCTATGTTGAATACAATAGGGTAATTCTCGTTTTGGAAGAAGAATAAGAATGTGTTGAGCTTCACAACCTCTTTATGGAAATTCAACTGGAAGCAGATAGAGCTCCTGTCCTGGGGACAACTTAATTTCTTTGGTATTGCATGCATGTAATCTTTTAATTTTGGTAGTGGTAATGGTAATTTTGATAATGAAACTGTTTCTGTTTCAAAGTTGTTTCTTGATAACGGTCTCTTTCATGGACCGTTATTTTTCGAAAATGAACAGTTTCATTTTTGGGTTATATATTTTGGCTTTTGTGAAACCACAGGGGGGGAATAGAAAGTAAAAAAAAAAAAAGGAAAAGAAGAAGAAAATAGCATGATTTTCTTTTCAGCACATTTTGATTGTACAAGGATGTTGGGCTTGTTAGCTCACATTTTGGCATTGGAGAAATAAAAGAGATATTTATGAATCTATGTATTTATTAATGTTTTCTTTGACCGCAAATGAACTGTGATTCTCCGTAATTACTCTTCAATATTTTATCCGTTATGTCAAGTTGTGTGTGTGGTTATTTCTAAAGCTTTAAATTTGATTTAATCTATTTGTTGAAAAGGAGTTTGTTGTCTATTCAATTCTTGCTTCCCATTCGTGGGTGTGGGATAAATAAAATTTTCATTACTTATTCACATTCACTATATTTTAAATCAGCCTTTCGCATTTACTTTCATGGTTATGGGTAAATGTTAGTCTTCCTTTTCTACTTTTTGGTCAAAAGCATACTCTATTTTCATTCATTGCATATCTTTCAAAGGTAGCTACGCCTTGTAAAACAAGCAGAGATCACTTGCACATACCCATTGTAAGTGACTCAACTGTTGGTCAAGTTGTCATTTACGTGGGCAAAGGAGTATAAACTGAAGTGACAAATTTGTTAACCAAAAGGATGAACCAATTGGAGGATTGGGTAAAGATGTCCCTATTTGCATTAAGGGTTGACTCTATGGTATGGTATGACATGCCCTTATGTGTTGTTTTGAGATACTTGGTCCACACTGCTTTGTGCAATGGTGGGAACACTTGTGGTACTTATGGGGATGGATGAAGAGGGGTGTCCTCAATATGTGGAGGTTGTTGTGGAGTAATTAATTTCAAGGGGTTTATATGGATGTTTTGGATCTTCAAGAATGGGAGGAATGCCAAAGGTAGGTGTCCAAGTGGTTGTTTGGGATGGAGGATTGGTATTGAGGGTACCCACAAGTGTGTTGCTTTCAAATGGAAGAGTTAGACCAAAGTCCTTGGCAAGGCTAGTTGCAAGACTGGGGGTGGATGCTTGATTTAGCCCTAGTGATGGAGTCGTGAAGCCTTGTCTCAAATTTTGTGTAACAAATGATGGGGAAATAGGAGCTATACTTCCCAAGGCTTGATGTTCCATGATTTCCTCCCTAGTTAGTTCAAATGGATTGTTCGTGATGTTTTCTATCTCATATGGTCCTGATGGGGATGATGGTTGTTGTGATTGGGTAACTTGACTTCTTGGATCAAATTCTAGAGGATTCAGATCACTTGAGGTAAATGTGACTTTGGTTTTCTCCATGATTCTCTTGTGTTGTGATCTTGTTTTTACCATAAATTTTGTGTCACCTTTGGGAGAGTTGTGTTGAGATTTGTAATGTTTGAACTCTCTTGTTGACTCAAATCTAGGTAAAAGGGATGCTCTAAGTATTTTTGGAGCAATGATGATAATGGGTGATGAAAAGGTGGGTGATGTGGGGAGTGATCTTTGCAATCATTTTGAGACAACACTTTTGAATTAAGTTTGAAGTTTTGATGTTTGGATAAAGGATGTTGATGAACTTGGAAATCTTTAGGGTAGAATCGTGACCTTTAAGATGAACTAGTTCAAAGATGATAACTAACTTACCTAAATTAATGGAAAAGGATACATTTCACAATAAAAGTAGCTAAGTTAAGGGTTGGTTTGATAGATGTTTAAGTCAAAAAGTGTTGGTGTATTCAAAAATTTTGCAAAATTTGGTAAAGTGAAGGATAAAATTTTATGGAGTGAATGAAGTGTTTGACCCAATTTTGACTTAAAGTGAACCTTTGTTTGATAAGACCAAGGTAGTGAGAAACATGCTATACGTCAAAAGTGTTCAAATCCTAAAGACCCAATGTTTTAGATAGGTTGATTATCATGAAAAAGACCTGGATTTTAACCCATAAAGAACATATACATGCTTGGATATTTCCTTAGTGCAAGTTCATAAAAGTTTATTAATAGCTTGTTTTGGTAGAGTGCCAAAATGTGGTTTTTGATTTCTTTTGAACTGCGATGCCTAAGTTTGAAGTGACGACCTGTATACCTTATTTTGGGGATTCTAATTTTGCATGAGATCATTTAGAGAAGTCTATGTCTATGGAATAAAAGAGGATATTTATTGCCATGCGGGTGGTGGTAATATGGGTCTTCTAGCCTCAATATCGGTTTGTTCCTCTGCTTCGTCTAAGATTGTTGCGGTGTTTCTCCACTGAGTAGGTGTTTCTTTTGTTTCAAAGGCAAAGCTTCTCAAACTACTAATGATATCAGTTTGTTCCTTGTTAATGAGTTCAAAGTTTGGTTGAATGATAACACCTCAAGATTAGGTTGTTCAATGGGAGAAATCGGTCTCCAAATAGTCATGTGGGGTTCAAATTGTCAATTTTATCTTTCTTAAGTGAATTTATTTTACCACAAACACTTGTCTTGATTATGTTTTCAAACTAAAATGTTTATGTCAAAACAATCATAAATTTCACAATGTCCATTTTGTGAAAAGGATGAAGTTCAAGCCATAGTTTCCTATGTTAATTTTGGAAAATATGGATTGAGATATAAGAGAAGATATTTAGAAATCTCTAAGGATAGAAATCCTTAGGACAAATAATAATATCAAGGCTATTTCAAAAGGTATCCATATTTAGACCAAAGGGTTTAAAATTTTGAGGAAGATAGTGAATGTTTGTTTTATAACATTTTGGATCCAAGCAATGTATTAAACTGACTCACAATCATTTACAATCCTAGGTTGAAATGGACATACTTGTTGAGTCCCCACTTGGATTTCTCCAAACACTAAAACATTGTGATATAGTTAGATATTTGGCGACATTGGCCCCCCTCCACGACACACACTTCTCGAGACCATCAAATCTCAAAATCCTGAAGATCCTAAGATCCTAAGGATTTTTTTGTTTCAACAATGAATAGTACAAATGTGGGGCGCCTTTAGAATGACCGTTCTTGCACCAACAAGCATTAAGGATTTTTGGTAACTAAATAATTTGGTTCTTAGTAACAAACCGAGAACACTCAACTGTATACACACCCGCTTTGCCACTTAAGGCTCTTCCTACCATTCCCGTTCCACTTAAGGCATGGTACTAGGTGCAGTATGTTATATAGTCCAGGATAGAAGCTACTTTCTCATGATTTCCCAACCTTTAATATAGTCCACCGATAAACGTGCTTGCAAGAACTTACCTATGAGTTTCCCGTTGCAGGGTGTATCTCATAGTAAGTCCTCTCTTAAGGGTGACACAAAGCATAAAAGTGTACTTAATTATTTCTCTTCACCCAAGATTGCACAAAGCGCAAGGGGATTCAATACATACTATAAGTGCACACAAACAATGAAGTACACTTGGAGTGTTTCTCTTCACCCAAGATCACACGAAGCGCAAGGGGATTGGATATGCACTACAAGTGTGTCACAATAATGCAAACACTCATTTATTTTACCAACTAAAGCTAAGATGAATTCATTTTATGCACCAAACAAAATGTTAAATTTCCTTGTTCAATTTTAAACCCAAAAGACAATGATGAAATGAGGGTTCAATTTTAGTCTCGTTTGAGCATTCGTTTTAAACCCAAATGAAATTTAGTGAGGTCCTAAAGCATAAGAAATTGGGTTATAATTTCCCCAAAGCATCAAACACTTGTTACAATCATAATTTTCACTTTAACTTTGTATCATCCAACCTGCAAAACCCTGTTAGTCTAAAAACTAGAACACCATTAGAAGCATGTTAGTAATCTGATGAATTGAAAAAAATAGAACACATGCTAAAAAATGATCATTAAATTTCTTACTATAGTTGGGCATCACTATTTACGATAGTGTCACTATGGTGAACTAGGGCGTCTCTCTGCAAAGAAGCCAGTGAGCACGATAGCATTGCCATTTGGTCAAGTGTCGCCATTTAAAAATCTTTGATACCTATAGAAAGAATTAGCGTCACCATTTGTTTAATCAGCATTGGTGTATTTAATAAGCATCATTGTTTGTAATGATGATAGCATCGTTGCATGGCGACGCCCTACAAAGGTGTCGCTGAAATTGTTCTGGGGTCGTTGTTTCCTACAAAAATCAAAATGAATGAAATTTGAGATAGAAATTGATTAAATTTGATCAGTTTTTCCCTCCTAGTGCCAAAATGTTACCGAGGATATTAGTATGGGCTGATTACGCTTGATCCATGAAGAATCGAAGCCTAATGAAGCTACTAATACTCAATCTAAACAAGATCAATCGTATTGAAGTTAAACTAAACATTCATTAAAACAAAACATTCTAAGTTACAAAAGCATTTAAAATGTCTATTCTAACCCATTTGAAACTTATCCCATTTTGGGAGTGGTGTCGCGTTGATGTGGAACAGTGACCCTTTCCCAATCCTGTGATCAGTGAGCTTGTTTCAATCGATTCTATTGAAGAGAATCGAGGAGATGGTTGTGAGAGGTGAATGGAAACATGATTTATGCTAAAATGAGTATGATGCAAAAGTTAATCTAACATGATTTTATGCTAAAAGATGAAAATATGCAATTGCTAAGCTAATCTAAAGGAGATTTAAACTAAAAATATTCAAACCCTAATTAGCTAATTAGCTAAATGGATGTATTATGGAAGCCATTAATGGAAGCTAAGATATTATGCAATTGATTTAAACTAAAATATGTTAAATGTGAGCTAAATATGAGTGTGAGTGTGAGTGACTTCAACAACATAAGTTTGCTCTGAAAAAAATGGATCCATTTGTCTCCAAATAGTGAACTATTTATAGGAAACCAAATGAGAAATGGAGGGTTGAGATCAAAAGGCTAATCAATGGTCAAGGATGGAAGAAGATGGAGGCATGGATCATGGATTCTCATCAACATATGAGAATGCAAGATGAGATTTAATCAAGGGTTCTCATTCCTTCCAAACAAGCACACTTTTGACCTGTACAAGAGGTCAAAAGTTAACTTGCACAAGAATTTTTAAGTTATCTTGCATATGAAGCTAAGATATTCCATTTTCAAATGATCGAGAAGAAAAGAATATTCTTTTGAATATTCTCATGGGTGAGAAAAAAGGATGTTTTGCAAATTAAAACAAAGTTTAATTGTGCAAAAAGGGAAGGAATATTCCATGAGAATATTCCCCTTTTGGAGGAATGTGCAGAGGAATATTCCCTTGAAATATTCCTTTGCAAGTGGGGGGAAATTAGATTAGTTAATAATTGATAATTATACAATGTTAATCATACAATTAGGGGGATTATAAGAATTAGATGATATTGATTACATTAAATGATTTAATGAATGGGGAAAGGTGAAATGACATTTAATTAAATAATTTAGGGTTATTTAATTAAATAAGAAGACTTAGGGAATTAAATTAAATAGTTTTATTTATTTAATTTAATGAGATGAAATGTTAGCGTGAAAAGGGGTGAATTAACCTAATTAAATTAATTAGGTTAATAGATGCAAATGAGGTAATTAATTAAATAGCTAGGCTAATTTAACAATTAAGTGAGAAGAGGATGGGTTTCAAGAGGAAATTATGTTAGTATATCTTATTCGAGTGCATGATAACATTTAGGAAATTTTTTAGTGTCTACACTTAGTACTGAAAGAGAATCAGAAAATCCAACTAAATCGGGATGGGAAGGGGAAGTTTCAACCAAATTGGTTAAGTCCTTTCATCATAACAACAAGCTATGGTTTTGGAGCTTATCAGTTGGTTACTCTTGAAGGAGAATCTTTATCCAAACCTCTTAATAGAATCCATCTCAAAAGGTTTTATACTTGAGTGCATCAGAGTATCCCAAGCAAAAAATCAAAAAAATCAAAAAAAATCAAAAAGTAATAAAAACAGTAAAGAGAAATATTAATAAAACATCCCTTAAGTGAAAACCACCTTGTGGCGCTTCTAGGATAGGTATCGTAGTGAAAACTTGGTAAACAGGCACTATGTTTGAATAACACCTACATATTTATCTATCAACACTATCTAAAGCATCCACCCCAAAGTCCCATAATAAAATGTAAAACCAACCATGGTTTGATGATTGATCAATTGTTGAACCTTGCTACACCATCAAAATTTGTCTCCCCTAGTGAATGTAATCTTGTCTTGAACTGGGGGCAACTTTCTGAAACTGGTAGCAGATTGAATCCTTGTACATCCCATCATTGTCGAAAACTAACAAAATAAAAAACATACAAAAAACAAGAAAAATCAAAACAAGGTCAAAAACATCAAAATCTCAAAAACATTTTATGCTTTGAGTCAACATCAATCAAACTACGTGTTCTCTGTGTGTATAATATAGGCAAGGCTAATATTTGATCAGCCCCCGAGGCCTTAGGTTAGTCCCCTTAGGTGTCTATCATGATTTTTTTAACTTAGTAAAAATCCAAAAAACATTCAAATATCCTTTGAAAATCTAGAAAACATTCAAAAAAATAGAAAAGTCAAAAACATACTCTTATCAAAACAAGCAAACTATGAGCCTCTGTGTGTATAATGTAGGCAAGGCCATCATCGATGAGCCCTTGAGGCCCTAGGGTATTCCCCCAAAACAAAAAGAAAAAATCCAAATAAAATATCAAAATCCAAAACATTCAAAACTCCACAAACAATGTTATTCAATACAGTTGAACTACGGTGTCTCTTCATTCATCATGTAGGAAAGGATAATCTTTGATCAGCCCCTGAGGCACTAGGTCAGTCCCTTTAGGTTTACAAATTGTCTCTAAATTTCCCAAAAACAACAGCAAATAATTAAGAAAATCTCAAAAAGGTCTTATCCCCATTGTCATCTATCCACCATAAACTTTCCATCCATAAAAAACAATCATCACTTTCAACCTTTGACAAAGCAATCAATAAACACAACAAACATCAAAATCCAAAAATTCCAAAGTGAAGATTGAAATGAATGGATCACTATCAAGTTAAAATAATGCCTAAGTATAGACTACCATGCCTGTTTGAAAATCATTATCAGCAATCCTAAAACATGATTCTTAATGGATAAAACATTCCTACAATAGACATTATTGTTGGCGTAACAACTAACACCTCTGGAGTGCAAGTTGGTATGGACAGCTATGCACACTACGCAATGAGTGCTCTTCAAATTAGGAGGGGAAGCTCCGTCGTTGTGCTAACATAAGTGCTTGAAAAGAAAAGTAAACTAAACAATATCCTGCCTTTTTTGTCTCAGCTGTAAGAGGCACAAGGTTTAAGAAAAACTCTATACGTTGCAGCTAAGTATTTTTTGGTTTCACAAGACTTAACTACAACACACAAAACTAAAGCTTATACTATCCAATTCCCTCAAGAATACAGAGCATGAGGAAATGGAGCGAGAATGATTATCAGATGATAAACCGAGTACAGGCTCACAACGTGAAGGAAAGGTGACGCGACTATCTGCTTGTCTGAATAGGCTTATTATTCACACACATCACACAATAAACCAAGTACAGATTCTCAACTTGAAGGCAAGGTGGCACAACTATCAACTCAATCTGAATAGGTTTATTGAATACACACATCACACAATAACCAAGTACAGATTCTCAACTTGAAGGCAAGGTGGCACAACTATCAGCTCAATCTGAACGAGTTTATTGAACACAAAACACAAAGGATAGCCAACTAGGACAATAAATTGCATAGGCGAGACATGCATACAATCCACGATCGAACTAGCCACTATATCTAACTAAGGCAAGCATTCACCATCATAATTGCATGAAACTCAAGTGGTATAAAAATTCATCATAATAGTAAATACTCATGAATAGATACAAAATGAGCAATATTACAGGCAAGGTAGGCGCAACATATATTTCTCTCTCATGCAAAAGTTATGTACAAATGATCAAAAGCTCTTATTTATAGACATCAAAGGTGTAGGGAACCCTAAAATCACCTTGAGTCAACTACAGTCTTGCAATGCATGCAAGATTTATTGCTAAACCCTAATAAAGCAAACTGTACAATTAACTGGTAAGCTACCATTAGTTAACCGGTATAATTAATCTAAATGAACAATGTGCAAGCATGCACATCCTTATTGAAAGCAAGTTAACTGGAACACTACCATCAATTAACGAAAACCCTAAATACAACTCCAAGTGAACATAAATAATCCTAGAATAGACATGCATGAGATGTGACAACGAGTTAACTTGAAAAGGTAACACCAAGTTTAACTCCTGTGTTTAATGTCTATCCTGAGAGGTGGGAACTGAAGTCTACTGGTCGTGATCTCGAGCAACCAACCCCTCCACGAGGTTGTTGACTGCGTCACCATCTGGGGGTCGTCACATGCCTTAACTAACAATTTACTGTTTGTCAGCAACTTGAGCAATCTTGGAAATCTTTACACACTCAAACTAGCATTTCACCATAATAACTTTGGTGGCTCCGTAACTGAAGTGATGGCCACTATCTCTTCTACAACTTGATGTCTCTGACGCTTCTCCTTAATGAAAGAGTGTTGCGTGATGAAACTGTGAAGTTTGAATGTGCACACTCTGGTTGTGAGAAATGCAAATGAACTTGTTGCACACACAAAATTCCAATGGTATCAACCCTCTAAACCGACTTTGGAAGACAACCGACCATACGAGGCATGCAACTATATGGACTTGAGTGACTACACCTATCAACCCTCTGAATGCACTTGATACAAATCAGTCTCAGCTTTTCTGATGAAATCATGAATTAAGACCGATTTGGTCTTGAATTCAGTCTGCGTGTATTGCATCCTAAAACACTTGCCTGTTGACTATGAACATGGCTATATTCTGACAACTTTTCTGGAAAGCTAAAAATAGCCTATCGAAGGGAAATTTTCACGGAAAAATCTGAGATATGGGTTTTGTCCGGAAAAAGATTCTAAGACAACCCAGAACATCAGAAATGAGAAAATTTGACTTCTACTCGACCATGCAAGGAATTTTCAGTTAAGAAAATTAGAGTCTTGAGAATTGATGCTTTGGAGTAAATTTTCCTGAAAAATTCTGGCACATGGGTTTTCTCAAGGAAGCTATGCTGAATCGACCCAAATGATTTGTTTTGTCAAAAGATACCAGTTCTTCAAACATGAGAAAGAATTTAAGACAAGAAATAGAAGAATTTAAGACAGAAGAATGAGGTTTTGATGCTTTTCTTATGTTAAAATCGCCACTCTGCCTTGAATTTTGCTGATGAATCTGGACTTGTACCTACAAAAGAATGTTTTTGATGCTTTGCAATTGATTGTTGATGAAAATTTTCCCAACTCTAGAAAGAATTCACCTCTGCTCAAGCTGGATGAATGAAATGATGGACGCCATGCTTGCATAAATAGAGCAAAATTGCACCATGAAAGAATGACTATAAGATTTAAAACCCTGACTACGAAAAGAATTATTTGATTGGACCCCCTCCAGTTGAACTATACTAACTTAGAGTCCCGGATTACAAAATAATAATAAAATATTCAATTTTCCTTTTTACATGCGGATTTAATATTTAAAATTAAAAATGACGCCATTAATGAATTAATGAAGAAAATCACCACTTTTGGTGTTGGCATGTAAAAGTTGAATTTTAATATTATTTTGGTAAATTAGGAAGAATCTCAACATAGCGATTCCGAAAAGTCAAAAATTAACTCTCCAAGCATCTGTTTGCACAAGTTATGAGATTTTTCGCTAACTTCCTACTTTATAGCTCCCTGAAAATCACAGTTGACCATATTCAGCACTGATTTCCGGATGACTGAGTGAGGCTATGACCGAGCTGAGATATCCATCACGAAGCCTGTAGAGCAAGGATGGAATGTCTACTGGGAGTTGCAACTGCTAAAATCAATGTTTGACACCTCAAAAATTTAGGCGCCTTTGATTAAATTAATTTTCAGGCACCAGACCTATTTTTCCATTTTGCCATTTGACGCTTCAAACTGCCACTGATGGAGAACGATGAACCCTGCTGACTGGATGGTAGGCTCACTGTGTGACTGGAAGTATTCTACATCCAATGACTGTATGTATGGCACCAAAAGACTACATCAAGGACCCCAAAAGCAAGGGCACCCTTGGCCTGTGAAGGCTCAAACACCATTTTGTCAAAAGTACAACTTTCAACCAAATAGCCTATTTCACCCCTTGACACCGAGAGCTAGAGTGCTTTGATTCACGCATCGTATGTCTCATTGCGTAGCTAGAACAACATACGAGAGATGTCTCTAGAGGTGTCGAAGCAAGAAAACTACTTCTAAGACCTCAAAGAGACAATAGCCTTTTTAAAATAAAATATACGCTCCACAGTCATTTTCCGACCGTCTTCACTTTTCATCATTCTACAAAGACCTCGCATGTACGATCATTTTCCGAAATTCGGGGGCTGATGGCTAGGCTCATTGGATAGCTAGAGTAATTCCTCACAAGTCCTATGAAGACTGTGAAAGCTAAAAACTCCATTTGACAGACCAAAAAGTTGGGCACCCCTAGCCTACAGAGGCTACAGTGTATATTTCACGTTTCTCCACCCTCTGATTTACATGCCTGATAGGGTCTCTGCCACGATCACTCAGAATATCAGATTGACAGGTTGACTGGTGCATTGCGAAACCGGACTAGAATAGCACAAATGTCTGGAAGACCTCATCTACAATTTCATCCATCTCAGGGGTCATCTTGGAGGGTGCCCCTGGGCTACAGGGGCACAGTTTTGCTAATTGACAACTTTCTATGATGTAAAAACTCCTTGCAACCTCAACTTTTGACTTTGACTGTCGGAGCTCTGGGTCTTGGATGTCTGCATTCAATAGCTCATCAGATAGCCAGATTAATTAGGAAGAGATTGAACATATCAGCAAGCAGGAATAACAGAATCTAGACCTCCTTTAAAAAGGGTGCCCCTAGGCTACAGGGGCGCAAAAGCTGTAAACTAACCATCTTTTGCAATCTGCAACTTCTTGAACCTTCAACTCCTGACCTCAGCAACTGGAGTTGTAAACCTCAGATAACCTCGCAAGATAGCTAATCAGAGAGCTAGGCTAATTTTGAAGAGATTGACTGCATTTACAAACAAAAGCAACAAGATCTAGGCCTTCAAGGAGAAGGGAACCCCTAAGCTACAGGGGCACAAATTTTCTTTTGCTTGAGAAATCTTCATAAATTTGATCACTGAAATCCCCATCTTGGCCACTGAAATGACCATGCAAAAGTTTAGCCTTGTTGTGAAAAGCTCCTCCATCATGAAATGCCTCGTTCTGAGTCCCCGACTCAAGTTCTGATCAACAGATACTGCTCAACAGCTGCTTTTGACTGACACAATACTAACCAAAGTCCATGCTTGATATTGCCCAAAAACTGTATTTTGACATCATTTTAGCAAGGTTTAAAATCTTTTAAGAAAAATGCCTTAATGAAGAAAAAAATTTTGGTTTGGGAACAACAATTATCAATGGATTCATCATGAAACATCAAAACAACTATGGCAAGTGATGTATTGTTTATCTTTTTATGATCTTATATTTTTAATTTATCTTAAATATCACATTCACAGGATCTCTCAAGGATGTCCATTAAGGATTTAGAGAGGAAGAAATGGAGATATTGATGGTTGATTTTTGTTTGTTAGATGTTTTTTGTGATACTATCACAAAAATTATTTGCTTTAAATTATGTGTGGAAGTTATTTTAAGGAAATTCGTGTAGCAGTTGCATGTTAGGTACTTATACCTCTCTGTGTAATTGGTTGTAAATGTTTTCAAACTTCTCACCCATACACTCTAACAGGGTTTTTGTATGTCTGGTATGAGAAAGAATATTCTTTTTTGTAGAGTCAAAGTCCACGCAATGGATACAAAGCCACCTTGGTAATTAATACCCTAGTACATCGTGTCTATATGCTACATCGATGACGATTGCTAAAAATATGAAGCCTCTATGTAAGCAAAAGCAAACTCATCAATGACTAACAAAATCAATTTTCTTCTAAAAATCCAACACTTCTTCTAACTAGTAGCTGCATCTTGCATCCACAAATTCATTAGTACCACATGCATCCTACATCCACAAATTCATTAGTACATATCATTCCCATAATAACATCATCCATCAAATATGCCACATAACATCATCTATCAAATACATCATATACCATCAACCATTGCATACAACATACGTCATCATCCATCGCATAGATATATATATCATACACCCATCCATATCATACACATGCATCATAAAAGTACAAAAACATTAACATGTAATCATAAATCAACAACACATATAAGCATACAAAAGCATCTCATAACACATAATAAAGTTGAATCAAAATATAGTATATCAGATATATCATCAAAAATGGGAATGTCTATACATCATCAAGTATCATGTGTGATATCAAAATATACCAAAAATACATATATATGAGGCCTCAGCTAGGCTGATGAATGCATATACAAATATCATGTCTACAATAGTCTCTGAAGCAATAAACATCATAAAAGATCAAGTAACAATTAGCCTTGTTGGCCGTCTCATAGAGGGGATATGTGCTACTGTTGGCTCTGATGAGGAGAGGGCTATGGAATAACTGGAGGCTACTCAGGCTACCTAATGGATTGACCACCAAACTCTACACCTATTTGTGTACTTGGATCTCCAAATCGTGGGTGTTTATGGGCTCTAGGAGTAAAGGCCTCATACAAAGTTTGATAGTAGGTGCTCTGCTACAAAATCCTATCTCGCTCGGCTTGATGCTGGGCCAAGGGAATAGCAGAGGCCAAGGATATCTTTGTTGTCAATATATGCTACCTCTCAGTAGCCAACTCTTGTCTCAATAAGTCTCTCTCCTGATAAAGAGCATCCCCCTTTACAGTAAGATTAACAACCTATGCATCAACGACTTATCACCGTGCAATCTCTATATCCCTAGCTTCCATCATCTAAGTTAGCTGAGTTTCCAAATCCCCCTATGGAGGAGGACCCTAAGGAGCCTATAGTCCCTGTTGTGATTGCTACTACCCATCATGTTGACCGTCTTGTACCTATTGTAGCTACTCATAAGCAATCCTAAGACGTTGTTGATCCTGTCAGTGCCCAATGTGACCTCCTCTATGAACACCCAACGCTAGACCTCTAGGAGGCATGGTCAATCTCAAAGTCCTGTGGTGGCCCCACCATCCATCATAATAATGAGTCATCCAAGGATCTGTAGGACCAACTACCCAACCCCGTGGAAAAGGTCCCAAAGCTCTAAAATTTGCCACTACCATCCTAGAATCAACATGAGGCCCCCATGCGGTCTCCTCTTGTGTAGTGCATCCAAACATAGCAAGGTAATCATTAGCTGGTTGAGTATGGTGCTCGCCAAATTGTCTCAATACTCTATCCGGTAAAAATATCTCAATAAGAAGGTTAGAACGACCAATCAAAAATTGTGTATTCCTACAATAGACTAGCTACTCCTAGTCATCTAGTCATGCCTCACAATCTTTATATGGCCGCCATATAAAATATATCACATCATCAAAAACTGCCCTCCAATAAGACAGTCTATCAGGTTGTGTATAATGCAGATAATCATGGTACTGATAGCCATAGGGATCATGAGCATCCCTGTCTCGCATGCCCTTTGGCCAAGTAATCGTTATCCTCTCCTAGCCCAAAAATGCAATAAACTAGCACCAACTAATATAATGCTACCACCTTTGTAAATGACCTCGTGCATATCTCTGTAAAAGGTGGGCCAACACACACTGACCCCAAGCATACACAGTGGCCCCCTCCATCATCTATTCAATGACAATACCCCAACTAACAGGGAATCTCTTAGCCCTCCTATTGGGCATCAGAGGTCCAGTGATCAAACTTGCCAGGATGGGAACCATAGGATCGACACCATCAACAAGAGACCCCAAATCGATCTCAGAATCAATGACCTACAACTGCTCCACACCGAGTAACCTCTCCATTGCTAAGGTACCCCTCTGAATGTCATAATCGATCAACTCACCATGAATGGGGATCCTCAAAATCCTCCAAATGTCCTCCAAAGTAACTATGCACTCTCCAATAGGCAAATGAAACGAAGAGGTCTCAGAATGCCACCTCTCTACCAAAGCAATCATCATGGCTCAATGAGCCCTAGGCAATGGCATGTGAAAAATGTAGCATAAAATGATGGCATCGAGAAAGTCTCTCTGCATATCATCAAAAGTAGCTAAACTTTCCATCAACTAAGGAGGCCGCTCTCGTATAGACAAAGGCTTAAGGACAACCTACAAACATTCAACTCACAATGTCAAGATTTTCAAGAACTTCAAACTAAAACTAAGCATTGCAAATCAATTATTTTGGAGCAAAAGCAAACTTTTTCTAAGGCAATAGCATGCATATTTTGCAATAGTGTATAAATTTCAAAAGCGACAATGTTCATCAATAGTGCACATATTTTGCAATAGCGCGCATATTTTTCAAAAGAAACAATGTTTGTCAATAGCAACCTTAATAAAGGGGAAATAGCATTCAAATAGGGCCAAAAGTGAAAATTTTCCTAAACTGTCACTATTGCCTAGAAAAAGTTTGAGCATTAATTACAAGTATGAAAAAAGATGAAAGCAAAAATTAAAGACATATGTACCGAAGCCCTGCACCAACTAGCCGTTGGTATACCATGACTGCCTCCGCCCTGTGTGGAACTCCTGGAACTCGAGGCATTATGAATCATTGTCTACAGAAGAAAATCTCACAAAAGGTCTAGAGGCAAGAAATTCTCAAATCAAGGAGTGCAAATGAGGGATAATTTCAACCTAATTTACCATTTAAACCCCCCAAACCCTAATTTTTTTTACCTTGGAAACCCTCCTAGGTTAAATTTAGGAGCACCTTGGAACATTTGACCCATAAACGAAGGTCCTATAGCCTAATTTTTCATACTCTACACATCTGAGCTATAATAAAACCTTGTCACGAGCCCGACCTGAAAAATAATTTTTTCAACCAACCTCTTAAGGGGGCAACCTAGCATTGTATTATATTTCTGTTAATTGTCGGGGCACAATGGGGCATATAATTTTTTTTCAAATCTTGATCTGAACATCAAATACTTTGAAACAAAGCAACTAGTATTTTATCTCAAAGAGGGGCAAAATGTAGACATGTAAAAAGACCTAACACATATCACACACCTTGAATGACATTTTTTCATCATTGACATTATTATCATTAATATTATTGCATTTCACATCATTTTCACTAATTAACCCTATTTTCCTTTATTAATTGAATAATCTTTAATTATTTAATTAATTCACTATTTCATCATTAATGTAACTTTATTCCTCCTGATTAATTAAATAACATCAATTATTTAATTATGTCGCTAATATACCCTATTCGTTTAAATCAATTAAATTTTTATCACTTACTAATTTAATTAAATCACTTTCCCCTCTCTAAACCTGAATAATTGAATTAATTACTTGAAATCATTCAACATAGTCAACAAACAAATACATTTTTATTTGTTAAAGTCAAACATGACTAGCATATTCATCCCTAAATATTAATTAATTTTTCAATTAATTAGTTATCCTCACCCTCCTTTTTGATTGAGCAAATCACAATCACTGATTTCTCACTCTAATGGGTTAACTAACTCGTCTATTCTCCAATCCCACTGATTTCTTCAATCCCACTAACCAATCAAATTGGCTTTCCCAATCCCACCAATTATTCCAATCTATTTCCTCTCAATGGTTCTCAACCGTTGATCAAGATCTTTTGCTACAAAATCTTGATCTTTCATCTCGAAACAAGAAATCTATAAAACAATCTTCTACTTTCTCATAGATCATCTAGAATTTACATAGTGAAGTGCTAAACAACTAATTCATGAGCACATTAAGAATTATTGTCTTCTTATTCTAGTTCACCTTTAACACACTTTGAAGCTTTTGCAAAACAACAAATGGAGGCTTCATACTGATACAAACATAATTCAACATCAATACAGATTACACTTCAACATGGGATGGTAACATTTTAAGGTTTTGAATTCAATTTATGTTATCTTTAGGATTACATTATTTGTTGATTTCGCTATTTTAGAACTTTATTTCATGAGTATTGTTGGAATTTGATCTTATTTGAATTGATTGTTTCAATTCATTGTTGTTTCCTATTGCTTTATTCCCCCCTTACAACACAACTTATATTTTCTCTCAACACATCTAGCCAACCAATACTCTGTCTCCTCTTCATTCCCCTCAGGTGCAACAACAACATACACATGTCCTGCAATTTTTTTTTTAATTCAATTAAGAGTGACATATATTTAATTGACATATAAACATGCATACATATAAAATTGAATTCAATTTAATGTACCTTTTTGTACAAGGTTTGAAACACGATCATAATCATCTGATGCAAACACTTGATTATCTTCGATTGGAATTCCATATTGATCATGTGTTGATGTAGGTGTTAAGGCTCTTTGTTGCCATTCTTCGTCCCATTCTATATTTTCACATGCCTCCCAATCACCTGCAATACAAAATTGACAAAAAAATTGAAGCTCCCTTTTCCATATTGTCCATGTGTTTGCATTCAAACTCTTAAACGAATGCCATTTTGTAGATCCATTAATTATTTCACAATCTTGTCGAGTAATAATATCATTTAATATATATTAAAATAATGTTGAACAAAATCAAATGAATGTAATTGATTATCACTCACATAAAAATGGTACTCTCTCAAAAACTTTATATTATCTTCTCTACTATCATCTGCATGACTGTATACAATATGAACAAATATGGCTACCTTGCACTGAATTATAATATTGTGATTGAATTTCTTCTTGTGGAGAAAGAGTATAGTTTTTTGTAAAATCAACAACTAACAATATAGTTCCAATTGGGAATGTGTTTTTACATGTACAAAATTGACCATCAAGCCAATGAGCATATTGTGAGTGTTTTACATATTTAGGTACAATCTTATCTTTAAATTATTTAATAAATGCATGCACACTAATTTTTTCTACAATTAGCTCATAACGTTTTCCAAATTTTCAACCTTTTAAAGAATATTCAACATTTTTAAATTTTTTAACATCCACTAATTGTTGTCCAAATTCATGTAAAATACTTTCATGCATACATTCTCCTAACAAAGAAAAGTTACCAATCTATTGCATTGTCCAAAAATATATGCATTTAAATAAAACAAGTTTCTATTAGAGGCTTCACAAAACAAACCTGAAATAAAATATTTGATTGTTTTAGGTGGCATATTAATACCACAAATGTCCTACATAATTTGGTTAGCATGCAAATTACAATGTATATATAAAAAAATATCATAATAATAACAAAATTATACATGATTTTCATAATAAGAGATTTGTTGTTTATTAATTCTAACACACAAAGGTTTACATTTTTTGAATGATCTTTGAATTGCTAATATTTGGTAAGATTGAATCATCTATTTTTTTTTATATAATTCAGTTTGAGTCATATCTAATAGATGTTTTGGATGAGGGTCACAAATTTTTGATCCCACCCTTAATTTTAAAACATCTCTAATATTAAGTGATACTCTTGTATTATCATGCCAATATTTTTTAATTAAAGATTTGATTTCATTAATTAATTTCATGTCTGAACTTGGGAGTCTACCACTAAAACTCCAACATTGATTAATTAGATCTTTTTCAATACTTTCTCTTCTTTTAGCCGCTCTTATCAATTTTTTAGGATTTACATTTATATATTTACTAATCTTACTTAACATTCTTTTATTGAATTTGATTTATTAACTAGAGCAGTTGTTATTGTATAACGAGCTGCATTCTTATCTTTAGAATGAATTTTATTTCCTATAGAATCAATAGCATTGGCAACACTAGATATGACTTATTCTATTGAATCATCTTTTTTTTCTGGTTTTACAAAAATGCCTAGTTTTTTCATCACTTTTCACATTTTCATCAATTGCATCATGAGTTGACATTGAAATCTTAATTTCTTTCTATAAAAAACATTTTATATAATCTATTTCCATGAGTTCTCATTTGTCCACAAGAAACTTTACTATGAAGGTTATCTAACACATCTCTTTCAATTGTAAAATAACATTTTCATTTTCATTCATACAAGTGGTTTATCATTCATGCAAAGGGTTTCATTTTCATTTTCAAACATACAAGGTATTTCATTCCCATTTTCATCAATATGAGGGATTTCATTCTCATTTGCATTCATATAAGATATTTCATCATTATTTTGTTTTTTCATTGTTTCAAAACTAGAATTATTGATACCATCAATGATGTATCCAACGTCATCTAAATAACTAAGATCAATATTATCAAGACTTGGGTTTGAAGACACACCTGGATAAATTGTTTGAATAGGCGCATTTTCCATATCATTGGGAGGTGGATTTGAAGACATACCTGAAGTTGTTTGCATAGGTTTTATTTCCATATCATTCAAAGTTGAAGTTGAAGGTATAATTAGGTTTGTCTCCATAATTGCATTTTCTTCCATATTCACCATCTCCACATTTGCATCATCTACATGTTCATCTCACCCTTCATGGTTTCCTCTTCAACATTCATGGAACTAGATGCTTGCAAATTTTTCATTTGATGAATCCTTTCTCTTCTATCCCTTTGTGTTTTTGCCTCCATTTCTCTATTTGCTTCAATTTCTTCGAGTGCCATTAAATTTCTACATTTTTTCTTTGCCTTTGCTTTGATCCCATGATTACCAAACCCTCTTGATAAAAAAAAAATGATTCTTAACCTATTTTCCAATTTCTACCTCCTTCAAATATTAAAATAAAACTATAATATGAAGATCCTTTCTTCTATAAACTTTGAAGTACAAAAACATATGAATACATCCAAAATCTCTCTTTTTCCAAATCTTCTTGTAAAAAATTCCTTGTACTTGATTCCACTTCAGAAAAGTCAACTTGCAGTTGTCTCCTCCAAAAATTTGAATAGAATATGACCTGTTAAGAGATTGTACAAGACAAGATTGAATTAAAAAATGCAGAAAATGGCACTGTCGGTTTGTAATGCAGAAAATGAATGTTGCAAAAAAAGCATGCTTAGTCAGTTTTTTTCAAATTGGAAAAAAAATGGATATATAAGAAACATGTACGCATTATTTAAAATGTGTACGCATTCTATTTTAGAAATGTGTGCATGTTTCCATTTTCAAACAGGCAAATAAAGAAAGCGTACACATTATATAATGCATATGTATTTCTATTTAAAAGCATGTATGTGTATCATAATGTGTACATGTTTTTTAAATTTTGAATTCTCAAACCACATGCTGCCTCATTGTGTAAGTGCTTCAAAAAAATTTCAGATTCATTGTGTAAGTGCTTCAAATTTTTAGTCCAAGTGTGACAAATTTTGAAAAACAACAAAAACACTTCCACTTTTTGAGCTTTTTGTGGACCCAACTTCTTGCATCAGCCCATCTATTATAAAATGTTGGAATACATTTAAAATCTGTCACTTTCATCAAATAGTGTTTACATTCACAATAATAAATGTGTTGAATAAAATATTCTAAAATTGACATATTTTTTGAATTTTCCCATACATTAATGGAGACATAAAAATGAACAATAAGTTTACAATTACCTTTAAATAATATAACACCATCCTCGCCTCCTTATAGCTACTCTGAAATTAATTTTTTGTATATATTTTTCCTTCTATATATTTCCTTTGTTATTCTTACATTCATATTGTCCAATCATAAAAAAAAAGAATAAATCCCAACAATAACACCCAGCAGAGAGAAAATATAGGTCGTGACATTGTAGCAATGTCAAATCCATGTCCAGGAATGAATCTTTCCCAAAATAGGCACCAAAGATTAAATGATAGGTTGAGCATCAAATTTTGGTAGTTGGGAGACATCCAAGATCAATGACAATAAATGGAAGGAAACTCTAAACATTTAAATTTTGGCACCTAAACTTAGTTTGGAAAAAACATTTTAGGTTCCAAGTTCAACACTCAAATCAAACACATGCAAACCTTTGATTGAGTTGAATGTAAAGTTTTTCTCATTTGTGTTACAAGTGCTAAATTTTCCAACATGACAGTAGCATTCTTTGGATATAAAATTGCTAGGACTTGGATACAAAATGAATGCTTGATTGATTGTGTCATGCCTAAAATTTTCACCTAAAAATGCAACATTTTTTTTTACCCAAACATTAAGCTAATTAACCACTCCTAGCATATGAGGGGAACACTAACTATGGTGTACATTGAGTGAAAGAGAAGAAGTTACTACAATTAATCCTACAAACTATTTCAACTTTAATTAAGTCGCCATCAATTAGATGGCATCCAATTCATAACAGTGATGATGTTAGCAATCAAGTTAAAACCACAAGCAATGATAACACTATCATTTGACTTACCCATTAATATTAATGTTTTCTATTAACGCTTCTTATTTATTTAATTTCTTGTTTGTTTCTACTTAAAATAAATAGAAATAATAATAATAAATAAATAATAATATAAACCCCTAAGAAAAATTACATGGTGACAACGTTCATGCCTTTACCTTGTAATCATTTAAATAAAATTAGTTAACACTTAACTATTATTATTATTATTATTATTATCGATATTTTATAATTAACATCCTTATTTAAAATTCATAATTAACTAATGAATAATATATATTACCTTAATTTTAAATTTTCTCCATAAATCATAAATTAATATTATTGCCTTAAAATTCCACTTTATAAAATTCAAAACAATAATATTTTCTGACTTTTCATTTTTTTTTTTTGGATTAAATACCATAATTATTCAACTTCTCGCTGCTTTTATGATCTCATCAAGGATTTTTTATTTTTTTGGTCAAGCTATTGATAAGGTGGAGATGGATAGTTGATTACTATTTTCTTTTCTTTATTAATTCCCACATATCACTTTAACACTATCATAATTTAAATTCTAATGTCATTGAAGAGCAAAATGCCAATTATTTACTACTACTTTTAATACTACATTTGATAGTGATAACCACCAAGATCAACAACAATACATTTTGTATGCTAAATAATAGTAATAATTGGCCTATCTTACTTATATAAAAGAAGTTAATGGTTTTTATATTCACGTTAATATTGATATCATTGCACTTTGCTTTGCTGTGCTGTGAAAATGTTGGCTTTTGTGCAATAAGGAAATACCTTTGTGGCTGGAAGAGATCTTAAGCTCTCATTTGGTTCAACTTACAGATGGGGCAAAGCAAGAGAAAAAATATTCATTCCAGGAGCAGGAGGAAGAAAAAATCCAAGAAATTGACATATGCAGCTAAATCATCTTCTTCAAAGGGAAGGAACAAGGCAGAAGAACAAGAAGATGAAGATTCAATGGAAGCAGCACAAGGGTTGAGGAAAGACCGGGGATGAGGAGGCGTAGAGGCAAGCTTCGTAGGGCTGCAAATTAATTATTCATATATTCAATCCAATTTTTTCTGTATTTCCCTTTGAAGAAGTGACATGAATTTTTTTCTGTTTTCAATTCTGATGATTCTTAATACTTATAATTGTAATGGTCCCTGTTATATTTCCATTTATTATGGCTAGCCTTCCGAGGTACTACTCTCATTTGCTACCTGCGGAGACAGTGTTGGATAGAATAGAATAGAAGACTTTTAACGTTCACGAGACCAAAAGAAGGTCTATGGGACAGTGACCCCTGCTATTTTAGCATTGTGAAGTGTTCTCCTGCCATTTAGTTTGATAATGAGCTCTCCCATTCTGCCCAGCCATTCCATGCTGAATAAATCTTGAAAATTTGCAGCTGTTAAACCACTTATGTAGCTTCCTCTGATGTCACTGTAAGCTTTACAATCTAGGATAAAATGCTTTTCAGTTTCCACTGTAAGCTTTACAATCTAGGATAAAATGCTTTTCAATTTCCACTATAAGCTTTACAATCTAAGATATTATGAATTGATTGCCATCATACCATCACATCCTTTACACCCTCTCAGATAGCGCAATCTTTAATACAAGGCCATAATTTAAGCAGAGAGTTCTTGGCACAGTTATGGCTGGAGTAAAAGGAACGAAAGGAATTTTTTTTTATAATTCAGAGTGCAAGTACAGTGGATTCACTGGTTTGAACTTCATTTCCTTCTGTCAGGATTCTGTTTGATGTGCTGCCAGCTTCAGTTCATCCTGATCTACCCAGCAACCAACGAAATTTTATTTTGCATAAAAGATAAAGATAATCAATAACATTCATTCATTCATTCAATACACTTCTCTTGGGCCAGCGACTCCGAATGGAGCACAAGGACTAAGGCTACCAATACCATTTAATGTACTGACATACGATTAATATCTCTGTCCTTATGGCGCCATCATGGACAAGCATGAAAAGTACGGTATACCACTCACTCGCAATTACTAAATTTAAAGTGAAATGTTGGGTAACTTGCGCGCCTTAACGAAATAAATTCACCACCAGTCCTTCTATTGACTGAAGATCAGCCTTATAAAGGGAGTCACTCTCTGAGAACTACTTATTTTTATTTTATTTTATTTTATTTCATTCTCTCATGCGCACAGATATGAGGACAGGCAACAAAGCTTCTGCCAGAAGGGGGGATTTATTGAGCAACTCCAGGGTTTTGCACGATAGCATCACAAATGCTGTTTATTTTACATCATCTTTTTTTAACTGGTGCAGATCTAATTTACGCATCTACAAAAATAGCTGTTGCAGAGATTGATTTGCTCCCAGATTTTGTTTTATACTGTTTAGAAATTAACATTTTCTTATATTCATCATTGTTATTACCTATTCAATTATTACTGTTTATTTTACAGATAGAAATTGCTGAGTTGCCGAGGTAGGAGTCTACAGTTCAACTATCTTCTCAACAAGGAGATTTATTCTTTAGTATTATTATCTTGTATCAGCCTTACTTGTGCCATTCTTAGTTGTAGTTATTTTGATTTTAGATAGAACACCTATGGCTAAAATTACATCATCCAAAACAATATTCCTAAATATCTGCTCTTTTTACATCTCACAAATACATCCATTTTGCAGACTCCTAACTACCCAAGCAAGCCTCTTCAAGGAATTTTAAAGAATTATAGAGACTAAATTATTTAATGTTGAGTTGATGAGAAATGCCATATATGCAGTTTTAGCTGTAAATACCCTTTTTTATGGGTTACAAGAGAAAGGTGCAAATATTTGCTTAATCCTATTTAATCATTCACAAAAAGACTTCCAAACCCAGGCTACATCTTAAAGAAAATACTACATCTATATCGTTATATCTTTAGCAAGAAAGTTAACATATTCACTTTAAACTTTAACATCATTTTCAAGAGCTCACTTTTGTTAACATAGTCTTATTATACTTTTCCATCTAAAACACCATAAAACAACATAACAACATTTTCTTTTGTGATAAGAATTCAAAATCCATCATTTTCATTATGAACAAGAAAACAGCTCTTTCATTTTTCAGCAAGGTTACAAGTAGAACCCACAAAAAGTGAACTGTAACATCTTTGTCTCAAAAATTTGTAAGAAATGCATACCAATGAATGAGGCTTTATCTAATCCATATTTTCCTCCTAATAAAATACTAGTTCACAATATTGCAACAATATTTGAGAGCATAATGAATAACTCATAATTTAATTAAGCTTACTCTTTACATTCTTTCATTGGACCAATATGCAACCCATATTTTAAACTTGCAGTATTATCAATATTATATAAACAAGATAAGCTATAACTCTATATGCAAAAGAATTTTAGGTTTTCTCTTTTCCATTCTCTGCCATATTACATTCAAACACCAGATTTTTGTATTACAAACAAATTTAAGGGAAAATAATGAAGGTCACACAACTGATTGGGACTTGCTCTCCACCCTACTATAATGGCGTCATGAAGCCTTGTGGGCTCTAGCCATACCCCCAAGCAAGGAATTATTTTAGCTCCACAATGATAAATGAAGTATTTTCTCATTTTTACAAGGGATAAACTAACATAGCACAAATTTCATGCATCTAGGTTATCTATTTTCCATTTCAACTATGATCCATACACTATGTCATCTTCTTTCAACTAGTAAACAAGGGTAAATAAAAATAGGAAGAATTTATCTCTTTTCTTTTAGGTGAAGGGATTTAACTCCTTTATCCATCTTTCCTCTCCAAGCCAAGCCATCTTGATCACTATCCTCCAAAGAGGTGGACTCCTCTCCTCTTCTCATTCCTTCTACCATCTCCACTAAAGTTCTCCAAGAGGAGAAGTGGGTAACACCCCACTCTTCCTTCCTCTCCAAGACATAGGAATTTCAACTTGCAACCCTTGAATGGGGGAGGTGAAGTGTACCTCCCCCACCAATAAGGGTCTTTCCTCATTAAAGAGGGAAACATGCACTTGGACAACCCTTCCATCTTTTCACCCCCATCCTTTCCTCAAAATTCGTCACTCATCATTATGAATACTTTTCAAAGGTCAAATCATGTCCTTGGGGCCCTATTGCATGCCCAAATTTGACCCCTACCACTATGGTATAGACCCTAGGGGTTTCATTTTTGCATCCCAACCAAAGAAATTGACCAACAACCCTCTTTAAAGACCCACTTAAAGATTCATCCGAGTTTCACACTTGGATAAGGGTTCCTAATCCCTAGCCCCACTTACACCCATATAATCAATTATCCTTTTAATAACAACCCTCATCACCTTAATTTAGCAACATATCAACTTTATTTATTTCTAAGCCCCAAAAAGGAGGTCAAATTCATGATCACAAAGGGATGTCTTCTCGATGTGTTCTTAATGGTCTTCTCTTCTCATACCAACACTCTTCCTTTCATGCACATTATCAATGAAACCATAAGCAGCAATCATACATCATATTAAAATGATAGATGAGATAAGACTTAATTGTACAACCATTTCATTTACAATTTTAACTCGTATTCATAATTTACGAGTCATAACTCCTTCATGGTAGAGTCAACGGAAATGTCAGAATGAAATGCAAAAGTATTGTCACATAATCACACTATTTATCATTCACAATACATCTTACCATTTACTTAGGAAAACATATAACAAATTAGAGTTTTACTAATCACATGCCAAGTGGGGTCTTACAGATTGATTAGAGATGGGCTTGATTTATAGATTATTAGGAGAATTTGATGGATGGCTAGATTTAATTTGGAACTTGAGATCTAGTCCTTGATTTGGGGGATTGGTGAGGAGATGTGGCATGTATAGAAGAGTTGTGCATTGAATTTAAAATTTTAATTAAAATAATTATAATTTTTGAACTCAATGTGATAGGGAAGTAAATAGATTTGATTGATTATTCAATTGCTTGCATGGAGGAGTTAACTAAGTGCATCAAATAATTAAGGGGGGTTGACTATTGCATGTTATAGTTAGTTGATTGTATGGGTGAGTGAAGTGGATTTGATTGATTAGTGGGATTAAGAGTAAGTATGAGTGAACTAATTAGACTACATAGTCAACTAGATGAGGTGGAATTAATCAATTTAATAATTAATTAATAGAATTATTAGTGCACATGAGGTGGAAATTAATATTAAAATAATTTATTAATGAATAATTTATGGATAAATAATCAATTAAATGGATAACTACATGGATAATTATGAATAATTAATTTATTAAATGGATGAATAATATTATCCAAATTTAATTAAACAAATTTAAGAATTATTTAATTAAATTATCAAGTGTTAGGAGTCTTAGGTGACAAGGTGATGATGAATAAACAACAAACATTACGATGCCCCAACTCTTAGAAGGTGTTTGACACACTTGGTGGGTATGTGTGGAGACAAGCATCAAATATAGAGAGGAGTTCCTATCACATCTCAAGGTGATTGACCTTGGTGGGTCCTACAATAGAACAAATTCAACAAACACGACAAAAAATGACCAGCCCTAATATATACCAATCAAAGAACACCACAATATTTAATGATTGTGGTGACTATGAGTAGACATAGTATGGGTAAAAAATATATCTCTAAAGATCAAATAAATAAATCAAAAGATCAAAATATAGTTCAAAGATAATTCAAAGAAGTAAACAGTCAAATGTCAACAAACATATACAATTGCATAACCTCTTGCCAAGGTGTTAATAGGGGAAATGGATGTTGGTTATGCTTGATGTGGGGAAGGATGCATCCCATGAAGGGAAATGATAGATGGAAAAAGGTAATTTGGATGATGGAAAATGATGTGACAACTATATATTATCAAGGTATATTTTTAGTTCTTGATTTGACATTAAAAGTGTGATGTTTCAAGTGTTTTTTGTTTGATTCATTTACTGATGGAAGATTGATGATGATAATGATAAAATTTGAATGAGAAGAGAAGGGATGAAATGATGATGATAATGAAAATAATGAAATGAATAGTATGATGAATATCAGATGATGGATAATGAAGGGATGTCAAAGGACCACTTAATATTTTGTCTATAGTCAAGCTAAAACTAGTTGGTTCATTGATTGATGATAGTGACTATGTTATTAATGATAAAAACAATGTGAGGATTGTTTTGTTAACAATAAGAACAATACTATGGTTGGGAAGGACACATCTCAATGATAATAGTTTGGATAAAAAAGATTAAAATTTATAGCAAGGCTATGAATAAAAACTATTAGATGGTTCAAATATCATATTAGATTGCATGACAAGATGGTATTAATTAGGATTATCTAGATTATGGGTGATGGAGGTTAATTTGATAGAAAATTTTATTCATGAGATGGTGGAAAATGCTCAAAATTTTGTTTTTCGTGGAAGGTATTCATATCATTAAGTGAGCTAGAAGTAGATCAAGATTTATTCCAAATCAAGATGTAATCACTTGTCCCCGGTGGAAAAAAAGCCATGGGACATTATAAATGGATGAGTGTACTAGTGTGATGGAAATGGATAAGCGAGGGATGTGGAAGATAGTCATATGTGGAATAAGATTAGGATAAAGGATTTGACTTCTAAGGACTATCTCGTAATGGGGTAACATGTTTTATCCAAACTAGGGGGTTGGATAAGGCATATGTAGATGATGGCATGACATTAGATGGTATGTGGTAAAAAAGGATGACTGTAATTTTTATATTTTTGGATTTGATTATGTGAATTTTTTTAGCATCAACTGATGGTGGATCACAAAGTGTGATCCAAAATTGATGCTAAAAATTTTCACACAACCAAATCCAGAAACAACAGTGACAACCTCATGGATTGTGAAAATCTCATAACAAGGATAACCATGTCAAGATTTTAGCAAAAGCATGTTTATAAGTTTGTGCCCCTAGTCTTTTTCAAGATCAAGGTGGATAGGGAATATGGATGAAAATGATATGGATTGGATGGATAATGATGTCTGTACAAACAATGCGATGGATGAGACAATATTCCCCCAACTAGAATGGTGTGTATAGATAATCAATCTTACACATGATGCCCATAAATGGATTTTCATCATGGTACTCGTCCAAAGTGCCATAAGAATGGTTCACTATTGGAAAAAGTATTTCTATTTAATTTTTTATCTTTTTTTGACTTTTTTTTATCTTTTTTATTTGTCTCATGATTTAGAATAATTATCAAATATATTGGACCACTTGATGGTGTTGATGTAGATATTGTTATCATGATATGCCAATAATGACTTTCCTTGAGGAGTTTCCTTGCAAGGATCATGACACTTTCACATAACCCATGGATGTTATTGTGGTCCTTGTTGATACAATATTTGGCTTTATCTAAATATGCACATTGTGATAGAGTGCCATTAGAGTTCCAATGATAAAGCATTGTCGCTAAAACATGGTGAATTTGTGAGTTAGGGTTTTTGGATTTATGTGAGATGAAAAATTGTGATAGGGGATATGAGATGTGGATAAATTATTTGGTGATTTAGATGTAGGATTTTTATTTTTCAAACTTATGATAGTGGGTAATGGATTTTGGATGTTGAATTTTGAGTGTGGTTGAGACCAATAGTTTTATACATCTAACATGTTGAGATTGAATACAATTTTGAAGGAGGCATACACTTGTGATTGGTGGGAGGCCTTTTTTCCATGTGGCTCCACATCTTGATTGACTATTGAATATGGATTTTTACTTGATCCAATTTTATTTAGGATACATTTTGACTTCATTTGTCCACTTTGACATTTGGATTCCTTGACTTTAAAATGTTGATTTTGATCTTATGCTTTGTAATAATTTTGTTTTGGTTGGTCCCAATTAGTGGGTTGAAGGATTTGTAAATGATGGTTTATGATGTGTATGGGAGGAGCATTGGAAACAACCTTTTCATAGGAATAGTCATGGACCCTATTTGGATGCTTGCATTAGATGAGGTTTCCCTCTGTATGATGAAGGTGACACTAACATCATTAGATTTCTTGATCAATGAATAACCAATACCTTGATATCTAGGATTGTCAAAAAAGTGTATGGGCTCCAAAATACCTTATTCATGTAGGCCTAATCATTTTCCTTGATAATTCATGTTCTAATAGATTTTTTTTACAACAGGATATGCATTATTTTGGAAACAAGATGCTAACCCATCTTTGTACAATTGGAACCCATGAATATTGGTTATTTTATCTTGGGCAAGAAAGCCTACTTTGACAAAAGTGAGTGATTTAATTTAATAGGATATTGGTTCTTTCTCCTTGTTCATGATTGTTACTTCATCATTCTATGACATGCTGAAATATATAGTAACTTGTTTATCAATATCTTTGCCATGAGTTTTAAGACTAAGGAACTCAAATTGTTCCCCGAAATAGGTTGTTGCACCAAGGTCAATGTGAAAGCTATTTTTGTTGTCACTTGTTGGGATAGCATCATGAAGTCCCATGAACTCATCTATAGCTTCACCATTTTTTAATGTCTAGAGAGAAAGAGCCTTGTTGGTCCCAAGCAACAAGTTCTATATGAACAAGGGGAAGATCATCTATGTGTTTAAGGGAGGAAAGTGTCTCATCTTGAGGAGTGGAGGTTACCGGAATATAAATGGGATCAAATTAAATTTTGGGATCATGGATGGTGTGCAAAGGGATGATGGGATCATCATGGAATTATAGAGAGAAAAGATCTTGATCAATGATTGGATGAGCTTGAAGGTCAATATCATATATAGGAAGGATTTGAGTAACTTAAACTTGATTCATTTCAAAGCTTTTTCTTCTTGCTTTGGACTGTGCTATTGACATAGATCTAATTATAACAATGGGTTATGAGATTGGATATGGATGGGAGATTATCGAATGGACTC
The DNA here is from genome assembly GCA_007258455.2 of Sequoia sempervirens. Classification (NCBI taxonomy): domain Eukaryota; kingdom Viridiplantae; phylum Streptophyta; class Pinopsida; order Cupressales; family Cupressaceae; genus Sequoia; species Sequoia sempervirens. Next base: position 514,418,873 of record VDFB02271358.1, read on the forward strand.
AATATTTTGGCATAATGATAATAGATTTTGAATAAGAGTGGACATGATAGGCAATGGAGTGCGTGATGGTTTCTGGTCTAGATTTCTTGATCATGGATATGATCTTTATCAAAAATCCAATGATTAGCTTGGATTTCATGATTATCCACTATGGATAACCCTTGGAGGTAATCTTGAGAGAATTGAGATGTAGTGGATTTTTTTGTGAAGGTTTGATGGATAAGGGATTGGAAGTGGTGATGGACGCTACTTGTAGGCAAGATTATTAAATATGATCTATTTTAGAATCATATGAGGTGGACATGCTATGGATATGGATGTTATGAATGTGATTGTTTTTGGATGAGCCATTGCTAGATGTGGATGGATGATTTTGATCACACTTGAGAAAAAGGATATTGATATATACCTGATTTCTCATTAGGTGAGGGGAGTGTATGAATTTCCACTTCAATCTCACCATAATTGATGAGATCTAGCATACAGTTTATGAGTTGTTGCATATTGGCATGTTGTGATATTTGATGTGATGATACTTGTACAATACTCATTTTCTCTATTCTCATCAAAAGGTATGTTGTATGGAAATTTTATTAGGCTTTATTGGATGATTTTTTGGAACACCACCTCCATAGGTTTCCCTAAGGGAGTGTAGATATGTTTTGGAAAAAATAGATATTTTGATTTTCCTTGTGGTATAGTAACATGTGTTTGTGGTTGGACATTTTGGACACTATGATCTATTTGTTTAGGTAATTTTTATGTAGTTTGAATGAGTTTGGAGTTATTTATCCCATCACTAACAACATTTTTATTCTTAGCCAAAAAATAATAGTTATCACTAGTTTTTTTATTGTTTTCTTCGTCTTTGTTATAGATTTTGACCAATCCTTTGACAATGAGGGTTTTCTCCATGGTGACCTCCTTGTTTATGATTTTATCAAAAGTCAATACACAATGGGATTGTAGATGAAAGGACAATTTAGGATTAAAATTTGTGATGAAATATGCACAAGTTATTTTTTTGGTATAGGCCAAGGAAAGTGACTAGTGAGACCCATGCACCATTGAAGGAAAGAAGCAAAACTTTACCCAGTTTCTTGTTTAGATTAATAGAGACTAAGCATGGTTAACTCTTGCTCAACATTATAGAAGAAATGGGTTACAAATTTCTCTAGTAAATCACCAAAATTTTGAATGGATCCTTGAGGAAGGTATAAGAACTACTCAAGTGCTTATACTCCTAAACTATGAGGAAAGAGTATCATGAGAGATGTCATTATAGGCAACTTTTTGGCATGCCATAAAAAATTATTTGATGTGATCACAAGGATCTCCCTTTCCTTTGTATTTATCAAACTTTGGTATGTAAAAATTTGTAGGCAAAGGTATCATAGATATTGATCGATCAAAGGGGTAGGAACATAATTCATCAAATTTATATGTGTTTTTTTATATGTAAGGTCCCTGTATGCAACCCCTTAAGAGTATCTTTTATTTTCTGTAATTCATGGGCAAATGAATTTGAAGGATTTAGATTAAGAGGTGATGGTGAATTGTTATGAGGAATTTGTTGACGAATTTATTGGTATGTGCTTATTTGTGGATGATATTGATGTTGATATGATGGTGGTTGCTTCTAGGTGGTCTAGAGGGTATTGATAGGTGGACCATAGTGTTGATTAGGTGGAAGTTATTGATAAGTGGGTGAAAGTGTATTGATAGGTGGGTTATATGTTCGGTGGGGTAACGTTTGTTGATAAGTGGGTTGGAGTGTGTTGATAGGTGGAATATATTGTTGGGATGGTATTGGATATGTTGGTGGTTGTTGATAGGTGGAGTGATGATATGTATGAGATAAAATTGTAGTGAGTTGGGAATGTGTCAATTGTGACATGGATAGAGGAGACAATGAGTGAATTGATGGTCATAGATGGAAAATTTGTTTGAGATGGGTTAGATGGAGGAGGAGCAGTTTGGGAAATTAAATTGAAGTGGATGTTTAGGTGAATGGGGTTAGGTGAAGTTGGAATATGATGTGAAATGGTGTGTGATGGACTATGTGGAAAACAATCATGTGTTTCTTGGTATGAATGTCAATGGATTTTAGGTGTATTTGCAAGTAGCATGATGTTGAAATATTCTTCTTCATATTTTTTGGATGTTTGATTTTTATAATTTTTATAATATTTGATTTTAATTTTTGGAATATTTGATTTTTTGAATTTTTTGAATATTCAAGCTTTTGGATTTTTGGAATGTGACTTTTTTGTATTTTTGGAGCATGTGTTTTGTTTATTTATTTTTGGAATATGTTATTTTTTTGGATTTTTGGGATATATGATTTTTTTGAATTTTTGGAATATTTAATTTTAAATTTATTTTGAGATATTTGATTTTTTGTATTTATGGAATATGTGTTCTTTTTTGGATTTTTGGGAAATGCAATTTTTTTAAAAAATTTTGGAAGATTTAATTTTTAGAATATTTGATTGCTCAAGCTAGGGGTAGAAACGAATGGTTCTTGAATAAGGATGTTTATGATGATGTGAGTCAATTTAGTATGTGTTGTAGATGACATGGAGAAGGGTGTTGATGTGACTTAGATTTAAATGTAAAAATGGAGAAAAATTATCTAAAATTGATGATGGATGATTGTGATGTTTAGAGTGGGTTGAAATACGACAATGATTGATTTTGAGGATAGGTGATGAAATGATCTAAATCAAAGGTACCTTTTAAATCAAGACATAGGATAGTTGATTTGTGGTTTTAATCTTTCCTACTTGAGATAGGTAAATTTCTCAAGAAAGATCGATTAAGATTCTTAGACAAATTAACTTAAGATAGGCCAAGTTCCTAAGTTAATTTCATCCAAGGTGATTGGATGATTGTTAATTGATTTGATACTTAAGATATAAAATTTTCTTAAGAACACAAGAATCAAGGATAGAGATGATATGCAGTCTTGATTTTCAAAGGTAATGTTTGACTTAGATTGAAATAGATGATAATGTGGGTTGATGTGTTATGTGTTTTGGATGATATAGATTAGGATGGTGTAACACGCCAACCCTTCAATGAAGTAAAAATTCCTAAGTTTTCACTTTGCGAGTAAATAAACTATGTAACAAGCCTTTGCAATAAAAAAAATTATTTTCTTTATTGAGAAAATACGAACAAAGATGCCATAACATAATAGAATAAGGATTCCATTTTATTACAATAATTTCATAAGTTACAAACATACAAGAATGCATACATTTACATACATATCTCAACGAGCTTTGGAAAAAATAATTGTAAGACGGTCCAGGATCCTTCCTTTCAAATCTTGGTTCTCCTGTCACTTGTTGTGGAGGAGAAGCATCACTCAAGCGCTTTCCCACCAACCGCAGACTCTTAATGTGGTCCCCCACACAACTATCATTCGATAGATGGCCCTTCCCTTCGACGAAGAGATTGGTAGAGTATCTGAATAACAACAACCAACTGAGCATAGTGTTGTGTCCTACATAACTAGAACTTGAAATCCCACAATCTGCAACTAGCATGTAATACTGGATCACAGTGAACTGACAGTGGAGCCAGAGGCAATCACACTACTTTGGCTAAAGTGTTCTCAAATGGTAATCTGAATGAAGGTCATCTATCACATACACTAATCGAGGATGATTTGACTTAAGTCTATCTTAAACTATGCATAGGTAATTCCTTCAACGGATAATCTATCACCCCATAGATAATCTATCACCACTTCTACATACTTGGAATAAATCTACTTTAACAAGTAAATACACAATCTCCCTCCCATACTGGATAAACAATCCTAGGAGTAAACACAATCTATGATAGTTAAATCAATAACCTAGCTAAGAGTAACTCATATGCCACTCACGTTTAATCATATCTAGTATGTAATACCTATGATAAACACCAACCTCCTATTATGGAGTACATACAAGCACATCATAAAAACAACATAAAATAGTATAATAGCTTCTATCTCCATTTCAAAGCCATTCTAATTTCCCTAAATGCAAGTACTCATAAAAGACAATTTGAAGCATTCATGGAGAGAAATCTTTATAAATAAAATAACAAAGAAGAATAATCCCCATGCCTGATATCGCTTATCTAATCAATTGATAGCAATGTAGCTTCTCCAAAAAGCAACTAGACTGGTTATAGCTTCTCAAGAGTCATCTCAATAAACCTCTAATACTCAAGTTGATAGAATTTTTTTCTCAAATACTACACTCACTCAAAATAATAGATCTCTCTCCCTCTCTCAAATAAAACAGAGTAAACTGAAAATAGTGCAGAGTAAAAATGCTTTGCAAGAATGTGTCCCCAAACAAGTGATCAAGCACCTCTATTTATACAATGATTTAGAGAGTACTCAACCTACTATTTAGGAATGAGTTTTTACAACAACAAGCATGCATAGAAACACATATGTCACAACTAAAAGGTGGAGAACATGTAAGCTCTTACTCAGCTAAAACAGCTATAGATCGACCCTATTGTTTGACAACAATTTAGAGACTAATTCAAATCTCCACATGATAGATTTCGGCTTTCTTTTCATAATGGAAATCTACAAATATTAGGATTCAAAGGTGGTGCTAAGCATCATTATTCACTTGTAGATATGGTACAGTTTCCTTTCATATCAGAAACAGTCAACATCAAAAATGTGCCACCAAGTTTATATCAACTAAGTCACAGCATGAGTCGATCTTCATATTAAATCCATTTGAACAAGTCATCGACTTGTTTGCACACTTCAACAGATGTTGGTTAATACTTAATGACATGGCATATAAAGCTTGCTAAGTCAAAGAAGATACTCATAATATGCATCGACTTAGTCTTCACTAAGTATCGGCTTATTGTATGAGCAATATTATAGTATATGTGCTCCACTATGCATGGCAACAAGAGTAAAACTCGACCTTGCATAATATAGTCACAAGTAACTTACAACTGACCACTAATAATCGACCTCTATCATTATCAATGATAGTCAATTTTAAGTCTTAGATAATATATTAAATATACATATATATAATATATTAAATATACATATATATATATATTAAATATACATATATATATATTAATATCAACATATATTTATATATATTGCAAAGGCTTGTTACATAGTTTATTTACTCACAAAGTGAAAACTTAGGAATTTTTACTTCATTGAAGGGTTGACGTGTTACATGTGGTATCAAAGCTACTAGGTTTAGCTCTGGAACATATGAGCTGATCATTCTTTCCGTCCAACATTATCTAATGTTGTGAATTCTTGTGCCAGGATGGTGCATCTCAGATTAATGGCTCAAAAATTAGTAATTGGAAATGAGCGCTACCTCAAGGCCAAGAAGGAAAGAGAAGCCATTGTTAGAACAATAGAGGGTACCAACTTCGATAATGTTGTCTAGTTGAGTGACATCGAAACCTTTAGTCATGCACTTTCTCGGATCAGTGATTTGAAGAGAAAGATGAAGATGGAGGCCAAGTACAACTACCCACCTTCCATTTCATCAGAAAAGTCTGAGTCATTATCACTTTCCAGGGATATGCCCTCAGAAGGGAGTGTAAGTCTAACATTTACTTTTAGGGACCCTAGAGTTCTTCCACTAGTAGAAGTAATTGTAATTTCCTTGAGTAATGAATCCGAGGGATATGTACCTCGAGTGCTACCATATGTGAAATGGTTTCATGAAAAAATGTTTGTGAAAAGGGTAGACTATATTGTTGATGAACACCATATTGACATTGAACCTCGTAACTATGTATCAAATGATAAATCTAAAGGATATTATCCTTTTTGGGATAGGTACGAACAAATGAGAGATGAGAAACAATCTCAGTCTGTAGGTTACACTCCCTTAAGTTATGTGTCAGAGAGTGAATCCGAGGGATACTCTCCACTCGACTATCTGAATAGTCACTCCATGTAATCAAAAGGATATTGAAATCCTTATGAAATGAATAAAAAATATATTTTTATCAAAAAGCGTGTGCTTAATCTTATGTGGAATTATTTATGTGCGTATGAATGCCATTCTTAATATTTTCCATAAGGTAGTTGATAACATAATTTAGTCTAACATGGATAAACATTCAAGTAAAAACCAATCTAGTGAATATGGTGAGGACACGAACTAACCTTGGTGGAAGCCAAGAAGTTGGGCAAGAACCCACAAGGATTGAAGCTAGACTTGACCAAATTTTGGCAAGGTTGGATAACCTTGAGAAAAAAAGAGTTAAGGATAGGGTAGAGAAAAAAGTTCTAATTAATGAGCATGAGGGAGAGAACTCTTCTCAGGGGTGAGATGAAACTTATAATCATGAGAAGGAAAAATAACCTACACCATCTGAGGAAAGAAATAAGAAGCGTATGGCTTCCGAACTTTTCAAGGACATGAAGAAGATTACCCCGCCCAAGTTTGATGGAAGTGCTGGTGGAGATGAAGCTGAGGTATGGCTTGTCCAAATGGAAAAGTATTTTGAGATATGAAACTACATTGAGACCACTAAAGCCGCATGGGGTGCTTACCAATTAGCAGGAGAAGCCTCCAACTAGTGGATGAACAAAAAGTTGGAACTCAATATTAACTCATGGACGCTGACATGGGGAGAATTTGTTGAGATATTTCGTAAGAGATGGTTTCCCCAACTCTATTATGACCAAAAAATCTCCAATTTTTAGGGTTTGAAACAAGGTAATATGATGGTCAACAAGTATTGGGAGAATTTTACCCAACTTTTGCATTACGTTCCCACATATCACAAGGATGAATGCTTCCATATAAGAAAGTTTATTATGGGACTTAATAGTTAGATCAGAGGAGAAGTGGATATGCATGGTCCAACAATAATGGATCTTGTATACGAGAAAGCAATTAAACATGAGCAAAATCCAAGGCTAACTCCACTCGTCAAGAGAGTAGAGAGCATAAGAAGGTTGTGGAAGTTTTTGACAATCCAGTTCCAAAGAAGGTGGAATCTATGCAAAATGTTCCAAGGAAAAAAGGAAAATGGTTATGCAATGATGGAAAGGATTCTAGAAGAGAGCGTAAGAGGAATGGTTCTAGCATGGGTAATACCAACAAAGCTAATGAAAATGTCAACAAGCCTGGAGAACCCACTAGAAAGAAAGGACCAACTACGGGATGTTTTGCTTATGGAGGGGACCACTATGCCAACAAATGTCCTAATAAAATTTTTGGATCATGACCGTATACTAATTCCTTACCCACCCAACAAGCGATGTTTCAACAAAAGATACATACAGCTGTGGATGATTGCCAGGCTGAGTATCAACTCCAGTTGAAACATCAAGTATTTTTTTTGGATTACCTATTACTATTCTTATTGATACTGGTGCAACTAAGAATTTCATTTCACCTAGAGTAGCTAAGAAATTATCTAGGAAGTTTGGATAGATGGCAATGTCTTAGGATGTAGAGTATGCAAACCAGATAAGAGCAAAGGTGGATCAATGTCTATTCGAGGCTAGGATAGAACTACCTAGTTTTTCTATGGAAGTAACCTTTATGTCGCACCTCTAGGATCATATGATGTTATCCTAGGTATGAATTGGTTGTGGACACATAGGGATAAAGTATATTTTCATGCTAAAACTATAGAATGCCTAGATTATCTCATAAATCAAGTAAAATTTCAAGGGATACCTAGAGAGGTCAAGATTCATCAAATTATGGCAATGCAACTATTAAGAGCTAAGAAGAAAGGGTGTAAACTCTTTTCTGTCAAGATAGAAGAACTGGAAAAGGATCTTGATAACTTGGAATTCTATGACTTTCAAAATTAAGAAGATGGTGAAATAGATGAAACTGGAAAATCGGATATGGAGAAGTATCCAATATTAAGAAAAATTTTGGATGTGTTTCCAGATGAGTTACTAGGGTTGCCTCTAAAAAGAATATTTGACTTCTCTATTGATATAGTTTCAGGGTCTGAACCTATTTCCAAGGTACCCTATAGGATGACAACCACTAACTTATGGAACTTAAGGCACAATTAGATGAATTATTGTCTAAAGGGTTGATAAGACCAAGTGTTTTACCTTGGGGAGTGCCAGCCATCTTTGTTAAAAAGAAGGATGACCTACTTTGCATTTGTGTATCGACTATCATATGCTTAACAAATCTATGGTTAAGAACAAGTATTCGTTGCCACACATAAACGATATTTTTGATCAAATGAGGGGAGCCGCCGTATTCTCTAAAATAGATCCAAGATCTAGATATCACCAATTGAGGATTAAGGATGAAGACATCTTTAAAATGCATTTAGAACCAGATATGGACACTATTAGTTCATTGTTTCACCCTTTGGTTTAAAAAATGCACCTACAAAATTTATGAACCTGATGAATAGTGTATTTAGGGATTTCCTAGACAATTATGTATTAGTTTTTCTAGATGACATCCTGATTTATTCTAGAAATGAGGAGGAACATTGCAAGCATTTAGAGATGGTCCTACAAAGTTTGAGAGAACATAAGTTGTATGGTAAACTATCTAAGTGTACATTCTTCCAAAAGAAGATGCATTATTTGGGTCATGTAATTTCGGTAGAAGGAATCTCAATAGATCCAGCTAAGATCAAGGCAGTACTTGAGTGGCCTATACCTAAGAATGTGTCAGAAGTAAGAAGTTTCATAGGTCTAGCAGGGTATTATAGAATTTTTTTTGCAAATGTCTCTAAGATTTCTTTCCCTTCTTTACAAAAGAAAGGAAAGAAATTTGAATGGACTGAGAAGTATCAAGAAGCTTTTGATCTACTCAAAGAGAAGTTAACCACTACACCGATCTTGAAAGTACCAAATACAGAGGGTAACTTTACTGTTATCATAGATGCATCCAGAGAGGGATTAGGAGGTGTGTTAATGCAAGATGGGCAAGTAATTTATATGAATCTAGGAAGCTGAAACCTTATGAGATGAATTATGCAACACATGATTTAGAATTAGTAGTTGTGGTTCACGCATTACAAATGTGGAGGCATTACTTGTTAGGAAAACACTTTGAGATCAAAACTGATCATAATGGGTTAAAGTAGCTTTTCACTCAACCTGATCTAAATGCTAGATGGAGAAGATGGTTAGAGTTGATAATTGATTATGACTTCAATATCAGTTATATAAAAGGGAAGGAAAATCGGGTTGTCGATGCCTTCAGCCAAAGATGACATATTGCTTCTATAGTAACAGTTCAAACTGACTTTAAGGGGAAAGTGTTGCAGAAATGCAAAGAGGGTGAGTAATACTTGCAATTCAAGCAAGCACTCACTAGTAAACTGCAAGATTCTAGGTATGGAGGTTTTCATTTTGAACCAAATGGATTACTTATATAGAAAGGTAGAATGTATGTACCTGACGTAGAAGGATTAAGAAATCTGGTATGGAAGGAAGTACACTAAGCACCATACTCTGGACATCCTGGAGTGACAAAAATGATGGCAGATGTAAAGCCATTATAGGAAAGGGATGAAATGGGATGTTGCAAGATTTGTGGCTAGGTGTCTTGAGTGTCAAAGGGTGAAAGCAGAGCATCATCATCCTAAAGGCTTATTATACCCACATGATATACCATAGAGGAAGTGGCAAGTCATAAGTATGTACTTTGTGCAAGGATTGCCTATGTCAAGAAATAAATACAATGCCATTCTTGTGGTGGTAGATAAGCTTACCAAAGTAGCACATTTTATACCTAAGAATCTAATTGATGGAGCACCTGTCATAGCCAGGAAATTTGTGCAATAAGTGTTTAGGTTGCATGGGATTCCTAAGAAGATTATCTCAAATAGGAATGCATGAGTCACTTCTACTTTTTGGAAAACTTTGTTTTCTACACTAGGAACACAACTAAATATTAGCTCAGCATATCATCCAAAAACGGATGGGAAAACTGAAAGGGTGAATCAAGTATTGGAAGACCTACTTAGGAAGTATTGTATGGATCAACAATACAAGTGGGAAGATTACTTACCCTTAGTAGAATTTTCTTACAACAATTATTATCATTCTACAATAAAAATGGCTCCTTTTAGAGCATTGTATGGTTGAAAGTGTAGAACTCCTATAAGTTGGGATAGACTGGAAGACAGAGTGAGTCTTGGGCCAGAAATGTTAGCAAAAATGGAGGAGCAAGTTAAGATCGTTAATCAAAGGCTGGTTGAAGCTAACAACCAACAAAAAAGCTATGTCGATGATAAAAGAATTCCCCACAATTTTGCGGTAGGTGACAAAGTGTTGTTGAGAGTGAAACCTCACAAGAGCTCCATTAAATTTGGAAAGTCTTCTAAGTTATCCCTATGTTATGTAGGACCTTTTGAGATTCTAGAGGAGGTGAATCCTATAGCTTATCGAATTGTGTTGCCACTAGCTCTTGCCAAAATGCATAACGTCTTCCATGTGTCCTACCTCAAAAAGTATATACTAGGTGATAATCATGTGATTGATTGGACTTCTTTACAGGTACAAGACCCCAGAGTGGTAACTCTCGAGCTTGTCAAAGTTCTCGAAACACATAAGCTTCGCTTGTGTAACAAAGAAGTCTTGCAATGCAAATTCTAGTGGGACCAGTATGCAGAAGACTCGGCCACTTGGGAGGACTATGTTGAGATTCATCAAAATTTTCCTCATGTTCTTGATGCTTTTGAGAATTCTTGAAACATTATGTTGTTTGTTGTTTGTTTATTTTATGTTGTTACATAAAATCATTGGGGATGATGATTCACAAGGGGGGAGTATGTTACACCCCAATTGTGTAATTACTATTTACTATTACTAAATAGGGTAAATATGAGTGTAATGTGAATTCTGGAGATGAATAAATTGTGTTATCACTTTGTTATCAATGCATTATGAATGTATGTTATCACATTTGATATTGTGAGAAAAGTACTGCATATATGTGTTTGAATGGTTATTGAATTAATATTCTAACTTTGGAGATGTATTATGTATACTACATATTTTGTGAACAATTGACTGTCATGGGCATGTGTTATTGGTTGTAAGTATATGTTCAATTCCTCCAAGTGGAGGGGAAGTATCACTCAGGAGAAGAACTTGGTTGGGTAACCGATAACAAAAACTATCTAAGCATACTCACACCATAGTAGAATAATTGAGCTATTTCATTTAGTGGGAAGTTGATAAGTCATCCTTAGATGATGTGTCTACATTTGTAGAGTATTGTTTACTTTTGAGTGTGTTATTGGGTGATGTTTATCTATCTGAGCTTTGGAGTTCTTTCTTGTTATATTACGGTTATATTGATAGGAAGGACATATGTGGAGTACGTGTATAAATATACACATGCATGTCAATGGGATCTAACAGCATGTATATGTATACATGTATGGATGTACCACACGTATATGTTTATCAATACAATGGTAATTGTGAATGGTTATATGTGAATCGAATGTGTACATATATATATATGTGTGTGTGTGTGTATAGTATATACATATATCCATATGTATATATGTATCGATACACACATATGATGGAAAATGGACATGCCCATACAAATTTATCGATATATATGCATATGTATACATGTACATAGAGGCATATATATATATATATACACACGTATACAATCGATATATATATTGTGATTGGTATGTGAATACTATTGTGATTATACTTATTTAAATATTGATTGTATACTTACATTGATGGCTTATGATATATATATAAATATATATGTTAATATATATATATATATATATATATATATATAATTATATATATATTATAAGCCATTAACGTAAGTATGGCATACGAAAAATTCATTGCCAACAATTCACCGACAGAAAATTCACCACTAGCAATTCACCGCAGCGGAAAATTAACCGCATTAAAAAAATCAAAGTTTTCGAAATATATATTAAAAAATATTAATGCAATTTTCTGCCGCGGTGAATTGCTGGCAATGAATTTTACTTGGCGATGAATTTTTCATGGCGGTGAATTTTCCTAGAGCCCGTAAGTATACAATCAATATTTAAATAAGTATAATCACAATAGTATTCACATACCAATCACAATATATATCATACGTATATATATATATATGTATGCCTCTATGTACATGTATATGTATGTATACATATATCGATACATCCATATGGGCATGTCCATTTGCCATCGTATGTGTGTATCGATACATATATACATATGGATATATGTATAGACTATACATATATATGTACACATTCGATTCACATATAACCATTCACAATTACCATTATATTGATAAACATATACATGTGGTACATCCATACATATACATATACATGCCGTTAGATCCCATTGACATGCATGTGTATATATATACACGTACTCCACATATGTCCTTCTTATCAATATAACCGTAATATAACAAGAAAGAACTCCAAAGATCGGATAGATAAACATCACCCAATAATGCAATCAAAAGTAAACAAGACTCTACTAATGCAAACACAACATCTAAGGATGACTTACCAACTTCCCACTAAATGACACAACTCAATTATTCTATAGTGGTGTGTGTATGCTCAGATAGTTTTTGTTACCAGTTACCCAACCAATTTCTTCTCCTGAGTGATACTACCCCTCTGCTTGGAGGAAGTGAACATATACCTGCAACCGCTAACACATGCCCACGACAATCAATTTTTCACAAAATATGCAGTATACGTAATACATCTCCAAAGTTAGAATATTAATTCAATAACCATTCAAACACATATATGCAGTACTTTTCTCACAATATCAAATATGATAACATACATTCATAATGCATTGATAACAGAATGCAAGCACAATTTATTCATCTCCATAATTCACATTACACTCATATTTACCCTACATAGTAATAGTAAATAGTAATTACACAATTGGGGTGTAACAGATGTTTGATTGTCTATGTATGAATGGTTGAGATTGGATGTGTTGATGTAGGAAGAATGTTTGGTGAGGTATGATGGTGTTAGGATATGATATGATATGATGGACAAGACAATATTATGATATGGATAGGATGGATGGTGTTATAAACCTAGGATGACAGTTGAATGTGAATATAGATGATAGTATAATCATATGATAATGAATGTATGGGATGATGTAATGAGGTTGTGAGATGATAAAAAGGATGTTATATTATGAATGAAGATGATGGTATGGTATAGTATGGATTTAAATGTAGGATATGGATGTCTATGAGGATGCCAACCTAGGTTGTAGATAAAAGGATGGTGTATGATGGTCAATACCTATGATAATTGATGTATGTGCTAACATAAATGACAATAGAAGTCATGATATGGATGTTGATAAAGGTATGATATGCATGTAGGTGATTGCTTAATCTAGGATATGGATGCCTGTGAAGGATGATATTGTTGGCCCCATGGTTGTTGTTGCACCAAAAGGTTGACATATTAATGCTTGATACAACCACCAAAGTTAACGAATCCATGGGAGGTGGTTAGTCCTTGTCATGAATCCCGAGGGGAGTGCTGACCATTTTCCAACAATCTCCCCCTCAGCGCAAGCCAAGGGGATTCAAACCTGACACCTTTGGATCTGATACCAATTGTTGGCCCCACAGTTTTCGTTGCACCAAAATTTCAACCTGTTAATGCTCGATACAACCTCTAGAGTTAACAGATCCATGAGAGGTGATTAGTCCATGTCACAAATCCCAAGGGGAGCGCTGACCATTTGCCAACAAATATGCAATTACAAATTTACTTGATGATGTGGTGTAGATAAGATGATGGTATGATGTAGATGTGAAGAGAAAAGTGCATGTAAATTTATGGTAAAAAATATAGGATAATGGGTATCTATTAATATTTAAATGATTATTATATATTTATGATGTGAAGGAAGATGATAATATGACTTAGGTTATGGATGCATGTGGAGATGGAAACCTAGGACATGGAAAAATTAATGGTATAATAAGAAGATATGATATGAATTTAAGTGATGGTCTATATGTAGGATGATGGATGTGTATGAGGATCTAAATCAAAGATAATAGATGTGAAGGAAGATGTGGTTGATAAAGGATATATGATCTAGATGTAAATTTTGATCTAAACCTAGGAGAAGGGATTTAAAATATGGTCTAAATGGATGCATATGACAATGTATCTGACAAAGTATGTTAGGATATGAATGTAGATGATGATATGATATGGATGTAAGTGATAATCTAATCTAGGGTATGGACATCTATGAGGACTACATGTGCTTATTGTATGACAAAAGGATGAAAAAACTATGGATGGTGATCAAACGTAGGATATCAATGTATGTTAGGGTAATATGAAACTATGGATGTAGATGTAAGTGATGGTGCATATATTTAGGATGTGTATGTATAAGGATGTAAATGGTGATTTTATGATGTTATAGTCTAGGATGTATATGTGTGTGAGGATGGTATGTGGCTATGGATGTTAAGATATGAATGAAAATATTATGGGATAATAGATGGTATATGATGGTTGTGAATGAAATTCTAAAGCAAAGGAAATGGATGTATATGGGATGATATAGAATTAGGATGACAAGCTATGATAATAGATTCTATGGTTATGAATGGAAACAATATTATTAACCTCAAATATACATGTCAAACTAGGTTGTAGATAATTGATGATGTGGAAATTTTGGACACCTAAACCTTAGAAAGAGGACAATCCTAATCTAAAAATATATATAAAAGACTTTTTGTCTTTCTGGAATGTTTTGATTGTTTTGGATTTTTTTTTTTTTTGAAAGCTTAAACTAAAAAGAGAATAGAAGATTGAAAAAGGCACAAAAGGATAAAGTCCCCATTTGGCTTCAAGTGGGGAGGTTCTAATAATACCATCTACCATGTGAATATATAGCTAATGAATGTAAGGTAATGTACCACCTATACACCCCTTACCTTGGAGGACAAGACCTTTCCCAAGGCTAGCTCTATCTCAACACATGGAGGTATGTTGTGCATAACTCTAGGGTACAATACACATTCCTTACACCACACTAGAAGATGACCAAAGGATTTAGGCTTTTATTTACGAGCATATTAGGATAAAATTTTGAGCTAAGGGCTCATCTAAATACATGATATTAGGAGGGTCTTTCCTCTTCTCTTCACCTCACAGTTCTTGATGGACTAAGGTTCTTGGGGTTTTTCCATATATAATGATGGCTCCTTTTTGAGGTATATCTTTTTCTCTCCCCCTCTATATATCCTACCAGAAAATATGGTTAAGGCCATCCCTTTGGGTGATTAAATCCCCAAGAAAGCCTCCTAAAAAGGAAAACAAGGTAACACTTATTTCTAATCCTTAAGATCACCCTAAAGTGCTAGAGAATAGCATACATAAATGGACCTTGGGGATAAAAACACTTGTTTATTTTAAGCCCGGAAAGTGAGTTTATTTTATCCAATTTTCTAATGATGAGAAAATAAAATAAATATAAATAAAATGGGCTCTATTAATCTTCACAAACACATCCTACAAAACCATGCATTAGTAGTTTTCAAAGTTTATCTTTGCCCAATGTGATATGTTGCATTCAAATGATCAGTCCAAAAATATAAAAATAGTAATAAACCAAGAAAAATAGATTTCACTAGTGAATTCCTTGTGAGTTTTAGATAATTTTTTAAAAAATCACTAAAAAATGAGTTTGTATGCAAAATATGTGAGTGTTTAAAGTTTGTAAAAGAAGCATGTATTTTGAGGAATTTTACCTAATTATGGAGATTGAATCTAGAAAAATGGTCTAATCCATAGAATAGAGATTGGAACTAGCTTTTCCAATGCTTGTAAAAAATTAAAAAATTGATGAGTTATGCAATATTTATTAATGTTTTCATGAAATTTCCCTGTTATAGAATGCAAAGTAAAGTGGGAGTTTGTTTAGCCCCAAGACATTGGTGTTTGGTCCCCACATGATTATTTGTTGTACAATCCCATGACCATGGGCTAATTGGAGGAGGTTGGGAACTAAATCTAATCCCACACGTAATTGAAACCTTTAGGCTTTTGGAATTGAGGCCTAATCAATGGTGCCCTTGGTCATATGGAAATTTGTAAAAAACTATAAATAAAATAAATTTAACCATACATCGGATTTGAAAGAAAATTAAAAAGGATTTTTTGTTTCATTATGGTTGCCTATGGATGTAGCATTGTGTATATGTCACACATTGTATATAGTATGAGTTTACATGGCCACATTTTATGTATATACCACATATTGTAAAATAATAATGCAAAATATACACATGGTTGGCTAATACACAATGTATATGTACCTCTAAAATTATACTAAAATATATATATCAACCACATTGTTTGTATACTATAGTGTTAATAAGTTTGTAGGAGTGTGTAGGGGTATACATAGTGTATATATCAAAGGATGACATGAATTTACATATGGGTAAAAGTACAAAGTTGTCACTTTCGAACTTATCAGCACAAGTGAATTTTAGTATTTATAACTAAAAATCAATTTTGGTCAAACATATGATCTAGTAAGATTCATTTTAGATAAGTTAAATATGTCCACAACTTTTCCAACTAAAATTGTTGGCTAAATGCATATGTAGCACCACTTTGAGGCCAATTTACTAAAAAAATGAAATTATTTGAAAAATTTAATGTTTCAACAACTCCTACTCATATAAATAACATATTTTTTTAAATGTAAAAATACCCTTTTGTAGATCCATAAGTGTAGTTTTCAAATATATATTTATTTTAATAGTTTTATTATTATTTTTTATTTTATTTTTAATTTTTACTAAAAGTAGGATATCAACACAAAAATATTAGGTTGATTACCATGTCAAGAAAAATACTAAAACTTATTAAAAAAATTTAAAAAAAATATGATGCCCTAGATAAAAGAATCTAGATTAAGATAATATAATTTGTTTTCTATTTTAGATAAATATTCAATATAAAAGTTGGCGTCGAGTGGAAACGGTTGTGTTTTAATACATGCACATGTAAATATTTATTTAAAAATATATATTTCTTAAAATTGCAAAACAAAATATCCATGCCCTAAAGTTTCAAGTTATAAATATACACAAAAAAATTGAAGGAAAAAAAAAATTACTATATAAAGCTTGACGTCGAGTGGAACATCATTTTTCAGTATTTTATCAACAATGGAATTATAGTGTTAATTTATAAAAAACTATGTTCCAATATTTTTTTAATTTTGTCAAAAAAATACAAATATAAAATATACTAAAAAATACACATTTTATTAGTTTATATCATTTCAAAATTCAAAACACATATGCCACTTTCTAGTAATTCAAGTTTAAAAGTTAGATCAGTGTTGGTCATTTCCTTTATAAAAGTGTGACATGGCTTTGTACTTTTACCCATATACCACATATAAAATGTGTATTTTGATAGTTGTATATGTATATTTGCTTAGTAACCATGTGTATATACCCACGATCTATGTATACCTTTACAATGACTACAAGGAAATATAAAATCATCAATCCTTGTGCAAGATGGTATAACGGTATAAAATTTCATATAGTCATACAAATTTTCATTCTAGGGCCCTTAATTTTTTTGCATAATTGCACTGTAACAAAAATATATCCAATTATATGTCAAAAGTCATCTTTTGGCCCTCTTAGAGGCAACTGTGAGGTCTATTTCATGATACAAGGCTCTTATTAAAATTTGATCTCCAAGCCCCCCTTAGAAAAGCATGCACATGCATGATTAAACTCATGAAACTCACAGGTACAAGTGTTCAATATTTTATTTCATGTCAGGTTCACCAAAATGTATGTATGCAAATGAAATAAATAAAATAATATCAAATTAAAATTAATTCAACATTCAAATCAAACACGTGCAAACCTTCAATTGATTTGAATGTAAATTTTTACTCATTTGTGATGTGGGTGTTCAATTTGCCAACATGACATTAGCATTCTTTGGATATAAAATTTATGGGACTTGTTTACAAAATAAATGCTTGATTGATTGATTAAAGATGTGTTTGATTTATAGATTATTAGGAGAATCTGATGGGTGGCTAGGATTCAATCTAAGATATGATCCTTGATTTGGGGGACTAATGAGCACATGTAGCATGCATAGAAGAGTTGCATATTATTTTAATTTTTAATTAAAATAATATATTTATCAATTCAATGTGACAAGGGAGTAAATAGATCTGGTTAATTAGTCAACTACCTGCACAGAGCAGTTATCTTAGAGAATTAAGGGGAGTTGACTATTCCATGAAATAGTTAACTAATTGTATGGATGAGTGAAGTGGGTTTGATTGATGAGTGAGACTAGGAGTATGAGCCAATTGATTAGACTAGGTAGTCAAATATATGAGGTGGAATTAATCAAATTAATAATTAATTAATAGAATTATTGGTGCACATGAGGTGGAAATTAATATTAAATTAATTTATTAATTGATAATGTGTGGATAAATAATTAATTAAATGGATAACTATGTAGATAATTATGAACAATTGATTAATTAAATGGATGAATAATATTAACCAAATTTAAATAAATAATTTTAGAATTTATTTAACTAAATTATTAAGCATTGAGAGTCTTAGGTGACAAGGTGATGATGAATAAATTAGATGATTATTGTATAAAAATCAATACCTAGGTGATGAATGAATGAATTAGGTGATGTGATAAGGCGATTAGGTGAAGACAATATTTTTTAGGTGTCTACAATTTAGATTTTTGTTGTTGTTGTTGCCTATAGTTCTAGTGCTCCATGGATCACATAGTCATAGTAACCCTACTTCATATGATAGTGTACCTCAACAATTTGCTAGTTGGATCACTATGCTATTTATAACTTATGCTTTTTTATGTATACCCTTTATATGTATGGTGCATTGTCATCATGATTCATTATATCATGATGCATAATGCTAGTGTTATAGTAAATAATATGTTGCTCTTTGCACATGATATTTCCATATTTCCCCTTCCTTTTTCTCTTCTACTCCATATTATAGCCTCCTCCTCCCAATCATCCATCCTCTATCCACAAATCATGTGCCATCATGATTGCACTAAATCCTCGTGAGATCATCATCAATCATGTACCCCATGAAATCTAGAATCATTTAATCTAATCATCCAAGCAACATCAATCAACATGTCCAATCCTCATCCATAATAAATTCAATATCAATGACATGTACATCCCCCCTAATATGATTCCTCTCAAGTGATATTTCATCCATAATGACACATATTCTCATCTTCCATTGTCTTTTCAAGAGACCTCCCAAACCCATTTAGCATAAAGGCTCTCTTAAGGGGACCTCCATAATCATCCCTATTCTTCTAAATGACTAGGGAAACCTGCAATTAAGCTCCACTGCATCTTAGTTCTTATTCTTTTTCAACACAATGTCACTTCTCTTAGTTGTGATGATGTATCAAAGAGGGGAAAAATGTAGACACATAAATTTATTCTAGTACAAAAATAACTATGTAATTAAATTATTTTGTTAATTTAGCCCACTTAATGTATCCCACACCTTGTTAAATAATCTTCTTATTTAATTATTAATTCCCTTTAGCTCATAATTAAATAATTTTATTATTTAATTATTCTATTTCCACCTCAAATGGCTAAAATAATTAAATAAGTTTATTATTTAATTATCCCAATTCTACCTCACATGGCTAAAATAATTAAATAAGTTTATATTGTTTAATTAGGCTATTTTATGTCCACCATTTCCAAGAATAATGAGTCACTAATTACATTTCCCTCCTAAATTATGATGGTTGCAACAAATTAATATTTTTAAGATCTTAGTCTTTCATTTCAAACAAAATTAATCATGACCCTTCATTCCCTCCTTATTCATAGAAAAATCCTCTCATTTATTCTCCACCATTGATCTTCTAATTTCATCTCCGCCATTCTTCCCTCCCAAAAATCTATAAATAAGAGCTACAAGTTCTCATTTTGATAATCCAATCTTAAGCTAACTACATGTCAAAATAGACAAATTTTGAGCAAATAACATCCACATATCACTATCACATTAATCATAGGATCAAATCTACTTGATAATGGATTTTTATGATAAAATTTGCTTTGTTTTCATAGTTATTCAAGACTCCATTTTTGTGTTTTATCTAAGGTTTGTGATAGTTTTTCCTAGGAAGCTTTATTTTGCATTTGTTTCCTAGTTCTCTTTATAAATCATTGCTTACATGATCACTACAAACAACACACAAAATATTAGATGCAAGTGTTACCTTCTACCTCAAATAATCACCACGTCGAACTTAATAGTCATTGCTACCTCAAACTTAACACTCATCAATTGAACAAATGACACTTATCATGGTGGGTGTAGACACTAAAAATTGTCCTAGGCGTGCAAACTCTATTTCTTCATCAATTCCCCCTTCATTCCTGATAATTAAAAAGGCCATTTGTCTTCTATTAATTAAATAATTTTAATTATTTAATTAATTCATTGTTATCTTTTATTTCCTCATTTATTAATTAAATAAATACTCTTTATTTAATTATGTCGCTAATAGTCTATTTCCTTTATAATTAAATAAATTTTATTTATTTAATTATTTACCACTTTCAACTATAATTAAATAACTAACTTAATTATTTAATTATTCACTAAGCCTTTTCTATCATTTAAATTAAATAAATTCTATTTATTTAATTGTCAGTTTTCAACTAATGATTTGATGTTTGAGATTGAATTGATGTTTGCCTATTTTGACAAGTGACTATGTCTGACTTGAATATTTGCTGGCTCGTTTGTCTTGTTGAT
The DNA here is from genome assembly GCA_007258455.2 of Sequoia sempervirens. Classification (NCBI taxonomy): domain Eukaryota; kingdom Viridiplantae; phylum Streptophyta; class Pinopsida; order Cupressales; family Cupressaceae; genus Sequoia; species Sequoia sempervirens. The sequence goes on from VDFB02271358.1 coordinate 514,439,782, forward strand.
TCATGACTTGTTTGATGTTTTGACGACTGTTTATGTCCAAGTTGACAATGTCTGATTTATTATGATCGATGCGACAAACTCTAAAGGACTGACCTAGGTGGCCTAGAGGGCTCATTGATAAATGGCCTTGCCTACGTAATAATGCACAAAGACCTCATAGTTTGATATGACTGAATTTGTTTTATTGTCCAAGGATTGGACCATGATTTGACTGTTATTCGATAGACCCCTAAAAGGATTGACCTAATGCCTCAGGGGCTTATCAACAGATGGCCTTGCCTATGTTATACACATAGAGGCGACGTAGTTCGATTGGACTTGGACTGACATGACTAACTTTGACACTATTTTTTGGGATTTTTTACAGTTATTTGGATGTTTTTGTGTTTTTGACATGTTTTTATTTTTTGGATTTTTGTGGTTTTATGATTTTTTTTGTCTTTTTAGGAATTTTGATTTTTTTTTGGATTTTTGTGAATATTTGTTTTTTTGTCTTTTTGACATAGCGACCTATTGACAGCAAGTGTAAGATCCAATGACGTAGGTCAAGTATTTTCCCCTAGTTGGGTATAAGACCAACTTATTAGGAGTGGAATTATAGCGAATAGGATACAAAAAGTGAAAGGACACATGATGTCAATCGTTCCAAGCTATGAAAAGGACAACCAGGCATTATTATGGATGATACAAGAAGGGAAAATGAAGGGAAAGATCAGATTGGAATGATGCTAGATGACAGAGCAAAGTCAAATACACATGGTGCCTATTTTCCAAGTCTTCACCATGGTACTTATCCAAAGCCCCACCAAAGTGGTTTTCACTATTGGACGGATTATTTCTCTTTATTATTTTTTTGATTTTTTGATTTTTTTTTTGGTGTCACCAAGATGCCTATTTGTCAGGTTTTCATCAAGGTAACAATTTTTTTATAAAATTTTTGTATGGTTATGACAAGAGCTCTTTGAAGCTAAGTGTAGAATTGACGCAGGTGCAGACTGTTGATTGGTTATTCCAAGGGTTCCCCTTTAGGAATGTAAAGTTGATAAGCTCTTGATCCAAAGACTGATATGACAATATAAGGACCCAACCAATTTGGCTTGTAACGATTTTTTTTTTTTATGGTTATGATAAGAGCTCTTTGAAGCTAAGTGTAGAATCAACGCAAGTGCAGACTGTTGATTGGTTTTTCCAAGGGTTCCCCTTTAGGAGTGGAAAGTTGATAAGCTCCTGATCCAAAGACTGCTATGATAATATAAGGACCCAACCAATTTGGCTTGAAATTTCCTGGATTTTCTTGTTCTGCTTGGTTCTTTGGATTCTCCATTAATACTAGGTCACTAATGTCAAAATATTGGTTCAAGAATTTCTTATTGTAGCTACGATGGAGATGATTCTGATATGCTTGAAGATGGTCCAATACTTTCTGTCTCTGCTCATCTAGAAATTCCAACTCATGTAGCCTTGATACTTAGTATTCCTCATCATCGATATGCCCTTGCATGGATACCCTTAAGGAAGGCAGTTCAACCTCAATAGGTAAGATAGATTCAGAACCAAAGAACAGGGAATATGGAGTGGCACTAGTAGGAGTGTGAATACTGATGCGGTAAGCCCATAAGGTGGGGTTAAGCTAAAGGTGCCAATCATGACTAGCATCATTGATGGTCTTTTTAAGGATTTTAATAATGGTTTTATTTGACACCTCCACTTAGCCATTTCCTTGTGGGTAATATAAAGTGGAGAAATGGTGTTGGATGTGGAACTTCTCACAAAGGTGGCAGAATTCTTGGTTTTTGAAAGGATAACCATTGTTAGTGATGATAGACTGAGGGACACCATACTAACAAATGATATAGTTGAGGATAAACTTAGAGATTTTTTTTCCAATGATGTATGTCATAGGAATGGCTTCAATCCATTTAGTGAAGTATTTGGTCTCGATGACCATGAATTTATGGCCATTGGAGGATGTGGGATGGATATTACCTATGAGGTCGAGTCCCCATTGGGAAAAGGGCCATGGTGATGTTATGGGATGCAATTTTTGTCTTGATACGTGTATCAAGTCTCCATGGATCTGACATTGCTGACATCTTTTAATGAAGTGATAGGAATCCCATTCCATTGTAGGCCAATAGTAGCCCACTCTCATGATCTTCTTAGCTAGGGTTGGACCACTAGAATGGGCTCCACATATACCCTTGTGTACCTCACGCAAGTTTGTTTGTGCCTCTTCGATATCGAGAAATATTAAAAGGGTATTATCAAGGGTACGTCTATAAAGAGTTTCACCAATGATGACGTACTTGGAGACTTTGCAGATAAATGTCTTGCATTGGTTAACAGAAAGGTTGAGAGGAAGGGTATAGTCATGGAGGTATTCATAAATGTCTTGGTACCATGGGGAGTTGGGACCAACAATTTCACAGACCATCTTAGACTCGGGGATGTCGAAGGCAGGGATCAACAATTGTTCTACCAAAACTCGAATTGAGGCACATTGTTTGGTATGTCCAAGAGAGATCCAATGGTGGTCATGGCATCTACTGCTTTATTATGAATACGGGGGACCTGATGAAAGAGGATTATGTCAAAGTACTATCTAAAGTTGTCTACCATATGTTTGTATGGGGTGAGATTTGCACCCTTAGTGTCGTAATCATCATTGACTTGTTGGATTACCAGTTGAGAATCACCATATACTTGCAAGTTCTTGATCTTCCACTTGATTTCTATACGAAGTCATGTGAGAAGAGCTTCATACTCTACTATTTTTTTTGTACATGGGAAGTAAATTCTAAATGACTTAGGAATGGTATCACCTTGAGGGGTGATAAATAGTATGCCTAATCCTAACCTGTGGTTTGTGTGAGATCCATCAAAGTACATTTTCCATGTCATTGGCATGTCGATAGTGAGGATAGATTCATCTATGAAATCAGAGACTAATGGGTGATCGAAATTAGTTGGTGTATCTGCAAGTTGATCAGAAATGACTTGTCCTTTTATTGCTTTTCTCTCAACATACTGAATATCATACTCACTGAGTATCATGACCCATTTAGCTAGTTGTCCTATCAAATATGTCTCACTGAGAAGATATTTTAATGGGTCTATCTTGGCAACAAGCTTCATCTAATGGTTCAACATGTGTTTAATTCATTGACAAGTGAATATTTCCTTTATAACTAAATAAATTTTATTTATTTAATTATTTACCACTTTCAACTATAATTAAATAACTAACTTAATTATTTAATTATTTTTATTTTATTTTTTAAGCAAAAGTGGCAAGCCACTATAATTTATTCTATATAAATAAGAGATATTACAAAACCTGGTTCAAATGAGCATACCGGCAAGAAAGAACCAAGAAGAAAACCTTTGGTTGTAGCTCGAATAAGTACAAAAATTTATTACAAGATCATCCCTATAAAGAGACATAGCATATGTCTGTATGGCTATCTCAACCTATGATTTTCCAAAATACATACCCTTTACATTTTAAGCATACCACTTATACAATGCCAAATATTTGACCCATATTTCAAAAAACATTCCAAAATACAGACCTAATGCCAAGTATTTGACCCATATTTCAAAAAACATCACTGTATATAGATTATCCCCATACCAACTATACTAACCCTAACTACTTCATATACCCATACAAGCTTGACTACATTTAATACCCATACAAACTAATTAAAAAGATATTGATTTATGACCACCTCTGCGCGGACCATTTACTGAGCTTTCATCGGACACTTGTTTATGTTTTAATGTATCCTCTTGCAAAGGAACTATAACATTTATATCAAGAACATAACGATAACAATACACCCCCCTGGCAGCTTATGGAATGACAGATAGTTGCAAATCATGTACACAGTTGTGACCCCTCAAGAATGAGATAGTGTGGTATTTTCTTTTGAATTGATCTATCTCCTCCATGGTAAAAGTAGAACAGTACTTATTGAGGGCTTGGTAAAGAAAAGAAGATGAATCGTGCATTGTCGACATGAGCATACCTTGGAAGATTTCTGCATAACATTTTTTGTAATGAATGAGATGCCTGGGGAACAACCCACCCACCAAACCATCACCCTTTGTAAAATCATACTGTTGGACACTCTTAATTAGTGCATAATTCTCCAAATAAACCCGAACTACAAATGTATTGGCTATAATTCATAAGACATTAAAGTTTTGCACCAAGTCCAATGTATTTGATAGGAAAATAGACAGTAAATTGGTTGGAAATATGAGCCTTTGTAGTTCTGTGTGCAATATGTCCTCACTGATGATAATTTTGATGTAATTAAAAACAAACTTACAGTTCACTTTGAAAACATGCTGCAACTCCTCCTTGTCAATGCATGATGAAAACGGTTCTTCCCATGGCTTAACAGTTACCATCACCCTATAATTTCTAACTCGAAACTCCTTTAGCTCCATAGAAGCCTGCAATTAAAACCGGGAACAATGCTCTTTTCTACACACACACTTAACTCTTGTTGTGTTTAATTTGTTTCAAAGCCAAAACCATATTTAAAGACATCCTATAATTCCCTTTTTCGAAACAAATTTCTTGGAAACAACAACCTTCAATGTCGACATGCTTGGAGTGCCTTGAGAATTGTAATCAACAACTATCCATCCTGCTTATGCATGAATTACAAGCTACCTTGGTACAAATCACTACACTCACGTAGGTTAGCATTACATCTTTGTAATCATTAGAAAGATACACCAAAAAAAGATTCATGCCTTAGTAAACCAAATTTGGCTAAATCGGATTAAAATGCTCTGCTAAAATTGTTACAAATTTAGCTATATCCTTAACATGAGATCTCTGGACAGAGAACCAAGCTTGACATCCTTTCAAATCCTATTGATCTTTCCTTATTATGTGTGCCATTTTGAATTTCATTGTGTTGTTTCTGTGGGAGAAGTACTTCTTTACCATGTAAAACTTGCATATAACACATGTGGTTAAAGCTGCCAATTGAGAACTTTATTAACCCTGAGCTTGTCATGATAGCACTTCAACTTCACATGGGCTTTAATTTTAAATTTTTTCCTTAACAAATGATCTTCAAAATATATGGATACTTGAGTATAGTTTACAAATTGCATAAAGAAGAGTTGTTTATTATCCCTCTTTGGAAGCATTTTGGATATTTATTTATGCTCCCTTAGCATCTTGACTTATAAGTTCAATCAGTTGTGGGAAGACATTTAACTGGCTTAATTCATGAATAGCCCTAACCTTTGTAGCGTCAATTTCCAAGCCTGTGAGAAATTTTGCTACCCTGTTACCTTCTCTATAGGTATGAGAAATTATTGAAGCGTTGAATTTATCTATTAGTGCCCATACTTTATGCATTATATAGCTTAAGTTCCAGTTATGAATTTCTCTTTGTCTACATGCATTAATAATTATCATTGAATCCCCTTCTATGTGAAGATTTGAAAACCCCATTTGAATTGCTAATTCCAAACCCAATAATAATGCTTGGGCTTCTACACTGTTATTTGTGCCTTGTTTTAAATGGAATGAGGAAACTACCAAAACTATCCCTGACAAATTTTAATGCCCCATCAAAGTTTAATTTTACAAAGTCCTTTAGAGGTGGGGACCATTTAACTGATGATCTGTCAACCTTCAGAATTTTGCTTTTAAGTAGACTGCCATCAAAAGGTAACTTGATTCCTGACCAATTCTTCAAAACATAATTGTCCCAATTTGTGAACAAAGAGTTAGTCATTTTCTCTTTTTGAACACATGAATTAACCCCTTTTGAGATTTCCTTTTCAATTTTCATAATTGTCAACTCAATTGGAGATTTAATTTTCCTAAATATTCTCGTATTCCTTTCCCACCAAATGTTCCATATAACAAGCACTAGAATTATATACCAAATACATGCAAAAAAAGAGGATTGGTATAATAGTGGCCAGCTTTGAAAAAGATCCCAAAGTGTATTTGGAAGAGGATGACAGAGATCTAACTTATTTTTAATAAAACTCCAACATTGATATGCAAAATTGCATTGTAGGAGCAAATGGTCTACAGTTTCTAATTCCTCTTCACATAACGGGCACTTAAATGGATCCATGATCTTCAATTTCACTAGACGGTCGCTTGTAAAAATTCTATTTTGAATGGAAAGCCAAGCAAAACTACCTGCCTTTGGTAAAACTTTACTGTTCCAGCAGAAAGAAAAATCTCATTGAGGTTGTAAATTATATTTAGATTGGCTTAAGATTGCATAGCCTTCCCTTATTGAATACGATCCTACCTTAGAAGTTTCCCATATTATTTTATTTGGTTTTGTTGATATGAATATTATTCTTTCTTTCAATAAAGATAAAAAAAGATCAGACTGTTGAGGATTAAGGAGACAGTTTGATGGTTTTTTCCATACAACTTTCCCAGTTAAAGAATTTGAGGATTGCACATAATCTAACAATTTCCCCCCCAAGCTTCAAATAGAATTGTTCTTACCTCATGAAGATCCTGCCTTTCTGACAATGGAGGTTTCACATTCCATGAATCTATCCAGAAGTTGACACTTTGACCATTGTTTACATCCCAAGAAGAAAACTTAGTAATGAGATCCCTACTATGGAGAATAAAATTCCAGATGGCAGATCCCTTTGGAGGGTCAACTATTGTTATGATTCTTGTTCTATTTTCATTGTCTAAGTATTTGGATTGCAAAATTCTAACCAATTTGGCCTCTCGATTGGAGTACATTTTCCATGCTAATTTAGCTCCAAATGCTTTATTTGTCCATGAGATGTTCTGAATTCTTGCCCCCCCTTGCTTCTTTTCTTTTGCCAGCCCTTCTAAGGAAATTAGGGGCACCTTTTTCTACTCATTTATGTTACCTTTCCAAAGAAAGGATCTTATAATCTTTTCAATTTCAGAGATTACAGAGGATGGAGCTTTGAGGACAACCAAAAAATAATTTGGAATTGAAGATAAAACTGATTTGATTAAGAGAATTCTTCCATACAAAGATAACCACTTGGCTTTCCATAATTGAATTCTTGATTTAAGTATATCAATTACTTTGTCCCAATAGTGAGCTTTGGTTGTGGGTCTCCTTTCCTAACACCTTGTGTGGCACTGAAGAAACTTTTTGGACTCCATTTATTATTACTGAAAATTTTGCTCCAAATAGACAAGACATTATCCACCTTCGCCATTGTGAGAAAAACCCAAACTTTTCCAATACCCTATTTAGAAACTTCCAGTCCACCTTATCGCAGGCCTTCATCATATCTAGTTTCACAATAAAAGATGGAAACTTAGAAGTTGTTATTGTATGTAGCACTTCATGTGCAATTATTGATCCTTCATATGTCTCCCTCCCTAGGACAAAACCTCCTTGCTCCTAAGAAATGATCTTTGGTATGAGTGGTTGCAGTCTCAAATAGATTGCTTTAGTGAATATTTTATAGACTGTGTTACATAATGAAATAGGCCTGTACTCAACAAACATTCTAGGCTCTTTGGTCTTTGGCAGAATTGCAATATTAGTTACATTAAATTGCTTAAATATAGTTCCAGTTCTCCTAGATTCTTCAAGTGCCCAGAGAAGTTCAAAACACAAGAAATACCAATATTTTTGGAAAAAAAGAGCAGTGTATCCATCTGGGTGAGGGGCCTTATCTGGGGGAAGGGAGAATACTGCATATTGCAACTCCTCCATAGTGAATGGTCTCATAAGCAAAGCATTATCTTCATTGTTGATAAGACAGGGAATTTTTTCCAATAGTTCATTTTCATCATTGATTCTAGTGGCATCGATGCTTTGAGGGGATGATAAGAGTTCTGAGAAAAACTTGACACCTTCATTATTAATTTATTCTTCCCTCGTAAGCCAGTTGCCTATAGACAATTCTTGAATTGCTTGAATTGACTTGGTCGCCTTCTTAATCTGTGCAGAAGCATGGAAATATTTTGTGCTATGATCTCCCTCTTTTAACTATAGTTCTCGAGACTTTTTCCTCCAATAAACCTCTTCTCATGCACATAACTCCTCCCAATCCTTGTGTAACTTCTTTTGTTGTTAGTTCTTTGAACACTGAATCTTTTTGGTGGAAAATGTTCTAGAAAACTTGCTTATTCCAGATTCTAATTTGTTGCTTCACATAATTCAGTTTTTTGTTAAACTGAAACATCTTGGTGCCTTGTTCATAGGGAGCATTGATCCACCATTGCTTCAAAAGATCCATGAACTGAGGATGTCTAAACCACATACTTTCAAATTTGAAAGAAGATTTTGTTTTTGGAATAGAAATGTTTGATATGTTCAGTCCAATTGCATAGTGATCTGACCCTGGATATGGAAAAAATTTAGAGCTTAAATTATGTGATGAGATGAGCCAATTAGAAGACACCAAGAACCTATCCAATCTTTCGGCTATTTGAAGAAAGTATTTCCTTTTATTAGTCCAGGTGTATTTTCCCTTAAGTGGTACAATATCCCTTAGAGCATTAGATGATATGAAAAAAATAAAATATGACATCACCCGAGGTGGTGGAATTATTCATCCTCTTTTCTTTCAAAGAGGTTATTGCATTAAAATCTCCCGCTATCACAATTTTCATGTTACGAATTACTCCTATTTGCCTTGAGATTTCATCCCAAAGATTCTTCTTGTCTATAGTAGGAATACTACCATAGACATTTATAAGCCAAAAATGCAGATCGAACTTTGACACCTCTACAAGCTACCATTAATTCTCATTTTTATGGGGTTTGACATTCACTAATTTTGGGTTCCACAAAACCACTAGACCTCCTAATGCCCCTTGAGCTACAGTGTGTTGAGGCCCATTTAGTCCATTTGTGGATTGAGGATTCAAATACATCTACTGAAATCTTGGTTTCTTGTAGAAGAAATATATCTGCTCCACAAGCATCTATTATTTGCTTGATACGAGCACGTTTGTCAGGGGCATTAATGCCCCTAACATTCCAGGAAGAGATCTTCATTGTTCCCGAGGAGAGTAGCATGCTCTCCTCGGTCTCTTATTTGATATAGGTTCAAATATTATTTTTTGAACACCTACTTCTATTTGTTCTTTCATCTTGGTAAGGTTTGATTTCCTTCCTCTCTTCCCAGGGGATTTCTTCACTGAAATTTGATACAGGGATTGTGATAGTGTAAGAATTTTGTTAAAATTAGTCGCTTCAGATAAATCCCTTTTTTTTTTCTTTTCAGGCGACTTGGATTCAACTGGGCTGCCTATTTGAGCTTCATCAAGAGTTATTTTCCCTAGGGATGATGCAAGAAGTTGGGTACACAAAAATCTCAAAAAGTGGAAGTGTTTTTGCTGTTTTTCAGAATTTGTCACACTTGGACTGAAAATTTGAGGCACTTACACAATGAATCTTTAAAAAAGTTAGTAATATGAAATTTATCATTTTGAATCTAGTTTCCAAATATGTAAATTATTCAAATACCCAGATTATAGAAATTAAATTTTGATAGGGATCTATAAAAACCACTTTTTAAAAGTCCCAATTTTTTTACAATAACAAGCACGTGTACGTACAACACTTTTTGACCCAAATAAAAGTATTTTGCTAATTAATTTTTGGAGAGAGCTAACAACATGAAGTTTGGTCTGGAATTTTTTTTGTAATTTTTGGTTGAATTTTTTTTAAAAAAAAAATTTATTGGCCTTAATTGTTGTTTCTAAAAATCAACATGTACAGACATCATAATTGGACCTAAACTAAACATTTTTTGAATCTTTTTTTTCATTGTGTAGAGAATTGTCTGAAGTTTGATGCCATATAAATTTTTTTACAAGAAACTTAACCAAAAAAAAGTTATTAAAAAACAAAAAAAGCCTAATATTTCAAGTTTAAGGACTAGTTTGCTTAGAAATTAATTAAAAAATAGCAAACATATTCCAATATTAATAAAAATTATATATTTGGAAAGTAGACATCATGTTCTCTAATGGGTTTTAATTTTATAGATTGATTCAGAAAAAAAAGTCCATCAGCCATATTGCCAAAGTTGGACATTCTTCTTCAATCGGCCTTAGTTTTTAGTTGTAGGTCAAAGGCTAAGGCTTGGATTGCCAAGCCTTTCCCAAGCCTAAAACTGAGGCAACATGTGGGTTGGGAATTTTGAATTTTAAAAATGTGTACGCGTTACAAAACGCATGTGTTCTTTATTTTCTTGATTATTTTTTTTAAAAAAAAAAAATTATAAACGGGTACCCGTTTTAACACGCATACCCATTTTGTGTACGCGTTTTAAAACGGGTACCCGTTTCTAAATTTTTATTTTTTTTTAAATAATCAATTTTTGCATGTTATAAAACGTGTATGCGTTATATAACGCATACGCTTTTTTTAGTGCATACACATTTTTTAGGCTCGGGTACCCGAAGCATAACGTATACGCATTTTTTTAACAACACGTACGCGTTTTCTGCAAGAATCTTTTTTTGGCTGAAACTTCCCCTCTTCGTGTACCCAACTTCTTGTTTTTACCCCCTACCATATCCAACAAGTGTTGATCACTTATAGACTTCATAACAACCTCTTGACCCTTCATTTCCCTCTCTGTATTCAATGGAGTGATTAGACTTCCTAATCCCTTTAATCCTGGTGGAGAGTTTCTTTCCCATAATTCTTCATCCATTGCAATTTCATCAAACAACTCTAAACCAACTGAAAATAGCATTTTTTCTGCTAGAAGTTCAAGCTCAGCCTCATTTATGCCCTTTGTTGTGCTTAATGAGAGCCATTGGTTTCCCTCATGGAGGTTAGGAAACTCTTGGGAGACTAGTTGACCCCCCTGTGCTTTATCCTTGAATGACCAAGCTGCTAAATGATCCTTAGTTCCTTGAAACATTAGTTTTTTCATTATTTCTGCAAGTTGATGCTTTGAGCTTAAATTTTCCATGGGGGAGTATAAAGTGAGTGACATGCCAAAGAAAGATTGCATTAGTCTCCCTAAAATTTCTAGCACTTTAAACTCCAATACTGCATTTTTTATTCTAGGTGCGATGAGGAGTCCTAAATATGTGTCATCTTCATCCCTTTTTCGCTTATGCATGGGTTTATTTAAGCTAGAAATAACCTAATCTGGGAGACCATGATTTATCTGCTTATTATGAGTACATGCATATGGCTTTAGCACCTGCGAGATACTCTAATTTCTTTTTTGTACCCCTTCTTTTGATTTGCCCATGTGACTACAAATTGGTGAAAAAGATCTTGTAGTGCACTTGGTAGAAGAATGACCTATGATATGGCATTCAGGACAAGTAGTTTCAAGGGATTCAAAAAGAATTCATTGTTGCCAACTACCAATTTTGAGATTAGTTGAATATGCCCTGGAAACTCCTTGGTCATATCAATGAGAGCACAAGTTCTAATGGGTTTGGAAGGATTTTTTAAAAATTCCTTATCATGCATGAGGAAAATTCCTACATGATTAGTTATTGTTTCAATCAGAGTGAGTTCCCTATATTTGAGTGGCAGATTAGGCATTTGGAACCAAAAAGGAACAAATCTGAAAGAAAAATCTTATGCCTTAAAATTTGGGATTCAGGGTTGCATGCATAGCCCTGAACTTTGGAAAATCCATGATTTAATTTTGAATACTGCTTCTTTATGGCTTTTACTAGTAAAAATGACAACGAAAATGCCCTTTTCAAAATTCAAATAAAAAACTTGTTGAACCCCTTCCCAATCATTAAAAATTAGATCTTCTAATTCATTTATAGGCAAATTTAGGTTCTAGAACTTACAAATTAGGGCTTTGTCCCTAAGATCTTAAACTTGAGATTGCAACATACTTCCTGGAAATGTAACCTTGATATCATTTCAATATCTTGAAGGAGAACATTTGGCCTCCTCTTGATTGATCTTCTTACAAGATCCAGTTTCTTTCTTATTTGAAACTTTACACCTCCAAACTTTCTTGGTTGTTTCTTTTTTCTTTGACTTCTTTTTAATCTTTTTTCGCCCTTTTTGAGCTCTTTGGTTGTGAGTGTGAGCATCCTATTCAGGTCCCTTGTGAATTTGAGTCTGGTTTGAAGTATTTGGATTGAAGGGAGCGCCTTTCTGGGCGTTAAAAATCTCTGCGTAGGAGTCTTTTTGTTGCCCCCTTTCGTTTGGCAACGGATTTGTAGTCCCTTGCACGTTTACATGCGATGCAGGGTTCGATGCAGAGTTCACTTGCTCCCGAATGCATTTGGCTTTAGATTCCTCCATGCTTCCCTTAAACCCTACTTGTTTAGGAAATGATTCTTTGAAAGCCTTATTTCTAGAAGACTTTAGATCGGCCTCTGCTTCCTAATAAGACCATTTGAAAAAAGTCAAATTTTCCTCATAGTGTCTGCTCTGAAAATCTCTGTTATACAAAGTGTCTCCTTCGCAAATGTCAACAATTGGTTGTCCATGTCTGTTTGAAACCCTATGGGTTGGAACTGGTGCCTAGTTTGGTCGCGAAAATCGGTGCCTTCTTCCATATGGTTTGTTTGCATGTTGCCTACCCGAGTTGCCAGTGGGACCTGGGGTCGATATCCCTGGCTATTGTGAGAAATCCTGCCATGAGGACGATGAAACCTGTCTTCTTCTACAAAATAACCCTTAGGTCGTCATTGTTGTTTCACCATTGTTTTTTAATATATATATATATATATATATATTATACATATATATTTAATTATTTAATTATTCACTAAGCCTTTTCTATCATTTAAATTAAATAAATTCTATTTATTTAATTGTCATTTTGCAACTATTGATTCGATGTTTGAGATTGAATTGATGTTTGACTATTTTGACAAGTGACTATGTCTAACTTGAAGATTTGTTGGCTCGTTTGTCTTGTCGATTCATGACTTGTTTGATGTTTTGACGACTATTTATGTCCAAGTTGACAATGTCTGATTTATTATGACCAACGAAAAACTCTAAAGGACTGATCTAGGTGGCCTCGGGGGCTCATCGATAAATGGCCTTTCCTACATAACAATGCGCAAAGACCTTGTAGTTTGATATGACTTGACTTTTTGTATTGACCAAGGATTGGACCATTATTTGACTTGTATTCGACAAACCCCTAAAAGGACTGCCTAATGCCTTGGGGGCTCATTGACAGATGGCCTTGCCTATGTTATACACGTAGAGGCATCGTAGTTCGACTGGACTTGGACTGACATGATTGACTTTGACTCTATTTTTTGGGATTTTTGATAGTTATTTGGATGCTTTTATGTTTTTGACATGTTTTTATTTTTTGGATTATTTAATTATAGTTGAAAGTGGTAAATAATTATTTAATAAATAAATTTTATTTAATTATAAAGGAAATAGACTATTAGTGACATAATTAAATAAAGAGTATTTATTTCATATGCAAGTACATGCTGCTAGTATGAGACAACTATCTTCAATATTTTGCTAGTCATTGTCATAGGCTACTAGTGCACACTCAAATCTAAGGGCATCAAGTACATTTCAAGCAAGTTGGAGAAGAGAAATGGAGGTGAAGCAATGATGGCATGAAGAATTTATGGTGATATTACTTTATATTTCATGTTTTATGCTTATTTGTGCTCTATTATTGGTTTAGGGTTAGTTTTATGCTATTTTATATTAACCTAAAATTTTACCCTAGATTACATTGGTGAACCTGACATGAAAGTAACAAGATTCTATAGAAAATTTTGATTTTTTTTATTTTTTCAGGTTTGCAACACAAGATCCTTACTCCTAATGGACACGTAGATGATCTTAAGAAGAAAGAGTCTCTTACTCTCAACATTATTACCAATGAAGAAGGGTCTCCTACTCTTGACATCCTTATAAATGATCAAGACATAGTAGAATCAATGGAATTTCATAATGATCATGAGGATCCATACATAGAATGTGAAGCATCAACATCTCTTGAGGAACAATCAGAATCAGACACATCCCAAGTTCAAATTGAAGACATTGAGTATGAGGATATCTAGAGAAAATGGTTATGTTTACAAGAACATAGTATCTTGGAATCAGCAAAGACAGACAACACTCATGAGCAGCAGAGTATTGGTTATACAACAATCATAGAATCCAATCATGTCAATGATACCTCTATAATAATGGGGGCAACCTTATCCAATGCAAACACTAACATGGGGAGCATAAAGAGTCCTTATGATGAAACCACTACCAACAATCCAACCATCCATATCATGAATCATTATCCATGCATCTTTCCACCCACTAATTGGGACCAACCACAAGAGAAAAAGTTATATCAAAGAAAAGAGCAAGTCATCGAAGCAAAAGAATTGGAAAATCAAAATGGACAAACAAAATTCAAATGGATACTAAAGAAAAAGAAAAAAATCATCCTAATCAAACTCCATTAGTCAAAAAACTATGGGGAAAAATAAAAAAGGGAAGTTCATCCATCAAAAATGTCCATCGATGCAAAAGAAAGCTTCAAATTACAAGGTATATCAAGAAGTTGGTCCCAATATAATCTCCATATCCACCCATTATTTCTCATCATTCCAAGTTTGGAGAGTGAAAGATTCCAAACTTTTGACCAATCCATCGATATCTCATACCCCTCATTGCATTCTTCCATCCACTTTGAAATCCATGATATCCAAATCTCGTATTGACCGTGTCTTGGCAGCAACCCTTTATCATAAGGACTCTAAGGGAACTCTATCACAATGTGCACATCTAAGCAAGGTTAACTTTGGTATTGACAAAGAAGATAAGAATATCCAAGGGTTACATTCTTGCACCCTTATCTTAGCAAAGCAACTCCTCCAAGCAGGATATCATGGGCACATCATGATGGCAATATCTACATTGCCACCACCAGGTGGTTCAACATGAGCATAAATCTTCAAAAAAATCAAATAAATACAAAAATGAAAAAAATCAAGAAAAATAGTAAAGAGAAAAATGGTCCTCCAGTGAAAACCACTACAGTGGCGCTTTGAACAAGTACCATGATGAAAACCTAGCAAACTGGTGTCATGGGTTGAATTGAGCATCTACGTGCACCATTTTAGGTGGAAGCATCTCATTCCCCCATAATAAATTCATTCTGTCCATTCTTATCCATAATGAATCCAACATTCCATCCATCTAATTTATTTGCATCCAAATACTAATTATCTTGATCTTGACAAAGGTTTGACATATACTTCATACTTTCTTGTGGTAAACATCTTGACATGGGTCATTATCATTGATCCTATTCTACTCTATCCAACATTATCTGAGCCATGTGAGCATCCTCTATTCAAACATGTTATCCTATCACAAGATAATACTTGGCATCCTTTTTGTACCCATCCATCCATTCATCTATCCATGCATCCATCCATATCATTTCACACATTGCTAGACACTAGGGGCAGATACTTGCATCTTGCTTCAAGAATAAATCTTGATCTATGTCTTCTAACTCATATGGTGATCTAAAAATTTGCAAACACAAAATTAAATTGGTTAAAAAATTTATAAGCAAACATCAAAATCACTAGCAAATGGCACATTTTGATGAATAATATGTTCTTTATCAAGCTATATCTTTCATCAAACATCAATCCAAACAATCAATATCAGTTGCATCTAGATTACACTTCAACATCATATTAAATCATTCAACCAAATTTTGTTCCAAGCCTAGCTTCAAATCTTGATCTATCTTATCTGATGAATCCATCATCATCTTGGGATGTATCCTTCCCCAATCCTCGTGTTGTTCATAGCCTTGATAACATTATCCTTACATTATTGTGTATCCTTAACAATGTTATCACCATCAGTAATCCATCCATTAGATCAATCAATCCTAGCTTGGTTTTTAACAAAATCCCAAACAAATCATTGATATTGTCACATATCCATATCCACTCATCAATATCATGCAAAAAATGTACAAACATTCAAAACATCTCAAAATCCAAAAAGCATCCAAATCATGTCAAAAATCCAAAAATAGTCTCAAATATCTTTATAAAACCTCAAAACATTTCAAAACATCAAAAACATTGAAATATGGACTAGAAAAAAAACCCATCCCATTTCATTTTCACCCATGATAAAATTTCATTCATAATAAATTGATCGTCATCCTCATCTTTGGTAACATAGACAAAAAAAGGTGCAAAAATTATCAAAAAAATCAAACTTCAATGCAAAATCAAAACCTTGATCATTATCAAACATGTTAGTCAAACCTCATATCAACAACCTATCAAACCAATCGACATCCAAACATGTCTTATGGATATATCTCTCCTACAATGGGAACACTGGATATTAACCCTTAAAACACATTCTTTGGCAAGAGATATGAATAACATTGATTGTTTGTTCATTTTGATATTTTCTTTTGATTTATCTTATTGGTCCATTTCAATGATCTCTCGATGATGTCTATAAAAATGATATAGAAAGAAAGGAATGGGGCATTGATCATTGCTTTTGTTTGTTGTGTTTGTTTGATATTATTGTAATACAACCTTAGTGAATACTTATCTTGCATGTGCGGGGGTAGTCTCAAGTAAAACAATGGCTAGGACACATCAAGTTCTT
Organism: Sequoia sempervirens; assembly: GCA_007258455.2. Lineage (NCBI taxonomy): Eukaryota > Viridiplantae > Streptophyta > Pinopsida > Cupressales > Cupressaceae > Sequoia > Sequoia sempervirens. Next base: position 514,456,392 of record VDFB02271358.1, read on the forward strand.
CATACCTTTTGTGTATTAGTCTCATTACTTCGATGGCTTCATTTTCTCACATGATCAAACATGTTTTATGCATTCTAGGTATGAACAAGGATACTCCTATTTGTTTGCAGAGTCAAATTCCATCTCATTAGATACAACGTTGCCTTGGTTCTTCATACCTTGGTGCATTGTATCTATTTTCTATATCAAAAATAAGAATTTATATGATGAAAATCATTATCTAAGAGAAAAAACAAAATCATTATCCCATCTCATCACATATCTAATAAAATCTTGGAATAACATAGGCTTATTGGTATCTTGGTCAACATCATCATCCTATTCTATCCATTCTAATAATTCTTCTATCCCATTCCATCCTATTTTATCTTATTCTTCTATCTCTATCTTTACTAACATTTATATCCAAGTATTGAATCTGTGTGATATGCATCAAAATATACATAAGGCTACCAATACCTGATGAGTTTGTATGCATTATAAAATATTTCTACATCAAATATTTGAGATTTCTAAGATTTATCTTGCATCCTCTATATAGCCACACCACTCTTGTAATCTTATCATGATCTCAAACTGAAAAAAATATAGTTTTTTCACTCGATCTCTTGAGGGGGCAGCATATCAGCATTCCTTCATCTGCTGGGGCATAGTGGGGCATTAGGAAAATCATAAAAAAAATAATTTTTCAAAACCTTGATCTAAGCAGTATTAGTTCTTTGAAACAATGCAACAAGTATATTGCTTCAAAAAGGGGCAAAATGTAGAGACCTAAAAAATTTCCTAAGCATATCGTCCATCTTGAGTTCGATTACTAACATCATTTTCTTATCATTATCACCCAATTTTTTCCATTTAATTAAATAATGTCAATTATTTAGTTAGATTCACCCTATTCTCTTATTAATTGAGTAACTAAGGTTATTTGGTTAATTCATCATTTTCATGCTAATATTCCTCTCATTTGATTAAAAAATGTCAAATTATTTAATTAAATGTCATAATTCTCTTTGATTAAATAATTTCTAATTGTTTAATTAAAGGTCCCATTTCCTCCACTTGCATAATTAAATGATTTTTTTAATTGTTTAATTCACTAATTATCCCTCCAATCCTCCAACTTCTCCAACTTGCACAAGAATATTCCTTTTTTAAATTCAAATATTTCCCTCCAAATAGAAATATCTCTCACTTGGCTTCCTAAAATTAAGGGAATTGGTTGAGTCTCTCATGGATTTTAGACTATCGATCTAATCCTTGATCCGTGCATCATGTAATATCAACCACTTGATCAATCCTTGATCCATGTCTTCATCTCTCATTTGATTTGTAAGGTGAATTATTGTGTTAGTATGGATCGATGGCACCTAGGAACTCGTCCTCCTCATCCTCGAGTCTAGTCAATTGCCTTAGAATCCCAAGTCTCCTCTGGAGAGAAATCAATGGATGGAAGCTCTCCTGCACGCACAACATGCACAACATTAATTTTCTAAAAAAGTTAAGAAAAAATATTTAATCAAGAACCTTAAATGCAAATGTGAGCCTTTATGCAAGTGCATTGCTCTATCATGATAACAACTACGTTGTTATTTGGAAAGCGCATCACTAAAAGGTAACTTTGTGGTGGTATTGCAAGTGCATTTATGTTTTATGCAAGTGCATCGTCATGTTAAAAGCAAGTGTGTGTGTGTGTGTTTGCAAGTGCATCGATGTATACTAAATCCTAGCACAATTTCTTTGGATTGACGCTCTAATGCAAGTGTGTCACTAAATCCAACAAGTGCGTCGCCGACCATAACAAGAGTGTCGCTAAAATAGTGATGCATTTGTTTATCAAATTCAAACCTACATTTAGCTACGTTAAAAGCGTGCAAGGGAATTTTTTCGAGGTACATTCTGATGGTCCTACATGTGCTATCCATTGGAACTCACAGACTTGATCTACATGACATAGGGGAAGCACGTAGTTTGTTGTTTTGTTAGTTTCTCTACAGGGTCTCTCATGAAATCACTCTAAGATCTCTCAAATTTTTAAACTCCAAGTGTGCAAAATGAGATTGAAAGTGACCCCAATTTCCTATATATGCATGAAAATTTGGGTTTTTCATATTAAGTGCATTGTTAAACCTAGGGTTTTGACCTCGCATCTCCATTTTTGAGTTTTGCAACCCGTCATGGTTATTTTACCAATTTCTCGAGGCTTATTTTTTCTCCTCTTTGTAGCTAAACTAATCCTACAACAATGTTGTGAGCCCGACCAAAAATCAGTCTTTTCCACTTGAACTCTCAAGGGGGTAGTATACCAGCAATCATTTCTTCCATTGCGGTATTAAAAAAAATTAGGAAAGTTTTTAATTTTGATTCAAGCAAGGTCAATTCTTTGAAACAACACAACAAGTGCATTGCTTCAAAGAGGCGAAAATTGTAGACATCTAAAACTATCCTGATGATATCACATACTTGATTTCTCTTACTAACACTATTTCTAGTCTATTTCACATAATTCATCCATTTAATTAAATAAATCAATTATTTAGTTAAATTCACCTTTTCCTCTATTAATTAAATAAATCAATTTCATTTAATTAATTCACTTTTCTCCATACTAATTCCATTCTCATTTGATTAAATAATGTAAATTATTTAATTGTCATAATCATACTTTAATTAAATAATTCATGATTATTTAATTAAAGCCTTTTTTCTCATTCACTTGCACAATTAAGTGATTTTAACTAATTGTTTAATTAGTTAATTTCTTTCTAAATCCTCTAACATTTCCCACTTGCACTAGAATATTCCCTTGGAATATTCACTTTTCAAATTCAAATATTTCCCTCCAAATGAAAATATCTCTCACAGGGCTTCCTAAAATTAAGGGAATTGGTTGAGTCTCTAATGAATTTTAGACCATTGATCTAATCCTTGATGCATGTCTCATGGATTTTCAACCACTTGATCAATCCTTGATCCATGTCTTCATCTCTCATTTGATTTCATCCCTTGATCATCCTTTCCAATCCTCAACGTTGATCAATATATCTCAAATCTATTGAAAAGGTGAATATTTGGGTGTGTTTGGGGTTCTCTTTCACCTTTAGGGTTTTGGACCTAGAAGGAGAGAAAAAATCTTCACACTTTTCACTCAAGAACAAACCCTTCAGATTTCAATGCAAAGGAGATTGAAATATTACAAAGGGACTGTCCTAAAGGATGAATGAAATCCAATGAGGGGTTCACTACCAAGTTTAGACTTGGAAAAGACAATGCAATCCAAGTTGTAATATAAAACCCTAGTTGAATGCAAACTAACTCTAAATGACCAAGAAAATGATGAAACTAAAAGTGTGCACATAGGAGATTGAAGAAGGTAGAATGGAGATCTACAATGCTAGAAATTTTGTTGTCACAGTTGACTGGGACTAATTCGCCAAGCTGGGCGAATTAGTCCAGTTTCTGGGAAAATGCACTGGAGCAAGTTTTAGCCAAAAGGGTATCTAGATCTGTAAAAATCTCTATCAGGCATGTACAGTGGGACTTATTCACCACTAAGGGTGAATCAGTCCACTTCTACTTTTTCAAAAGTTCAAGACCTAATTCTATTCCTCTCAATTTGCTCTTCTCTTTTTAACTGGTTTCTAGATCCGAAAACTGTAAATTGTCACCTGTAGGCCTTCTCCAAGCTTCTCCAAGGCTTAATGACAACTTTAGGGATTTGACAACTTTTCTCCAACTTTGCTTCTTGACAAATCTACAACCTATCCCTGCAAATCACACACAAAAAGAGGGGAAAATGTTGTGGGGGTTAGTGAATAGGGGGTTTCCTTAGTCAAACCCCTTGTTGGTAATTAAACCTTGAAATGAAATTAAATATGAATGGAGAATGATGAATGAACAAAAGAAAATGTTGCAACTCACCAAACCCTAGCAATAAGGTACTACAATTATGCTTGAAATGGCTACAATGGATGTGATTCTTGACTCTTGCTTGAAATAATTATTTGGATCATGAACTCTACATCACAATTGTTAGCACAATAACAAACATGAAGAATGCAATCTTTAACATGATGATTGGCACTTGAATTCTACTCTAAAATGCTTGATAATCTGCCCTTGAATTCCTTCGAATGCTCTTATGAATTCTTAATGACTTGTAAACTCTCTTGAATGCTAGGTGTTGAATATGAGTGAAAGAACTTTGCATTTATACTGAATTATGTAAGAATTCCTGAAATTACAACACTACAAGCTGACATCAGATCTAGGAGAATAAAATCCCACCATAAATTTGAATTAAATTTGAATTTTTGTCACACGGGACTCATTCACCCAAGGTGGTGAATGAGTTCCATCAGACATAATGTATGGGATCAAAAATGAAAAGTTCTTATAAATGTGTAAAAACTTGTTTAGGGCCAAAAGATCTAGGTTGGACCCATTCGCCCAAGGTGGTGAATGAGTCCCAGACACTAAATCTAGGCCACACAAGCCAGGAACACCTGAATTATGATTGGTTACTGATTGGTGTCAGGATTATTCTCAAAAAGATGCAATAAATGAGGATAGGGCCAATTAAAGCATAAGAAATCTCAATTATTAATGACAAGCCTAGAGAAATTTGAAAGTGTGTTACAACACTTTACAACACTCCAAATAAGGCAAGATTAATGTCGATTATGATTAAGCTATGTTTATTATGCTTAGTTAATTGATAAAACCCTAGAAAAGTGTGAAAGTGTGTTACAACACTTCACAACACTTTAGCAAGGCACCATTAAGTTCCATTAGTTCACAAGGGCCCAAGACCTAATGTGAATGTGTTATGCACATTGCAACACTAAATCAAGGCAACATTAAGCCAAAATCCACAAGGAGGACCCAAACGAGTGTGAAAATGTCAAGGGACACATTTTACTACACTACATTTAGCCCCCACTTCAGTGAGAGGATGAACTTGCTTCAAACTCACACTAAAGTAGAAAAACATGCACCAAGAGGGGTTCAAATGTACCAATACTAGCAAGATGAGACAACAATGATCAAGAGGAGTGATCATGCCCCTAGGATCAAGATCCCATGGCAAACCAACATAAGCACAAAGGAAAACACATGAGAATGATATAAAGAATAGTGACAAGGCACAAGCATACATTGCCAAAGATGAAGAAAAGAGAAAAGGTTGAAATAAAAGAATTTGATCAAGCTTCGACCATTTTTCCATCACGATGTGGATTAGATCTAGGTTGTTTGTCCAAAAAACACATACGCACTCTGAGGTGACGGAACTCTTGGGTGTCCACTGGGTGAGAAGTCCTAGAAGGTGAGAAACATACACTCATGGATGGTATGCACTCACACAAACGCAAGTGGCTCTAGGGAAATTCATGCCTCGGATCGGGCTTCTCGCTCAAACCATACCAAATTTATACCTCCTGATAACCTTAACCTTAATAAGGTGCCAAACAAAAAATGATTTTCGAGCTTCATGAGACAAGAAAAAAAAATTATGCTTGGAGCTCATGAACAAACAAGATGGCTCCACAGGCATGCAAAATATGTTATGCAAGGTGGCCATATAAATACAAATATAGAATGAAAAATAGGAAATGTTAAAAGGAGTCTTGCTTAGTTCATGTGAGGTCTTTAACTTAGGGAACATTATGCCTAATGTCTCAAAGAGAGGACCAATCAGAGAATAGAAAATTTGCAACTTAGGGGATGCAGTGTGTCGCATTAAGTCACTAAGAGGAATGCAATATGCTAAGAGGGATCATGATCTTCAAGGAAATCACACCCAATGTCATCCACAAAGGAACAACACATCATATGAAGTAAGAAAACTGCACCAAGAACTGAGAAAAAGGAAAACTACAAAAGAATAACACCAATGTATGCCCCCACTTTAAAGAAATTGATAAATGTCATACTGTGAGAAATTACTTTAAAGTAGCAAAAGAAAGTGCAAACAAGAAAGAAGACATGAGAGCAAACTTGGAAATCCCTATGCCAAGTCATATGTTTCCAAGTAAATATGTGTCATGTAAGAGAAAAAGAAAAGGGAGGGGTTGCCCCCAAATTGAAAACACCAAACACATAAGGGATCTATGGATTTGGGGTTAGTATGTTCTTTGCTGAAATGTTTTTAGAGAGCTTGGAATTGTCATCATCCTCTAAATACACATAGAACTGGAAGAATGACACAAAGAGAGCAAAAACAAAGAAAAACCTTTTGGGTCAACATGGAAGAGACATAGGGTGTCTCAACGCCTTGTGTCATCCCCAAAAGGAAAACAAAAGACAAAGAAAATATAAAGGAAAAGAAAAATATTTTGGGTCAACATGGAAGAGACATGAATGTCTTGATGCCTTGCGTCATCCCCAAAAAGAAAGCACAAGACAAAAGAGAAAAAGACAAAATGAAAAGGCAAAGGAAAAAGAAATCATTTTGGGTCAACATGGAAGAGACATGAATGTCTCGACGCCTTGCATCATCCCCAAAAGGAAAACACAAGACAAAGAAAAGAGGAAAAGAAAAAGCTTTTGGGTCAACATGGAAGAGACATGAATGTCTCAATGCCTTGTGTCATCCCCAAAAGGAAAACACAAGACAAATGAAAAAGATAAAGATAAAAAGCGAAAATGGGTGCACGACATAGAGAAGAATGAAGGTACAAATAGAGGAATGTCACGAAGAGAGAGAACATCAAATAGAACGTCACAAGGGATCACATTACACACATGCAATCACACAAAATAAAATGAAAAAGAAAAAACTAGTAAGGAAAATGCGATTCAACCTATGAGCAAGTCATCTGCCTCCCAATCTTAGTCTATATAAGTGAAAGTGAACAACGAACCTAAGGGACAATGAAAAATGCATTACTAGGATGAGGCTATCAATTTCTTTCCCCCACTGAGTGCGAGACAAGAACAAGCCAAGGTAGGTGATGGGAAAGGTCATGTAATAGTGAGAATAGAATGTTCTACAACTATTACATGACAAGGGGTGAAACAAGAGATCTGAATTAAGGGATGATTTCTAACATGTCAAGTCTCTTGAGTATATGTTGTAAAGTACGACACTCATTGGTGAGATTCCCGAGAGTCCTATGATATGCACAATATTTTTTACTTTTAGGATGCTTGATTCTAGTGGGAGGCGGTAGGGTAATCCAACCTATGTTAACAAGTTCTTCCAACTTTTGTTCAATGTTTGTGAGATTTTGCAAAAATGGCAAGTCTTTGAATTTTTGAGGCTTTTGTCTCTTGCTAGATTCACAAATTTCTTCAAGTGAAGGTTGAGGAGAAAAAATGAAGATGAACTCTTCATTTTTTATAAGTATCGATTATTCTTGAGGAAGGAGGATATTCATATCAGGAGGGGAATCAAAGATCATTGTACCATCACCACAAAGCCTTAGATATTCTCTAGGAGGCTTTCTGTTATGAGAGGGATCTTGATATCCTAACCCCTTTGTGTTTTCATCAGTTGGTTTTTGCTCTAAGAGTTGATGAATTGTATGTTCACTGGTTGTATCACATCCTTATTTACTCAAGATTGTGAACCCTTTTCCATATGTCTCTTCTAGATTGATGGGAGTGCTTGTTAGTTTGTTGTCATAAAATGGTTGAGTGTTTGCTTATCTAGAGGAACTAGGTTCACCTATTATAGGGAACTTAGGTTCAACTTTTTTTTCAGGATGTAAGTAACCAAACATCTCAAGAGGTGGTATGGTAGGAGGTTTTGGTTTTTTCATGGATGGGTAAAAGGATGCATTAGCTTCTAGGTTGTCAAGACAAACATTTAGGAATTTATTCATGTTGTCATCATCTTCTCCAATGATGTAAACATCACAATGAGGACATCCATTAGGAGTTGAGTGAGCATGAGTGAGTTTGATTTTGTTAGGGTCATTTCCAAAGGCACGGCTTGACACATCCAATAAGGCCTTTAATGACATCCAAAGCTTGCTAAAGCACATTTCCATGATTCAAATTTCAGATTCTAAACTATGCAACAATGTTGTAAATACAATTTTGATTGTAAGCAATGCACGAGATGAATGAATTTAGCTAAATGCAATGAATTGAATGAAATAGAAAGTCTGAAAACTGAAAGAGAATGGTAACTATAGAAAATAGAAACTTAAAAAATTAAGTTTAAATGCTAGAAAATGCAGTGCAAAATGTGCAGAGGGACTAATTCGCCCAAGGTGGCGAATGAGTCCCAAGGATGATTTTTTTGAAATTTTTTAGAATTTTAGAATTGCATTTTATGCTTTTTATGTTTTCTGAGCTATGTATGAGATGCAAATGCAGAACTTGATTGATTTTTAATGAAATTAAATGCAATAATGCAAGCTAAATAAGCTTTTCACTAATGCAAATTTTGAAACCCTATAATGCAAATTAACCAATGCAAAACCTAGTGCAATGTTAATGCAAGCTAAATCTAGGATGTAAATGCACTCCAAATAAGAATTGTGATGCTCTAAATGCAGGTTCACCAAAAAGAAAAGGTGAAAATTTTGGGTGTGTTTGGGGTTGTCTTTCACCTTTAGGGTTTTGGACCTAGAAGGAGAGAAACAATCTTCACACTTTTCACTCAAGAACAAACCCTTGAGATTTCAATGCAAAGGAGATTGAAATCTTGCAAGGGGACTGTCCTAAAGGCTGAATGAAATCTAATGAGGGGTTCACCACCAAGTTTAGACTTGGAAAAGACAATGCAATGCAATTGTAAGATAAAACCCTAGTTAAATGCAAACTAACTCTAAATGACCTAGAAAATTCCTAAAACAACATAAAAATTGATGAAACTAAAAGTGTGCACCTAGGAGATTGAAGAAGGTAGAATGGAGATCTAGAATGCTAGAAATTTTGTTGTCACAGTTGACTGGGACTCATTCGCCAAGCTGGTCGAATCAATCCAGTTTCCAGGAAAATGCACTAGAGCAGGTTTCAACCAAAAGGGTATCTAGATCTATAAAAATCTCTGCCAGGCCTATACATTGGGACTCATTCGCCACTAAGGATGAATCAGCCCACTTTTGTTTTTTTGGAAGTTCGAGACTTGATTCTATTCCTCTCAATTTTCTCTGCTCTTTTTGACCAATTTTCGGATCCGAAACTATAAATTGCCACCTATAGGCCTTCTCCAAGCTTCTCCAAGGCTTGATAACAACTTTAAGGATTTGACAACTTTTCTCCAACTTTGCTTCTTGACAAATCTGCAACCTAGCCCTCCAAATCACACACAAGAAGAGGGAAAAATTTTGTGGGGTTTAGTGAATAGGAGTTTTCCTTGGTCAAACCCCTTGGTAATTAAACCTTGAAATGAAAGCAAATATGAATGGAGAATGATGAATGAAAAAAAGAAAATGTTGCAACTTACCAAACCCTAGCAATAAGGTGTTGCAATTATGCTTGAAATGGCTACAATGGATGTGGTTCTTGACTCTTTCTTGAATGAATTTGATCTTGCTTGAAACACTTGTTTGGATCATGAACTCTACGTCATAATTGTTAGCACAATAACAAACATGAAGAATGCAATCTTTAACATGATGATTGGCACTTGAATGTTGCTCTAAAATGCTTGATAATCTACACTTGAATTCCCTTGAATGCTCTTATGAATGCTTAATGACTTGTAAAATCTCTTAAATGCTAGGTGTTGAATATGAATGAAAGAACCTTGTATTTATACTGAATTATGCAAGAATTCCTGAAATTACAACACTACAAACCGACATCAAATCAAGGAGAATAAAATCTAGCCAGAAATTTGGATTAGATTTGAATTTTGGTCACACGGGACTCATTCGCCCAAGGTGGCGAATGAGTCCCATCAAACATAATGTATGGGACCAAAAATTAAAAGTGCTTAGAAATGTTTAAAAACTGGTTTGAGGCCAAAAGATCCAGGTGGGACCCATTCGTCCAAGGTGGAAAATGAGTCACAGACACTAAATCTGTTCCACACAAGCCAAGAACACCTGAATTATGATTGGTTACTGATTGGTGTAGGGATTATTCTCAAAAAGATACAATAAATGAGGATAGGGCCAATTAAAGCATAAGAAAGCCCAATTATTAATGACAAGCCTAGAGAAATGTGAAAGTGTGTTACAACACTCCAAATAAGGCAAGATTAATGTTGATTATGATTAAAGTTATGTTTATTATGCTTAGTTAATTTATAATACCTTAGCAAAGTGTGAAAGTGTGTTACAACACTTTAGCAAGGCACCATTAAGTTCCATTAGTTCACAAGTGCCCAAAACCTAATTTGAATGTGTTATCCATATTGCAACACTAAATCAAGGCAACATTAAGCCAAAATCCACAAGGAGGACCCAAATAAGTGTGAAAATTTCAAGGGATCCATTTTACTACACTACATCTATAAATACCAAGCCTATTTCCTATCATTTGATCCACAAGCCTTCAATAAAAATAATCTCAAATTGATGACTCTATTGGAGAAATTTGAGAGAATCTTTTGAATCAACTTCATCAAAGATTTTGTGCATCAATGGATAATGCATAAACTAAGCCATCCACATCCATATCCACTCATTATGCATAAATCCACAATGGGATTGAGAGGTTTACATAATAGTTAGATTCAACTTGCTTTAATTTTATATTTATTGCTTTGATTTGAATATATTTATTGTGTTAATATAATTTCATTGAGAATATGTCTTTGATTGATCGTATCTTGTTTAACTTGATTTATTTCAATGTTATTTGATCAATTCATTTTACATGTTCACAGTTACAATGGATAGATGACCTATGTCTTGTCTTGTTTACTTTGTCAAAAATTCTCTTGGGTTCCCAGTTGTTGCTCCACCTTTTAGCTCCTCAAAAATTTCCTTGCTATCTTTGGTTGAAGACTTCTTTTGATTTTTTGACTTTATCCACCCAAGGAGGCTCCTAAATGCTTGGGAAAGTGTTATGACTTACTCAAATGTCCCTAGATATTCTCAACTACATCCAAACTACCCTATATGCTTACAACTTTTCCATACTGACTCATAAATTTTCCCAACCTATCATAACATCCTCTCAAACTACCAAACCCACTCTTCCATATTCATAGGACATATGGGAAACTTTGAAAATAGTAAAATTTGATCTATAGGAGTTTATGGTGGACTGCTCAACACCCCGGGATCACCCCACAAGACAACAATATCTTCCATAAGAGAGAAATGGTAGAAATATCATGATATGATTATGGATGCAAGATTTCCATATTTAACATGACAATGTACATATGATGCCTTTCTTATAAAGGAAAGTTGTGAGATAGGAATAGACAAGATCTTGACATGTGTCTTAATCATGTATAATGAGACAACTACCTTAAAAAATATTAAATGACTTAGGACACAAGAATTTAATGCCAAAAGATAATATAAGATCAAGTGACAACTAACAATAACTATAAATATTCCTTCCTAGGACCTAAGTGGACTTACCATGTAAATAGGATCTAGATAGGTAACACACCTATTTACACCAACACCCCCTTAAGTACAACTTAGGGAGTACTATTATACAAATGACACAAAGATGGGTCTCGGATACAAGGCCATGTTAGGTAACCATGTACAAATGAAAATGCAATCTCTCACAAATAGAGAAAATGAGAAATTTTAGTGGGAAAATCCCTTCATCAAAAGAGAGAAAAGATATAATAATGTTCTTCATGAAAAATGAGAGGAAAAAACCGCATTTGAGGAAAAAGAGCCCCCCATAAGAGAGATGAAGAGAGACCATTTAACCCCCTCAATGAGATAACCTATTGCAAAGAAACACTAGAATCACACTAGTGGAGTAACACTGGAACCTTAATCAAGGCAAGCAAAGGAAAGATAATTTTGAAGTCGCTCAAGGACTCACACTTGGAATCATGATAAAGAAAAAATAGACCCAATGCAAAGGAACACTAGAACACTCTCAATATGGAGCAACCTTGGAATATGAATGAAGCAACATGATATATAACATCATTCTAGAATGAAATGAAGTGCAAAGATCAAAATTGTACCCTCCCAACTATCAAAATATCCAAGTAATCTCTTGGATATCCATTCGGGCAAGAAATGAAATCATCATATATCTAGGAAAAAAATAAGAAAAAGTCCATGGATGGCATGATAGAGCTCCTCAATACCTTTCCAACACCATAAGATTCATGAAAATCAGAGATCATGGCAAAAATTTATGACCTCAGGAGCCCAAAATGAAGATATGACTTTAAACAATAATAAATGACTCCAAATAGGAAAATTTGGAAAAATAACCTGTACATCACTGTAAAATTGATGAAGCTAGCTTTCTGGTGATATCTCATTAGCAATAAATGGCCTCCTAGATTGCAAGTTATGAAAGTTTGAAAAAAATGCCCGATTTGGACCTCCAGGGAACAAAATTTGGGGCCAAGGAGCTAGGCCCTCAATCACCCCATGTGACCATCAATATAAACTTTGTTTAAAAAAATATCTTCTGCCCAACGATGATAATGTTTCTAGAGCAAGCAATTGGGGGGAGGAACGACCTATGACATAGCCCCACGCAGTTCATATGATCATGGGCCTATGTGCCCCATGAACCAAGTGCGAGGGTTTTAAAATAAATTGTTGGCCAATTAATATATTTTAAATCAAACTTTTAATTATTAAAAAACTATAGATTTGTACCAACACCCTGACAAAGATTGATGGGACAACGATGTGATGGGATGTTGACATCGGGTGACCCCTACAATAGTACTACACAGAAGAATCTATGAAATATGTTAGAAAAGATGTCAATTGTACACTCAATGCTACAAAATGGAACGATTACCACAAATATGGCATCATATAGTATGGCCAAGTATGAATCCATACAGTCGTACAAAATATGTCGTATGGAGAAAAAATTGTTTGAAGCCTCAAACAAAAAATGTCAAAAATTGACAAATTGATAATTGACCCTTAGGTTCTTGGGCCTTCCAGATCAATGGTAGGGTCTATTTTGACCCAAAGTGCTCCAAAAAATCAGCTACCCCCTCGAATCTAGAAACTAAAACCCTCCTTCAAACCCTTGTAGATCAGTCAAAACATGATGAAAATTGACAAAATGAAAGGTAAACATGACTTTCTCTAAGGCCTTGGATTCAATGGTGAGGTCCTTGAAACCCTAAATCATATCCAGAAAAAAAAAATTGACACCAAGATAGGTCCCTTAAATTTGGGAAGAAGTTTGTAGCACTAAATCTCTAATGCCATGTAGGATTTTATGGTGAACTCAACACCCCAAGATCACCTGCAAGATAGAAATAACTTCCACAAGAGATAAATGGAAAAAATGCCATGGTATGCTTATGGATGCAAGATTTACAAATTGAATATGACAATATACATATGATGTCTTGCTTATAAAGTCAAGCTATGAGATAAGATTAGATAAGATCTTGACATGTGTCTTAATCATGTACAATGAGACAACTACCTCAACAATTATTAAATGACTTAGGACACAAGAATTAAATGCCAAAAGATAATATAAGATCTAGTGACAACTAACAGCAACAAGAAAGATTCCTTCCTAGGACCTAAGTGGACTTAACATTTAAATAGGACTTAGATAGGTAAAACACCTATTTACTGGTACATTTTATGCTTACTTCTTTTGTGACTTCTTCATGGGAAAATCATTATGACTACACTGCAAATTCTTCATGGGACAATAATTGTGACTACACTTGACTTGGGATTGTCATTGTGACTACATTTGACCTACAACTAGTTCATAAGACTATCCTTTTGGATTGATGTGTCAAGTCTACCTCTTTTAACTGGTATGATTGTCTTCGCACACATGGAATCATTGTCATATAGATGTAAACTAATTTTCAATAAACCTTACACTTTATTGATTGTCCCATCATTATCCATAGGTCATAAGGTTTGTATTTTACTATCTTCTCCTTGAATTACATTATCTTTTAAAGATGTTATCATCACTATGACAACTCTTCTAGCATTCTCACTATTACAAAAAACCTCTGCTACAATGGATTATCAAAGAAAACTTGTCCTTGTTGTGTTGGGATTGTCATATCTTCTATAGGTCTCTTTCCATATTTCTACAAATCTCATATCTTCATATAAAAAGTACTCTTCACTTCTTACTATCATTTTCTTGTTCACTTTCTATCTTTTAAGTTGTCCTAAATAGATTGTCACCATGGATCTTTGCTTGGTGAACGTCTAGAGGAATATACATGCCTTTTGTATCACCTATTATCTCATCACTATCATGATACATTTATTTATGATCACTATATTCTTCATGTAATTATATGTGCTTCTAAACTTCCTCTAGTGTCCATGTTATCTTGCAACTTGTGACCTCCTTCCTTTGTACTTTATAGATAACACATTTTCATATACAAAACAATTCTTAAAGAAGCATCCTCATCCTAATGAGCATTTTTCACTACACACATGACCTTGTAATAGTCCCTATGTTTATCATACTAATAATTTTTAATGTGCATTGTGAGGGCTATCAATTAAAATTACCAAAGGTTTCATGTTATTCCAGCTAGGTGTATACAATATTGTCACATACTTGTTAGAGTTATCATACATTAGCTAGTAATTAATTAATCTTTAATTGATTATTAGTCTAATTTATTCTCACACACTTTAGCTAAACTTAGGAATGCTTTATTAGTTGAGTTAATATTAGATCATTATGTCTCATCTCATGTGATGTTGACACTTGTCATGATCTAATCCTTTCTCATTT
>VDFB02271358.1:514471311-514530895 GCA_007258455.2 Sequoia sempervirens
ATCTCTCTCATCTCTTTAGCATGTTTTTCCTTCAACTCATTCAATTCTCTGGCAATGGCATTCCCTTTTGGAAGCATCTTTGTGATTCTTTCAACTCAACCTTTTTCTTCTTTAGATCAAAACTATGCTCTAATACTAATTTGATGTAGAGGCAGGGGAAATTTGAAAGGTTTCTAAAAGGCACAAAGCATGATCATGCTTGTTCATCCATTTGACTCAAAACTTCCTCACATGACACATGGTTCTCCAAGGGTTACAAGACACCAAAAATGCAATCAGGACACAAACCTCTTATTGGACCCCTATAACACCTTGAACATCATAAGAATTATAGGATTAAGCCAAGGAAGGTCTCCTAGAACATTGATCCTTCACTTTTCCCATCACTCACTCCCAAAGAGGCCTATTTGCTAGTAGTACCTCAAATGAAAAAATCAGGCACAACTTACCCAACAGGTGGGATCTCCAAAAAAAATATAGATTCAAGTACCCTTTATGACCTTATTAAACATATCAAGAAACCAAATGGGGTTGTTTTAAGAAGTTCAATCCAAATTTTGACTGTCATGTTGGTACAAGGAGACCTAATTATGCAAATGACTTTGTAGGCACGGGGGTTTGACACCAAAGGGATTCATAGGTCTTCCTAATGGATTCTATGGTCTTCAAAATGTCACCAAGGAGTTCACATAACCTTCCATGGTCTTGACACTTTTTGCTTCAACTTATTTTAATCAAAACACACCTACAACTAGGGTTTTGAACTGCTACATAGGAATATCAGTCCCTTCATTTGCTTCCTGCATGTGCTAACAACAACACCAAACCCTGAAACTTCATGAAATAAAAACCTACAGCTAAATTTACCATTCCACCAGGTTTCAACATTTTCTACTGGGTGGAATGGCTTTTACATCATTTTTATTGGCTTCAATACCCTAACTTAGGGTTTCAAGCGGTTTACAAACAAATTGCTCTGAAATGATTCAAAAATGATGAAATTTCCTTTGAACAATTGCATCAGGAAGTTAACTCAAATTTTCATCACAAAAAATAAATTTCACAACATGAAGGTATTGTACAGACTCGTACAATGCCTGAAAATAGAGTAAAACGTTGGAAATGTAGAAAATTGGAAAACTTATTTATTGCAACTCACACAAAAATATTTCAACAACCTTTTCTTTGGCATCCCAAAGCCTATTAATCCTCCACACAATAGTTACAAACCAAAATTTGAATGCCAACCAACTTCTTACATCAATTTTACCCTTTTGACCCTTCATTTCCCATTTTTTTGCAATTTTTGCAACATGACAACTTTTGCAAAATTAACAACATTTGACAACTTAACCACCTATCACTCATAGCGACCAAAACTGACTTCTAAAACATGAGACATGGTTTTAAATGACCTTATTACAAAAAAAATCATGATTTAAACACAAAAAAACCACATTAGACTCCTCTATGCATCATGAAGGCTTATGGTGCCCTGCACCATCATATAAAAAGTTATGGTAGTAATTAATACAACTGTATTTATCCCTAGAAGTACAATACAATTTTTGAAGTCTATTGTATGTAAAAACTCAAAAGATTCAAATGAATTCAATGTATAGTGTATAAAAATATATGTAATGATTGTCAAAATTTGAAGAATCTTGTACAATTTAAGAATATTGATCATTCAATGGAAGTTATTTGGAAGATATTTGAATATGAGAAATACTCAACGAAGTCAGGAGTTGAGTCCAAAAAAATTGTTCTAAAAGAAAGTGAGTTGTATTACAATGAGTTTATGAATAAATTTCACAATATATATATATCCACATATCCAACATTATCATGGTGCAAGATGGAAATCCAAGAAATTTCGTGACTCAAATAATTTCTTTCCATCGGGTTATATTCTCTCTATTGTAGATTTCTTTGAGAACTATACCTTCATTCCTCAAACTTATATTATAAGTCAATATTATCATTCAAAGCAAGTTACAATCTTTGTACAAATTTGTTATAGGAATACCAAGTTACAAGTGGATGGCGTAGAAAGTAGCAAAAATGAACGAACTATCATCTAGGAGGTTCATTTTTATATTAGTGATGATACAGATCATGATAGAAGCTATGTAGCCCATTGTTTCAAAATGTTTTTTAAAGATTTGAGATGATGTAACATAAATGCTTTACAACATTGGATTTGGTCTTATGGATGTGATGGTAAGTGTTGATTTATTTATTTTAATTATAATTAAATTTATAATTTTAAGACTTGAATTGTTCAGTTACTTATATACATATAGTTTTTTTAACTAATTTTGTTTGAATGGAATTGTTTATAACTTCATAGGACAATTTAAGTTTGCAAAAGATTTTAATTGGTTAAGCCAAAAACATGCTAGATGTAACATAAAGTTTTTGTGTAATTTTTATGAGAGTGGACATGGAAAAGGAGAGCATGATGAAGTAGGAGCATGTGTGAAGTGTGCACTTCACCAACATGAACTTGCAAGTAACACCATACAGAATAAAATTTAAATTTATTGAAAACTTCTAATTATGTACTTCTTGCCTTGTGATGATTTATTCATATAACCTCTCTCAACAGTTCCATTATTTTTTAAATTATTACCTCTTATGGGAACTTCACCAACATGAACTTGCAGATAACACCATACGAAATGCAAATGAATTGTTGAATGGTGCAAAAGTAATTTTAGTGCTCGTGAATCAATATACAACAAACACTATTTTTGGGATGTTAAGGGTACACTGAATTTGTTATTTTGAAAAAAAATATTTAAATTGAAGTACATGAATTGAATTTGAATACACTTATTTATTGAATGCTTGAAATTTAAATAAAAAATTCATATTTACAGATATTGATCGATAAAATCCTTATAAATGTCAAACAGTTAATGCTATTAGAAGTTTGCATCAAGTCATGACTACAAGACATAGCATGCCTCTTGTTATTTATGTGAGAGAAAAATCATATTTTTGTGTTGATTATATTGAGAGCAATGCAAATATTCTACAATATGAGAATATTAGAGATGGATATGTTTCTTAATGGAAAATGAAATAATCAGTATTGATGCCTCCTTTTGAAGATAATGACATTGTAGATGTCTATGATCCTCTATATTCAACTGATTAGGAATGTGTATTTGATTTAGTTGTTACATGTAAATTTCAAATATAAATTTAAATTAAATTTTAACTTAGAATTAAATTATATTCTACCTAAGTTGAGTGATTATAAATATTTGAATAATTTTTTGAAACTCTAATGATAATGTATGTTTACTTGTGGTGTACAAGAGACATTTTTGTTGCAATTATAGATCCTAACAATACATAAGGTGTATATTACTATCTACTAAGATGTATGCAACCAAAATGCAAATTATCATAATCAATGATTGATGGTGATTGAAAAGAGTATCCTACTAGATCAATCATTTTTTTTGGTACGTAAATATAATTTTATTAATATAAAAAAATTCCATTACATCATGCCCTCTTAGTGGCCATTTCTAAGCAAGAGACCCATACATTCATTGTTCATAGAAAACTAACCCCATTTCCAACCTCATGAGACACCAAAATGGATAAGCCCAGACCATGTGAAATTGGTAGCTCAACCAACAAAATCGTGATACTGCTACCGAACATAAGACACAAACCACCCAACCCGATTACCAAGCAAAACATATAGACCCATGAGATATAGATTTTATGTTTACCACCCTGGACATGGCACCACCAAAAAAATACCATCGTATCAACAACCCAAATACCACCACGAATGTGCCACCCTCAAAACCACCATCCCTCGCCACCCAATCGAACCCAAACAGGAATCACCCACCAAGGAAGACAACACCTAGCAAAAAAACCTTTTATTTTTTAGGATGCTCGTCGACGAACCCGTCACTCATCCAGATCCACACCTTCCACCACTAGATATTCATGAAAGTGCCACCTCCAGTCCACTCCACTCACAAGTTCCAGGTAGAGGCGATGCTTCATGAAAATGAGACCACACCTCACACGATTCCTATGTTCCTGCAGTGCTTCTCCTTTTAGGTCTAGGAGGAATGGGTAGATCGCCTGACCACAACCCCAGGAATTGAGGTTGTGTGCATGTCCCTTAGACATGGGAACCCAACACCCAACTTCGCTATTACTCACATCCTCCACACCCTCTAGAAGGTTTCCCATCACTAGCTTACAAGCCATCAAGAGCGTCGCCGCCTTAGGGACTTCAAGATCCAACAACACCACCATGAAGTAGGTCGCTATGTCCGCATTGGTGCGATACCACTTAGCCAACAAAATGTACTCCATTCCCAACAAAAGTTGCACAACCTCCAGGACCAGAGGATACCAATCCTTGAAGACCAAATTCAGTCTTCCATAGCGGATTTTTCCAAAGAATTCCCAAAGATTACGTGAAACCTTAAGGCATACAGGTGTTTCCATCTTCTCAGATAGCTAAAATCTCCAAAATGCAAGGGTTTTAAAGATGAGCATCACCCACAATACATGTGTTGAAGCCGTTGCAACTCATTGCCATAGCCACTAACATTAATGCCCCTTACACTCACCGTCCTTCCATCGATACTAGGATCACCACACATCAACAAAAATGTCAAATTGTGCAGACGAAATGACCAACCTGACATCCTTGGATGACATCCACTGATCTTTACTAGATCAGTCATTTTTGAAGGCACATATTATTAACAAATAAAGATAGATAAAAATGGTATTAGATATATTGATTATTTGCTAGGACAAAAGGTTCTACATTATAGTGACTTAATTATAGCAACAAGATTAAATTTGGAAACTTTACAAAAAAGAGAGGATGTGGCCAAAAAAAGTGGAGGTTATCTATTGAAGATCATGAAAAGATTTTAGAGAAAATAAAAGATAGAGAGGATCCAAATTATATGTATCAAGAGATTTAAGTTAATTATGTATATTTTCTAAGACCATATATACATGTTGTAACATTTGGGCAGGTACTTTAAAATATTTTATTATGTAAGAATTCAAATAATTTCATTCCATTAATTAAAAAAGTATTTTGTATTTTTTACATTTTATGTTTATAAATTACTTTAAATGGTTTCTTAGGTAGTAGTTGAATTTTATATGTAGATGTGCATGCCATGTGTATTTGATTATTCTTTTGTTCACACAACTAGTTATTTATAATTGATTGCAAATTTCTTTGTGTGGTTAGTTTGAGAACATTTATATTTTATATTATGAAACTTAGAATTTAGTTTTTAATAATACTTTATGGTTTTGATTCCTTTGAAGATCACAAGTTATCTTTGTAGCATTGTGATTATATTTGGCTAAGAAAAGATTAGTTTAATTGAGATCTCTCTACTTATGTATTGTGTCATTCCAATAGAAATTCAATAATATAATTATAAACCTTATCCATTTCTTATGTGTCATATTTGTATGCTTTAAAAAATAGACAAATTAGTATGTTAGGAAAAAACATCAAAGGTGTATAGATTTACTAGCTATACCAAAACTATAATATTTATAATACTGGACTAAGGATCACATATGAATATTCAACATTACCTAATTTAGACCTTGAATTCTATATAAAGATTTGGTTTATCAACTATTCTCATATAACTTATGGGATGAGGCATATTATTGGTACATTATTACATTCGCTAGAATTCCATTTCATAATGGGATTATTTGGACTTGTATCTTTCTTTTAAAGAATTCAATTTCTATTAATTGATGGTGTAACCTTATATCATTAATTTATCTACATAAAGAGGAGAGATAATTTAAAATATCCAATAAATTTCTAAGTGAAATATTTCATAAAGAATGCATCAACTTATAAGTTGAGTTATTTATCCATATCAATTAATTGTATTTGAATTTAATCAACATTAGTAGAAGTTATGCCTACACATTTATTTAAAATATTAGTCATATCCACACAAAACAAAGATATATGAACCACACCATATATACAATCAACATGAAATATGCATAAGTAATATCATATAATCCCATCTAGTTGTAAATCATCAACTACTAAAATAATCTAGATGATAATTAGGTGCATAATTAAAATTAATTCATATTTAATCACATTAAATTAGTAATGTTTTTTATTATGGGTAAAGCAGGTTTTGAAGGGACCCAAAACCATTTACAAAAAGAGGTGTAGCAAAAACATACGAGAAAAACCAGTAGCCAAAAACTAGCAAAATATTAGCAGGACAAAAACAACAAAAAACAACAAACAAAAGCCTATTGTAAGTCCTTCAAATTCTTGGTAGCTTCTAGGTCCTTAGAAATAATATGCTCGTGCATATCCATGACCTCAAAAATATCTTTATCTGTAATCAAAGGCTTCTTGGATTGACTCATCGTGTGGGTACTAGGACCAACAACAATAGTAATCTATTTTCATTTCAACAAGCTACTATCAACAACAACAACTTCCTTTCCCTGGGAAGACTCCTCATCAACCTTCCATTTCTTGGTCTTTTCATTCAACAAAATAAGATATTTTGTATTGTTCAAGATCAGATCCATATTTGCATATGCCACCACAGTCTTTTCTTCCAACACAAAGATACGGTTTTCATGTTCCTTCTTCATTTCCATCACATCTTTAGTAACATCCTAAAGGAGAGATATCATCTTATTTAATTCCTAATTGTTTTGAGATGTAACCTTTTGAGATTTCTTATCCTCCTTATTCAATAGAGACTAGACTTTGACATTGACCTAGTTAGTCTTTATAAAGAACCATTTGAAGAGTCTAAACTGAGTAACCGACCCCTGTTCAGTCAAACCCAAGATATCAACAATCTTATCCTTATTACAATTAAAGCAATTCAAATCCTTAGAAAAATCATCAGAAGAAGATCCTTGCTCATCCTCCATAATTTCTTTTCCTTTTTCCTTATCATAGTCCTCTGCATATAAATCCATCAAATTAATGGGTGTGAAATCCTCCTTCACCATTGTCAAGGGTTGATCCTTGACGACGAGAGACTTCACTTTCTCAATATCCTCACCTTTAGTGGAACCAGACAATTTCTTTTTCTTAGCAAAAGAGAGACTTTGCTTCCCCTTATCCTTATCACCCTCACCACCATTTTTACCAAGCTTTTTCCCTTTTCAAACATGTGAGGGCTCCTCAAAATCCAACCCACCAGAGCCCTGAATAAACTTCAATGTTTTTTTCTAAGAAGCTAGCAAAACCTCCTCTTCCTCCATGTCAGTATGGGAGCCTCCAAACCAGGAGGGCTAAGGCCTTCTCTCAGAAAACTTGGAACAAAATCAGGGGGAGGTTTTCAAAAAACCTCCATGGAATCTCCCTCAAAACCCCCTTCCTCACCTTCAACATCTTCCATCTCTTTACCTGTCTCATACCCTAAGGGTTTCCTACCACCCTTCCCCTTAGTCTTTGTCGGGACATCAAAAACTAAGAAAGTCTTACCATATTCCATAATTAAGAGAATGAGCCCTTCATGGAAGACATGACTCAAAGGGCTCTTCCTATGGTCCTTTATTCCATTCTCCAAAGATAGCAACAAATAATAGGGAAAAGAAACAATCCGGTTGTGTCTAAAATGATTTAACAAAACAAAGTGATGACTGTATAGAGCTGAGAATCTACCATCGAGAGAGAGACAACTCATAAGAATCTCAGTCATATCAACCCAAATAGGATTAATAGTGGTTTTGTCATACCCACCACATGCCAGCTTGACTAGATTCTCGTGTTCTTTGTCTTTGAAGAAAATCTTCATGGAAGAATTAGAGACCTTCCTATCTCTAAAAAATTTCCTACAAGAAGTGGGTAAACTAGTAATCATGTCGATGAAGTCCTCCGTAATCTGGAACTCCAAACCATACACCTTCAAAACCCTATCCTTCCAACCCACAACAAAGACATTGGAAACCTGGGAAAAAAACCCATGTAATTTTTCCAAATAAGGGGTGACCCTTCCTTTTTCAAGGATCTCCCAAACCTTCACATTCTTCCTTATATCTTCACAGGAAGTAGGTTCTAATCTCTATCTATCACCCCCCATAATCGTAGAGAAGCATCTCAGAGACAATGAGCCAATGATAATCCATAAGAGGATGAACCCAAACAAACTCAAAATCCAAGGATAAGAGCCCAAATTACAACCCAAAATATGTGTGGAACTAGTTTTGAAAAGACTAGTCATTATATTCTTTAAATTCCAAACCAAATCCAATCTTCCAACGTCCTTAACAATCATATCAATTAAATCCAAGGGAACCCTTTAACATTCATCATGAAGTACTTTCTCCCCAAAAAAAACATTAACCAAAATAAACCCCCCTTACAACCCTTGTAATTCATGATTTAAGATATTGATAGCTTGAAAGGGGGGTCATTAAGACCCCATTCCCTAGGAAGGATTTCACCCCCTATATTGGCGAAATAGTTAGCAAGCATATTTCCTTCATAAAAAATATGAGATGAAACAAGAATCAAAAGAACTAATAATAGAGATGGAGTCTCTAATAATACTTTTAATAGTCTAGCCAGGAGTTTGGTTTTCCTTAAGGTAGTTGATAATGTTCAAAGAATCACCCACCAACCATACTTTCTTAAACCCTTTTGAATGAGAGAGTTTCAAACCATGATAGGCCGCAAAAGCTTCCACGAAGTGGTTTGTCTAGGTTCCCAATGGGAGGGCCGCCATGGAAAAAATCCTACCATTAGAATCTTTAATCACTCCCCCACAACTAGAAGATCCTATATTTTCTTTAGTAGCACCATCAAAATTGACCTTGACCCAATCCTTGAGAGGAGCATGCTAGAAAAAAATTCTTGAAATTTTTTAGCTTTCATAATCAGATTATAAATATCAAAGGGGAGATTCCAATGTTGAGCAACTTTAAAATCATAGTTAGAAACAAAAACATGTGACCCAACATGCCTGATATCAAATACAACAGACAAAAAATTATTCTTGATGGAAGAATAAATTTTGAAGAACACACACTGAGGAAGGGAAGAGTTTCAAAAGATCTTGTTATTTCTTTCAAGCCAAACTCCCCAAGCCACATGAGGCATAATAAAAGACCACAACAAAGAAAGAGAAGGATTAGAGGAGGGGGAAATCCATTGGGCCCAAAAATCCCCAAAGGACGAGGGGAAAACCTAACATAAGTTCCATAGAGATAAAACATGCTCTGAGATAACATTCACATAGCTGCACCCCACCAAGAGATGAAAAGCATCCTCAGAATTTACTTCACATAAGAAACATCTATTAATCATAACAAAACCCCTCTTCCACAAGTTATCAATAGTAAGCACCTTATTTTGGATTAATAACTAGAAAAAATATTGATCTTGGGGATCAATTTGGAGTTCCACAAGGATGCCTAGAAAGGGTGAGGACCAGGAGGATAAAATTGTCGGGAGAAGGCAGAAGTAATAGAAAAAATTCCATTAGTAGAGAAATTCCACACTAGAATATGGAACAAAGCAAGAAACTTTTGAAGAACATCAAGACCTAGATGAGAAATCAATAGATTCTTCCAAGAACCATCAATAATATAATCGACAACATAGTTGCCAAAAGAATGAATACAAAGGTCCCTAAAAGGATGTGCCCAAAGCACATCTTTCAAGGGCCCACTCCCGATCCACCAATCATCCCAAAAAAGAATATGGTGACCATTTCCCAAGGACCATCTTAGCCCCTTAGTAATTAAAAATATGGATTTCATTAGTAATGTTAAACTAGATAAAATAATCATTTTTAGCATAATGTTAGTAAAAATAGTGAAGATAATTCAACACCTATATGAGTTTAAAGATATAAGAATAATAATATCTATATGCATGTTAACCAAACATTGTAAATGACAACTAATACTAAAATTTAATAGCATGAACAAAGTCACATATGTTTGTAGCCTTACAATGATAAAATATATTTTGTAATTATAACCATGATACTAAACGTTGCATGGATTTGAAGTATAAGATATAATATGTGATTGATAATAATATGATACATGCAGAGGGTGTTAATGATGGATGCAATCATCTGATGGCTCCTCCTAATAAAAAATTAAAAAATAATTCGAATCCTTTTCCTTGTCATGATCAAGCTAATAATGTAGATTTATTTGGGAATGATGATGATATAATAAGAATGATATTAGTGATATTTATATTGAAATTCCTTTAAATATTTATGAATGACATGTATTTCTATTTATCTTTTTACATGAATTCAACATATATTTTTGAATAACATTTATATTATATCTAGACCATTATAAATTATGAACCATAAAACCTATAAAACATATATAATTTACATATTCATAAAGCATATAAAACATGGACCATATATATATAATACAAATGAGATCTAATATGTTATAGTGTGTGCATAAAATTTAAAACCTCATAAATAAAAAATCTTCACATGTATAAAATATAAGTGTATTTAACATGTGTGCATAAAACATAAAATAATAATAAGAACATTTATAAGGATACAATGAACTCATAAAACATAAATACAAATGTATATAATGTATGTGCACATGTAAAATGACTAAAAAATTAGGACATCTAATATGTCTATGAATAGATGAATCAACCTCACTTTGTGTCAAGCCCTATCCTAAACCTACACAAGAAAGTACATGTAACCAAACACATGAAATTAAATATGTATACATACGTGTATGTATGCATATATAAATAATATAAATTACAAAATTTAATTTTAAATGTATATACTTGAGGCAAATTTAAAATTACCTGGCATCCAGGGTTTGCAACATGTAAAGGATGTTGCATAGGACTTTGAAGAGAAGTATGTACTGATCTTGGAACCTATATATATATGTATGTATGTATGTATGTATGTATGTATGTATGTATGTATGTATGTATACAAAGTTAGAAAATTTGTACTTCCAATGTGTAACTATAATTTACTATAAAACATACATGTACTAAAATGAGCTCTCGACCTAATTTTTAAATACCTCATTATGATGTATAAGATCACTAGCATACTAGAAATCTTCAAAGCCTAGCAAAATATTATCATACTCCTAAATTTTTATATTTGATTTCAATCAAGAGTTAGAACTTGAACATGTGATCTAGTTTAAAGTCAATTTTAAAATATACATGTGAATTTTTTGAACGCAATATATATAAATTATTTGTACCTACATTGTAGTTTGGAGGACTCTGCCAATGCCATTGATCTCAAAAGAATGTATGGACATGGAGACACTTGTATATATTACAATGTCGGTGCAAAAAAGAAGCATGCTATATGTGTCTCCTCTAAAATCAGGTGCAATAACCTCAACCTGATATGAGACATGTTGAGGGGGGAAGGTTGCACGATCAATTTGAATATGGTGAAGGGATGTAAGATGAACTAGAACATCTTGATGTCCCCCTATACATTGTGAATTTGTCTCACCCTAGATCCTCTACCTAGAAAATAATCATCTAATACCACCTATATGGATCCCATGCTCATCATTAATAAATTGGTACAATCCTAATAAATTTTTGGTGAAGCATGCACACAAATTACACAAAGAATCGACCTCACTCATTTGTGCAACATCATATGGTAATGGTAAATCAACACAAACATATGGATCATAACTACTAGATGTAGCATTTGTGGGAGGAATGTTAATATGTGGATGTAATAAATATCTACTAATACGATTAGATGACATTTGATCAACCTAAGTAGCAATAGTGGCAATACTATAAAAAATGTAACATCTAGAAGGGGTGACTGTTAGAATTGTTATTGCTGCTAGTTCCAAACATTTTAGAAAAACTAAAAGGTTTGGACCAGCTAATTCTCTCTTTTTGATAGGTGATGGAAATTTTGGTCATCTAAATTGGGGTTTTTCAACAAACCTCCCTCTCCCTTGTCCAACATGTGCAAGAAAATATGTATAATCGTCATCTAGCTGTAAATAAAACTTGATATATAATTGTTTAAAAAATAGAGTGGAAAATCATCATTATGAGGCCATATATGATGTGCTTCCAACCATCTAGGGTAAATAAAAGGATCCACAAGCTGGTTTGCACACCTAGTGATGGCATACCCTCTTACTCTATCTCATCTTTGATAAATTGGGAACATGCTATGAACACTATCTAATGAAACTTGCATGGAAATGGATGACCCACTACCAATCCTAGAAAGAGAAAGATACAACTACTCAACACTAATATCATCATAGGGATTGTATGATCAAATAACTCCAATCATATGTGTAATCTCATCCTTAATAGTAGTTCGAACATGTCTCTATTTGACAGATTTGGGGTGTTATGTATTGTTTTCTCTAAACATCTCAAGGAAACATCAAATCTCTTAATGGTGTCAACATATAGAGTAGATCTAGAATTATTTTTCTCATAAGGCTAATTAAACTGATGAGAAGTATGATCATCTCGATGAAAAGTATGATCAACCATATGTAGAAATAAATCTACATAATTAAAACCAAAAAATTAGATTTAATTTTGTAACTAAAACATTTTTGATATATACAAGTTCAACTTTAAAACCTTTAAATAATATTTCAATTTATTCATGTACATTCAATCATCATACATAACAACTCAAGATTCATACATGAAATTGAAATATTGACCTTAACTTTTTTTAAAATTTGGATGAGAGATCTAATATGGAAATCCACTATAAAGTGAATTTGAGGATGGAAGTCTGGTAGTTAATCATGTCAAATTTAAAAAATAAGTGTTAACTTTTTTTGCTACTAGCCCAAATAGGTAGTGTTGTTTATATTTTTTAAAGTGAAAAGAGGGTACATTTTAAATCTTCTATGTCACATTCATGTGCATAAACAAAATCAGAAGACTACAATACTACATTTTATTATGCAAATGCATATAACATAGAAGAGAATGCACAATCTTTTCAAAATTATAGTCTTTATTGATAATATAAAAGTACGATGTCCCACACAAGCCATGGGATTGATTGTATGAATGCATAT
This sequence comes from Sequoia sempervirens, assembly GCA_007258455.2. Taxonomy (NCBI): domain Eukaryota; kingdom Viridiplantae; phylum Streptophyta; class Pinopsida; order Cupressales; family Cupressaceae; genus Sequoia; species Sequoia sempervirens. The sequence continues at coordinate 514,484,416 of VDFB02271358.1, forward strand.
CATGGAAAACATTATACATTTATAGATGCAAAAGGAAAAGAATGCACATAAAGTGAAAGGGGATCCATCATTGCCTGAATGATGAATCCTGGTTGCTTTGTTCTGCTCCATCTTCGTTCCCTCTCACTTGTCCTGCTTGCTCTCCTTGCTGCTCCTAGGTTCCTTGCATTTGAAATGAAAGTGTTGTTAGAGCAATGAAGGATCACAAGAAAAAAATGTGTGCATACATCTATAAGCATATAATATGATCCTCATGTGCATTCAAATATCCAAGCATATCATAAATTTCTAGGAAAACACAAGTGTAATCAAACACACCTATCATATGCTTGATTTTATCTAACATGTTTGCTTCTTGTGCAGGTACAGGTGAAATCCTTGTTACTATTTTGTTTCATTTGATTACAACATGTGGGATAAAATGTGGCTCCCACAAGGGTTGAGCCCAACATGCTACCTTCTTGTTTCATCAAAGAAGGATATTGGATCACCTGGAACCTTTGAAGACAAGTTTCAAAACCATGGTGATATTGTTAAAACATGAATACCTTATTAATAAAGGCTCTCTCCTATTAACAAGGGTACTCCATTACCAACATGAGCATGATATGAAAGTTGGTCAACAAAAGTTCCATGATGGTTTTATTAAGTTCGGTGAGTACTAACTGTGCATAAGGGAGTACAATCATTAATTAAAATGTTGTCAATTTGAGAGTCATGAAAGATAAAACATTCACATGATAAGGCAGTGACAAGTTCCTCTAAAAATGCAATAGCAATGATAAGTTATTTTGACATGACATGATACTTAAAGGACTGTCATGGATACCAAGGAGCAACAATGAAAATCATCAATATTAATGTACACTATTACTGTTAGATTGAGCACAAGCACAAGGAATTTTGAAGTATAATGACATTTTTTCCTATTGAGCTGGAGCTTTGTATTTGCACAAAAATATTTTTTGTTCTATGTTTTCGAAAGGAGAGAATGAAGACAAATAGAAATCTACAAATGTCAAGTGTTGAAGGATAAATCATTAGAAAGCAAGAACATATTCATGAAAGCACAATTTATAGTGGACAAAGTTAAAATATGATAACAATTTATCCTATGTGATAAGGTTTGTAGAACAACCAAGAAGGCAGTTTGTTTTGCTCACAGAGACAATGTCAAGTATCATAGTTGTTAGAAATGGCAGTGCAAGAGGAGTAAAGGAGATAATTTAAGATGTGACAGTGTTCAATGATATCAAGAGATCTTTGTCACAACCAACTAAGGGGTTTTGAAATATACTGTCAGTTTGTTCCTCATTATATATTCAATGTGTGCCAATGGCAAGCCATACAAACATTCAGTTCTTTCTTATTTTGGCTAAAAGCATATGCCAATATTGTTATGGATTGAATTTGATTCAATTGATGCCATACAACCCAAGGGATTTATTGTCTTAATCTAGTCAAACAGTGTATATGGGAAAACCTTTGGCAGTTTGAAGAGGTTATTAAAGAGTGCCATATCCTTGTGACAGTGGAAAATACACTAAGTGAACAATGATAGTAAATGGATAGCAGAGCTTAAGGAGGGTCCTTGAAACAAGTCATACATTCATAATTGTAAATCCTAATGTAAATTAGGTTGACAAGAGGACAATGGATATAAAGCAATAAAGAGGACAATTTAAAGATCATTGATTCCAAAATATGTAATAGGATACAACCTCTAATGTTTAATGCAAAGAACAAATTCAAAGTAAGATGTGACCATTGTGTGGGTTTCTGGAGAAGGAGAATGTGAAAATTCAATGGACCCAGAATAAAGAAAACTTTCATAGGATTCCTTTCATGTCTTTTAAAGAAATAGAGAAACATTAAAATGAAACCCTCAATACAAGATAAAGAGGCTAGAATGCCCACATGGGTCAGAATCCTCGTATTACTTGTAGTAGTGTTTATGCACAAAAAAAAATGGTGAAAACATTTTTAGAATAGCTACAAGAAACATAACTTATAAACCCTCGAGCTAGGGTTTCAAAACAAGTGAAACTACATATTTTCATGAAATACAAAGGAATCCCTAGCATCTATCAAAATACAGAAGGAAACCAAGCATAAAAAAAACCCAAAAGGTAAATAAAGTACAGAGCTAGGGGTAAGTGGAGAACATATTTTATGGGTACCTATAGAAAACATAAACCCTAACATCCATGGAGTGAAAGGCCGAGCCATGAAACACATAGGTTAAGTAAATGTTCAAAGAAATGCAAACGCTGCAACCTATACAGGAGAAAACAACAGGAAAAGAAAGCTCTCATTTTCATTTTTGCTATTATAGAAAATAATGAATAGAGGCGCGGGTTTCTTTTGGATAACCCAAGACTAGTAAAATGTAAAATTATTGCAATAAAGGGTCTATGGCAGTGGCAAAAAAAAATCATCATTTTTATTCACAATGCATGAAATATTCAGGAAGATGTAGGGCTCGAGGCTTACCTAAGTGTTGCTTGTTTTTGTTCTTCAAAACCCGTGTGTGAAATGCTTTCCATAGTTCAAGATGGAGGTCTCCATGGTGGCCAAGAGATGAAGAAGTCAATAGAAAAATGAAGCACATGAAAATGCATTAGAAAAATCTACAGGTGCCACGACCTAAAAGGCCTAGAAATCAATAAAAATGGAGCTTATTACTTAGTGTTGTTTTCAAAAACAACTTACCAGCTTTTCTTTGAGAAAATCAAAAAGGAAATGCAAAGGAAAATCCCCTCTAAGTTTGGAAAAAATCTTCCATGAATGAAGCTATGTGGAAACCCTATGGTGTTGGCGGCTTCCTCCAGAAGCATTGAGGGAAAATGAAATGAATGATTTTCATTTTTCCTATCTTTTGTTGTTAGGGTTCATAACCCTATCATGTCGATAACTCAAATGGAATTTTTGCCATATTTTTAAAAAATATATATGTTGATTAATATACTCGTGGGCTAAGACTTTGAGTCTCATGCCATGTATTTAGGAGTCTTTAAGACTTACTCGTTTGCTTCTGGTTTTCTCATAATGGTTGACCCTTGTTATTATTTTTGCATTGATTTATAAATGAAAAGCATTTGATTAAGTGATGTTGTTGTAAATCATTTTAATCAAAGTGTTATTTTTAATGCAAAAATGAAGTTTATGCTTCATAAATGACTTGAGGAGGTTTATAGTTGAGTCTTCATGAATTTCAGGAATATAGGGGTCATTGATGCAGTTGAGAAAACATGTGAAGAGTATATATGAGCCTTTTCTCACTTTGTTGGAGGTTCTGAGAGCATCTAGGGGGTGGTTTTGCATGCCTTAATGCTTGGTATGGTAAAACTTAGCCCTTTTTACACATGGGAGCTCTTTTGGAGGGAATCTAGTTGCTACATTTTTGCTTACTGGGGGAATCCGAACCTAATCAATTTTTAGTTCCTCTTTTGGTGGGTTTTTGGAGGGAGTGGTGAGTTATAGTCACTTGGTTGACTCATTTGGAGGGAGTTATTATTATGCATTTTTACTTAGTGACTTTTTAGTCCTTTGGTAGATTAGAGCATACTTTGCAACTCAGTTTTGGATATGAAATTCAGTAAAGACCTTGGATAACAGGGATTTGAAGTTTTTTCCATCTTTTTCGTTGTTTTATTGTGTGCACTATTGATTTGATCAAGCTATTTGTGAGGTATCATCTATTTCCTTATAGCTTTGTCTCATGTTTAGAACCCTTATGCAAAAAGGTCTATTATCGCAAGTTATAATCTATGTCAAAAATGCTAGTTGCTCTTAGTTGTGAAGTCTTCTTCCTCCTAAGAGTCTAGCATTATGACCTCTTTATAAAATACTAATGCAAGATATACAAAAGTAAGTTGTGCAAGTTTGTTTTAGTCATTGTGAGAAAGTGGATGTAATCAGAGTTTCAAGTCCAAGTAATGTTTAGGTGCATCACCATAGGAGTAGTTTTTCAGTTTATGTTATCTTCTTCTACCCTTTTCTTCTACAAGTTCAGTAGATTATTTTTAGGTGAGTACCAAAGGAAGCCAACCTTCTCTGGAGGTTTGATCTCATATAAGGAACCCACACCTTGGGATCATTCTAATGTTTCACTGAGTGGTTGAACAAGGTTCAACAAAGGGTGCACATTTAGGTGATAACAATAAACATTGGAATATTGATGCAGAGTAGGGTGGGTGAATACAAACTCAATCAATCAACCCTTTTCCAAAGTCTTAACTCCTCAAATAGAATAACTTTCCTCACAATTTTCCACTATGCCTTGTAGGACAACAAATTGACTTTTTCCAACATAATTTATAGAGAAAGCCTCAAACCCAAAAAATAATCACCATTTAGGATACCCTTGTTTACATTTGAAAACATATCAAAATTGCAGGTATGACTACTTTGTAACAACACCTTCAAAAATCTACTACTATGCTTGACAATAGGCCTAATTAGGCTTGTTTGCATAGTTCACCATAAGGTTTTTGATTTCCAGGCTTCCAATATTCAAAAAAAGACTCCAAACATGTCAAATTGTGTCTTCCTAATCATTTCCAAGCATTACAAACACCTTCCAAAGAGTTTCTCTACAAACCCTAACCTCTATACAACTTAATTGCCCAAAACATGAGGTTTTCAGCCTAGGGAATCCACAAATTGTCACTAATCTTCCTTCCCTACTCCTACAAACATCAAAAACACACAAAAAAACCTACCTAACTCCATTCCACTATCTCTCAGGCCTTTTCATCAGTGGAATGGCTCAAAAATCCATTTTCTTCACTCAAAACACTAAAACCTACGGTTTTTGAACCAATTTGAGAAAATCTGCTCTAAAAGGCTCAAAACTTGATGAAAACCAATGAAAAAAAAACCAAAAGGAAGATAACTCAACAATTCATCAATTCAAATAGGATTTAAATCATGGCTAAGTTGTATGGAACCGTACACAGTCTTGGAGCAGCAAAATAACGTTCAGATTTTGCAAAAACAGAGTTAGTTTCTATTGCTTTTCTTCAAAATACAATCCACCAACCTTTGTCTCGACCATATCAATATTTTTAAACATTTTCCAAATGGTTTCTAATTGACTTTAAAATTACAACTATCCAAATTCATTCAATTACAATCGGTGACCTTTCAAATTCCCTTTTTTTGCATTTTGACAACATTAGCAACATTTACAAAATTGACAACTTATCCCACTTGACACACCAAACCACCTAATAACCTATATGGAATCCAAAAATATAACAAATGGTCTTAAAATACCTTATTGCAAACAAACATGTCTTAACCAATATCAAATTCTAACACTTATCAACTTTTCATATTAAGACCTATGGTGCCCTGCACCATACTCCCTGGACAAAAGAGACTCAAGTCCCCTTGAGGACAGTGTTGTATCAATAAATTCAGGCTTGATCAAGTCTCTCTCTGATCTCCAAGTGAAATCCTCATTTGGAAACCCCTTCCAATGAACCAAATACTGAAAATTAGCATTATTCTTTGTGTTCTTGAACTCTTTGTCACCTAAGATATGCTCCAACTGTAGAGGGCTACTTGATGGATGATCCTTGACCTGCTCTTCACTTGAAGTTGTTTTTGAACCTACCTCTTTACCTATTACCAAACCTCCTCCATTCTTGTAATGAACTTCTTTCTTCTTCACTTTAGGTCCATGATTGAACTTATCCACATTCCTTTGTAGTTTCTCCTTGACCTCTTTGCCTTTGTTTCCCATCTCTTCCATTTGATGTTCTTCCCTTAGGACTGTTGCTTGATCATGAATACTAACTTTTGGTCTGAAAGAAATGGAATGGCCAATTTCCTCTTGTGAAATCAATGAATGAAGCACTTCTCCTACCATCATAACAACATGCTTCTTAAGCCAATCTTGAATCTCCAAAATCAATTCATCCTTGACCTTCAACTCAATATCATTTCCTTCCAAAATCAAATCATTCTCCATGTATGTTGTCATAATGTTTTCAGGTTTAGAAGTGGTTGCAAGCTCCATGTGCTTTTCTTCCTCTACCTTTATGAACTCCTTCCTACACACCATCATCACATTAGCTTTCATGGTTTGTCCTTTATCCTCCTCTTTCAATGATGTCAAGGTATAGGAAACCCCATCTTTTTCTATCTCATTGGTATTCATCCTTCCATCATACGTATCATGCCTATCAAATTTCCAAGGCCTCCCTAGCAGCAAATGGCATACATCCATAGGTAATATGTCACATAAAATTATGTCCTTATACCCTCCTATATTGAACTCCACCCAAATTTTTTCATTTACCAAAACATATTGACCCTCATTCAACCAAGAAGCTTTATAAGGAGTATTATGTGGCATTCTAGGCAACTTGAGTTTTTCAACCATTTCAACTGAAACCATGTTATCTATACTTCCTGAATCAATTACAAATTTACAAACCTTACCCATACACTTACAAGTCTTGAAGAGAGTCTTCCTTGTGGTGTCTCCTTCTCTATTGATGTTTTGATGAGAGGTATTCTTACCATAAGCGATTCACCAACTTTTGGAGAAGCGTGTTGTGATGGAGAGTTTACACTCTCATTATCATCTTCTTGCACCAATTGAGCTCTTCTTTCTCCTCCACGTGATCTTGCTCTGCATCAAATAAAAAAATTAATAAGGATTATTAAGGATCCACCTATGAAAGGACAATCTACATCAACAATGATCTTCTAATGATGACCATTTGGAAAATAATCTAGTGTTTTAGAAGGAGCCATGCATTTTAGCTTAAAAAATATTTGACCCAATGTAAACTATAGAATTTAAATATTTAACCAATCCTAAGATTTAAATTTATATATTTTATGAAGGCTTTGAACCCTAAAATTTCTATAATAATTTAGATCTAGGTATTCAAACTATTCTTATATCATATGATCTACCCATTAATATTGAGTAAGTCTCATAACCATGGGAAGGATATCCCATTTCACATACAAAATCTATCTTGTCTAGGAAGCACATATATTGAAGTTGTTTGAACTAGGAAATAACCAACTATGATCTTGCGACCATCCCCCTATTTATTCAATTATGTTGAATGAAACAAATGTCATAAAATTTATGACTAAATGAATCACACATAAGCTTATAGAGCTAGAGGGTCATCCCATAAACACAAGTGAACATAATGGTATGCTTTTATTCTTTTCAAAATAAATATATTTCAAGCATGATGCAATTAAAATTTTATCCCCTACTATGTGCAAGAGAAAAATCCTTTTGTTTCACAACCATGTTCCTCACTACTTCCTAGTCCTACCACATCTTGAACACAAAAGTGAAGATTAAGTTATTTGTAAAAAATGCATGATAGATATCCCCTACAAGAATGAAATTATAAAAATCCAATTTTTATTCATACAAGTACAAAAGTTATAGCTTTCTAGAAGTAATGAAAGGGAAAAAGTGAGATTTTTAGCAAAATAATATCAAACACGGAGGAGTTTATAGATAAGGATTATATAGATTATTTTTTAATTGCAATTAATAATGAATCAATCAACTTGATAGAAAAAGGGTCTCTCATAACCCAAAGATGAACAATAAATATGGTGAGATATCATTACCAACCCAAGAAATAATAAATATACCAATATTTTTATGTAGCCAAAATTTATAAAAGAAAATAGTAGTGATTAGACAAAATAAAACCTACAACCTAAGAAAAAAAATATTACAAAATAAAAAATTGGGGAGAATATAATAAAATAAAGGAATTTGATGTTAGTATGGACCTCTTCTTAAGGGATTATGGTAATAATTCAAACCTTGTTGATGAGTCCAATTAATGGCTCAATTTTGATAGGGTTTATTATATATTTGTTGTTGTTACCATAGACTTTGGCACTTGGTTGTTGACATTTTTGATGTTATTTCCTTAAAACCATGAACCTTGGGCATAAGTTTATCCTTGTGACTTTTAATGACATTAACATGTTATGTGAATTATCTATGCTAATTTTACATGTGGTTGAATGGATGTTATTTTAAGGTAATCATGGATATGCAATTTTTTTTGTATGCTAATTTCATTATGTAGGTTCACACTAAGATGTTGATGTCAACGAAGCTTGCAAAGTGGAAGAAACTCCTGCCAACTGGTCGGTTGCCAAGAAAGTCAAGAAGATGGTCATTAAGAGGTCATAGGAGGGAAAACTCTCAATGGAGGGAAACTTCCAATGGAGGAAAATTCCTAATTCGAATGAAAGATTGTAACTACCTTTTAATGGTCATGTTTGTTTGTTGAGAAAATTTAGGGAGTGTGTTGTGCTAGATTCTCGTTGGGGCAAGTCTGCTTTGACCAAATTTGGCGCATGTGTGATTTCCTCCCTCTCTTTTCTATGCTTTCAATAAATGGTATCCTCCTCTTTTGATGGAGTTGACTACCTAGGTAGTTAGGGTTAATTAGAAATTTTTCTCTCTATAAATAATGGTCAAATGCCCCTTTTCATAAGGTTGGATGTTCTAAGATTGTACTTGCATTTTCCAGTTTTAGTAATATAGTTATTTTGCTGATATGTTGTAATCATGCTTTCAAGGAATAAAATGATATTCTAAGTTGCTGCATCTGAGTTAGCTTAAGGAAGACTCACTCAAGGGGGCCAACTTGGTGAGAATTCCACCCATTTAGTTTAAAAGTTATTTTCTATTCAGTAATTAGTTTCAATTTCAGTAGTTTTCTATTCCTGCAGCCACTGGAATTTTGTTCTGTGATTGTTCCTACAACCAAGGAAGACATAGTAGTTTCTTGTTTGTTTGTTGATATTTCCATTTCTATCTTTCATTTCCAGTCCAGGTATTAATGCTTTGTGTAGTTGTTGATTCATGCTTAGTGCTCAAGTTGATTTATTTCCAACATTTTATTTCCAGTACTGTTTCTTTTCTAGTTTATGGATTACTGCAGTGGAGTCCTAGTACACATATAGTGCTAACCCATTTCAAGTTTACGTCCTTGGGTTGACAATGAAATTCACCTTTATGATGAGTAAGATAGCTAATTAGTGCAAATGTCCAATATCTAAGTCACAACTCTAGGGATTAGTTATTGAACCATTAGAGGAGACCAACACTTGTGTCATTTCAGGCATTAAAGGATTGAGTTAACAACATATTCTCTAATGTAAACCTCAAAATAGGAAATTACAAGCCATCATATAAATAAAATTATCAATGAACTTTGACCATATGCATATAAAGGTTTCCAACCATCTTGGGAATCAAGGCCAATATGAATCCTAATTTTTGCATTTTGACAAGTCCTTGAGACCCAGAGAGGAAAGAGGTAACTAATAGAATTGTCATAAAGGCACCCATATTTAGTTGCATAAAGGAGCATCCATTGGTCCAAAAATCCACATTTCCTTTTAGTTCAAATATAAAATGAACTCATATTGAAAAGTAGATGGAAAGATAAATTGAAAACACATATGCTAAAGCACTACGAGTGAAAGAGATATCAACTCTTTGTATTTTTATTTTTATAGTTTATTTTGTTCATCAAAACTTCAAAGTCTATAAAATCGGTTCAAATTATTAAGTGTAGAATATATTTATCATTTATAGTGAATGGGAATATTCCCATGTTTCTACCCCCTCTTAGTTACTCTAATTTGTAGTTAATCAAAATGTTGAAAAAAAAGTCATTTTTATTTTTAGCGAGTTTCAACCAATTTGAAATGTATTTTGTGGAAATAACCTCTCAACAAGGAGAGCTCTATGAATATCAAAGCCATATCAAAATTTATGTTTATGAATCAATGTTCCTTGGACAATTTTAATTATTTTAGATATCTCCAAAAATCTTGCAACTTCCTTGCTATTAAAATTAAAGATAAATTGATCATTAAAATCAAGGAAATGATGCTAATTTTTTATCAAAACTTGGAAAAAATATATAAATGTATTTTTTTAAGAAGTTAGATCTTTTGACGAAAATATATTAAAAGGATAATTCAATTATGTAAAATGGTATAAGGATAAAGAATCATTTACTAGTATTTATTACTTTTGTTATGAGAAAAATGCCAGTCTATTTAAAATGGTAGAATCCATTGAAATATATACGTGCAATGTTCAAACTTTTTGGAAATTTCTTAAGTGATCAAGTATTATCCATAGTTCTTGATAGGCTAGGGTAAATTTGATTAAAACTATGGGATAGAAATATGAAAAATGGAAAGAGAAGCTCCAGTTCTATGAAATGATTTCAATTCCCATTGGAACTACTGAATAATATGTTATATTCCCTAATATTAGTGTAGTACAAAATGACTTTATACATTAAAATGGAAAGGTGTTCAAGAAAGGTAAGTTGTTAGCCCTTATTTCTAATTTTTGGCATTGTTAAAAATATCTATGAACTAGGTTTTGCTAGAGAGATAGAGCACTTGCATGCATGCTATAGAAGGTACAATTTAGATAAAAATAAATATTTGGGTTTATAGTGTGGAGCTCTAGACTAGCACAATATATAATTCCTTAGGTGTGCCCCTAGTCTAATATTTTTTTAGCATGTGCATAATTTAGTCCCTAAATATTGATAATCTGGGAAAGAATTTTTGAAGTAATATTATTTGTGGAGTAAATTAGGGTAATGCTGTAGCTTCGCCATGATAGGGAGGTATTGCATTATAATAATTAATATGTATCAATGGGAAAGGTGAATGTATTAATATGCTTATGCCTCCAAGAGTTTTCAAACATGATATCAGAGCCAGGTTTGCTAACGTTGGGTACTTTGGGTAGTTTGAGTCTGTTAGGAAACCTTTGCATTAACTCTTGATCTCACATAACCGCAATTTTTGTGTAGGATCATGCCTCGAGGTAGAGGTCGTGGCCGAGGAAGAGGATGAGGTGGTGGCCGTGGGGCCAACCACCAAAGTTGAGGACAAAGTTCTCTTAAGTCTCGAAATGCTTTAGGACATGGAACAATAGGTAGCTCGAATTAGAGAGCATCTTGTGGCAGCTCAAGGTAGACAGGAGAAATACGCTAATGCACATAGAGTTGACCATTAGTTTTTTGTTGGTGATCGAGTCTTTCTGAGAGTGCGACCGTGAAAGAGCCCAATCCATTATGGAAAGGGTTCCAAGCTCGCGCCTCAATTTGTAGGACCATTTGAAGTTTTGGAGAGGATTGGCCCCATTGCTTATCGCTTGGCATTTCTGCCCAGTCTATCGCGGATTCATGATGTTTTTCATGTTTCAGTACCTAGGCCATATTATCTGGATGTTACTCATGTACTTGATTGGAATGCTCTTCAGGTCGAGGACGGGCAGCTAGCACTCTAGCCCGTGGCCGTGCTACAACATCAGAGACTCACCCTCAGGGGCAAAGATATTGAATAGGTGTGGGTTTAGTGGGACTTGAATGATGAGACTTCGGCGACATGGGAGGATGCATCCCGTATTAGAGAGGCTTACCCATATTTATTTAGTGGCTTCCAGAAGTAAGCCATGTTCTAGGGGGGGAGGATGTAATACCCCTCGTGTTGCTATTACTCTTTTGTGTCGGTTTTATACTTGATTTGTAATGGTGATTAGTTCACCGGATTGGTTGTGTGTGGATTCATAGTTTGGTCGATTTGCTGCACTTGACATTACTTATGATACTTGATGATACATTACGTGGTGATTATGTTATTTGGTTATGTTATGGTTTTTCTTTAATAATATATGTGGTGATGTTGTGATTTTATATTGCTATGGATTTTTATGTGTTTGCTAGTGAGTCTTGGTGAAAGGACGGAGTGGCATCACTTGCTCGCAAGTGCCTTGCTACCCCTCGATTACCTTTCATGGTGTCTCTGCAATGGAGGTTTACATGCTACTTGACATTTATTTCTATGTAGGATGTAGGTACTGGACACCGACTCCACTTGCTTGACAGGTTTGAGAGTGTCCCATAAACCCAACGGGTATGATTTTGAAAAGGGAGTTGGTAAGGAAGTGTCCCAATCCCAAGTTCGTCACCTTGTTGTGAGTCCAACGGTGTCTTTGTCTCAACCTCGTCTTTGTTTAAGTTTGGGTTAGTGTTGATTATTTATTTTAGTTTGTAAATGTTTGTTATTTAATTAATCTTTATTTTATGTGGGATTAATTAATGTTATTTTTTTGATATGATTTATTGTAGGTAATTGTAATTTAGTTAAATGTTGGATTTATATATTGTAAATTAAAAGTTATTTAATTAATTAAAAGGTATAAATAAATAATGTTTTATGATAGTTGTAAATTATCTTTTTCAAAATATTAATATTATAAAATCTAATGATAATATCATGTGAGGATAAATGTGAAAATAATGAATTTTTAATTAAATTTGTGAGATAAATGTGAGTTTATTTTTAAACAAAAAAAAGGGGGGGGGACCAATGCATGTTGAGGATTTTTGGAAAAAGAAAGAAGCTTCTATTATTTTAATTGGGGGAAAAAGAAGACTTCTTCTTCATGGGTTTTTTTTTTGGGTGGTTCTAGAGAAGTAACAGGGGTTTTTAAGAAAAAAAAATAGTGTGCTTCTTTGTTCTTTGTTTGTATAATTCAGAATTTAGCTTGAAGAAGAGATTGGAGAAGGATTTTGCTAGGAAGATTATTCTCGAGAAAAGGAAGAAGGATTGTCGTGCTCGTTGCTTCGACATCAAATGAAGGACTCCAGGTTCCTCTCTTGTTGTTAATTCTTTTATTTTTGTATGAAAATGAAAAATAATCTTGTTTCCCATGTTTGTGCTGGTGTGTGTGTAAAGAAAATTGAATTCTGGTGATAAAAAAAAAAGAAACCCTCATGTTTTCTTTTCTCCATTTTATTTTGTTGTTGAAATTTTGGATTTGGAGAAATCACAACTTTGCTGGAAATAAAAATAAAAATTTATGTTGTGATGTGTATGTTCCGATTTGTATTTTTGTCTAGGAAAATACCAAATTTGTCTGAGAACATAACAAAAGTATATATTTATATTATATATATATGTATATATATATATTGATATGATTTTGGATTTTTGAATCCCCTGTTAAAGATAATTTATTTATGTAGAAACCCTGGTATTACACAGGGAAATTCTGTGTTAAAAAAATATTTATAAAAAATAAATATTAAAAAAATATATATATAAAAGAAAATATTTTATGGGGGGGGGGTCGGCTTTGGCCGAACCCCTTGTTTCTTGTGTGCAGTGCGGTGGGAGGCTGTTGTTCGCAACCCACCCATGGTTGCACACAACAACCAACAGGCTACTGGGCGCAACCTTGGGTGGAGGATGCGGCCTTCCCTGTTGGGAGGTACACAACCTCCTCCCCACAGCGCATATGAAGATTTTAAATCTTTTTTTTTTATATATATATTAATTAAAATTTGTTTTATTGAATATTTATTTATTTAAATGAATTTATATATATTATATATGTATATGTATATATATGTGTATAATATATATATATATAGGTTTAATATGAATATATAAAATATATGTATATATATGTGTATGCATATATGTATGTATATATATATATGTCCAAAATTATAAAAATATAATGAAGGTTAATTGCAATGATTATTTGTTGTTACTGGACAAATTGAAAGAAAAATATTTTATCAAATCAAATTGAGAGTTTTTAATAAATGGAATAGTTTGAGTTAACTGAAAGTTTAATTTCCATGGTGGATATCATGCAATGAGTTATCTTTAAATGTGATTGTTTAGTATAATAAATTTGCATCGTAAACAAAATCTTGATGTCGTATAATTATTTAATTCTTTGTTTTCTTTGAGTTCTTTGTTGGTTCCCTTGAGTTTGATTATTAACATGCGGGGCCCTTAGGTTAGTTGACCCTTCTATAGGAGTTAAGGTTATTGTTTAAAACTTCCAGAGGCATGGGAAAAAGGTGATTTTTTTTATATGTGACCTTTTAATTTGATATTTGTCTCTATTTTGACTTTAGTTGTGATTTTGAGTTTATTTATTTGGGTTGTACCATTTTTATGGGAGTTGATTTATATGACTTTTGGCGAGATGGTTTTGCCTCGTGGTTGTTCTACTTTTTGTTTTTGAGTACTTGTGGGTACAACCCTTTGGAATTTGTTGTTATGTTTTGGGTTTCTAGGGAGAGTGGCTCTACGTGGGCGCCTACGCACAAAGGGGTTGTCAGGATAACCCACGTTAGAGTTTGAGTAATAAGTGATAACCTAATTAATTAATTAGGGGGTGGGTAGTTAAACATTAACAAGATAATTGTGGATGCCTCGACCACCTGTTAGTGCTTACATAGACTAAAGGTGGGTTGAGAAGGTCGTGGTTGGAAAGATCATTGCCTCGTCTCCACGAGAGGTTAACGGTTCCGCACAAGTCACCCTATGGGGCCAACATCTAGAGAGGCTGTCAGGATAAGCATAGATGGGGGTCAGTGCCTAGAGATAGGTAGTCAAGATAACCCATGTAGGACTGTGTGATGACACTCTTCTCTAGCTTTCCCTTGAGTTGTTTTGTTGCTAACCTCTGGAAGTGGTCTTTTGATGTTATGTTCCCCTTTATGTGTGTTTTATCTTTCCATGCTTGGAGTTTATTCTTGTGTATTTGCTTGAATGTTCTTGGTCGGGGACCCTTTCTTATTTACTCCTGGCACAGGGGTGGTCGGATGGAACGTGCTACGTACCCCGTTGGGTTCCCTGTCTTGCAGTTGTACCTTTTAGTGCAGAGTTTTGCAAAGACAACTTGATCCAGAGTTATATGTTTCTAGATGTATACTTGTACTTCTACTATACTGTGTATTGATTTGTTACCTTCCCATGTGAATGGGTAGACTTATGATGTAACCTTGAGTAATTGCTCAATGAGATGTACTTGTAGATTGATGTAATGTATAGTCATATTATGTAATTCATTCTTGAACCATAATTGTTAATATCATTAAGGTTATGTTATATATAAGAAAATATGTTCTTTATATTTCCAAGTACAATTTGTTATGAATATATGTGAGGTTTCTATATGGTTCATTCTTGTCTTATTGCTTATCTTTAATAAATGTTTAAATGAAGATATGTGAATGAATGAGTTACATTAGTAGAATTGGTAATTACTTTTATCAACTTTGTTAGGGGATAGACTACGTAATGTCACCTCGTGTACCCCAAGGTAATTAGGTGTTTAACTTGTAATCATTAGCTATGTTAGTTGCATTAGTAAACTTAGTGTTTATTCTTTATGTTTTCAAAAAAAAAATTGTTGCATTTTTAGTTGTCCTTTGGGGTTTGCGCGACGGGGCGTTACACATGATGTGATGATGAAAATGAGATATCAATAGAAAACTAACAATGCATTATAAGGAAAATATGTTTCCTAGAAATGCAAAAATGCCTTAAGTCTAAAAAAAATCACAAATCCCTTTCAGTTTTTAGGTTTTCCAAGGATTTTTGGAACTTTAGTTTTTAGGTTTTCCTAGATGAAACCCACATTCTTAGGTCAATTTTGCATTATATTAAACTTACAAAATTTTAAGGACTTTTAGTGTTTAACTCAATCTTTCCATATTTAGTTAAAATTATTTTAGTTTGTTTTGTTAATTTCTTTGTATAGAATGCATTTTTATTTTAAAGATAATAATATTGACTTTTAAATCTACCATTACATATGTGAGACAAGGATAGTCAGGGTGGGTCGATTACGCTTGATCCATGATGAATCAAAGCACAATTTATCGACTAACCTCAATCTACCAAACAAGATCACTCAAACTGAAAAGTTAAACTAAGCAGTTATTGAAACTGAAAACTACAAACTATGAAAAATAGTTAAATTCCTAATCTAACCCATTTGAAACTTATTCTGTTTTGGAATTGGTGTTGTGTTGATGTGGAACAACAAGCCTTTCCCAATCCCATGATTAGTAATCCTGTTTCAGTCAATTCTATGGAAGAGAATTGATGAAACCATTGTGATAAATGGATGAAAACCTAGTTTATGCTAAATTAAACATGATGCAAGCTAAGTTACCATGATTTTATCCTAAAAATGTACTAATTATGCAATTGCTAAGCTAATATAAGTTAATTCTAAGATAAAATATAGAAACCCTAATTCATATACAAACTAAGATGGATGCATGGAAGCCATTAATTGATGCTCTAAGCTATTATGCAATTAGAAATAACTAAAACAAGTTAAATGTAACGACCTATCTCTTGCGTAAATTAAAATTTTCAAATTCCACTTCAATCATATAAAGATAACAAGTAACAAAGGCAATACAATAAATTTTTTCCTTTCTTTATTATTAAATGTATACAAGTTACAATATATTTCCACATGAATTCTATTTTCTTTGCAAATATAAATCAGAGTTCAAAAGTAATACAGTTACATACAATATAGCTCGTAAGCTTTTGTACAAATAGAAGTAAGAAGGTATAGGAGTTCGTCCTTTCAAATATTGGTACATCGGCTGCTGGCTGTGGAGGAGAAACATCACTTGAGCTCTTTTTCGCCAACCATAGACTTATAATGCGGTCCCCCGCACACCTATCGTTAGATAGATGGCCCTCCCTTCGAAGAAGAGATTGGTAGGGTATCCTTTAACAATTACCAACTGAGCATAGTGTTGTGTCCTATACAACTAGAACCTTGCTATTTCACAATCTCGAACTAGTACTCGGATCACAATGAACTGACAGTGTAGTCTCAACTATCTCACACCTAAGTGGATGTCGTACCTTCAAATACTTTGGCCAAAGTATTCTCATTTAGTACTTCGAATGAAGGTCATCTATCATAAACACTACTTAGGGCCGATTTGAATTTGGGCTTCCTTACTCTATGTGTAGGATATGTCCTTTAATGGGTTCAACTTACCCCAAACTTCCTACCTCAAACAATAGACTAAGAAATGAGTCAATCAACAAGTGTCTAATATCCTAACTCCTGATTTCAGAAATCTTTATCCTAGGAGTGAAGCTTGTCAAAGTTAACCTAATAACATAAGCTAAAGGTCATACTTGGTTTTGACATCATTTGGTTCCTAGTAGATATTAATTACTCTACATATTCTCAATATACGAAGATCATACAAAATTGCAATCACACAAGTATGCATCTTCTATTCTTCTTTATTTAGAATGCCTTATTTATACTTTTCATAGTAAAAATGCATCTTTTAAAACTCTAAACATCATATTCCCTAGATGCAAGCTATTATGTTGAATAATTAACATACAACAGAAGTTCAAGAACATATACCCATTTAAGCACAGTCATAAAACATAATCTTTTCAAAATAAGTAAGAATCAAAGAGTGCATTAGATAGTAGAAGAATATCCCATTCCTGGATTAAAGTTTTTCCCAAAAGTTTCCGAACTCAGGGAATTGGCACAACACTTCCAACACTTTGAATTAGCTTGGCACAATCCTCTTTCCAATTTTTTCCTTTCTCATACAAAAATTCCTCTTCAATTTCACTAAACTTCTCACTTAGAATTGTGTAATTCAACTGGAAAAGAGACAACTAAATTGAGGAATAAAAACTCAAAAGAAGCAATGGTGAAGAATTGGTAATTCACATCTCTCAGGAAATTATAAATCACTCTCAGAAATATAGAAATATCATAGCTAAGATAAAACCTCTCACTCACAGCAAAAGAAGATCACTTAGAAAATACTTTGAAACTCTTAAAATGAGAGAAAAATTGAATTCCAAACTGTGTGATTTAGAATAAGCAAAGCAGCCTTTTTATAGTGTTTCAAAACCCCAACCAATTCCTCTTCCTGAGGCATCCAAGCTACCAGCAAGGTTTGGAATAATTCAATCATGAGATGTGGCGAACTCTAGAGAAGATTCGACCTTCTTTTGGTGACAGCAAATGAAGAATGGTTCATTTTTCACATGATAAAAATTAGAAACATGACACCTACAAGCGTCCCTCCCTTCTAGCGCAAATAACTAGCAAATGGATTGAAGCAAATCTTTGAAGATTCAGTCAAGATTGCCAAGCTCCAGCCGCGTTTGAGTTCTCCAGGAGCGCATGACATGCTTCTCTCACGAGATTTCTTCCTTTTAATATTTCAAATGTTTCTTAAAGTTCATAATGAAATATTTTCCATGGCGTGATTAAACTAGGAGGTGCGATGAAGTCTTAATATTTCTTCTTTTTATAAAGTCATCAAACTTAATATTTCCCATTCTAAATGTTATCACGAGATTATCAAAGATGCGTTTCATTTATAAAAAAAATGAATTGAGGCTCCCATTAAATCGTTTCAAAACTAAGGGTTCGATTACTCTTTAATTTAATCAATTATTCCATAGTTTATAATAAAGTTTTCAATAAATATTTTAACTATGCAAAGTAAAAATTGTTTTCCCAATTACACAAGGTAATATTCAATTTCCCAAATTACTCCAGGTAATATAAAATTCATAAATATATTTATATATTTATATATTTATTTACTCCTAGTAAAATATAATCTTTAATTTTCACTTAAGAGATTTTAAAATATTATTAAACTTAGGTAAAAAGTTAATTTCCATAAGTTAAGAAGTTTAAATAAAATATAATTTCATTATATATATTTTATTATATAAATATTATTATAGTCTTTAATATATTAAACATATATATATATATATATTAAATACCCGAGTATATATATATATATATATATTAATATAACTATAACAATATTATATATAATTCATAATATATAATTTCATATAAATTTATAAAAATATTGTGAGCTCATCAGCAACCCGATATATAAATTTATATACATTTTTACGTAAAATCATTAGGCAAAAATAATATTATTTTATTAATATCCACAAATAATAGGTAGCGTGTATATATATATATATATATGCATATATACTTGTATATACCTCAATGTACATACTGTATACATGTATATACACACCCACTTAACCTATTCACTTATGTCCATTCACGTTATCCTCACAATGATCATAATACTGTAAGTCTAATAAACAAACAATCATCACTCTCAAGCACATAGAAGTAAACCAGACTCCTAAAGCCTATGGATGACTTATCAAGACCAACTTATCTGACTTGGTTTCTCAAAACCTATACTGATGTGTGTGTATGCTCAATTGGTAATCGTTACTATTTACCCAACCAAGCTCCTCCCCGAATGATGTCTCTCCTTTGTCCAGAGGAATGGTCTTCATACCTGCACATGATGACATGGCAATGGGAGTCATATGTTCACAACAAGGCATAAAACATCATAAAAGTTAGAATAAGCATTATTCATCAACTTGTATGCAACATTCATCTAGGTTAACATCAATAGAAGTAACAATCAAAATGAAACCATCATTTAAACAGAACACCATCTTGTTGATAACAAGAACATCATTGTTTTATTCATCACATTGATTCAATCATCACCCTATGTAATAATAGCTGTACAATTTAGGGTGTAACATTAAAAGTGAGTAAATTGTGAGTGTGGATGCAAGTGAATTCAACAACATGACTTTGCAACTGAAAGATGGACGGGTGAGTTTCAATAGCATAAGTTTTCTCTAAAAGATCGATCCATTTGTCTCCAAATAGTGTTTTATTTATAGAAGAGAAAATGAGAAATGGAGGGTTGAGATTGAAAAGATTAATCAACTGTCCAAGATGAAGGAGATGAAAGGCATGGATCATGGATTCTCATCAACGAATGAGAATGCATGATGGGTTTTACTCAAGGGCTCACATTTTCCTTAAACAAACACACTTTTGACCTGCTCACACAAGTCAAATGTGACTTGTTCAAAAGGTTAAAGGTTAAAACTTGCATTAGAAGCTAAGTGAAAATATCCCTTTTTCAAATTATGGAGGAATAAGAATAATCCTTGGAATATTCATTTGGGTGAGGATAAAAGGAATTTTGCAAATTAAAAGAAATTCTTAATTGTGCAAAAAAGGGGATAAAGAATATTCCATGGGAATATTCCCCTTTTAGAGGAAAATTAGTTTAATTGCTAATTAAACAAGGTTTAATCATGCAATTAGGGGATTTGGAGGAATTAAAGTAATATTTATTAAATTAAATAATTTAATAAATGGGGGGGATGAAATGATATTTAATTACATAACTTAGGGTTATTTAATTAAATAAGATGACTTAGGGAATTAAATTAATTTTTTTGATTTATTTAATTTAATGAGATGAAATGTTAGCGTGAAGGGGGAGTGAATTAACCTAAATTGATGAATTAGGTTAATGGATGAAAATGATGCAATTAATTAATTAGCTAGGCTAATTTAATCAATTAAGTGAAAAGATGATGGGTTTGAAGAGGAAATGATGTTAGTAAACCTATTTCGAGTGTATGGCATCGATTAGGACATTTTATAGTGTCTACATTATTCCCCTCTTTGAAGCAAGGTACCTGTTGCTTCGATTCAAACAATAATGCTCTTTGGATTAAAATTGCTACTTAAATAAAAAATATTTTTTTTCTACTTTTTTAGATGCCCCAGTGGAAGGATACAACTGATTCCCTACCCCCTCGAGAAATCAGGCAAAAAATTTGAATATTGGGTTGATTTCTCGATAAAGGTTAAAAGTTTCCCCAAGGGTCTAGAAAGGCTCTGGGATGTAAGAATTATGCCAAAAATGAAAAAAAATGATGCAAAATTAGGTCTAGATTGACAAATTGGTGAGAATGATGATAAACCCTAGCTTGGAGGTGAAATTAGGGCAAAAAACCCTAATTTTCTAGCTTAAATAATCCAAGAAGGGTCACTTTCAATTCATTTTTGCAGTCACACTTAAGAGATTCTTGCTATTTTGAGCTTAGACCCTCCGATGAAATGGCGTGACGAGAGCTTCCCAGGCACATCTCTGACCGAGTTCGAGAGTATCAACAGTATGTAACTCCAAACTTGATTTGAAATTTGACTTTTCGATGCATTTATTACTCTTTGAAATTTAAACTTTGGCGGCATTGCTATATAGCGATGCCCATTTTGCAATCAACAACGCTCAAATGATTTATATCGATGCATATGTATATGGTGACACTAGTCGCTATTTAAAATTAGGGTTTCTAATTTTAAATAGTGACACACTTGCTAATTTAGAAATTAGGGTTAGGGTTTTCCAAAGATTAAATCATGATGCCAATGTATTTGGTGATGCATGTTGTGATTTTCAATTTTAAATGCTTTCGGGCGTCACAATTTGAAATTTAAATATAGCGTCGCTATTGAAAATACCGATGCTATTGTGATTTTTTGAACTAAAAATTTCAAATTGAGTCAAATTTCCTCAATTTTTTAACATTGTGCACTTTGTGGATGTAGGAGGTCATTCCACCATTGATGTCACACAAGCACAAACCCATCGTGTTGGAGAGATTAGGCGATCTATTAGAGTTACGCCAGGAGCACCTGGGAGAGATCAACCTCAGGTATGTTGCATATGCACCTATCTTCCAAACACACTTAGCAATGATGACTACTCTGTGCGAGAGATGGCACAGCGAGACCTCATCGTTTGACCTTCACATAGGCGAGGTGACAGTTACTTTGGATGATGTATGGCATATTCTACGTTTGTTGATACATGGTGATCACATGATCTATGACGTTGATGCCAGATTAGATTCCTATCACAAGGTGATGGAGATGGAGGACATTGTCTTGGTGACATCACATATCGGCCTTGAGTCATACAGGGGTGATGTACCCACTTTCAAATTGATCATTGCAACCATTATTTTAGGTTTGGTGGCTCCTGATAGATGCAACAGAGGGCTCAACCTAGGATGGGGATTGGCGTGGCATAAGATGCTACACAGGAGGACTCTTTTTGCATGTGGGCCAGTGATGCTGGCCTCATTGTATCATGACATGCATGATTTCGTTTATTGTGATGGGAGAGCCATTGGTGCAAGGGTGAATTTGCGTCACATTTGGGTGTGGGATCATATCACCATGCTCTAACCTATTGTGCAGATGGCAGACATGGAGCAAGATGACCCCGTCATTTGGCAGTACAGAGGTGCGATCACTCTGCGACATATTGGACAGATTGGGCTCCCGTACTGGTGATGAGTTATTAATGACATGAAAATTTGTTCGATGGTGCTTGTGGCTTCAGATTCCACCATGGTTTGATGATGTGCAACGACTATACTTTGTGAGGCAGACATGATATATGCAAGGTCGTGAGTACCATATTATTGAGCGATATTTACCAGACAGGGTGGCTTGATAGTTTGGGGAGGTCCAGGATAGGCTAGATGATGCCTATAGGTCCATTTTTACTAGGTCGGCCAATGAGGTTCCCACATGGGGACCGACCATTCCAGCTCTTGAGGCAGTCAAGAGCTTTAGACAGTTAGAAGCTCAGCCTTGGGCCTATGATCAGGGTCAAGTGGTAACATAGACTATGCCTACTTATGATGCTTGGTTTGCACCTTCGCGATGATTGAAAAATCTAGGGGGTGTTCCTCCATGAGGGAGACCTAGAGGCAAGGGAGCAAGGAGGGGCAGAGGATAGGGCGGCTAGGATGGCTAGGATGGGTAGGTTCTAGGGGTTCCACAGGTTGTACAACAACCTCCTCAACAACCCGATGTTCAATAGTAGGGTGGATAATAGGGACCACAACAACAGGTAGGACCACCATTGTCACTAGATGTGAGGGATGCACAGATACAACAACTATAGCAACAGGTGCAGATTTTGACTGGTGAGTGAGATTAAGCCCACCAATAGATTTTGGGTATTAGTGTTGAGTGGGATCAGGCACAACAACAAATAGAGGCTATGAGGGTGGCCACACATGGCAAGATAGTTTCAGTTAGATTGTATAGAGAGGTCATGACAGAGGCCACATATTATAGGAAACATTACCACCAGGATGTACCATAGGCACTTAGATAGCCTATTTTTTCACAACACAATGATGCACAATCCAGAGCAGATGATTGGCCTGAGAGGCAGGCCAGAGAAGGTAGTAGCCATCAGGGCTAGTTGTTATGTATAAACACTTTTTGATTTTTTTGCCCAATTTTTTTTATCATAGATATACATTCATGGGATCCTTTTTGATAGCCTTGTGGATATTGTACTTTTGATCGATGTACATTCACTAATCTAGATTTTGTACCATGACATTCATTTTTTGATATATATGTGATATAGATACATATGATTCTATATGATGTGATGTGTTCACTTTATTTCATGCTTTTGATATGAGATGCTTATATTTGATGATGTATGGATGCACTTTACTTATTCCTATGCACTATGTAATGATCATGATATGATATGGATGCAATGTTATATTATTTTTCAGTATCTTTTCACAATATGCTATGGAATGAATGATATGTGATGAAAATGTTATGGATGCAAATGACGTGGATGCATTTATTTTTGTGTATTTTCTATGTATTTTATGAGATGATTATGTATGCACATGGATGTATGAATGCAAATGCTTATGATATTCAACGATTTAAGATGCCTAGAATAACAAATCTATATTATTCATCACAACTCAAATGATAATGCAAAATGTATGATGTGATATGCAATGATTATGCTGATGGATGTTTTATGAGTATGCTATGTTTATGAGATGTATGTATGCTGATGGTTTTTGGATGTAGGGTGTATGCATTGATGATGTTTTTTTTACTATCATGATACCAAGTTGGCCTGAAGAGAAGATAGAAGAATACAGAATGACTGTTAATTTTGATGACTGTTTCAAAAGATCCAACAAGTCCATGATCCCTCGAGACTTTATTAGAGATGGTGACGAGACATGCAAAATGAGGATGAAATTTAGGATGATGAATGGCTCACACTTCAAGATTGGGATTTACGTCATCCCTTATTGCTTGATATAACACATAGACATGATGCATCAAGGTATTAATAACTAGGACGGTGTTGTATCTAGTGTAATGGACTTTGACACAGAAAATAGATTGGATAGTTCCTCTTCACATCTTGACATATAGAAACCTCATTCGAATGTAAGTTAGAAGCTTAGAATATATTGGACCAAAGCATACACAATAGTCAACAACGTACTCCAAATGACCTTCCTACACACAACTAAGCAAGTATGCACCAAGATTATTTTGTGAGAGTATCCATAAGCACAACAAGTGAAGGTAATGATTGATTCCCCATTCATTTCTCTCTAAATCATTTTGATAGACATCATCAAGAGGTCCTCAGAATGGGTCATTAAGATAAATCATAAGAAAAGATCAAAGACAAATAGTTAGTGTTATCTATATCTCTTGCCTATTTTAAGTTTAGCTAAGGTGATATCTGATACTGATGTCCATCGCAGGAAGGATACATCCTAGGACATGTTGATGAAAGTGTGTTTGATGTTAGGATGATGAAGCTAAGATGAGCTATTGATACAAACTTCACTGACGTACTTACCTATGATCTAGACTTTAGATTTTGACACTTAGGTTCTCACTTTACGACTTACTATACTTGATTTCTATTTTTTTTCCAAAGGGTGAAGGTGATGACCAATTTATTATGTGTGAAAGTTTATTTCAGGTGAAAGTGAGATGGGATGAATGGTTTTGGATTTTTAGAATATTTCAATGTTTTTGGTATTTTGAAAATGTTTTGAGGTTGTTTTTGGTCTTTTTGAAAGTTTATGTAGATGTTTTTTTGGGATTTCAGATTATATGAGGCTATTTAGGGTTTTCTGAAATATTTGCGGTTTTTTAGGTTTTTTTGAATGTTTTCTAATGTTTTTGTGTTTTTTGATATTTGAATTTTTTTGGGATTTTTTAAAAGTTTTACAAATGTTTAGGGGTTTTTTGAGATTTTCTGAGTTTCAACCAAGAACCTAATCTAAAGACCTATCCTAGGGGCCTCGGGGTTGATCAAAGATAAGCCTTGCCTACGTTATACACACAGAGACCACATAGTTCGACTGACTCAACCTATTAACAAGATGAAGATATGAACAGGTGAGAGATGCTAGTTTATTATGATGAACTACTAAAGGACTGACCTAGATGTCTCAGGGGCACATCAATGATGGCCTTTCCTACGTTCAAGCTTAGAGATAATGTAGTTCGATAAGGGGACTCTATTTTTTCAAATTTTTAATGTTTTACCTTTTTAGGGATTTTTATGTTTTCTGGATGTTTTGGATTTTGCCTTTACAATTTTCTGAATGTTTTTGGATTTTAGTTGTATAGGATTTTGCAAATATTTTTGGATTTTTTGATGATCATTTTATGAATGTTTTTGGGATTTTCGATGAGATTTTATGATTTTTTTTGGATTTTTTATGAGATTTCCAATAACCACAAGATATACAAGAACCTGATTGTGATCCATAAAAAATTTCCCCCAGTTTGACAAGTTAGACTACTTTGATATAGGTAGGACAAACTAACCTTTGGAGTATTCCAAGTAGTACTAAAGGGATTATGATACTTCACAATATCAAGCTATGATATGGACCGAGTCAGGTGATTGGTGAATAGGATCAATGATTCGATGGATGGAGGGTGATGCAAAGAATGGTAGGATAAAGAGCCAAAGAATGGAGATGCTTTATTTACGCAAGGCGCCTGTTTTCCAGGTTTTCACCAAGGTACTTGCCCAAAGCACCACTGAAGTGGTTTTCACTAGAGGACGATTATTTTTCCTTTACTTTTTTCAATCCTTTTTCTCATTTTTTTGGATTTTGATCACTTTTTGATTTTTTTGTATTTTCTGATTTACACCCTTCAATACAAGGCATAAAACTTTTTGAGATGCAAACTGTTAGTGGGATCCTATAAGGGCTCACATTCAGGTGTTGACAGTTGATATGCTTCTGATCCATAGTTTGTTGTGGTGACAAAGGGACCCAACTAGTTAGGCTCAAACTTCCCTTTGTTGTCTTGATCTGGAAGGTTCTTTTGATTCTACTTTAAGACTATATCCCTTACTTGGAATGACTGACATTTGATTCTCTTGTTATAGCTCTGCTTTAGTTGGTTCCGGTATACTTACAAATGATTAAGGGTGTCAAGATTATGCTCATCCAAGAATTCTAGCTCATTCAGCCAAGACACTTTGTATTCTTCCTCAGTTATTAGGCTCTGTAGTGACACTAACAATGATGGGAGCTCAACCTCAATAAGCAAGATCGCTTATGATCCATAGACTAGGGAGAAAGGGGTTGCACCTGTAGGTGTGCGTATACTGGTTCGATAAGCCCAAAGAGCAGGATATAGTTGTAGATTCCAGTCACGACCAACTTCATTGACTATTTTCTTTAGGATTTTTAAGATAGTTTTTTCATAGCTTCTGCTTGACCATTGCCTTGGGGATAGTATGAGGTAGAGAATCAATGTTGGATGTTGAATCTTTGGCACAACTCTTTCACATCCTGATTTTTAAAAGAGGTTCCATTATCTGAGATAAGGGTTTGTGGAACACCATAACGATAGATTAGGTAGTTTAGGATAAATTTTTCTATCTGCTTCCCCATTATATATGTCATAGGAGTGGCTTCAAACCACTTAGTAAAGTACTTAGTGGCGGTTATGATAAAATTGTGGCTGTTAGATGAGATTGGAGTGATTTTTCTTATGAGGTCAATTCTACACTGTGAAAAAGGCCATGGTGTGATCATGGGTTACAACTCTTGAGCTGGGGCATGAATTAGATCTCCATGCTATTGACATTCGACACATAACTGCACATACTGATGGGATTCATTTTCCATGGTTGGCCAATAGGACCCCATCCTCAATAATTTCTTAGCTAATGTCATACCACTAGAATGGGACCCACATATGCCATTGTGTACTTCTGTTAAAGCAGTTGAGGCTTCCTCTTAGTTAAAACATCATAGTAATTTCCCTTCGATGCTTCGTTGGTAAAGGGTATCACTTAAGATCATGAATCATGATGCCTTCTTAACAAAGGTCTTTTTAAGGTTCGAGGTGATATCGGATGGAAGGGTTCCTCTACTTAAGTGAGTAAAGATGTCATGGTACCATGGGGATCCAGGACCAACAATGACACACGCGAATTTCAATTCAAGGATTTCAAAATTTTGTATGAGAAGTTGTTCGACCAAGAATTCACATTGGAGGATGTTGTTCGACATTTCTAGTAGTGATCTGATTGTTTCCATGGTGTTTTTTGCTCTATTATTTATGTGAGGAATCTACTCAAAAGTTATGTCTATAAAAAGGTCTTTGAGATTCTCCACCATCTTTTTGTAAAGAGTGAGCTTGTCATCCTTAGTTTGATAGTCATCGTTAACTTGATTGATAACTAGCTGTGAGTCTCAATAGACTTTCATTTCTTAAATATGCCACTGAACCCTATCCTTAGACCTATGATTAGGGATTCATACTCAACAATGTTGTTAGTACAGGGAAATGATAGCCTATATGACTTTGGGATACAATCACCTTGAGCTGTGAGGTTGATAAGGAACACTAATTCATCAGGAAAGTTAGATATTAGAGGGTTCTCAGCATAGATAGGTGCTTCTGCTAATTGGTCTGCAATCACTTGTCCTTTGATTGCCTTGTGCTCCACATACTCTATGTCAAACTCTATTAAGATCATCACCATTTAGCCATTCGTTCTGTGAGAGTTTCTTTGGATAACAGGTATTTCAATGGATTAATTTTTGCAATCAGCTTGATTTGATGTGACAACATGTAATACCTAAATTTTTGTGAAGCAAAAACAATTGCTAGCCATTCCTTCTCAATAGGTGAACAGTTCATCTCATATCCCACCAAGGTTCTGTTGATGTAGTAGATATCCCTTTCTTTTCCATTTTCATCATGTTGAGCCAAAAGAGATCCTAGTGTTGTTGGTGTCGCTGAGATATACAAGATCAATGGCTTGTTTGGTATTGGTAGCGTGAGCACTGGAGGTGTGAGTAGATAGTCTTTGATCTGCTAGAAAGCTTTATCACAGTTGTCATCCCACTTGTAGGTAATCCCTTTATGGAGAAGATGTGGAAAGGGGTGGATTTTATTTGATAGTTGCGCTATGAACCTTCTGATGGACTACAATCTTCCTTGTAACCCTCTCATATTCTTTAGTGTTTGTGGTGGTTCCATGTGTAGGATGGATTTTACCTTTGTTGGATCAATTTCTATCCCTCTTTTTGAAACGATGAAGACGAGGAGTTTCCTTGATGTGACCCCAAAGACACACTTTTTTTTATTCAACCTTACCTTATATTCTTCAAGCTGTCAAATATGGGTCCTAAGACTTGTATGTGCTCACTTCTCTTCCTTAATTTTTCCAAAATATCATCCACATAATCTTCAATTGTTTTGTGGATCATGTCGTGGAAGATGAGGGTCATGGCCCTTTGATAGGTTTCTCCTACATTCTTTAACCCAAATGGCATCATATTCCAATAATAGGTTCCCCATGGACAAGTGAACACAATTTTATGTTGATCCTCCTTATCGATTATGATTTGATTGTAGCATAAAAAACCATCCATGAGTGACAACATTTCATGCCCAACTATTAAATCTACACTCAGATCGATGTTAGGAAGAGGGAAATCATCCTTCATACATGCTTTGTTTAGATCTCTAAAATTAGTGAAAATTTTGATGCCCCTAGTGGGTTTTGAGACTGGTACCAGGTTTGAAACCCACTCAGGATAATCTATTGGTCGGATGAATCCAACGTCAAGAAGCTTTTGCAACTATAGTTTAACCAAGAGTGCAATCTGAGGGTGCATCTTCCTTAATTTTTGTTTGACTGGCTTAGCTTTAGGATAACTACTAAGTGATGCACAACCACTTCTGGATGAAGGCATAGCATATATTGTTAGTGTAATTAATTAATTATTACACATGCATAAGTTAACTTAGGTCTTGCATTTAATTAATTAAGTCTTAGGTTGCATTATTAGAAAAAATCATTTAATAAATCTTTTAAGATATAGGATAATATTTCCTTCCTAGTTTGTAGGACAAGATCCCTGCTTGATCTTATCTAATCTTTTAAAAATCATCTAGATAGGGTTTTCTTTTGCCTATATATTCAGGCATCTTGCTCATTTGTAACATATCTTTTTTTATCATATCAATAGAATCTTTAATCAACATTCCATTGTTGCAACACTTCTCTTTGTGGTTGATTATCTTTCATGGCTAAAGTCCTTCATTGAAGATTTCAGAGCTTCAGGGGCTGTGCATTCATTATTTCTACATGGTATCAGAGCTAGTCCATTGAAACATCAACCCTTGATCCAGGAAGTTGGAGTGCAAGATTCTTGCAGGCTTGGAGTTTTATGTTGCAGGCTAGTTGGCTCTACCCGGGAGCCAAGCTAATTTTTGGTGCAGATCAGGCTCTCTCCGACCTCTCCATTGCGTCCATAAGGCCTCAAAACCCATAGATCGCTTGTTCATTTGTCAAAATCGGAGTAGATTCAACCGGGAGCCTTTGAGGTATAATCTAGGGTTTGCAATTTTTGTACAAATCCGTACATATTTGCAAAAAAAATCTCCTTTTTAGTCCTCCATCAAGGAAAAAAAAAATTAGAAAAATTAAAAAAAAAATTGGCTATTTTTGGGTATTTTCTTCCTATAGTTCAGGCAAAAATCATAATTATGTGGGAGCGACCTGCAAATAAAATTGGTGATCGACATAAAAAAATAAATTGTTGGCTATAGTTTATCCTTCGTCGGCTTTGATTTTTTCTTTTGCAGAATATAATTAATATCGGCATTTATTTTATTTTTTTTGAATTGCAAATATTTTGCAATATTAAAAAAAAATTCTCTGGTCGATATCCGTCCGTCTGCAGATAGGGTACAGGTCCATCGGCCGCAGTCACATCACCTATCCCATCGCCGTGTACTTCCTTGTCTCCGAAGTCCTTTTCCCGGCCACCACTCTCTGCTCCCATCAACCGCTCGAGCCCCTGCTGGTGTTCTCCCCGGCACCGGCCGCCATTCCCGCTGAAGGTTCTTTGTCAGCCCCAGCTAGTGGTTCCGTCGAAGTCCAAGGGCTCCGCTACTCCGAGTGGTGCCACCCTCCCCGCCGGCCGCGCCGCCCGAATGCCACCCACAGTGCCGCTTCGCTGCCGCCCATCCAGCGGCACTTGGTTTTTTTGCCTACGCCAGCCTCGCAGTCATATCAATGATCGGGGGCTTTTTTTTAGCCCCGGGTGCTATATTTTTGCACCTCATTAGCCAACACACATCCAATTCGGTAGAATTCTTCTGGAGGCTGTATCTTCCGCATACCATATCGAAAATCCACAAACGATATATCGTTGGAAAGGTATTTATGTCTACTTTCCAGTGGTGTGCTATGTTTCTCCAAATTTTTCTCCTATCATATTTTCTTTTCAGTTGAAGTGGAAACCCTAATTTGGGTTTAGAAGTGCTTTCTAGCTTTTCAATTTGTTTTAGAAGCTTCACTTCAATTGGTAGTTCATCAGATATCTGCATTCAAATTTTTTTGTCAGAAATATTTGTCCTGGATTGTTTTTCTTCTCCAATGGCTGACACAAGATTTGAGATTCTTACTTCTCACAACTATCATACATGGAAGGTCAGTATGCAGAGACTTCTTTGGTCTAAGGGACTTTGGTCTACCTTGAATGAGACTCAGCCAAATCTCACTAGAGAATATGAAAAATTCCAGCATCAGATCAAGTGTGAAGAGGCAATGGGGCTCATTGCTCTGCATGTCTCTACTTCTCTATTCTTCCATATTGAGGGGTGCCAGACTCCCAAGGAGGTTTGGGACAAGCTCAAGGATCTTTTTGGTTCTATTAGTGATGTTCGAGCTTTGCAATTGGAGGCTGAACTTGCTTCACTAGTTGTTGATCAATTTCCTTCCATTGAAGACTACCTGGTAAGGTTCAAGTCTTTAAGGACTCAGCTTACAGGATGTGGCAAAGATAAGTCTGACAAAGAGTGCATATTCATGATTTTATCTAAGTTAAGAGGTTCCTTTTCCTATTTTGCTACCTCTTTCTATTCCACCATGGATGGTCTTGGTACTAGCTTTGTCATGCCATCATTTGAGACATTTTTTGAAAGGATAACTAGAGAGCAGTCCAAGCTCAATCAGGCTGATACATCCAAAAAGTCACATGCATTAGTGGCAAGACCATCAAAAGGAAAGGGTAAGCATAAGGGAAAATCAAAGTCAGGAGCTTCTTCTAAATCATCATCTCAGCATAAGGAAGACAAGCCAAATAGGGAGAGGCCCAAGTGTAACTTTTGCAATGGGCTTGGTCACATTGAGGATACTTGTTTCAAGAGAGAGATACATGAGCTTCGACAAATACTTAGAGATCACAATATCTCTCTCCCATCAACTACATTCAAATCTCCTCACTCCCCCTCTCATGAAGAGTCATCATCAGGTATTGTTGGCATTGCTACTGTTGACAATCTTGGAAAGGGGAATGCTTTGATAACTACCTTGGTTGATAACAGAGAAGGATGGGTACTTGACTTTGGTGCTTCCCGGCATGTCACTTCTTCTCAACAACATATTTTGTGGGATTCTCTGCGGCCTTCCACCTTTGATTGAATGTTCACAATAAATGCAGATATTATCTATGTTGCTGGTATCTGTGATGTTGTTCTTGATGGAAGGATGTTGGAAGATGTTGTCTACATTCCTCAGATTGCTCATAATTTGTTGTATATTTATCAACTTGCTCAAGAGGGATTGAAAATTGAGTTCACTTCCGATCTTGCTATCATCAGAGATAGGTTTAATGTCCTTGTTGCCTATGGTCAAGCTGATCGTCATTCCAAGGTATACAAGTTCACCAAATATTGGGATCGAGCTCAACCTGTTCCTGACTCTCCAAACTCAAGGGTAGGAAGCACATCATCACCCCCCCTCACCAAGGTTGTGGCAGCTGGATTGACTTGGCTCTTTGCATGGCACCATCTTCTTACTTTGACACCTCTCAGTTGAGTTTTGTTTCAGCAAGGATGGATAACTTTACTTCTTCAGACTTGTGGTACATGGATGGGTTCTCTTCAGGTCTATCTGACTTGGCTGCTCAGTTTCACACTGGTCTTGAAGACATTCTAGAGGGTACTACTCTCCTTTATGGGGGGGATATCTAGTCCACATCCTTTTTGTATATATGTGATGATTGTAGTCCTTGGGGGGATAATGTTGAGTCCTCCAAACATCACTCTTCCATCTTTCTTTCTTTTTATCTCCTTTTTGGGGAGGGGTTTTCTTCCCACTAGGTTTTCCCCGTTTCTCTAATTGTGGGAGATCTTTTGCATCTTCATGTACGTGGGTACCTAACATGGCCTTGTAGCTGGGACCCATCATCATCATCTTGCATAATCATTGCATTTTCCTCCCTAAGTTGAACTTATGGGGGGGTGTTAGTGTAATTAATTAATTATTACACTGGCATAAGTTAACTTAGGTCTTGCATTTAATTAATTAAGTCCTAGGTTGCATTATTAGAAAAAATCATTTAATAAATCTTTTAAGATATAGGATAATATTTCCTTCCTAGTTTGTAGGACAAGATCCCTTCTTGATCTTATCTCATCTTTTAAAAATCATCTAGATAGGGTTTTCTTTTGCCTATATATTCAGGCATCTTGCTCATTTGTAACATATCTTTTTTTATCATATCAATAGAATCTTTAATCAGCATTCCATTGTTGCAACACTTCTCTTTGTGGTTGATTATCTTTCATGGCTAAAGTCCTTCATTGAAGATTCCAGAGCTTCAGGGGCTGTGCATTCATTATTTCTACATATATTTGTATGACCATGAAAAGTTAGCTCTTCGCTCTTTGAGGAATGCTACATGATTCTTCTATTAATCATCCAACAAGGATTCAACATAAAAAGTGATCTTAGGTGCTTCCTCTATTCCCACATTGACTAGAGTGGATTTTTTTGCTAGTACTACTAACTTTTTTGGATGCATTGCACTAAGGGGGAGATTGAATCCCTCATCCTTGGGCACCTTAGAGAGTTTTTCACCGTTGGATGCATCCTTTGTTTTTTACTTTTTTAGGATCTAAAAATGCCACAGGGTGGTTTTCACTTAAAGATCTACATGTTAGTTGCATTTCTTTTATTTTGCGACTGAGGGATTCAATCGTCTCTCCATAGTATGCCTTTGTATCTAGCTTTATGTCAAAACCTGATTTATGATCTGCCCATGGTAAGTTATCATGGAGTCCCATGAATTTTGAGATTGCTTCATCATTTTTGAATAAATCTAGAATCGGTGGTCCTTTTCCAATAAGTGTGACCTTGCTAGTAGTATGACCTAGGCCAATATTTTTTAGTTGTTTCTTAGGAAATATGGGTTCTAGTAATCCATTTTCATTCTATCATAGTTTCTCATTCTTGTTATATCCCATGCTTTTCATTAGTTGCAAGCCTTTTTTGTCATCTTCCATGGGAAAAATAGGTACAGGTCGTTCATCTTGATAGAGGAGTTTAGAGATATATTCCTCATTGACATCTTGATTCAAATAAACCCACTTGGTGAAGGTAGTGGTTGCCATCTTGATAGTTTTAGTCTCTTTGTTGTTGGATGTAGGTTTCCCATGAGATTGAGGAGAAGTAGGTAATTCTCCTAAGACAAAAGTATTCTTCATTAGTTTTTAATTCCCACAACCATCATCTTGAAACACTGCTTTGATATCAAGTATGTTTTGTGCAATAAGTGATTTTGTTTCAGAAGTAGATGCAAGGGATGATGGGTCAACAAATGAGGTGGAGGATATAGGCCCTTCATCATTTTTAGGTATTTGGTGGATTTTATAGAACTTGGCTTCAAGACTTTTGCAATATTAAAAAGGATTAGGATCTCCATGAATAGTAACATCTCTACCCTCAAAAGGAAAATTTACAAATTGATGATAAGTTGAGGCTACAACATTTAGGGCATGGATCCAGGGTCAACCAAGCAAGATGTTATAAGGAAGATCAAGATCCAACAATTGAGATGTAGTTTCTACAAAGAGAGGGCCTACTTGGATAGGAAGTGCAATGATACCTTGTGATACTCATTCTTGGTCGTCATATTCCCTGATAGTGGTACTCTTTTTCTTCTCAATAGTATCCTCTAAATAGCCCATACTTTTGGTCAGCTAAAGGGATCAAATGTTCAATCTATCCCCTCCATCTACTAAGACTCTTTTGACCTTATTTTTATGAATGAAAACCTCAAGGTGTAAAGCACGGTTATGACATGGTCGTGATGGT
This sequence comes from Sequoia sempervirens, assembly GCA_007258455.2. Classification (NCBI taxonomy): domain Eukaryota; kingdom Viridiplantae; phylum Streptophyta; class Pinopsida; order Cupressales; family Cupressaceae; genus Sequoia; species Sequoia sempervirens. Next base: position 514,518,696 of record VDFB02271358.1, read on the forward strand.
AGATCTTGCTCGGAGAAGGTGAGAAGATGGATAGAAATATGGCCTACCATAGCTTGAAACTGATTGGTATCAATATCCTTGGGAACAGATGACTCTGATAAGCTTTCTCAAGGATTTCCCTATGTGCGGGTGATATTCTTAATAGTTCTAGGATTGGTATATGTGCGGGGGTCTTCTTGAGTTGTTCTAAGAGATTGTACTTGTTGGTACTTGTTGTGGGCTGAGTAGGTTGTGCCTAAGATGGGGATGGGACTCCTTGGATGGTGACCTTACTGCATTGTGTGGTGACTCCACACTCTACGCTATGCCCTTTGATGGTGACGACAGTAATGACGCTATCATATGAAGCAACTACGTTGGTTTAATAGGTATGTTAGATCATGATTCCCAACTAGTACCTCAATAGATATGGTATTGTTTTCTATGAGGTCTTGGATGATGTTTTTGAGCCTCATGCAGTTTTTCATTTTATGTCCTTTGATCTTATGAATCACAAAGGTCCTCGTTATACCAAGATGGTTTCTCTTGCTGTTCTTGGTAGTTTTCAAATTTGGGAAGTGTTATCAGATTTGACTCTACCAACTTTTTCATGGGTTAAGATAGCTGTGTGTACTTGTGTTTAGGATAGTTGTTCTTGTTAGGGGTTCGCCTTTGCATTTCGGTATCACCGATCTAATTGTTCTTCTATGGTGTTGTTTGTTGCACAATTGGATGGATGTTAGCAACTTGATTGTTGTTTAGTCTAGGAGCACTTAGGATTACCTTAGCATCTACCACACCATCGTTAATTACATTTTTGTTCTTAGCCCAAACACAAGGCTTGTCATTTGAAATTTTTGATGGGTGGTTGTCTTTGTAAGCTTGAGTGTTTCCTTGTGATATTAGGGCTCTCTCGAAGTTAAGGGCTCTAGGGACAAGCTCATCGTATGATGTGATGCACTGTATTTTCAAGTGGAATGATAGATTTGGATCTAGATTGGCTATGATGATTCCCACTTGTTGTTCATTAGGAAGAGGCCACTTTCTTTTACCAACTCTTTGTATCCATCATTGTAAGAAATTAGTGAAAGTTTCCCCTTGGTTTTTTCTAAGAGTGTATAATTCTTCTAGACTGACATCCATGTCCAGATTGAAGGAGAAGTGACTAATGAATTTGTTGGTAATTTCTTGAAAGGTTTTGATACCAGGAGGCAGATGAGAAAACCAATCCATAGCAGGACCTGTTAAACTTCGAGGGAAGAGGCGGATTAGATAAGAATCATTATAAGATACCTCCATGCACATGACGTTAAATCATTTGATATGGTCCACAAGACTTCCTCTCCCTTCGTATTTGTCGAATTTAGGGATTTCAAAATCAGGAGGGAATGGTACCATTGTTATGTTTCGATTAAATGGGTAAGGACACAAGTTCTATGTATGGGGTTTCTTTTCCTTTCCCATGAAAAGGTCCTACATTTCTTGTGAGAGTGCTTTAAATTGTGATGGTAGATCATCTTGTGGGTTGGGTGGAGGAACATATGGTGGGATGATGGATGAGTTGTATGGGGTCTATGGTGGTGTGAGATTCTATGAAGGTGATTTGGGTATTAATGTATATGTTCTGAACGTGTTTGGATTAATGATGTTCAAGTGAGGATAATAGGAACCTTGTTGTTGTTGTTGGGCATATTTTTGAGCTAGTGAGGCTTGCTATTGAGCTTGTTGTTGTTGTTGTGCCACTAAGGCTTGTTGTTGGGCATGTTGTTGTTGTGCTAATAAAGCTTCTTGTTGTGCTTGATGTTGTTGTTGTGCTACTTGTTGTGCTGCTAAGGCTGCTTGTTTTTGTTGCTATTATTGTGTTGCTAAGGCTGCTTGTTTTTTTGCTTTTTGTTGTTGTTGTTGTTGTTGTTGTTGTGCTAAGGTTGCTTGTTGTGCTGCTAAGGCAACTTCTTGTTGTTGTTGTGCTAAGGCTGCTTGTTGATAGGCTTGTTATGCTTTCTATAAAGCTAAGGCATGTGCTTGTAATATGGGATCAGGTGGTTGTTGAGACATTTTTGGAGGATTAGGTAATGGATTGGTGATGAGAGGTGGAGGGTTCCCCTGATTTTACATTCCTTGCAAGATAATATATTGTGGTGAAGGAGTGTAGGTTTGAGATCCTAATTGATTTGAAATGACAAAGGGAATTGTGGGAAAGGATGAAGATGATGTCATTAAATTTTGCAATGGAAATGACACATTAGGACCTTGAGTCCATTGATTAAAAAAATTTCCTTGTCCCATGTCTTGAGGATTTCCTTGTGCCAAAGATGTAAACAAAGGACTCATAATTAAGGTACTTCCTAGGTTGACAAAACTCATAACCAAGGGATGGCTCTAAGGTGGATTGATGATGGATGGTGTGGATGTTTTTTGTAAAACCAATGGTGTAGATGAACCCATTGGTGGATTGGGTAAGGATGTCCCTATTTGCTTCAAGGGTTGATTATGTGTTGTGGTATTGATATGCCCTTGCACATTGTTTTGAGATACTGGATCCACACTACTTTGCATGATGGTAGGAATGCTTGTGGTACTCATGGGTATGGATGCAGAGGGATTTCCTCGATATGTCAAATTCATGGTTGAGTAATGAAGATCAAGAGGTGTGTATATCTGTTTAGGATCTTCAAGAATATGAGGAGAACCAAAGCTAGGTGTCCAAGTGATTGTGTTAGATGGAGGATTAGTTTCAAGTGTTCCCACAAGTGCGTTGTTTTCAAATGAAAGGGCATGACCAAATTATTTAGCAAGGCTTGTTGCAATACTCAAAATGTAGGTATGATTTATCCCTAGTGATTGGGTTGTGAAGCCTTGTGTTAAATTTTGCGCCACAAATATTGGGGAGATAGGAGCTAAATTTTCAAAGGTTTGATGCTCCATAAGTTCCTCCCTAGTGAGTTCGAAGGGGTTGTTTGTGATATCTTCTATCTCGTATGGTCTTGATGGTGATGAAGGTTGTTGTGATGGTGTAACTTGACTCCTTAGATCAAATTATAAAGTATTTGGATCACTTGAGGTAAATGCCACTTTGGTTTTCTCCATGATTCTCTTGTGTTGTGATCTAGTCTTTACCATAAATTTTGTGTCACTTGTGGGAGAGTTTTGTTGTGATTTGTGATGTTTGAACTCTCTAGTTGACTCAAATCTAGGAAAAAATGGATGCTCTAAGTCTTTTGGGAGCAATTGTGATAGTGGGGGATGAAAAGATGGATGATGTGGAGAGTGATCTTTGCAACCATTTTGAAACAACACTTTTGAATTTCTTTTGATGTTTTGATGTTAGGATAAAAGATGTTTATGAACTTGTAAATCTTTAGGGTAGACTCATGACCTTCAAGATGAATCAGTTCAAGGATGATAACTAACTTGTCTAAATGCATGGAAAAGGATTCATTTCACATACAAAATAGCCAAGTTAGGGGGTTGTTTTGATTTGATGTTTAAGTCACAAAGTGTTGGTGTATTCAAAGTTTTACAAAGATAGGTGAAGTGAGAAATGAAATTCGATGAAGGGGTGAGTGAGATGTTTGACCTAATGTTGACTTTAAAGTGAACTTTGTTTTGACAAGATCAAGGTAGTGAGAATGATGCTAGACCTCTAAAATGTTCAAATCCTAAAGACCCAATTTAGATGAGAGGATGGATGGGGATGTTTAGACCTATTTGGATCCTCCTAGCTTGAGCATAAAAGTTTCTTAACAAGCGGTAATGATTGCGATAGAGTATTGAAGCCCACTTCTTACTAAATTGTGCACTACGATACCTACATTTGCAATGATGGGATGGAGATATTTCCCTATGGATTTTAATTGTGTGGTCGATCATTTAGAGGAGTTTGGTATCATGAAAAAGACCAGGATTTTGACTCCAAAAGAATGCATATAGTTCTGGACTATTTCTTGAAATGTGTCTATAGAAGTTTGCTACCAACTTGTCTCTATTTTTGTGAAGTGCTAAGAGATGTTTCTTGAGAGCTTTTGGAGTGAGATGCCTAAGTATAAAATGAGGACCTGTAGATCTTACTTTAGGGATCTTGACTTTATGTGAGATCATGTAAAAATAGTTTAATCTTATGGAAGAAAGGAAGATATTTATTGCCACACAAGTGGTGGTAATATAGGCCTTTTAGCCTCAATATCAGCTTGTTCCTCTTCTTCGTCTAAAATGGTTGTTTTTTTTATCCACTGTGTATTTGTTTCCTTGGTTTCAAAAGTGAAGCTTCTCAAAATGCTAATGAGGTTGATTTGTTCTTTGTTAATAAGTTCAATGTTTGGTTGAATTATAGCACCTGGAAGATTAGGTTGTTCAAAAAGAGCAATCGGTCTCCAAATATCCATGTGGGGTTCATTTTTCAATTTATCTTTCTTAATGAGTTTATTTTACCACAATCACTTGTCTTGATTAAGTTTCAAACTAAATGTTTACATCAAAAACAACATAACTTTCACAATGTCCATTTTGTGAGAATGATGAGGTCAAAGCCATAATTGCCTATGTTGTCTTTGGAAAATATGGAGTTTGATATAATTCAAGACATTTAGAAATATCTAAGGACAAATCCCTAGGACAAGCAGCAATATCAAGGATTTTTCAAGAGATATCCATATTTAAGCTAAAATGTTTGAAATTTTGAGGAAGATAGTGAATGTTTGTTTTTGCATCATTTTGGAACCAAGCAAAGTATTAAACTGACTCACAATCATTACAACCCTAGGTTCGAAATGGCTATATTTGTTGAATCCCCACTCGGATTTTTCCAAACACTAAACAATTGCAAACAATTAGAGATTTGGCGACATTGGCTCCCATCCACGACACACACTTCTCAAGACCACCAAATCTCAAAATCCTTAAAATCCAGAGATAAAGAGGATTTTTTTGTTTCTACAATTGAATAGTACAAATGTGGGGCGACTTTAGAACGACCATTCTTGGACCAACAGATATTAAGGATTTTTGGCTTCTAAACAAGGGTTTGTAATAAGGGCTTCTAGTTTAGGGGGTGGAATGATAAACTCCCTCAAGAGGTCTCCCAACCCTTAAAACAAGGCATTTACACATCATAAAGATACTGGGGGAGAGCTATCATGTACTACTTCCCATTGATCACAATTTTCATTGCAACCACAAATTTATATCACAGTTTGGAAGAGCTTGGCGTTAGCTCATTACCGCTTGGGTTGTTCCCTCATTTCAAAGTGGGGAGGTAGGCCTTCTAAAGATAAACAATAGTGAGGAAGTACATCCGTAGTTTGATCATCTTCATTCGTGTGAACAAAGAGAGAACACACACTATGCATTTTTCTCACACTCGCAAGGGGGTTCAATTTTAATCCAAATTGAAAGGTGTAAGTGATTTTGCAAAGTGTTTTGGAATGTTTTTGTTTCTCAAGGTCTCCAATTGGCATGAGAGAATTGTATATGCATTCAATAACAATGTTGTAAATCACAAAACATGACAAACAATTATGAATTTTAACCCCTCAAAGCAGTTGTTGGATCTCAAAAATGCAGGTTGCAAATCCTAAGAGGATGCCAAACACTATGATCAAATTTGCAACGTTCTTGAACCAATGAACATAGTTAACTTATGTGTTTGGTAACTCCTTGCACTTCAGGCTCTACGAACCTAGGTAGGTATACCTTTATAATGAAGCAGATTTGGAAGAATGTATGATCTGGTTGAATTTGTGTATCTATCACAGTGGCATAAAGTGTAATAGATGAAAGCTTGCTAACTACTCCTACTCCTAGTATTTAATTTGAAATGAGAATGTTTTGAATAAGATTTTATGAAATTCTAAAATGAAATTGGTATGACCAGTGCCTACTCCTGTTGGGCTAATGGAGTCAAGAGGTGAAAGATATGTGACTTACTTGTTGGCTATAATTCTAATTGCTTGGCACTTGTGACTGTTTATACCTTGTATAAAGGTGAAAGAATGCAATTATGAAGTTCTTCTTATCGATCCAAATGACCTTTTCCAGATTACTATGATTAATTAAAAGAATTTAATCCTTCCTTGAAGGAGCTAGTTAACTGAACCACACAAGAACAAAAAATGTTCCTTGATAAATTGAAAATATCCTTGATACATGAATTTAAATAATAAGGAAATGTCAACCTTGGAGACAACTTGAAAATATTTTTCAATTAATTCAACAAACAATTGACACCATAATTGGATCACCAAATTAAGTCTTCCTATCCATTATATTACTTCAAAATATTTTTCAATACATAGCACAATGTTTTGTTTCAACAATTGATCAACCTATCCACCTATTTGATGAGTTCCTAACCTACTGCTTATAATCTAATTCTATTTTTTAATGATTGATGATATAATTTTATCTCACATATATACATTGCATTTTTAGGGTTACGACCCTTTGCACACCCGTCTAATGCAAATATTCATTTCATTAATTATCTTCAGCAAAAATACTTCAACTTTAATCCTCATCTTTGTATCTTCATGAAAATTAATTTAATAATAATCTTCCTTTGCTGGAAACTTCACTTTTCACCCATTAAATATAAAAATAATCTCGCTTTAAAACTCCTTTGGTGAAAAATATTCCAGTTATATTCTTCCTTAGTTGAAATTTTTCACCTAATAAATTATTCCTTGGGTAAAATAATTACCCTCTCCATGATTCTTTAAATCATTTAATCTCCCTAGAGGAATGAGTTACTTCTGAGTGAAAACATTTGCAGTTTAAATAACCTCTCAGTGAAATATTATAAATGCACCTTTATTTTATCGAAAAATAATAATCCCACTATGATTATTATTTCAAACAAATCTCCATTCTATATTTCACCCATCAAATAATATTTTACTTCAAGAAAAAAAATTGACATAGGGGATTAATAAATATTGATAAAGTGTTTCACCATATGTAAGTGAAAATCATTCACATGTTAGGTTATCAAATGATTGACGGAACTAATGCTTCACTCCTACCGATAATCAATTTTCTCCCCAATATTTTAGAATATAATATCTCATGTGTTTCAGCCTATCAATGGGACAATGAAATGTGCCTTGCCAATATTACTGTTTCTCTCTGATGCTTCTCTTTCCATTTCTTTATTCTTTTCATTATTTTCGGGCTATTGGAGGGACCAACTATTATATTCCATCGATTGGAATTTCTATCACCAATGAAATTTTTCCTTTGCAATACTGCACAATTTTAGGGTTTATGTTGTGGCCTTCTACAAAATTCCTAGAGTCATATGTTCATCATTTGGAAATTACACACCGTTAAACCATATCTGTTACACTGCACCATGCCTACCACTGCACGTAGTTTGTATTCTTCTCCATGTGTAATGAAGGTTTTAACCAGAGATACATAATTGTCTGCAAATATATAAGATTGATTCTCATCTCTAGATAGATGCATCATTTTTGTATCGCCTCTTTCATTGCACCAATATTTGTGAGTGATTCATCACCAGAATTGGATAGTATTGATACAATAATCAAGAGAATATTTCCATTGTGTGACCATTTTTCAGTAGCAAGCTTATAGCCTTTTGAATCATTCTCCTATCATGTGAAGAATAGAAATGTAAACAATTCCTTCCATATAATCATTCAGATGTCATATTCCTAATGTAAATCTCACTGATGGAGAGTTCTTTTGGTATTTTGGTGGAAAATTCATGATGGCACTAAAATATCCTTCTTCACACAACGTATTTGGGGAGCCAATTATTGCTTCATTCCATTTAGGAGACCTAAATCGTCCACCAATTCTATTTTGAAGCGGGAACCTCTAGCTTGGAAGATGTAGGTTTGGGTATAGAAGCAATATGGTTTTGAGTCCTCCAACAATTTTATCCTTTCTTTCCCATCAAGCGTCACCTCTTTAGAAAATATGCATGTCTTAGCTCAAGTGATTCAAATACCCTAAATACATTGAGCATTATTAGAAGATAAGGCCCATCCATCGTTCAAAATTTCACCAATTCTCTCCCCCTTTTGTTTTGTATATTTTAAATACTTCAATATTTTATCAACCTCGAATACTCTCATTTCATTTCCCTCTTCGAACACCATGTAAATTATTTCATCGTAAAAATTTATAAGGTGTTAGTGTAATTCAACTCTACTCAAATCATCGTCCCCCATTTCATCTAAGTCAAAGTACTTTTCTGGCTCTTGAATCCGATCTGACATTGAGAACCCCTTTTAAAGCAATCTTTGAAACAAATGACTATAGTCATAGCTCCTACAGAACAACATGGTATTGCCTCAAGTAGATAAAATTCATGTTGTTTCAATTCAACATCTTATAGGTCAGAGCCATATGTAACAAAGCTTCAAAAAGCATTGGATAATCTGCCCATAAATCTTTCTTCTTGCAAGTGGTTTCTTTGTTCCTCCATTGATATGTCGATTACCATTCATCTCAAACCCATTAGATCTATGATAACTTTGTTGGAATTCCTGTAAGCTTCTAAAATTCTTCGACAAATTCATGATTTTGTGGGTTTCCCATCAATTAGCTAAGAAGATTGGCACGTCAATGGTGCTTTTCCACCATTCTTAATATAGTTATCCCCTTTTGTGCACATGGCTTTATGTCGGATTCAAACACAAACACCAGATGCTCTATTTGTTTCAATTGGTAATTCCATCTAACTCAATAACTAGATTTCATGCATATTAAACTGAAGTGGGTGTTCATCAAAATCTATTTTCTAACATCTTGCACTGTGACAAAAACAAATCAAGTTGCCTCCAAAATCGCCTTAGAAAACTGATCAAAACTTCTCCTAGAGCCATGAAAATGCACCAACATGTTGAGTTATGATAGGAGAGTATGCTTGTCAAATGGTTTGGCATGAAGTTGTCAGAATTGCAAACTGTAAATGCCCAAATTTTCTTACTCAACATTTTTTGAAAATTACTCTGTCAAACTATCTGGAACCCACCAACTTGCTATTTTGTAAAAATATCGAACGTGATCATGAGAAGCTATAACTTTGGAGATTAGTTCATTTAGGCATAGTAAACATGTGTGCAAGAGGGTTTTTCACCAAGCATCTTCAGTCACAATATATCAAACATCAAAGTTGACTTCTTTTCACAGCTTTTTGGAAGTGCAATGTTCAAACTGGGTAAAATCCATTTGGAATTAATTTTGAAAAAATATCAAATTATGTCCTGAAGCTCTGAAAATTGACATGGATGCACATTAAGATGGGGAGAATCGGAAGCACCAATCAGTTTGTCATGATACTCTTCCAGTTGCTTAATATTGTTCTCCAAAGTTGATCATTTTAACAGATTTTATTGTGTAGACAATAACCCTTCACATAACCCTTCAACTTGGCCTTTTGAAATCTTGTCAAAATTGATTGTACAAAGCTGAAAATTGGTGTGCACACTCATATATGTCAGATAAACATGTTTGCAAGGTGGTTTTGTGTGAAATTGCATGAGCTTCCAATTATGAATTTTCAAAGTGTGCTCCTGGGGCTGATTTTACAACTGAGTTTTCTTAATGTTATATTAAATTTTTTGACTTGGCACCTCCAAATGTTAAGCACCAAATGATGAGTTCGTTTTAAGCACTAAATGAAATATGAAGTTGTCTTGTTCAATTTTAAACCCAAAAAAAGCATTAATGAGATGAGGGTTCAATTTTAATCCTGTTTGAGCATTCATTTTAAACCCAATTGAAATTTAGTGTGTGTCCTAAAATAGAAAGTAGAAAGCATAAAAGTTGGATTATAATTGCCCCAAAGCGTCATATACTTATTACAATTACAAAATTTTAAGATAGAAAAGTTTTCCTCACTTTCGCTCCATATCTTTCAACCTACAAAACCATGTTAGTCTAACAACCAGAACACAGTCAAAAGTGCATTAGTGGTCAGATAAATCAAGGAAATTAAAGAACGTGTCAAAAAAATGATCATAAAATTTCTTATCTTGGTTGGGCATTGTTGAACCTGATAGTGTTGTAATTTGAATTGTGGGCATCGCTCTAGTGAAAAAGTGGGTGTCACTCTGTAGCAAAAAAGAGATCATGATAGCGACTGTATTTGGTTTGTCGTCGTTGCACACTGTAGCGTCATGATTTGAAATTTAGAGGCATCACTATTTGAACTTTGGGGCGTCGCCATTTGGTTTTTCCATACCTCTATATTAAATAGGCACCACCAAATTTAAATTAGTGACAGTGTATTTAATTAGTGTTGGTGTTTCAAATTGCAATAGTGTCACTATATGGTGACACACTTCATAGGGTGTCGTTGTATCCTGCAAAACAAGCACCAAACAAAATTTGAGCTAAAAACTAGTTAAATTAACGATTTTCCCTCCTTCTAGCGCTAGAATGTGAGACGAGGATAGTTAGGGTGGGTTGATTACACTTGATCCATGATGAATTGAAGCACAATTTATCCACTAAACCTCAATCTACCAAACAAGATCATTCAAACTGAAAAGTTAAACTAAGCATTTTTTTAACCTGAAAACTACAAACTATGAAAAACAGTTAAATTCCTAATCTAACCCATTTGAAACTTATCATGTTTTGGAATTGGTCTCGTGTTGATGTGGAACAACAACCCTTTCCCAATCTTATGATTAGTAAGCCTATTTTAGTCAATTCTATGGAAGAGAATTGATGAAACCATTGTGATAAACAGATGAAAACCTAGTTTATGCTAAATTAAACATGATGCAAGCTAAGTTACCATGATTTTATGCTAAAAATGAACTAATTATGCAATTTCTAAGCTAATATAAGATAATTCTAAGCTAAAAGATGGAAACCCTAATTCATATACAAACTAAGACGGATGCATGGAAGCCATTAATGGATGCTCTAAGCTATTATGCAATTAGAAATAAACTAAAACAAGTTAAAAGTGAGTAAATTGTGAGTGTGGATGCAAGTGAATTCAAAAGCATGACTCTGTAATTGAAAGATGAATGGATGAGTTTCAACAGCATAAGTTTGCTCTGAAAGATCGATCCATTTGTCTCTAAATAGTGTTTTATTTATAAGAGAGCAAATGAGAAATGGAGGGTTGAGATTGAAAAGATTAATCAACGGTCCAAGATGAAGGAGATGAGAGGCATGGATCATGGATTCTCATCAAATAATGAGAATGCATGATGGGTTTTAATCAAGGGCTCACATTTGCCTCAAACAAACACACTTTTGACTTGCTCACACAAGTCAAAGGTGACTTGTTCAAAAGGTTAAAGGTTAAAACTTGCATTAGAAGCTAAGTGAAAATATCCCTTTTTCAAATGGAGGAATAAGAATAATCCTTGGAATATTCATTTGGGTGAGGATAAAAAGCATTTTGCAAATTAAAAGAAATTCTTAATTGTGCAAAAAAGGGGATAAAGAATATTCCATGGGAATATCCCCTTTTAGGGGAAAAATAGTTTAATTGTTAATTAAACAAGGTTTAATCATGCAATTAGAGGATTTGGAGGAATTAAAGTGATATTTATTAAATTAAATAATTTAATAAATGGGGGGGACGAAATGACATTTAATTAAATAACTTAGGGTTATTTATTAAATAAGATGACATGGAATTAAATTATTTTTTTTGATTTATTAATTTAATGAGATGAAATGTTAGCGTGAAGGGGGAGAGAATTAACCTGAATTGATGAATTAGGTTCATAGATGAAAATGTTGCAATTAATTAATTAGTTAGGATAATTTAATCAATTAAGTGAAAAGAGGATGGGTTTAAAGAGGAAATGATGTTAGCAAACTCGTTTCGAGTGTATGACATCGATTAGGACATTTTTCAGTGTCTACAACATATAATTATATTGTGCAATAAAAAATAATGGAATAGAGTTTCGTTGCTTACTTGGGAAACCTAGAATGCATACCATTGAAACAACATACACCTAGGATTTCAATCGAATTCTTTGACTATGAGCGGGTTTCAAGCAAAATGATCGAGCCCAATTTTTTTTTAAAAAAAATTCAACAATTTTGGTCAAAAGGTATTTGGCCGTATACCTTTTTCCCCTAAAAAATTTGTTCAATTACCATATGCCACATAAGCTCCATGTTATTTCCACTTGGTTTCAGTCAAAACTCCTTTGATCGAGTGCATTCTGAAAAAAAGCTTATTGATAGAAACTTTTTTAGTTGGCTGAAAATGTGAC
>VDFB02271358.1:514530995-514787815 GCA_007258455.2 Sequoia sempervirens
TGCTTGGAAAAAATATATCAAAGCATAATAGTAAGCAATCACTTAGACACTTGGCAATGATTTGTTTGAAAAAATGCCTCATAGAAATGTGATCTCATGGTGATGTCCATAAAATAATCATTTACTAAAATTTAAATATTAAACCTTGAATTATAAAATAAATAGTAAGAAAAATACAAGATATGTTACTTTTCGACTATTAAAAACTCAAATAAATTGAGTGTCCATAGTGTTGGATAGGACAACTGAGAGGGGGGGTAAATCAGTTGTCACAAATTATAATCTTAGATTCAATTACCAGAACTAACACATAAACTGATTAAGTGATTAACCATCAAATGTTAGTGCACAAACACAATAACACCAGATTTACGTGGAAAACCCAATGAGGGAAAAACCCTGGTGAGGATTAACTTAGTACACTATAGAGAATATCAAAACCGATTACAAAAAGGCTCACTGCCTGAAATAAGGACTCGCTATTTAGACTCACTGTCCACAAGGATACAACGTGGAGGGCTCACTGCCACAAAGATACAAAGAAGACAAAGAAGACTTGTTACAAAGAGACAACAATCCCAATGCAACAAAAGATTCCACCACAATCACTAATCAACTTGCATGAATGATAAATTTTTCCTTCTAATCAATCCATCCTGAAACTCAGCGTTAAGCTTCACACTAATCAACCACACACATAACTCACACACTTTCAGAATAGCATCAAAGTCATGTCTTCTCTTTCACTTATCTTCCTTCTTTTCTTATGTACAATTTTCATTGCTAGCATATTCTTTATTTATACTATCTCCAACCTTGAAAAGATACAAATTCTTCCATCCAACTTCAAATTCAAATTAGGTTGATGCCAAACATCCTAGGGTGGAATTAGAATGAGGGTGACCCAAACACACACTTCACCGGGACCCATAATAGATCCAACATGCTTCATCAACACAGTCGTCCAAAATAGTGTAAAACACATAGATCAATTAAGCTCGATACTTCCAAATGCCAAAACCATCTTCAATAGAACCAGGGCATCACAACTCTAGAACCAAAAGTCATAAGACTTCATCAAAGAGAAATCTAGACCAACAACAATTCTCTCGGACCTTGACCAAAACACAAAGAAACATAGTTCACAAGTACCAGAGCATCATCCTCAATAGCTAAACACCTATAATATTCTTTTAATACAATTTTCTCAATATCCTCAACATATACAGTCAACAAAAACTAGTAGATAACCAACTGATTGGTTGAAATCAATGACAACACTTTCATTCCTCTTTCCATTCTTGCAACAATCTCCCCCTTTTTCATTGATGACAACACATGATGTGAAAAACCATCAAAGACACCATACCAATTCTGAAAATATTTCTCAAGATTTTTCCCTTTGCTTCTCCCCCTTAGAAGATCATCTTCCTCATTACCTTCTTTCTCTTATTAGCTTTCTTTCCTTTTCACATGCTCCCTCTCCTTTTCATTTTCACATGCTCTCTCTCTCCCTTTTCTTTTTCACATGCTATCTCTCTCCCCCTTTGACATCAATAGAAAATGCAAAAGATATGCTCATTGAAACTTCCCTTGACATGAAAATAGAATACTCATAATGACAACACTTAAAACTACCTGCTCCCCTTGAGAGGTAGCCACCAAAAACATCAATCCAAATAGATAGAACCATGAATCCACCAGATTGATGCATCTCCAAATACATCTTAGTTTGTAAAAGGAGGGGCAATAATCCCTAGCTTATCCTAGAGATACTCAAAAGTATCTTTAGGAAGAGCCTTGGTAAATATATCCACAATCTGATCCTTTTTTAAAAAAAAAACTCAAGCTTGACTTCATTCTCCATGACCTCTCTCAAGAAATGATACTTGATTTATATATGCTTCATTCTCGAGTGCATTGCAAGATTCTTCAAAATGTTAATTGCATTTGTATTATCATAGAAGATGGAAATAGGATCATCATTTAGCACTATGATATCCTTCAATGTCTGTTTCATCCATAAAACTTGTGTACAACAAGATGTAGCAACAATATACTCAACTTCAGTAGTAGACAAAGAGATTGAATCTCGCTTCTTACTAAACCATGCCACCAATATACATCCAAGAAAGAATGCACCACCACTTGTACTCTTTTTTTCATCTATACTTTCGGCCCAATTTTCATCTATATAAGCATTGAGTGTAAAGTCAGTGTCTTTAGGATACCGTCATCCATAATTTGGAGTGCCATTCAAATATTTGAATATTATTTTAACTACAGTAACATGTGTTTCCTTCAAATCTTCTTGAAATCTAGCTACAAGACAAACCACATGCATAATATTTGGTCTACTAGCAGTCAAATAAAGTAATCCACCAATCATAGATCTATACTTTCTTTGATCAACCTTAGGTGAATCATCATCTTTACCCAGCTTGCAATTAGTCACCATAGGAGTACTTGCCAGTTTGGAACCATCCATCCCAATATTTTTCAACATCTCTCTTAGATACCTAGATTGTGAAATGAAAATTCCTTTCTCTGTTTGATTAAACTATAGCCCAAGAAAGAAATTCATCTCCCCAAGCATAGACATTTCAAATTATTTTTGCATCTCTTCCACAAACATCTTGCACATCTTTTCATTTCCTCCAAAGATAATGTCATCAACATATATAACTACAATCAAGATTTTGTCATTTTCACTCTTGAAATACAAATTACTATCTTTCGTACCTTTGTTAAATCCTTGCTAACTCAAATACTTATCTAGCCTAGCATACCAGGCTCTAGGAGCTTGCTTCAATCCATATAAAGATTTCTTCAATCTGCACACCATATCTGGTTGATCTGTTAACTAAAATCCTTCTGGTTGTTCCATGTAGACCTCTTCATCTAGTTCACCATTCAAAAATGTTGACTTGACATCCATTTGATAAACTTTGAAATTTTTATAAGCATCTAATGCCAAGAACATCCTTATAGCTTCCATTCTTTCTACCGAGGAAAAAGTCTCTTAAAAATATATACCTTCCACTTGTGAGTAGCCTTTACACACAAGCCTAGCTTTGTTTCTGACAACTTTCCCGTTCTCATTCAACTTATTTCTGAATACCCATTTTGATCCAATGATATTTTTGTCTACCGGTCTTGGGACCAGTTCCCAAGTTTGATTCTTCCCAATCTGCAAAATTTATTCTTTCATCACCTCCTTCCAATGTTCATCCTCATAGGCTTCACTTATCGACTTCAACTCAATATCAGAGAATAAGCACAAATTTACTTCAGCAGTAGCTTTGCTTCTAGTTAACACACCATTTGTCTTGTCTCCAATAATCTGACTTTATGAATGATTCATATGTACATATTTCGGTGTCCTAGGGGACATCACCAAAGCATCTTCTTCTCTTTCATTCTGTTCATTATGCTTTTTTTGCTCATCTTTATCCTGTTCTTCCATAATTTCTTCTATTCTTGCACAATCATCCTCATCAGACACATGTCCATCAACATCAATAGAATTCTTCACTATTTCATCAACCTTCACATTCGAGCTTTCTACAATTTTCCTCAATATTTGTTGAAACATGTATATGCCTTGATTTTAGTAGAGTGTCTAAGAAATAGTCCTTCATCACTTCTTGCATCAAACTTACCCAAAGTTTCCCCATCTCTTCTGATATAGCATTTGCTTTCAAATACCTTGAAGTATTTAACTGTAGGAATTCTTCTGTGCCATAGCTCACGGGGAGTCTTTGTACTATTTTTTCTTGACTGAATTTGATTGAATACATATACAACAGCGTGAATAGCTTCTTTCCAGTAAACTTTTGGTAATCCAACTTCAGTGATCATTGACCTAGCAGGTTCTTGAACTGTTCTATTTTTCCTTTCAACAACTCCATTTTGCTAAGGGGTTCTCGGATTAGATAACCATCTCTTTATTCCATGATCTTCACAAAACATATTGAAATCATGGGAGGTGAATTATCCACCTCTGTTAGATCTCAAACATTTTATCTTCAAATTCACTTCATTTTCAACCATAGCCTTGAATGCCTTGAATCTATCTAATGCATCTGATTTCTCTCTTAGAAATGTAACCCATGTATATCTAGAATAATCATCAATTAAAAGCATAAAGTACCTTTCAAAAAGTAGAATTCACACTCTCATGGGACCACAAATATATGTATGAACCAAATCTAGTAATCCGGTAGTAGATTGTTCTCTTTATTTGTAATGATTTCTTGTTTGCTTCCTGAACTGGCAATTCCTGCATATAGCATTTACAAGCTTTGTAATTCTTGGTAGATCTCTCATGACTTGAACAACACTAATCCTTACCAAGTTATCAAAATTCATGTGACACATTATCCTATGCCATAACCAATTGTCATTTATCTAAGTCATAAGGCATCGTCCATCAACACCTTTAAGTTGATAAATATTCCCTTCAAATTTATTTCCTATAGCAATCAATGTTCTGGATCCTTTCCAAAACCCACATTCTCATCCTTAAACACAAGATCATATCCTTTTCTGCACATCTAACCAATGCTCAACAGATTATGCCTTAAACCCTTAACATAGTAAACATCGTCAGTATGATGCTTGCCATCAAAACTTATTGAACCTATCCCACAAATTTTAGCACTAGTATCATCTCCAAACATAACCAAACCTCCATCATATTTATCAAGTTTCACAAAATTACTCTTGTCACCAGTCATGTGATGTGAGCAACCACTATCAACTACCCAAAAATTATTTTCTTGTTTAACATGTAGGGTAGAGATAACTTTACCTTCATTTTTCTCATTCTCCTTCTTCTCCAAAGGAATTTTTATTTTTTATTTTTTTGAATTAGTAGATGTAGGTTCATCCTTAATCACCAAGAACAAGCATTCATTGTCATCTAGATCTTCATATTCTAAATCTTCATCTAAAATACTAACATTCTCATTAACATAGTAAGCTCTGTTAATCTTCTTTCCTTTTTTTTCTTTCTCGTATCTTTATTTATTCCTTTTAGCTCTTTCCAGACACTTTGCAACATAGTGACCAATTTCTCCATAACTAAAGCACTTAAAGGGAAATTTACCTTCATACTTACTGGAGCCCTTTCTCATTCTTCTTACAAAGTTAGCCTTGATTTCATCAAAAAAAAATCATCCAGATATTCAATTTTTGTAGCTTTAAAAGTAGTCTTTGTTTTGCCTCCACTTCTTAGATTCGGCTTCCTCATCTCATAAGATGTAAAAAATCCTAGCAGTAGATCCTTAGTACAAGTCTTATAGTCTATAGTCTGCTCAATAGCACTCACCTTTTCACTGTAAGCATCAAGAAGAGTTCTAAGAATCTTCTTTACAATTCTGGTTTCATCTATAGTAGCACCAAGAGATCGCATTCCAACCACTACCTCATCTAATCTTTGTATATATGCTTTAACATTATCATCTTCGAAAATATGTATAAGATCAAACCGTGTTTCCAAATTCTATAATTTTTCCTCTTTTACCCTTTCATCACCATTGTGTGCTCTTTCTAAAGCATCCCAAACTTCCTTAGCTTTCTTCAAGTTCTGAACCTTAATCAACTCGAAACGTACCAAACTATTCTTCAAGATGAACTTTTCCTTATTATTTGCTTCATGTGCTCTAATTTCTTCAGGTGTACTTAGACCATTAGTAGGAGGAGTGTATAGATTCTTATAAGCTTTCTCTACATCTTATCTATAATACTCCAACTATTCTTCCATCAACACTTTCTAGATACCATAATTAATGGTTACGGGACATAATAACCGACCAAAATAACCCTGGACAGAATAATCCGGTCACAATAACCCAGGGACAAAATAACCCGGGGTCATAATAACCCAAGCCAAAATAACCCGTGGTCAGAATAACCCATGGACAAAATATCCCCAGAAGAATATAGAGAAAGGAAAACAAAATTTATAAATTACATGTATGTTGCTAAAAAAACTTTATTATTCAAATTTTCAATTAAAGTGTCAAATTATGAGCAATGCCTCTTATATAATCTAAAATGTTATGGTTGTCATAACCATCAACCAATATTTTTAGTCTTTCTTTGAGTTCACAGTATTTTTTCCTCCTTGGTTGCCCAGTGTATCCAACCATATATTTCTATATTCTATTCTCTTGGAGACTCTATTCTTTTTTCACTACTTTGATGAATTTCTAGACTGCGCTGTGCAATGCTTGAATCAATTCACTAAATCCTCTGTATCATCCCTCAATAGTATTATTGGTTATGGGAAGATCATCTTGAGTAGCTGAATAGCAATTCTATATTGTGATTGGAAACTTGGGTGATTGTCTGTTGCCTCTTCTAGTTAGTCTGCCAATCCATGTGTCTTCAAAATAATCAACTTATTCCCACGAAATTGCCTTTATTTTTATAATTATTTACCATTTTATAGATTATTTAAGCATATTAAAGATGTTTTAAGGCTATTTTAGGGGTATATAATGGATATATGGTCTAAAACTAACCTAAATAGCCTCTATGGTGGTTCACAATCATATTTATAATTTATTTTATGTCATTTCTAGTTTACTAGCTTGATCTAAAATGACCATGGGTTATTCTGTCCATGGGTTATTTTGACCACGGGTTATTCTGTCCATGGGTTATTATGACCCTGGGTTGTTTTTTCCTTAGGTTATTTTGGTCGGGTTATTCTGTCCAGGGTTATTTTGGCCGGGTTATTATGTCCTGATACCTAATTGATTCCATCAAACCTCAGATAATCAAAAACCATTTTTCTAGCCATCCCAGACCTTCCTCAAGTGGTTAATCTCTTCACCAAGGAACCAATCACTGATACCAATTGTTTGATAGGACAACTGAGAGGGGGGGGTGAATCAGTTGTCACAAATTATAATCTTAAATTCAATTACCAGAACTAACACATAAACTGATTAAGTGATTAACCATCAAATGCTAATGCACAAACATAATAACACCAGATTTATGTGGAAAACCCAATGAGGGAAAAACCATGGTGAGGATTAACTCACACTATAGAGAATATCAAAACTGATTATAAAAAGGCTCACTGCCTGAAATAAGGACTCACTATCCACATGGCTACAACCCGAAGAGCTCACTGCCACAAATATACAAAGAAGACACAGAAGACTTGTTACAAAGAGACAATAATCCTAATGCAACAAAATATTCCACCACAATCATTGATCAACTTGCATGAATGACAAAATTCACCTTCTGCTCACTGCATCTAAAAAATCAGCGTTAAGTTTTGCATTGATCAACTACACACATAACTCACATACTTTCAGAATAGCATCAAAGTCGCGTCTGCTCTTTCACTTATATTCCTTCTTTTCTTATGTACAATTTTCATTACTAGCACATTCCAACCTTGAAAAGATACAAAGTTGGCCATCCAACTTCAAATTCAAATTAAGTCGGCACCAAATGTCCTAGGGTGGAATTAGAATGAGGGCGACCCAAACACACGCTTCACCAAGACCCATAATAGATCTAACATGCTTCATCAACTTCAAATATAGTGCTTGACACATGGTCGTCCAAACCAGTGTAAAACACATAGATCAATTAGCTTGATACTTCCAAGTATCAAAACCATCTTCAATAGAACTAGGGCAAAACAACTCTAGAACCACAAGTCATAAGACTTCATCAAAGAGAAATCTAGACCAACAAAAATTCTCATGGAAATCAGCCAGAACACAGATAAGCATACTTGACAAGTACCAGAGCATCATCCTCAATAGCTGAACACCTGTAATATTCTTTTAATACAATTTTCTCAATATCCTCAACATATACAGTCAATAGCAACTAGTAGATAACTAGCTGATCGGTTGGCATCAATGACAACACTTTCATTCCTCTTTCCATTCTTTAAACACATAGAAAAATCAAAATGCCTCATAATTCCATAAAATTTACAAATAAAATTTAAATCCCATCTTCCCAATGATTCTAACATTCCCCATAAAATTTTCACGACAATTAGTTAGTGCTAGCAGAATTATGCCTAAAAAATTGAATTCAAATACAGTTCAAATGAACACGCCTCATAATATTAGTGACATGAATCTTGTAATATGTACAACAAAAGGCATGTCACTCTCACTTCCCTTGAATACACCCAATGTTGGACATATCGACTATTTTTTTCCCACTTCTTGAAACCCTCACTGTCTCAAATTTCTATCTAAAGAAAGCCGGTGGATTATCGTACCACACATAACGCTAGTTTTTTTATTAAAGAGGAATAGGTTTTATGTTGTCATTAGAAGGTTTATAGAATAATGGGGAGCTTTAGAAAGGTATTTTATATTTTATGATGCATTCTTTTTGAGTCAAATTAAGCGCATTTTGAGATTTTGAAGAAAATTATAGCTTTGAAAGGCGAACTACTTGTAGATTTAGCATAATTTGCACAAATATCATTGTGTTTATTCATGAGTTTTTGATTTATCTATGAGTTTCTCCATCTACAACATCATCATGTAGCAGGGCTTCGGAAAAAAATTATATCATAGACGTAGGGAAACTTCTTTAAAAATGATTTTCTCTTGATGCATTCTTTTTAAGGGTTAAATTGCAGCTCACCATGAGACCACATTTCTTTGAGGAATTTTTTTAAACAACTCATTGTATTGT
Source organism: Sequoia sempervirens (assembly GCA_007258455.2). Taxonomy (NCBI): domain Eukaryota; kingdom Viridiplantae; phylum Streptophyta; class Pinopsida; order Cupressales; family Cupressaceae; genus Sequoia; species Sequoia sempervirens. Next base: position 514,539,693 of record VDFB02271358.1, read on the forward strand.
CTATGCTACCACATTTTCCATGCATATCTACCAAAACATCTTATCAAATAGTTCACTTCCTTGCTGCTATGGCTAAAAGCATAAAATAGGCACTTTCAAACAAACTATGGATGCTTGGAAAAAATCTATCAAAGCATAATAGTAAGCAATAGCATAGACAAGGCAATTAGTTGTTTCAAAAAATGCCTCAAAGAAATGTGCTCTCATATCCTTCATTTCAATATGCAACAATGCCACAAAGGAAGCATATAGTGAAGTCAAATACAAAACAATAGTCAACTCTAAATGGAAATCTTTGACAACAAAGTGTTTAGAGAAAATGCAAAGTCATTATGGTTGTAGTAGGGAAGAGTTTAGAGTTTGAAAACTTTAAAAATCATGATTATAAGGACAATATTCTTTGGTTTTAGTTGTGCAAACATAAGAAGGCATAAAGGATAGTGACTTCAAGCTATTTCCAAGGATAGTAATTGCATTACTTTACACATCTTTAAAAATCAAAGCATTACTTCACATTGCATAACTAATGTAACTAGATGTTTATAGATGAAAAATTTCAAATACAATCTAATGTTTTTGAAAGTCAACCTACGTGCAACTATTATACAATTGCTTCACATTACATAACTAATAACTAGGGGAAGTTGCCAATTGCATTTTCTTTTCATTGTATTCAATGAGACCACATTGGTTTGAGGCATTTCCTTGAGGCATTTTTCAAATCCTCTATATAAGTTTACATGATTTCATCTATTATGTCATGTTTTCCATTTTTTATCTTCAAAATCCTAAAAATTGAACTTTTATAGGCAACTTCCATCTAATTCAATGTTGAATTCTATGTATAACAATGAAGATAAAAAACCAGAAAAATGCAAAGAATTGTGGGCCTAAATCATGGGGTCAACTCCTTTTTTACCATTTTTACAAAAAGGAACATTTGGCACTCACCAAATTTGGCAAGCACCAAATATGATGCAAAATGTGATACATTGTTAGGACTTCAATATTTAGAACAATAAAAACTAAGAACACACCATTTAACTAAACATGGATATAAGTAAAGGTGATACATTGTTAGGACTTGAAAATTTAGAAGGATTACAACTAAAAATATCAATTATGATACTTTGAAGACTTGAATAAAGAATAATTACAATTAAAAATAGATAATGTCATGATTTGTGATAGAAGATCATGGGTTATAGCCTTCGGGGAGTGGGTTAAGCATCTAGGGAATGATAAATGTAAAATTAGGATCCAATATGGATCTTTAGAGATATGTGATCAAAACCCTCAATTGTATACCTTAAACCCTAATCCCTCTAACCTCAAACCTTAAACCCTCAACCCTAATTGCTCAACCTTAATCCCTCAATCCTCAAACCTTAAACCCTCAACCCTAGTTGCTCAACCTTAATCCCCGAATCCTCAAACCTTGACCCTAATCCTTCAACCCTATACCTTAAAACCTAAAGCCTCTACCCTCTACCCTACACATTAAACCCTCAAACCTAATCCCTCAACACTATCCCTCAAAACCTAAACCCTAAACCCTAAACCCTAAACCTAAAACCCTTAACCCTAATCCATCAACCGTAGACCCTAAACATGAAACCCTTGACCCTAAACCTGAGAGGGAGAGAGAGAGGGAGTGTGAGAGAGGGGGTTGGAGTGAGAGATATTTGTCTAGGTAGAGTGGGAGGGAGTGAGACCTGAGAGAGAGAGACTACTACATCAGAGAAAGAGGGTTATCTAGTTAGGATGGGAGAGAGAAACCTGAGAGAGGGAGAGGGGGTGGGAGGGATATTTTGATGGAGATACCTGAGAGAGAGGGAGTGTGAAAGATGGGTTGGATTGAGAGAGAGTAGTATATCTAGGGTGTAAGGGAGTTAGACTTGAGAGAGAGAGAGTTATCTAGTTAGGGTGGGAGGAGAGACATGAGAGAGGGAGAGGGGTTGGGAGGGATATTTTGAGGGAGAGACCTGAGAGAGAGATACTTGAGAGAGAGATGAGAGGGAGAGAGAAATATAAAGACCTGAGAGAGGGAGTTGGAGTGAGAGAGAGAGAGAGAAAGACCTAAGAGGGAGAGAGAGATAGAGTGTGAGAGGAGCTTAGAGTGAGATATTTTTCTAGGTAGGGTGGGAGGGAGTGAGACTTGAGAGAGAGATACTACTACATCAGAGAAAGAGGGTTATCTAGTTAGGATGGGAGAGAGACTTGAGAGAGGGAGAGGGGGTGGGAGGGATATTTTGAGGGAGAGACTTGAGAGAGGGGGTTGGAGTGAGAGAGAGTAGTCTAGGTAGGGTGGGATGGAGTGAGACTTGAGAGAGAGACTTGAGAGGGAGAGAGAGAGTTATCTAGTTAGGGTGGGGGGAAACCTGAGAGAGGGAGAGGGGTTGGGATATATATTTTTAGGAAGAGACCTAAGAGAGAGGGAGTGGGAGACACCTGAGAGAGAGGCCTAAGAGAGATATGTGAGGAAGAGAGAAAGATAAAGACTTGAGAGAGGGATTTGGAGTGAGAGAGAGAGATACCTAAAATGGAGAGAGAGGGAGAGGGAGTGTGAGAGAGAGGGTTGGAGTCAGATTTTTCTAGGTAGGGTGGGAGGGAGTGAGACCTGATAGAGAGAGAATACTACATCAAATAAAGAGGGTTATCTAGTTAGGATGGGAGGGAGAGACCTGAGAGAGGGAGAGGGGCGAGAAAGATATTTTAAGGGAGAGACCTGAGAGAGAGGGAGTGTGAGAGAGGGGGTTGGAGTGAGAGAGAGATACCTAAAATGGAGAGAGAGGGAGAGGGAGTGTGAGAGAGAGGGTTGGAATGAGATTTTTCTAGGTAGGGTGGGAGGGAGTGAGACCTGATAGAGAGAGAATACTACATCAAAGAAAGAGGGTTATCTAGTTAGGATGGGAGGGAGATACCTGAGAGAGGGAGAGGGGTGGGAAAGATATTTTAAGGGAGAGACCTGAGAGAGAGGGAGTGTGAGAGAGGGGGTTGGAGTGAGAGAGAGTAGTCTAGGTAGGGTGGGAGGTAGTGAGACCTGAGAGAGAGAGACTTAAGAGGGAGAGAGAGTTATCTAGTTATGGTGGGGGAAGAGACCCAAAAGAGGCAGAGGGGTTGGGAGGGATATTTTGAGGAAGAGACTTAAGAGAGAGGGAGTGGGAGACACTTGAGAGAGAGATACCTAAGAGAGAGAGACAAGACAGAGAGAAAGATAAAGACTTGAGAGAGGGAGTTGGAGTGAGAGAGAGAGAGAAAGACCTATGAGGGAGAGATAGAGGGAGTGTGAGAGAGGGGTTTGGAGTGAGAGATATTTTTCTAGGTAGGGTGGGAGGGAGTGAGACTTGAGAGAGAGAGACTAATACATCAAAGAAAGAGGGTTATCTAGTTAGGATGGGAGAGAGAAACTTGAGAGAGGGAGAGGGGGTGGGAGGGATATTTTGAGGGAGATACTTGAGAGAGAGGGAGTGTGAGAGAGGGGTTGGAGTGAGAGATAGTATTATAGCTAGGGTGCAAGGGAGTGAGACTTGAGAGAGAGACTTGAGAGGGAGAGAGAGAGTTATCTAGTTAGGGTGGGGGAGAGACCTGAGAGAGGGAGAGGGATTAAGAGGTATATTTTGAGGGAGAGACCTGAGAGAGAGATATGAGAGGGAGAGAGAAAGATAAAGATCTAAGATAGGTAGTTGGAGTGAGAGAGAGAGAGAGAGAGAAATACCTGAGAGGGAGAGAGAGAGATAGAGTGTGAGAGAGGAGGTTAGAGTGAGAGATATTTGTCTAGGTAGGGTCAGAGGGAGTGAGACATGAGAGAGAGATACTAATACATCAAAGAAAGAGCATTATCTAGTTAGGATGGGAGGGAGAGACTTGAGAGAGGGAGAGGGGGTGAGAGGGATATTTTGAGGGAGAGACCTGAGAGAGAGGGAGTGTGAGAGAGGGGGTTGGAGTGAGAGAGAGTATTCTAGGTAGGGTGGGATGGAGTGAGACTTGAGAGGGAGAGAGAGAGTTATCTAATTAGGGTGGGGGGAGACTTGAGAGAGGGAGAGGGGTTGGGATGGATATTTTTAGGAAGAGACCTAAGAGAGAGGGAGTGGGAGACACCTGAGAGAGAGACCTTAGAGAGATACCTAAGAGAGATATGGAGAGAGAGAGAGAAGGAGAGGGAGAGAGAGAGATACCTAAGAGGGAGAGAGAGGGTTGGAGTGAGATATTTTTCTAGGTAGGGTGGGAGGGAGTGAGACCTAAGAGAGAGAATACTACATCAGAGAAAGAGGGTTATCTAGTTAGGATGGGAGGGAGAGACCTAAGAGAGGGAGAGGGGGTGGGAGAGATATTTTGAGGGAGAGACTTGAGAGAGAGGGGGCTGGAGTGAGAGAGAGTAGTCTAGGTAGGGTGGGAGGGAGTGAGGCTTGAGAGAGAGACTTAAGAGGGAGAGAGAGTTATCTAGTTATGGTGGGGGGAGAGACCCGAGAGAGGGAGAGGGGTTGGGAGGGATATTTTGAGGGAGAGACTTGAGAGAGAGGGAGTGGGAGACACTTGAGAGAGAGAGAGAGAGATGAGAGGGATAGAAAGATAAAGACCTAAGAGAGGGAGTTGGAGTGAGAGAGAGAGAGAGAGAAATACCTAAGAGGGAGAGATAGAGGGAGTGTGAGAGAGGGGTTTAGAGTGAGAGATATTTGTCTAGGTAGGGTGGGAGGGAGTGAGACCTGAGAGAGTCTACTACATCAGAGAAAGAGGGTTATCTAGTTAGGATGGGAGAGAGAGACTTGAGAGAGGGAGAGGGGGTATGAGGGATATTTTGAGGGAGAGACCTAAGATAAAAGGAGTGTGAGAGAGGGGATTGGAGTGAGAGAGAGAGTAGTCTAGGTAGGGTGGGAGTGAGTGAGACATGATAGAGAGAGAGAGAGAGAGTTATCTAGTTAGGGTGGGGAGAAATACCTGAGAGAGGGAGAGGGGTTGGGAGGGATATTTTGAGGGAGATACCTGAGAGAGAGAGATGAGAGGGAGAGATAAAGATAAAGACCTAAGAGAGGGAGATGGAGTGAGAGAGACAAAGAGAGAAAGACTTGAGAGGGAGAGAGAGGGGGTTGGAGTAAGAGATATTTTTCTAGGTAGGGTGGGAGGGAGTGAGACCTAAGAGAGAGAATACTACATCAGAGAGAGTTATCTAGTTTGGATGAGAGGGAGAGACCTGAGAGAGGGAGAAGGGGTGGGAGGGATATTTTAAGGGAGAGACTTGAGAGAGAGGGAGTGTGAGAAAGGGGGTTGAAGTGAGAGAGAGTATTCTAGGTAGGGTGGGAGGGAGTGAGACTTAAGAGAGAGAGAGAGAGAGACTACTACATCATAGAAAGAGGGTTATCTAGTTAGGATGGGAGGGAGAGACCTGAGAGAGGGAGAGACCTAAGAGAGAGACTTGAGATGGAGAGAGAGATTTGTCTAGTTAGGGTGGGGGGAGAGACCTAAGAGAGGGAGAGGGGCTGGGAGGGATATTTTGAGGGAGAGACCTAAGAGAGAGGGTGTGTGAGAAAGGGGGTTGGAGTGAGAGAGAGAGTTTTCTAGGTAGGGTGGGAGGGAGTGATACTTGAGAGAGAGACTTGAGAGGGAGAGAGAGAGAGAGTTATCTAGTTAGGGTGGGGGGGAGAAACCAGAGGGAGAGGGGTTGGGAGGGATATTTTGAGAAAGAGAACTAAGAGAGAGAGGGAGTCGGAGACACCTGAGAGAGAGACCTAAGAGAGAGATACTTGAGAGAGAGATGAGAGGGAGAGAGAAAGATAAAGACTTGAGAGAGGGGGAGTGTGAGAGATGGGGTTGGAGTGAGAGAGATTTGTCTAGGTATGGTGGGAGGGAGTGAGACTGGAGAGAGAGAGAGACTACATTTAGAGAAAGAGATTTATCTAGTTAGGATGGGAGGGAGATACCTGAGAGAGGGAGAGGGGGTGGGAGGGATATTTTGATGGAGATACCTAAGAGAGAGGGAGTGCGAGAGAGGGGGTTGGAGTGAGATATTTTTCTAGGTATGGTGGGAGGGAGTGAGACCTGAGAGAGAGTTCTTTTAGTGAAAGAGAGTAATCTAGTTAGGATGGGAGGGAGAGACCCGGGAGAGGGAGAGGGGGTGGGAGGGATATTTTGAGGGAGAGACTTGAGAGATAGGGAGTGTGAGAGATGGGGTTGGAGTGAGAGAGAGTAGTATAGGTAGGGTGGGAGTGAGGGAGACCCGAGAGAGAGAGTTATCTAGTTAGGGTGGGGGGAGATACTTGAGAGAGGGATAGGAGGTGGGAGGGATATTTTGAGGGAGAGACTTGAGAGAGAAGGAGAGAGAGGGAGTGGGAGACACCTAAGAGAGAGACCTGATAGAGAGAGAGAGACTTGAGGGGAGAGAGACTTGAGAGGGAGAGAGAGGGAGTGGGAGAGATCTGAGAGAGAGAAAATTGTGAGGGAGAGAGAGTTGTCTAGTTAGGGTGGGAGGGAGAGGCTTTAGAGAGGGAGAGGGGTGTGAGAGATCCAATAGATAGAGGGTGGGAGGGATAGAGCAAGGGAGAGAGATTTATCCAGTTAGGGTAGGAGGGAGAGACTTGAGAGAGGGAGAGGGGGTGCAAGAGATTCAAGAGACAAAGGGTGGGAGGATAGAGCGAGGGAGAGAGAGTTTTCTAGTTAGGGTGGGAGAGAGAGACTTGAGAGAGGGAGAGGGGGTGTGAGAGATCCAAGAGAAAAAGGGTGTAAGGGATAGAGGGAGGGAGGGACTTGAGATAGAGGGGATGGGAGGGATAGACGGAGGGAGAGACTTGAAAGAGAGGGGGTGGGAGGGATAGAGGGAGGAAGAGATCTGAGGGGGGGAGTTATCCTATACATTAAACCCTCAACCTTATACCTTAAACCCTAAGGATGTAAGACAAGGTAGAGAGTGTAGGAGAGACCTGGAGAGGGTTTAGAGAGAATGGGTTCATATTGGTTAAGAGGGAAGAAAGCAGAGAGAGAGTAAAAGGTAAAACATCAACTAGCCATCAACGATCATAAACCATGAACTCTAAGTGTTATCAAAATGGTGGAGAGAGACACAAAGAGAAAAAAAACTTAGTTTTTTGTCAATACAACTCATTTGGTGAGTGCCAAATTTGGTGCTCTCCAAATGGCACATCCCATTTGGAACTCACCAAATTTGGCAAGGTGCTCACTAAATGAGTTGCTTATGGATGTGATTTTCTCAGGAGGGTACCAAATTTTCACATGTTTTTGGTTGTGCTAACCATCGCGTTTGCATGTCTTTCAATTCAAGTTTATAAAAATCCATGATGACGTCAGGCTCTCTCTTAGCTATCTAAATATATAAAAAAAATTATGTTTTGATTATGTTAAGGTTTTCATCCATAACTTCTCTTGTTATTGCCTTCATTTTTTGTCAAAAACCAACATGTGCTAGTTTTAGGATATATTTCTACTCGTTCATCGAATCTTGAAACAAATTAATTTTTTAAAATTAGACTCCATTCTACACGTGATGAAAAAAAATGATTTTTAATTAGTTTTCAAAAAAGTTAGGGGGGGGGGGGCACACTCAAATTTCAGCTTTTTAGGATTTGTCCACTTCTAAAGTTCATAAAATATTATATATTCATTAAAAAAATTAGCCGAAAGAATGAGGATAAACTACATGCTGTTAGCTAATTTCTCACCTTTCAAATTTTTGAAATTCTAAAATAAAGTTAATGAAAAAGGTGGGGCCCTCAGACACTATGCTATTTTTTTGATAAAAATAGGACTTGTTTTGGGCCCGCCCTTTTTTGAAACCCTTAATCTTCATTATTTTCAAAAAACTTACAATCTTAGAAAATAGATTCAAAGCACTTCAACTCTTGTTCTTGTCGTGTCTTCAAATTTTGAGCGTAACTATCTTCATTTTCTCGTGAACATCAAATTTTGTTGATTTCAGAAGAAAAAAAAAAGTGGCATCTTAAGAGCCATTTTTGTGTCATAGCTTGGTGCACTTACCCATTAGAACATAAGGACTAGAATTATATGAAATGATTACCAGTTTATTTATTTATTTGTTGGGTGTAAAATAAATTGACAATTATAACTCTATAGTGTAATCTTTCAATGTTTATGGAAACAACTTGATTAATAGCTTGTCCTAGTATATATGAAATATATACATATAACCATAAAAATATATCAAATGTGTGTCTCGATCAACTTTTCCATCATACATTAAAAATTAAGATGCCACAATTTCATGGGGAAAGGATGCATAAAAACCTCATATTGTAGTGGTGTATGTTTAGCATCCTTGCATTCCTCACTATCTTGTCCATTTGGTTTAGCAACCGCTCTTTTCTCTAATTGATATATATCTTGGATTAGTGCATCTAAGGTACAAGAAGGAAGGATAAAATTGAGTGTCAAAGGCCACTATACTATATATAGGAATTAGTGTGAGAGATAAAAGCTATGAAAGGTCATAACTTGGGATAAGGGCATAAAAGAGGCTAGGTATTTAAGGGTATTTAGGGTATGGGATGAATTGATAGATGTAGAAGTGTTATGGATAAATGGATTTTGAGAGGCCTAATAGTGGTAGAGGAAACATGTATAGAGGTGTAATACATCATTTGAGTAATGGGTATCTCCCCTTGTCCTCATTTACCAAAGGGCATTGTTCCAACATCACTTGTCACATAAATTTTTTTTACCAAGAATAATCCAAATTATGGGGGGTTGCCTGATTCCTGCAATCTAAAAAAAAAATTTGCTAATAAAAATACAAATACACTCCCTTGGGGGAACTCGTGGAGGTGATGTTTCAAAAAATTATCCAAGAAAATATTATAAAATTTATAATCACTAAGTCCTTCAACAAGAAACAACCAAAACCCACATAGTACAAATACAAAAAATATTGTGAGTACCATCATATCAAAGGTCACAATACATACAAATACATGAAACTAAAGAACTACATCCAAGACCTTATCGGTTATAGTGATATTAAAGTGGAAGGTCATACATCCCTCTTGCCTAATGAGAAATTAGGCATGTCTCAAAATTCCCTTCCCAAATATGATCAAAATAAATCCTCAATATCCAACCAAGGCTCATCCCACAATAATCACACCCATAAAATCCACAATCATAAATCATCCACTTGATATAGGTCAATAATTGGTTATATTCGAGAAGCTACCCTATAAGTTGCCACAATAAAAATAAATCCTTAAATCATGTCATCACCACTAGGTGTGGTTTGGTCACCATCCAATGGACATCCTTGTGCTCTCAATAAACCAACCAATACAATCTCCTAGAATAGCTTGGGAAGACTTTAACTTAGATATTCATCTTCGATATTCTTAAAATGTCCATTGTTCACAAGGAGATATTAGTATGTGTCAACATTTTATGCTTTATTAGACCCATTATTTATAACCAATCTAAAACATCTGGATTTGGTCCCTTAAGTGTCTAAGAATGTAAAACATCTATAAAATTCTAAGTCTTGGGCTCTTCCTAGTTTTTTCCTTAATGATTTTTGATTTGTTAAAGTTTCAGAGTTTTAAGGTTGTTCATACCTTCATGCCTTCCCTATTGATCCTGACACCCAACTTTGTTCCTTGCCAGAAATTTCCCAAGTGTTTTTCACCCTTTTAGATTTTTGTATCCCTCCATCCCTTGCCAAACTTGTAATCCTAGACATTCCTTCCTCAATATTCCAACTTCCTAACATTCCCCCTTAAGTCTTTTCCATTTTTCCTCTAAGTCCCTTTTGCTAGAGTTTCTCATTCCCTAATACCTTCAATTAATAATTTGTATCTAGATGATGTCATGATGACATCATGTTGATATTAGTAACACTAATGATGTCATGTCGACATCACCATTCTAGCATATTTTTAGAGTTCCTCATCCATTCCATCCTTCAATATTCATTCCTCTTTATCTTGGATTCCCTAATTCTCTAACACTCTACTGAATGCTTTTGAAAAAAGTTCTTGTCTTTCAAAATTAAATTTCAAGTACCCCTTTCTTGGTACCTCTTTCCTTCCAACCTCAAAGGCCTGAAACTTTTCCAATTCCTCTATAAAGTCCTTTTAGATGCAAACTTTCAATTGTTCTATTTTGGTACCATAGCAAGTCCCCCTCAAAACTTTGATAAAAAAAAGATAAAAAAGGAACCACGCTCATATTGAGAAGAAAATTCAAAGTTTCATAGCTCAAAGTTTCCCAAAAAGTCGATAAAAATACAAAGATATGGTTAAGGTTCTCCATGTTGATAATTTTGTGATTTCATAAACTTGCCAATATGTTGACATTGTTCACAAGTTCTCTATTTCGTTGAAAGAAAGAAGAAGATTGAAAAGTGGTCAATTTCTAAATATCGAAAAGTTCACAAGCTCGTGAACCCATCAAAAGTGAAACATAGTTCATGGAAGGTCAACAACTTTGATTGTGACAACCCGATTCCTTTCTTGTGATGGGTACCCTTATTGGGCTTTCTTGTCAAACTTTCTATCCTTGCTATGCTAAATCTTGGAACTCCATTATTCAAACAAGAAAGTTCCCACCTACTCCTAGATGACTCAAAAATACTATTAATGCATCTATAATGTTCCCCATATATCAGATTTGATTTGATTTGATTTGATGACACCAAAAAATCATTATTTACAAAGACTGGTATGGATTCAAAGGACAAAAATGGTGCTCAACCATACCTCAGTTACTAGTACAAAGCTCAATGATTGGCATGTTATACCTATGTCATTATTTCAATAGATCCTAGGATATTGTTTGGTATTTGCACTCAATTCCATGAGCCATCAATTCTTATAGCTATGAAAAGGGTATAAAGTATATTCTTTCCATGTTTTTAGATGATCCTATCAGATTTCAAAGGGACATTCTTCTATGAAGAATTGATAAGAATGACAGCTAGGTCATAAGTGATCTTTGTAGTGTATCCATGATGGATCATAAAATTTATTATAGTTTTTGTGCTTTCCTGTAGTGGTTTTAATGACCTAACAATCCTCATTCAATGGTGTTCTAAGTTCCAATAGATAGAGAAAAATAGATAAAACTTCTTTGTAATAGATTTATTATTATTAAAGTAAATATATGTTTAAATCTTGTAATTAGTAAAATATTAATATTTTTTTTCTTCTATGGTTGTTATATTATGTATCCTTTGAGTTTGGGTCATATTTTATGGGTTTTAGTCTCTTTTGTGTCTATTTCAAGCTGATTATAGACATCCCACCTCTCTTTTAATTTTATTCTCTTCAAATTTTACCTCTTAACATTGTTTAATAGAAGTTGTGAAATCCATTGTTATCTCTAAATATTATCTTTTATTTTAAGATAAGTTAGAACTCAATTAATTCTTGACGCATCATCACCTTTTCTTTTCAATTATTTTACTTCTTCCTTTCCCCTTTGAATTATTAGAGTAGGAGTAGGAATTAGTTTTAATCTATGTTGAGTTGGATCAACACTTGCACTTAGGTTTAGAAAGGAACCAACCTTCTCTTGAGGTTTGATCTCAAGTTAGCAAGGTCCCACACTTGAGAGATCATTATCATTATGTATTTGAAATGTTGAACTAGCTTCAACAAGCTAGAACTCAACCAAGTATTGGTTCATCACTACCTTTTCCTTTTTATTATTTTTCTTTCTCCATTTTCTCCTATGAATTATTAGAGTAGGAGTAGGCATTAATTTTAATATCAATTGAGTTGGATCAACATCTATATTTAGGCTTAGAAAGGAACCATACTTTTTGGAGGTTTGATCTCAAACCACACTTGAGAGATCATTCCAATTGTGTCTTTGAAATATTGAACCAAGTTCAATAAGGGTGCATTTCATGTAACAAAATTTTTATAACATGCCTAGTTGGACTAGTTTAATGAGCCTTACATAATTCTATGAAGAATATTGTTGTTGTTCTTAATATTTTAAATCATTAGACACATTCTACAAGAACCTGTCAACTCTAATCTCGTGGTTCAGGATCGTGTCAATCATTCATGCCAAAGTTACAAACAAGATCATCCTATAAAGGTAAATTTTATAAGTTCTTGGAATTACCATTATCTTCATCAAGAAAGAAAATTTATAATATGCATCCCTCCCCATACTCAAGAGCACATCTTAGACTATAATATACACCTACTCCTAGTAGTTTATCCCATCCAAATAGAATATTATTTCATGATCCTTCCATGGATATCTCAGGAAATGAAGACTTTGTCACCTTTAATGGAGGAAGTCCTCTTTTGCTTGGCTAATCATGATGGTGTTCTAGTAGAAAAATTAAAAATTATACCTTATTTTACTAGAGAAAATGCTACTACCCCTATAGAACACATCCAAGACATTGCCAATATTTTCTAGTCCAAAATATTACATAGGATAATGTAGTTGTTAGAATTATTTCCACTTATTTAATGGGTAAGGAATTACAATGGTATAGGGGGCTTCTACCTAATTCAATACATAAATGAGATGATTTAGGTGAGAAACTTTGTGAAAATTTTGAAGAAAAGAGTGACCATTTATCCTTGGTAGAATAATTAACCAATATCAAAAGATCTCCTCATGAATTTATGGGAGGCTTAAAGTTAAATTTATTGAAGGCTTGGGATAGAATCCAAGCCCTAATTAAGTCTTTTCCAAAACATACATTCTTGTACTATTTGAGGTCTTTAAATAATAATGTCACATTTTCAGCCAACTAAAAAAGTTTCTATCGATAAGCTTTTTTTCAGAATGCACTCGATCAAAGGAGTTTTGACTGAAACCAAGTGGAAATAACATGGAGCTTATGTGGCATATGGTAATTGAACAAATTTTTTAGGGGAAAAAGGTATACGGCCAAATACCTTTTGACCAAAATTGTTGAATTTTTTTTAAAAAAAAATTGGGCTCGATCATTTTGCTTGAAACCCGCTCATAGTCAAAGAATTCGATTGAAATCCTAGGTGTATGTTGTTTCAATGGTATGCATTCTAGGTTTCCCAAGTAAGCAACGAAACTCTATTCCATTATTTTTTATTGCACAATATAATTATATGTTGTAGACACTGAAAAATGTCCTAATCGATGTCATACACTCGAAACGAGTTTGCTAACATCATTTCCTCTTTAAACCCATCCTCTTTTCACTTAATTGATTAAATTATCCTAACTAATTAATTAATTGCAACATTTTCATCTATGAACCTAATTCATCAATTCAGGTTAATTCTCTCCCCCTTCACGCTAACATTTCATCTCATTAAATTAATAAATCAAAAAAATAATTTAATTCCATGTCATCTTATTTAATAAATAACCCTAAGTTATTTAATTAAATGTCATTTCGTCCCCCCCATTTATTAAATTATTTAATTTAATAAATATCACTTTAATTCCTCCAAATCCTCTAATTGCATGATTAAACCTTGTTTAATTAACAATTAAACTATTTTTCCCCTAAAAGGGGATATTCCCATGGAATATTCTTTATCCCCTTTTTTGCACAATTAAGAATTTCTTTTAATTTGCAAAATGCTTTTTATCCTCACCCAAATGAATATTCCAAGGATTATTCTTATTCCTCCATTTGAAAAAGGGATATTTTCACTTAGCTTCTAATGCAAGTTTTAACCTTTAACCTTTTGAACAAGTCACCTTTGACTTGTGTGAGCAAGTCAAAAGTGTGTTTGTTTGAGGCAAATGTGAGCCCTTGATTAAAACCCATCATGCATTCTCATTATTTGATGAGAATCCATGATCCATGCCTCTCATCTCCTTCATCTTGGACCGTTGATTAATCTTTTCAATCTCAACCCTCCATTTCTCATTTGCTCTCTTATAAATAAAACACTATTTAGAGACAAATGGATCGATCTTTCAGAGCAAACTTATGCTGTTGAAACTCATCCATTCATCTTTCAATTACAGAGTCATGCTTTTGAATTCACTTGCATCCACACTCACAATTTACTCACTTTTAACTTGTTTTAGTTTATTTCTAATTGCATAATAGCTTAGAGCATCCATTAATGGCTTCCATGCATCCGTCTTAGTTTGTATATGAATTAGGGTTTCCATCTTTTAGCTTAGAATTATCTTATATTAGCTTAGAAATTGCATAATTAGTTCATTTTTAGCATAAAATCATGGTAACTTAGCTTGCATCATGTTTAATTTAGCATAAACTAGGTTTTCATCTGTTTATCACAATGGTTTCATCAATTCTCTTCCATAGAATTGACTAAAATAGGCTTACTAATCATAAGATTGGGAAAGGGTTGTTGTTCCACATCAACACGAGACCAATTCCAAAACATGATAAGTTTCAAATGGGTTAGATTAGGAATTTAACTGTTTTTCATAGTTTGTAGTTTTCAGGTTAAAAAAATGCTTAGTTTAACTTTTCAGTTTGAATGATCTTGTTTGGTAGATTGAGGTTTAGTGGATAAATTGTGCTTCAATTCATCATGGATCAAGTGTAATCAACCCACCCTAACTATCCTCGTCTCACATTCTAGCGCTAGAAGGAGGGAAAATCGTTAATTTAACTAGTTTTTAGCTCAAATTTTGTTTGGTGCTTGTTTTGCAGGATACAACGACACCCTATGAAGTGTGTCACCATATAGTGACACTATTGCAATTTGAAACACCAACACTAATTAAATACACTGTCACTAATTTAAATTTGGTGGTGCCTATTTAATATAGAGGTATGGAAAAACCAAATGGCGACGCCCCAAAGTTCAAATAGTGATGCCTCTAAATTTCAAATCATGACGCTACAGTGTGCAACGACGACAAACCAAATACAGTCGCTATCATGATCTCTTTTTTGCTACAGAGTGACACCCACTTTTTCACTAGAGCGATGCCCACAATTCAAATTACAACACTATCAGGTTCAACAATGCCCAACCAAGATAAGAAATTTTATGATCATTTTTTTGACACGTTCTTTAATTTCCTTGATTTATCTGACCACTAATGCACTTTTGACTGTGTTCTGGTTGTTAGACTAACATGGTTTTGTAGGTTGAAAGATATGGAGCGAAAGTGAGGAAAACTTTTCTATCTTAAAATTTTGTAATTGTAATAAGTATATGACGCTTTGGGGCAATTATAATCCAACTTTTATGCTTTCTACTTTCTATTTTAGGACACACACTAAATTTCAATTGGGTTTAAAATGAATGCTCAAACAGGATTAAAATTGAACCCTCATCTCATTAATGCTTTTTTTGGGTTTAAAATTGAACAAGACAACTTCATATTTCATTTAGTGCTTAAAACGAACTCATCATTTGGTGCTTAACATTTGGAGGTGCCAAGTCAAAAAATTTAATATAACATTAAGAAAACTCAGTTGTAAAATCAGCCCCAGGAGCACACTTTGAAAATTCATAATTGGAAGCTCATGCAATTTCACACAAAACCACCTTGCAAACATGTTTATCTGACATATATGAGTGTGCACACCAATTTTCAGCTTTGTACAATCAATTTTGACAAGATTTCAAAAGGCCAAGTTGAAGGGTTATGTGAAGGGTTATTGTCTACACAATAAAATCTGTTAAAATGATCAACTTTGGAGAACAATATTAAGCAACTGGAAGAGTATCATGACAAACTGATTGGTGCTTCCGATTCTCCCCATCTTAATGTGCATCCATGTCAATTTTCAGAGCTTCAGGACATAATTTGATATTTTTTCAAAATTAATTCCAAATGGATTTTACCCAGTTTGAACATTGCACTTCCAAAAAGCTGTGAAAAGAAGTCAACTTTGATGTTTGATATATTGTGACTGAAGATGCTTGGTGAAAAACCCTCTTGCACACATGTTTACTATGCCTAAATGAACTAATCTCCAAAGTTATAGCTTCTCATGATCACGTTCGATATTTTTACAAAATAGCAAGTTGGTGGGTTCCAGATAGTTTGACAGAGTAATTTTCAAAAAATGTTGAGTAAGAAAATTTGGGCATTTACAGTTTGCAATTCTGACAACTTCATGCCAAACCATTTGACAAGCATACTCTCCTATCATAACTCAACATGTTGGTGCATTTTCATGGCTCTAGGAGAAGTTTTGATCAGTTTTCTAAGGCGATTTTGGAGGCAACTTGATTTGTTTTTGTCACAGTGCAAGATGTTAGAAAATAGATTTTGATGAACACCCACTTCAGTTTAATATGCATGAAATCTAGTTATTGAGTTAGATGGAATTACCAATTGAAACAAATAGAGCATCTGGTGTTTGTGTTTGAATCCGACATAAAGCCATGTGCACAAAAGGGGATAACTATATTAAGAATGGTGGAAAAGCACCATTGACGTGCCAATCTTCTTAGCTAATTGATGGGAAACCCACAAACTCATGAATTTGTCGAAGAATTTTAGAAGCTTACAGGAATTCCAACAAAGTTATCATAGATCTAATGGGTTTGAGATGAATGGTAATCGACATATCAATGGAGGAACAAAGAAACCACTTGCAAGAAGAAAGATTTATGGGCAGATTATCCAATGCTTTTTGAAGCTTTGTTACATATGGCTCTGACCTATAAGATGTTGAATTGAAACAACATGAATTTTATCTACTTGAGGCAATACCATGTTGTTCTGTAGGAGCTATGACTATAGTCATTTGTTTCAAAGATTGCTTTAAAAGGGGTTCTCAATGTCAGATCGGATTCAAGAGCCAGAAAAGTACTTTGACTTAGATGAAATGGGGGACGATGATTTGAGTAGAGTTGAATTACACTAACACCTTATAAATTTTTACGATGAAATAATTTACATGGTGTTCGAAGAGGGAAATGAAATGAGAGTATTCGAGGTTGATAAAATATTGAAGTATTTAAAATATACAAAACAAAAGGGGGAGAGAATTGGTGAAATTTTGAACGATGGATGGGCCTTATCTTCTAATAATGCTCAATGTATTTAGGGTATTTGAATCACTTGAGCTAAGACATGCATATTTTCTAAAGAGGTGACGCTTGATGGGAAAGAAAGGATAAAATTGTTGGAGGACTCAAAACCATATTGCTTCTATACCCAAACCTACATCTTCCAAGCTAGAGGTTCCCGCTTCAAAATAGAATTGGTGGACGATTTAGGTCTCCTAAATGGAATGAAGCAATAATTGGCTCCCCAAATACGTTGTGTGAAGAAGGATATTTTAGTGCCATCATGAATTTTCCACCAAAATACCAAAAGAACTCTCCATCAGTGAGATTTACATTAGGAATATGACATCTGAATGATTATATGGAAGGAATTGTTTACATTTCTATTCTTCACATGATAGGAGAATGATTCAAAAGGCTATAAGCTTGCTACTGAAAAATGGTCACACAATGGAAATATTCTCTTGATTATTGTATCAATACTATCCAATTCTGGTGATGAATCACTCACAAATATTGGTGCAATGAAAGAGGCGATACAAAAATGATGCATCTATCTAGAGATGAGAATCAATCTTATATATTTGCAGACAATTATGTATCTCTGGTTAAAACCTTCATTACACATGGAGAAGAATACAAACTACGTGCAGTGGTAGGCATGGTGCAGTGTAACAGATATGGTTTAACGGTGTGTAATTTCCAAATGATGAACATATGACTCTAGGAATTTTGTAGAAGGCCAGAACATAAACCCTAAAATTGTGCAGTATTGCAAAGGAAAAATTTCATTGGTGATAGAAATTCCAATCGATGGAATATAATAGTTGGTCCCTCCAATAGCCCGAAAAGAATGAAAAGAATAAAGAAATGGAAAGAGAAGCATCAGAGAGAAACAGTAATATTGGCAAGGCACATTTCATTGTCCCATTGATAGGCTGAAACACATGAGATATTATATTCTAAAATATTGGGGAGAAAATTGATTATCGGTAGGAGTGAAGCATTAGTTCCGTCAATCATTTGATAACCTAACATGTGAATGATTTTCACTTACATATGGTGAAACACTTTATCAATATTTATTAATCCCCTATGTCAATTTTTTTTCTTGAAGTAAAATATTATTTGATGGGTGAAATATAGAATGGAGATTTGTTTGAAATAATAATCATAGTGGGATTATTATTTTTCGATAAAATAAAGGTGCATTTATAATATTTCACTGAGAGGTTATTTAAACTGCAAATGTTTTCACTCAGAAGTAACTCATTCCTCTAGGGAGATTAAATGATTTAAAGAATCATGGAGAGGGTAATTATTTTACCCAAGGAATAATTTATTAGGTGAAAAATTTCAACTAAGGAAGAATATAACTGGAATATTTTTCACCAAAGGAGTTTTAAAGCGAGATTATTTTTATATTTAATGGGTGAAAAGTGAAGTTTCCAGCAAAGGAAGATTATTATTAAATTAATTTTCATGAAGATACAAAGATGAGGATTAAAGTTGAAGTATTTTTGCTGAAGATAATTAATGAAATGAATATTTGCATTAGATGGGTGTGCAAAGGGTCGTAACCCTAAAAATGCAATGTATATATGTGAGATAAAATTATATCATCAATCATTAAAAAATAGAATTAGATTATAAGCAGTAGGTTAGGAACTCATCAAATAGGTGGATAGGTTGATCAATTGTTGAAACAAAACATTGTGCTATGTATTGAAAAATATTTTGAAGTAATATAATGGATAGGAAGACTTAATTTGGTGATCCAATTATGGTGTCAATTGTTTGTTGAATTAATTGAAAAATATTTTCAAGTTGTCTCCAAGGTTGACATTTCCTTATTATTTAAATTCATGTATCAAGGATATTTTCAATTTATCAAGGAACATTTTTTGTTCTTGTGTGGTTCAGTTAACTAGCTCCTTCAAGGAAGGATTAAATTCTTTTAATTAATCATAGTAATCTGGAAAAGGTCATTTGGATCGATAAGAAGAACTTCATAATTGCATTCTTTCACCTTTATACAAGGTATAAACAGTCACAAGTGCCAAGCAATTAGAATTATAGCCAACAAGTAAGTCACATATCTTTCACCTCTTGACTCCATTAGCCCAACAGGAGTAGGCACTGGTCATACCAATTTCATTTTAGAATTTCATAAAATCTTATTCAAAACATTCTCATTTCAAATTAAATACTAGGAGTAGGAGTAGTTAGCAAGCTTTCATCTATTACACTTTATGCCACTGTGATAGATACACAAATTCAACCAGATCATACATTCTTCCAAATCTGCTTCATTATAAAGGTATACCTACCTAGGTTCGTAGAGCCTGAAGTGCAAGGAGTTACCAAACACATAAGTTAACTATGTTCATTGGTTCAAGAACGTTGCAAATTTGATCATAGTGTTTGGCATCCTCTTAGGATTTGCAACCTGCATTTTTGAGATCCAACAACTGCTTTGAGGGGTTAAAATTCATAATTGTTTGTCATGTTTTGTGATTTACAACATTGTTATTGAATGCATATACAATTCTCTCATGCCAATTGGAGACCTTGAGAAACAAAAACATTCCAAAACACTTTGCAAAATCACTTACACCTTTCAATTTGGATTAAAATTGAACCCCCTTGCGAGTGTGAGAAAAATGCATAGTGTGTGTTCTCTCTTTGTTCACACGAATGAAGATGATCAAACTACGGATGTACTTCCTCACTATTGTTTATCTTTAGAAGGCCTACCTCCCCACTTTGAAATGAGGGAACAACCCAAGCGGTAATGAGCTAACGCCAAGCTCTTCCAAACTGTGATATAAATTTGTGGTTGCAATGAAAATTGTGATCAATGGGAAGTAGTACATGATAGCTCTCCCCCAGTATCTTTATGATGTGTAAATGCCTTGTTTTAAGGGTTGGGAGACCTCTTGAGGGAGTTTATCATTCCACCCCCTAAACTAGAAGCCCTTATTACAAACCCTTGTTTAGAAGCCAAAAATCCTTAATATCTGTTGGTCCAAGAATGGTCGTTCTAAAGTCGCCCCACATTTGTACTATTCAATTGTAGAAACAAAAAAATCCTCTTTATCTCTGGATTTTAAGGATTTTGAGATTTGGTGGTCTTGAGAAGTGTGTGTCGTGGATGGGAGCCAATGTCGCCAAATCTCTAATTGTTTGCAATTGTTTAGTGTTTGGAAAAATCCGAGTGGGGATTCAACAAATATAGCCATTTCGAACCTAGGGTTGTAATGATTGTGAGTCAGTTTAATACTTTGCTTGGTTCCAAAATGATGCAAAAACAAACATTCACTATCTTCCTCAAAATTTCAAACATTTTAGCTTAAATATGGATATCTCTTGAAAAATCCTTGATATTGCTGCTTGTCCTAGGGATTTGTCCTTAGATATTTCTAAATGTCTTGAATTATATCAAACTCCATATTTTCCAAAGACAACATAGGCAATTATGGCTTTGACCTCATCATTCTCACAAAATGGACATTGTGAAAGTTATGTTGTTTTTGATGTAAACATTTAGTTTGAAACTTAATCAAGACAAGTGATTGTGGTAAAATAAACTCATTAAGAAAGATAAATTGAAAAATGAACCCCACATGGATATTTGGAGACCGATTGCTCTTTTTGAACAACCTAATCTTCCAGGTGCTATAATTCAACCAAACATTGAACTTATTAACAAAGAACAAATCAACCTCATTAGCATTTTGAGAAGCTTCACTTTTGAAACCAAGGAAACAAATACACAGTGGATAAAAAAAACAACCATTTTAGACGAAGAAGAGGAACAAGCTGATATTGAGGCTAAAAGGCCTATATTACCACCACTTGTGTGGCAATAAATATCTTCCTTTCTTCCATAAGATTAAACTATTTTTACATGATCTCACATAAAGTCAAGATCCCTAAAGTAAGATCTACAGGTCCTCATTTTATACTTAGGCATCTCACTCCAAAAGCTCTCAAGAAACATCTCTTAGCACTTCACAAAAATAGAGACAAGTTGGTAGCAAACTTCTATAGACACATTTCAAGAAATAGTCCAGAACTATATGCATTCTTTTGGAGTCAAAATCCTGGTCTTTTTCATGATACCAAACTCCTCTAAATGATCGACCACACAATTAAAATCCATAGGGAA
Source organism: Sequoia sempervirens (assembly GCA_007258455.2). Lineage (NCBI taxonomy): Eukaryota > Viridiplantae > Streptophyta > Pinopsida > Cupressales > Cupressaceae > Sequoia > Sequoia sempervirens. The sequence goes on from VDFB02271358.1 coordinate 514,560,786, forward strand.
ATATCTCCATCCCATCATTGCAAATGTAGGTATCGTAGTGCACAATTTAGTAGGAAGTGGGCTTCAATACTCTATCGCAATCATTACCGCTTGTTAAGAAACTTTTATGCTCAAGCTAGGAGGATCCAAATAGGTCTAAACATCCCCATCCATCCTCTCATCTAAATTGGGTCTTTAGGATTTGAACATTTTAGAGGTCTAGCATCATTCTCACTACCTTGATCTTGTCAAAACAAAGTTCACTTTAAAGTCAACATTAGGTCAAACATCTCACTCACCCCTTCATCAAATTTCATTTCTCACTTCACCTATCTTTGTAAAACTTTGAATACACCAACACTTTGTGACTTAAACATCAAATCAAAACAACCCCCTAACTTGGCTATTTTGTATGTGAAATGAATCCTTTTCCATGCATTTAGACAAGTTAGTTATCATCCTTGAACTGGTTCATCTTGAAGGTCATGAGTCTACCCTAAAGATTTACAAGTTCATAAACATCTTTTATCCTAACATCAAAACATCAAAAGAAATTCAAAAGTGTTGTTTCAAAATGGTTGCAAAGATCACTCTCCACATCATCCATCTTTTCATCCCCCACTATCACAATTGCTCCCAAAAGACTTAGAGCATCCATTTTTTCCTAGATTTGAGTCAACTAGAGAGTTCAAACATCACAAATCACAACAAAACTCTCCCACAAGTGACACAAAATTTATGGTAAAGACTAGATCACAACACAAGAGAATCATGGAGAAAACCAAAGTGGCATTTACCTCAAGTGATCCAAATACTTTATAATTTGATCTAAGGAGTCAAGTTACACCATCACAACAACCTTCATCACCATCAAGACCATACGAGATAGAAGATATCACAAACAACCCCTTCGAACTCACTAGGGAGGAACTTATGGAACATCAAACCTTTGAAAATTTAGCTCCTATCTCCCCAATATTTGTGGCGCAAAATTTAACACAAGGCTTCACAACCCAATCACTAGGGATAAATCATACCTACATTTTGAGTATTGCAACAAGCCTTGCTAAATAATTTGGTCATGCCCTTTCATTTGAAAACAACACACTTGTGGGAACACTTGAAACTAATCCTCCATCTAACACAATCACTTGGACACCTAGCTTTGGTTCTCCTCCTGTTCTTGAAGATCCTAAACAGATATACACACCTCTTGATCTTCATTACTCAACCATGAATTTGACATATTGAGGAAATCCCTCTGCATCCATACCAATGAGTACCACAAGCATTCCTACCATCATGCAAAGTAGTGTGGATCCAGTATCTCAAAACAATGTGCAAGGGCATATCAATACCACAACACATAATCAACCCTTGAAGCAAATAGGGACATCCTTACCCAATCCACCAATGGGTTCATCTACACCATTGGTTTTACAAAAAATATCCACACCATCCATCATCAATCCACCTTAGAGCCATCCCTTGGTTATGAGTTTTGTCAACCTAGGAAGTACCTTAATTATGAGTCCTTTGTTTACATCTTTGGCACAAGGCAATCCTCAAGACATGGGACAAGGAAATTTTTTTAATCAATGGACTCAAGGTCCTAATGTGTCATTTCCATTGCAAAATTTAATGACATCATCTTCATCCTTTCCCACAATTCCCTTTGTCATTTCAAATCAATTAGGATCTCAAACCTACACTCCTTCACCACAATCTATTATCTTGCAAGGAATGTAAAATCAGGGGAACCCTCCACCTCTCATCACCAATCCATTACCTAATCCTCCAAAAATGTCTCAACAACCACCTGATCCCATATTACAAGCACATGCCTTAGCTTTATAGAAAGCATAACAAGCCTATCAACAAGCAGCCTTAGCACAACAACAACAAGAAGCCGCCTTATCAACACAACAAGCAACCTTAGCAACAACAACAACAACAACAACAAGCAGCCTTAGCAACACAATAATAGCAACAAAAACAAGCAGCCTTAGCAGCACAACAAGTAGCACAACAAGAAGCTTTATTAGCACAACAACAACAACAGGCCCAACAACAAGCCTTAGTGGCACAACAATAACAACAAGCTCAATAGCAAGCCTCACTAGCTCAACAATTTGCCCAGCAACAACAACAAGGTTCCTATTATCCTCACTTGAACATCATTAATCCAAACACATTCAGAACATATACATTAATACCCCAATCACCTTCATAGAATCTCACACCACCATAGACCCCATACAACTCATCCATCATCCCACCATATGTTCCTCCACCCAACCCACAAGATGATCTAGCATCACAATTTAAAGCACTCTCACAAGAAATGTAGGACCTTTTCATGGGAAAGGAAAGAAACCCCATACATAGAACTTGTGTCCTTACCCATTTAATCGAAACATAACAATGGTACCATTCCCTCCTAATTTTGAAATCCCTAAATTCGACAAATAAAAAGGGAGAGGAAGTCTTATGGACCATATCAAATGATTTAACGTCATGTGCATGGAGGTATCTTACAATGATTCTTATCTAATCCACCTCTTCCCTCGAAGTTTAATAGGTCCTGCTATGGATTGGTTTTCTCATCTGCCTCCTGGTATCAAAACCTTTCAAGAAATTACCAACAAATTCATCAGTCACTTCTCCTTCAATCTGGACATGGATGTCAGTCTAGAAGAATTATACACTCTTAGAAAAAACCAAGGGGAAACTTTCACTAATTTCTTGCAATGATGGATACAAACAGTTGGTAAAAGAAAGTGGCCTCTTCCTAATGAACAACAAGTGGGAATCATCATAGCCAATCTAGATCCAAATCTGTCATTCCACTTGAAAATATAGTGCATCACATCATACTACAAGCTTGTCCCTAGAGCCCTTAACTTCAAGAGAGCCCTAATATCACAAGGAAACACTCAAGCTTACAAAGACAACCACCCATCAAAAATTTCAAATGACAAGCCTTGTGTTTGGGCTAAGAACAAAAATGTAATTAACGATGGTGTGGTAGATGCTAAGGTAATCCTAAGTGCTCCTAGACTAAACAACAATCAAGTTGCTAACATCCATCCAATTGTGCAACAAACAACACCATAGAAGAACAATTAGATTGGTGATACCGAAATGCAAAGGCGAACCCCTAACAAGAACAACTATCCTAAACGCAAGTACACACAGCTATCTGAACCCATGAAAAAGTTGGTAGAGTCAAATCTGATAACACTTCCCAAATTTGAAAACTACCAAGAACAGCAAGAGAAACCATCTTGGTATAACGAGGACCTTTGTGATTCATAAGATCAAAGGACATAAAATGACAAACTACATGAGGCTCAAAAACATCATCCAAGACCTCATAGAAAACAATACCATATCTATTGAGGTACTAGTTGGGAATCAGGATCTAACATACCTATTAATCCAACGTAGTTGCTTCATATGATAGCGTCATTATTGTCGTCACCATCAAAGGGCATAGCGTAGAGTGTGGAGTCACCACATGATGCAGTAAGGTCACCATCCAAGGAGTCCCATCCCCATCTTAGGCACAACCTACTCAGCCCACAACAAGTACCAACAAGTATAATCTCTTAGAACAACTCAAGAAGACCCCCGCACATATACCAATCCTAGAACTATTAAGAATATCACCCACACATAGGGAAATCCTTGAGAAAGCTTTATCAGAGTCATCTGTTCCCAAGGATATTGATACCAATCAGTTTCAAGCTATGGTAGGCCATATTTCTATCCATCTTCTCGCCTTCTCCGAGCAAGATCTACCATCACAACCATGTCATAACCGTGCTTTACACCTTGAGGTTGTCATTCATAAAAACAAGGTCAAAAGAGTCTTAGTAGATGGAGGGGATAGATTGAACATTTGCTCCCTTTAGCTGACCAAAAGTATGGGCTATTTAGAGGATACTATTGAGAAGAAAAAGAGTACCACTATCAGGGAATATGATGACCAAGAATGAGTATCACAAGGTATCATTGCACTGCCTATCCAAGTAGGCCCTCTCTTTGTAGAAACTACATCTCAATTGTTGGATCTTGATCTTCCTTATAAAATCTTGCTTGGTTGACCCTGGATCCATGCCCTAAATGTTGTAGCCTCAACTTATCATCAATTTGTAAATTTTCCTTTTGAGGGCAGAGATGTTACTATTCATGGAGATCCTAATCCTTTTTACTATTGCAAAAGTCTTGAAGCCAAGTTCTATAAAATCCACCAAATACCTAAAAATGACGAAGGGCCTATATCCTCCACCTCATTTGTTGACCCATCATCCCTTGCATCTACTTCTGAAACAAAATCACTTATTGCACAAAACATACTTGATATCAAAGCAGTGTTTCAAGATGATGGTTGTGGGAATTAAAAACTAATGAAGAATACTTTTGTCTTAGGAGAATTACCTACTTCTCCTCAATCTCATGGGAAACCTACATCCAACAACAAAGAGACTAAAACTATCAAGATGGCAACCACTACCTTCACCAAGTGGGTTTATTTGAATCAAGAAGATGTCAATGAGGAATATATCTCTAAACTCCTCTATCAAGATGAACGACTTGTACCTATTTTTCCCATGGAAGATGACAACAAAGGCTTGCAACTAATGAAAAGAATGGGATATAACAAGAATGAGAAACTAGGATAGAATGAAAATGGATTACTAGAACCCATATTTCCTGAGAAACAACTAAAAAATATTGGCCTAGGTCATACTACTAGCAAGGTCACACTTATTGGCAAAGGACCACCAATTCTAGATTTATTCAAAAATGATGAAGCAATCTCAAAATTCATGGGACTCCATGATAACTTACCATGGGCAGATCATAAATCAGGTTTTGACATAAAGCTAGATACAAAGGCATACTATGGAAAGACGATTGAATCCCTCAGTTGCAAAATAAATGAAATGCAACTAACATGTAGATCTTTAAGTGAAAACCACCCTGTGGCATTTTCAGATCCTAAAAAAGTAAAAAACAAAGGATGCATCCAACGGTGAAAAACTCTCTAGGGTGCCCAAGGATGAGGGATTCAATCTCCCCCTTAGTGCAATGCATCCAAAAAAGTTAGCAGTACTAGCAGAAAAATCCACTCTAGTCAATGTGGGAATAGAGGAAGCACCTAAGATCACTTTTTATGTTGAATCCTTGTTGGATGATGAATAGAAGAATCATGTAGCATTCCTCAAAGAGCGAAGAGCTAACTTTTCATGGTCATACAAATATATGTAGAAATAATGAATGCATAGCCCCTGAAGCTCTGGAATCTTCAATGAAGGACTTTAGCCATGAAAGATAATCAACCACAAAGAGAAGTGTTGCAACAATGGAATGTTGATTAAAGATTCTATTGATATGATAAAAAAAGATATGTTACAAATGAGCAAGATGCCTGAATATATAGGCAAAAGAAAACCCTATCTAGATGATTTTTAAAAGATGAGATAAGATCAAGAAGGGATCTTGTCCTACAAACTAGGAAGGAAATATTATCCTATATCTTAAAATATTTATTAAATGATTTTTTCTAATAATGCAACCTAGGACTTAATTAATTAAATGCAAGACCTAAGTTAACTTATGCCAGTGTAATAATTAATTAATTACACTAACAACCCCCCATAAGTTCAACTTAGGGAGGAAAATGCAATGATTATGCAAGATGATGATGATGGGTCCCAGCTACAAGGCCATGTTAGGTACCCACGTACATGAAGATGCAAAAGATCTCCCACAATCGGAGAAACAGGGAAAACCCAGTGGGAAGAAAACCCCTCCCCAAAAAGGAGATAAAAAGAAAGAAAGATGGAAGAGTGATGTTTGGAGGACTCAAAATTATCCCCCCAAGGACTACAACCATCACATATATACAAAAAGGATGTGGACTAGATATCCCCCCCATAAAGGAGAGTAGTCCCCTCTAGAATGTCTTCAAGACCAGTGTGAAACTGAGCAGCCAAGTCAGATAGACCTGAAGAGAACCCATCCATGTACCACAAGTATGAAGAAGTAAAGTTATCCATCCTTGCTGAAACAAAACTCAACTGAGAGGTGTCAAAGTAAGAAGATGGTGCATGCAAAGAGCCAAGTCAATCCAGCTGCCACAACCCTGGTGAGGGGGGGTGATGATGTGCTTCCTACCCTTGAGTTTGGAGAGTCAGGAATAGGTTGAGCTCGATCCCAATATTTGGTGAACTTGTATACCTTGGAATGATGATCAGCTTGACCATAGGCAACAAGGACATTAAACCTATCTCTAATGATAGCAAGATCGGAAGTGAACTCAATTTTCAATCCCTCCTGAGCAAGTTGATAAATATACAACAAATTATGAGCAATTTGAGGAATGTAGACAACATCTTCCAACATCCTTCCATCAAGAACAACATCACAGATACCAGCAACATAGATAATATCTGCATTTGTTGTGAACATTCAATCAAAGGTGGCAGGCCGCAGAGAATCCCACAAAATATGTTGTTGAGAAGAAATGTCATGCCGAGAAGCACCAGAGTCAAGTACCCATCCTTCTCTGTTATCAACCAAGGTAGTTATCAAAGCATTCCCCTTTCCAAGATTGTCAACAGTAGCAATGCCAACAATACCTGATGATGACTCTTCATGAGAGGGGGAGTGAGGAGATTTGAATGTAGTTGATGGGAGAGAGATATTGTGATCTCTAAGTATTTGTCGAAGCTCATGTATCTCTCTCTTGAAACATGTATCCTCAATGTGACCAAGCCCATTGCAAAAGTTACACTTGGGCCTCTCCCTATTTGGCTTATCTTCCTTATGCTGAGATGATTATTCAGAAGAAGCTCCTGACTTTGATTTTCCCTTATGCTTACCCTTTCCTTTTGATGGTCCTGCCACCAATGCATGTGACTTTGAGGATGTATCAGCCTGATTGAGCTTGGACTGCTCTCTAGTTAGCCTTTCACAAAATGTCTCAAATGATGGCATGACAAAGCTAGTACCAAGACCATCCATGGTGGAATAGAAAGAGGTAGCAAAATAGGAAAAGGAACCTCTTAACTTAGATAAAATCATGAATATGCACTCTTTGTCAGACTTATCTTTGCCACATCCTATAAGCTGAGTCCTTAAAGACTTGAACCTTACTAGGTAGTCTTCAATGGAAGGAAATTGATCAACAGCTAGTGAAGCAAGTTCAGCCTCCAATTGCAAAGCTCGAACATCACTAATAGAACCAAAAAGATCCTTGAGCTTGTCCCAAACCTCCTTGGGAGTCTGGCACCCCTCAATATGGAAGAATAGAGAAGTAGAGACATGCAGAGCAATGAGCCCCATTGCCTCTTCACACTTGATCTGATGCTGGAATTTTTCATATTCTCTGGTGAGATTTGGCTGAGTCTCATTCAAGGTAGACCAAAGTCCCTTAGACCAAAGAAGTCTCTGCATACTGACCTTCCATGTATGATAGTTGTGAGGAGTAAGAATCTCAAATCCTGTGTCAGCCATTGGAGAAGGACAACAATCCAGGACAAATATTTCTGACAAAAAAATTTGAATGCAGATATTTGATGAACTACCAACTGAAGTGAAGCTTCTGAAACAAATTGAAAAGCTAGAAAGCACTTCTAAACCCAAATTAGGGTTTCCACTTCAACTGAAAAGAAAATATTATAGGAGCAAAATCTAGAGAAACATAGCACACCACTAGAAAGTAGACAGAAATACCTTTCCAACGATATATCGTTTGTGGATTTTCAATATGGTATGCGGAAGATACGGCCTCCAGAAGAATTCTACCTGATTGGATGTGTGTTGGCTAATGAGGTGCAAAAATATAGCACCCGGGGCTAAAAAAAAAAGCCCCCGATCGTTGATATGACCGCGGGGCTGGCATAGGCAAAAAAACCAAGTGTTGCTGGATGGGCGGCAGCGGAGCGGTGCTGTGGGTGGCGTTCGGGCGGCGCGGCCGGCAGGGAGGGTGGCACCACTCAGAGTAGCGGAGCCCTTGGACTTCGACGGAACCACCAGCCGAGGCTGACAGAGAACCTTCAGTGGGAACGGCGGCCGGTGCTGGGGAGAACACCGACAGGGGCTCGAGCGGTTGATAGGAGCAGAGAGCGGTGGCCGGGAAAAGGACTCTGGAGATGAGGAAGTACACGACGACGGGACAGGTGATGTGACTGCGGCCGACGGACCTGTACCCTGTCTGCAGATGGACAGATGTCGACCAGAGAATTTTTTTTAATATTGCAAAATATTTGCAATTCAAAAAAAATAAAATAAATGTTGATATTAATTATATTCTGCAGAAGAAAAAATCAAAGCCGACGAAGGATAAACTATAGCCAACAATTTTTTTTTTTATGTCGATCACCAATTTTATTTGCAGGTCGCTCCCACAGAATTATGATTTTTCCCTGAACTATAGGAAGAAAATGCCCAAAAATAGCCAATTTGTTTTTAAATTTTTCTAAAAAAAATTTGCCTTGATGGAGGACTAAAAAGGAGATTTTTTTTGCAAATATGTATGGATTTGTACAAAAATTGCAAACCCTAGATTATACCTCAAATGCTCCCAGTTGAATCTACTCCGATTTTGACAAATGAACAGGCGATCTGTGGGTTTTGAGGCCTTATGGACGCAATGGAGAGGTCGGAGAGAGCTTGATCTGCACCAAAAATTAGCTTGGCTCCCGGGTAGAGCCAACTAGCCTGCAACATAAAACTCCAAGCCTGCAAGAATCTTGCACTCCAACTTCCTGGATCAAGGGTTGATGTTTCAATGGACTAGCTCTGATACCATGTAGAAATAATGAATGCACAGCCCCTGAAGCTCTGAAATCTTCAATGAAGGACTTTAGCCATGAAAGATAATCAACCACAAAGAGAAGTGTTGCAACAATGGAATGTTGATTAAAGATTCTATTGATATGATAAAAAAAGATATGTTACAAATGAGCAAGATGCCTGAATATATAGGCAAAAGAAAACCCTATCTAGATGATTTTTAAAAGATGAGATAAGATCAAGAAGGGATCTTGTCCTACAAACTAGGAAGGAAATATTATCCTATATCTTAAAATATTTATTAAATGATTTTTTCTAATAATGCAACCTAAGACTTAATTAATTAAATGCAAGACCTAAGTTAACTTATGCATGTGTAATAATTAATTAATTACACTAACAATATATGCTATGCATTCACCCAGAAGTGGTTGTGCATCACTTAGTAGTTATCCTAAAGCTAAGCCAGTCAAAAAGAAATTAAGGAAGATGCACCCTCAGATTGCACTCTTGGTTAAACTATAGTTGCAAAAGCTTCTTGACGTTGGATTCATCCGACCAATAGATTATCCTGAGTGGGTTTCAAACCTGGTACCAGTCTCAAAACCCACTAGGGGCATCGAAATTTTCACTAATTTTAGAGATTTGAACAAAGCATGTATGAAGGATGATTTCCCTCTTCCTAACATCGATCTGATTGTAGATTTAATAGTTGGGCATGAAATGTTGTCACTCATGGATGGTTTTTTATGCTACAATCAAATCATAATCGATAAGGAGGATCAACATAAAATTGTGTTCACTTGTCCATGGGGAACCTATTATTGGAATATGATGCCATTTGGGTTAAAGAATGTAGGAGAAACCTATCAAAGGGCCATGACCCTCATCTTCCACGACATGATCCACAAAACAGTTGAAGATTATGTGGATGATATTTTGGAAAAATTAAGGAAGAGAAGTGAGCACATACAAGTCTTAGGACCCATATTTGACAGCTTGAAGAATATAAGGTAAGGTTGAATAAAAAAAAGTGTGTCTTTTCGGTCACATCAAGGAAACTCCTCGTATTCATCGTTTCAAAAAGAGGGATAGAAATTGATCCAACAAAGGTAAAATCCATCCTACACATGGAACCACCACAAACACTAAAGAATATGAGAGGGTTACAAGGAAGATTGTAGTCCATCAGAAGGTTCATAGCGCAAATATCAAATAAAATCCACCCCTTTCCGTATCTTCTCCATAAAGGGATTACCTACAAGTGGGATGACAAGTGTGATAAATCTTTCTAGCAAATCAAAGACTATCTACTCACACCTCCAGTGCTCACGCTACCAATACCAAACAAGCCATTGATCTTGTATATCTCAGCGACACCAACAACACTAGGATCTCTTTTGGATCAACATGATGAAAATAGAAAAGAAAGGGCTATCTACTACATCAACAGAACCTTGGTGGGATATGAGATGAACTGTTCACCTATTGAGAAGGAATGGCTAGCAATTGTTTTTGCTTCACAAAAATTTAGGTATTACATGTTGTCACATCAAATCAAGTTGATTGCAAAAATCAATCCATTGAAATACCTGCTATCGAAAGAAACTCTCACAGGACGAATGGCTAAATGGGTGATGATCTTAATAGAGTTTGACATAGAGTATGTGGAGCACAAGGCAATCAAAGGACAAGTGATTGCAGACCAATTAGCAGAAGCACCTATCTATGCTGAGAACCCTCTAATATCTAAGTTTCTTGATGAATCAGTGTTCCTTATCAACCTCACAGCTCAAGGTGATTGTATCCCAAAGTCATATAGGCTATCATTTCCCTGTACTAACAACATTGTTGAGTATGAAGCCCTAATCATAGGTCTAAGGATAGGGTTCAGTGGCATATTTAAGAAATGAAAGTCTATTGAGACTCACAGCTAGTTATCAATCAAGCTAACGATGACTATCAAACTAAGGATGACAAGATCACTCTTTACAAAAAGATGGTGGAGAATCTCAAAGACCTTTTTATAGACATAACTTTTGAGCAGATTCCTCGCATAAATAATAGAGCAACAAACACCATGGAAACAATCAGATCACTACAAGAAATGTCGAACAACATCCTCCAATGTGAATTCTTGGTCGAACAACTTCTCATACAAAATTTTGAAATCCTTGAATTGAAATTTGTGTCATTGTTGGTCCTGGATCCCCATGGTACCATGACATCTTTACTCACTTAAGCAGAGGAACCCTTCCATCCGATATCACCTCGAACCTTAAAAAGACCTTTGTTAAGAAGGCATCCTAATTCATGATCTTAAGTGATACCCTTTACCAACGAAGCATTGAAGGGAAATTACTATGATGTTTTAACTAAGAGGAAGCCTCAACTGCTTTAACAGAAGTACACGATGGCATATGTGGGTCCCATTCTAGTGGTATGACATTAGCTAAGAAATTATTGAGGATGGGGTCCTATTGGCCAACCATGGAAAATGAATCCCATCAGTATGTGCAGAAGTGTGTCCAATGTCAATAGCATGGAGATCTGATTCATGCCCCAGCTCAAGAGTTGTAACCCATGATCACACCATGGCCTTTTTCACAGTGTAGACTTGACCTCATAAGAAAAATCACTCCAATCTCATCTAACAGCCACAAGTTTATCATAACCGCCACTAAGTACTTTACTAAGTGGGTTGAAGCCACTCCTATGACATATATAATGGGGAAGCAGATAGCCAAATTTATCCTAAACTACCTAATCTATCGTTATGGTGGACCTAATCTATCATTATGGTGTTCCACAAACCCTTATCTCAGATAATGGAACCTCTTTTAAAAATCAAGATGTGAAAGAGTTGTGCCAAAGATTCAACATCCAACATTGATTCTCTACCTCATACTATCCCCAAGGCAACGGTCAAGCGGAAGCTATGAAAAAAACTATCTTAAAAATCCTAAAGAAAATAGTCAATGAAGTTGGTCGTGACTGGAATCTACAACTATATCCCACTCTTTGGGCTTATCGAACCAGTATACGCACACCTATAGGTGCAACCCCTTTCTCCCTAGTCTATGGATCATAAGCGATCTTGCTTATTGAGGTTGAGCTCCCATATTGTTAGTGTCACTACAGAGCCTAATAACTGAGGAAGAATACAAAGTGTCTTGGCTGAATGAGCTAGAATTCTTGGATGAGCATAATCTTGACACCCTCAATCATTTGTAAGTATATCGGAACCAACTAAAGCAGAGCTATAACAAGAGAATCAAATGTCAGTCATTCCAAGTAAGGGATATAGTCTTAAAGTAGAATCAAAAGAACCTTCCAGATCAAGACAACAAAGGGAAGTTTGAGCCTAACTAGTTGGGTCCCTTTCTCATCACAACAAACTATGGATCAGAAGCATATCAATTGTCAACACCTGAATGTGAGCCCTTATAGGATCCCACTAACAGTTTGCATCTCAAAAAGTTTTATGCCTTGTATTGAAGGGTGTAAATCAGAAAATACAAAAAAATCAAAAAGTGATCAAAATCCAAAAAAATGAGAAAAAGGATTGAAAAAAGTAAAGGAAAAATAATTGTCCTCTAGTGAAAACCACTTCAGTGGTGCTTTGGGCAAGTACCTTGGTGAAAACATGGCAAACAGGCACCTTGTGTAAATAAAGCATCTACATTCTTTGGCTCTTTATCCTACCATTCTTTGCATCACCCTCCATCCATCGAATCATTGATCCTATTCACCAATCACCTGACTCGGTCCTTATCATAGCTTGTGGTTATTGGAAATCTCATAAAAAATCCAAAAACATTCATAAAATCTCATCGAAAATCCCAAAAACATTCATAAAATGATCATCAAAAAATCCAAAAATATTTGCAAAATCCTATACAACTAAAATCCAAAAACATTCAGAAAATTGTAAAGGAAAAATCCAAAACATCCAGAAAACATCAAAATCCCTAAAAAGGTAAAACATTAAAAATTCAAAAAAATAGAGTCCCCTTGTCGAACTACATTATCTCTAAGCTTGAACATAGGCAAGGCCATCATTGATGTGCCCCTAAGACATCTAGGTCAGTCCTTTAGTAGTTCATCATAATAAACTGGCATCTCTCACCTGTTCATATCTTCATCTTGTTAATAGGTTGAGTCAGTCGAACTACGTGGTCTCTGTGTGTATAACGTAGGCAAGGCTTATCTTTGATCAACCCCCGAGGCCCCTAGGATAGGTCTTTAGATTAGGTTCTTGGTTGAAACTCAGAAAATCTCAAAAAACCCCTAAACATTTGTAAAACTTTTAAAAAATCCCAAAAAAATTCAAATATCAAAAAACACAAAAACATTAGAAAACATTCAAAAAAACCTAAAAAACCGCAAATATTTCAGAAAACCCTAAATAGCCTCATATAATCTGAAATCCCAAAAAAACATCTACATAAACTTTCAAAAAGACCAAAAACAACCTCAAAACATTTTCAAAATACCAAAAACATTGAAATATTCTAAAAATCCAAAACCATTCATCCCATCTCACTTTCACCTGAAATAAACTTTCACACATAATAAATTGGTCATCACCTTCACCCTTTGGAAAAAAAATAGAAATCAAGTATAGTAAGTCGTAAAGTGAGAACCTAAGTGTCAAAATCTAAAGTCTAGATCATAGGTAAGTACGTCAGTGAAGTTTGTATCAATAGCTCATCTTAGCTTCATCATCCTAACATCAAACACACTTTCATCAACATGTCCTAGGATGTATCCTTCCTGCGATGGACATCAGTATCAGATATCACCTTAGCTAAACTTAAAATAGGCAAGAGATATAGATAACACTAACTATTTGTCTTTGATCTTTTCTTATGATTTATCTTAATGACCCATTCTGAGGACCTCTTGATGATGTCTATCAAAATGATTTAGAGAGAAATGAATGGGGAATCAATCATTACCTTCACTTGTTGTGCTTATGGATACTCTCACAAAATAATCTTGGTGCATACTTGCTTAGTTGTGTGTAGGAAGGTCATTTGGAGTACGTTGTTGACTATTGTGTATGCTTTGGTCCAATATATTCTAAGCTTCTAACTTACATTCGAATGAGGTTTCTATATGTCAAGATGTGAAGAGGAACTATCCAATCTATTTTCTGTGTCAAAGTCCATTACACTAGATACAACACCGTCCTAGTTATTAATACCTTGATGCATCATGTCTATGTGTTATATCAAGCAATAAGGGATGACGTAAATCCCAATCTTGAAGTGTGAGCCATTCATCATCCTAAATTTCATCCTCATTTTGCATGTCTCGTCACCATCTCTAATAAAGTCTCGAGGGATCATGGACTTGTTGGATCTTTTGAAACAGTCATCAAAATTAACAGTCATTCTTTATTCTTCTATCTTCTCTTCAGGCCAACTTGGTATCATGATAGTAAAAAAAACATCATCAATGCATACACCCTACATCCAAAAACCATCAGCATACATACATCTCATAAACATAGCATACTCATAAAACATCCATCAGCATAATCATTGCATATCACATCATACATTTTGCATTATCATTTGAGTTGTGATGAATAATATAGATTTGTTATTCTAGGCATCTTAAATCGTTGAATATCATAAGCATTTGCATTCATACATCCATGTGCATACATAATCATCTCATAAAATACATAGAAAATACACAAAAATAAATGCATCCACGTCATTTGCATCCATAACATTTTCATCACATATCATTCATTCCATAGCATATTGTGAAAAGATACTGAAAAATAATATAACATTGCATCCATATCATATCATGATCATTACATAGTGCATAGGAATAAGTAAAGTGCATCCATACATCATCAAATATAAGCATCTCATATCAAAAGCATGAAATAAAGTGAACACATCACATCATATAGAATCATCTGTATCTGTATCATATATATATCAAAAAATGAATGTCATGGTACAAAATCTAGATTAGTGAATGTACATTGATCAAAAGTACAATATCCACAAGGCTATCAAAAAGGATCCCATGAATGTATATCTATGATAAAGAATTGGGCAAAAAAATCAAAAAGTGTTTATACATAACAACTAGCCCTGATGGGGGCGCCGGTCCTAGCTCAGTTGGTTAAGGTGTTCCCTATAGCAGGGCGCCCACCATGGGTTCGACTCTCCGGCGCTCCCGTGGTACCGGTTGGTGTGTCCCGCCAACACTGCCGGTCATGGTAAAAATTTTACCGGCGGTGGGGGGTTATATGGGGGGCCGTGCTGCACCCGATTCCCCTCGTTAAAAAAAAAAAAAAACAACTAGCCCTGATGGCTGCTACCTTCTCTGGCCTGCCTCTCAGGCCAATCATCTGCTCTGGATTGTGCATCATTGTGTTGTGAAAAAATAGGCTATCTAAGTGCCTATGGTACATCCTGGTGGTAATGTTTCCTATAATATGTGGCCTCTGTCATGACCTCTCTATACAATCTAACTGAAACTATCTTGCCATGTGTGGCCACCCTCATAGCCTCTATTTGTTGTTGTGCCTAATCCCACTCAACACTAATACCCAAAATCTATTGGTGGGCTTAATCTCGCTCACCAGTCAAAATCTGCACCTGTTGCTACAGTTGTTTTATTTGTGCATCCCTCACATCTGGTGACAATGGTGGTCCTACCTGTTGTTGTGGTCCCTATTATCCACCCTACTATTGAGCATTGGGTTGTTGAGGAGGTTATTGTACAACCTTTGGAACCCCTAGAACCTACCCATCCTGGCCATCCTAGCTACCCTATCCTCTGCCCCTCCTTGCTCCCCTGCCTCTAGGTCTCCCTCATGGAGGAACACCCCCTAGATTTTTCAATCATCACGAAGGTGCAAACCAAGCATCATAAGTAGGCATAGTCTTTGTTACCACCTGACCCTGATCATAGGCCCAAGGCTGAGCTGCTAACTGTCTAAAGCTCTTGACTGCCTCAGGAGCTGGAATGGTCGGTCCCCATGTGGGAACCTCTTTGGCCGACCTAGTAAAAATGGACCTATAGGCATCATCTAGCCTATCCTGGACCTCCCCAAACTATCAAGCCACCTTGTCTGGTAAATATCGCTCAATAATATGGTACTCACGACCTTGCATATATCAGGTCTGCCTCACAAAGTATAGTTGTTGCACATCATCAAACCATGGTGGAATTTGAAGCCACAAGCGCCATCGAACAAATTGTCATGTCATTAATAACTCATCACCAGTACGGGAGCCCAATCTGTCCAGTATGTCGCAGAGTGATCGCACCTCTATACCGCCAAATGACGGGGTCATCCTGCTCCATGTCTGCCATCTGCACAATAGGTTGGAGCACGATGATATGATCCCACACCCAAATGTGATGCAGATTCACCCTTGCACCAATGGCTCTCCCATCACAATAAACGAAATCATGCATGTCATGATACAATGAGGCCAGCATCACTGGCCCACATGCAAAAAGAGTCCTCCTGTGTAGCATTTTATGCCATGCCAATCCCCATCCTAGGTTGAGCCCTCTGTTGCATCTATCAGGAGCCACCAAACCTAAAATAATGGTTGCAATGATCAATTTGAAAGTGGGTACGTCACCCCTGTATGACTCAAGGTCGATCTATGATGTCACCAAGACAATGTCCTCCATCTCCATCACCTTGTGATAGGAATCTAATCTGGCATCAACATCGTAGATCATGTGATCACCATGTATTGACAAACGTAGAATACGCCATACATCATCCAAAGTAACTGTCACCTCGCCTATGTGAAGGTCAAATGATGAGGTCTCGCTGTGCCATCTCTCACACAGAGTAGTCATCATTGCTAAGTGCGTTTGGATGATAGGTGCATATGCAACATACCTGAGGTTGATCTCTCCCAGGTGCTCCTGGCGTAACTCTAATAGATCGCCTAATCTCTCCAACACGATGGGTTTGTGCTTGTGTGACATCAGTGGTGGAATGACCTCCTACATCCACAAAGTGCACAATGTTAAAAAATTGAGGAAATTTGACTCAATTTGAAATTTTTAGTTCAAAAAATCACAATAGCATCGGTATTTTCAATAGCGTCGCTATATTTAAATTTCAAATTGTGACGCCCGAAAGCATTTAAATATGAAAATCACAACATGCATCACCAAATACACTGGCATCATGATTTAATCTTTGGAAAACCCTAACCCTAATTTCTAAATCAGCAAGTGTGTCACTATTTAAAATTAGAAACCCTAATTTTAAATAGCGACTAGTGTCACCATATACATATGCATCGATATAAATCATTTGAGCGTTGTTGATTGCAAAATGGGCATCGCTATATAACAATGCCGCCAAAGTTTAAATTTCAAAGAGTAATAAATGCATCGAAAAGTCAAATTTCAAATCAAGTTTGGAGTTACATACTGTTGATACTCTCGAACTCGGTCAGAGATGTGCCTGGGAAGCTCTCGTCGCGCCATTTCATCAGAGGGTCTAAGCTCAAAATAGCAAGAATCTCTTAAGTGTGACTACAAAAATGAATTGAAAGTGACCCTTCTTGGATTATTTAAGCCAGAAAATTAGGGTTTTTTGCCCTAATTTCACCTCCAAGCTAGGGTTTATCATCATTCTCACCAATTTTGTCAATCTGGACCTAATTTTGCATCATTTTTTTTCCTTTTTGGCATAATTCTTACATCCCAGAGCCTTTCTAGACCCTTGGGGAAACTTTTAACCTTTATCGAGAAATCAACCCAATATTCAAAATTTTTGCCTGATTTCTCGAGGGGGTAGGGAATCAGTTGTATCCTTCCATTGGGGTATCTAAAAAATTAGAAAAAAAATATTTTTTATTTAAGTAGCAATTTTAATCCAAAGAGCGTTATTGTTTGAATCGAAGCAACAGGTACCTTGCTTCAAGAGGGGAATAATGTAGACACTAAAAAATGTCTTAATCGATGTCATACACTCGAAATAGGTTTACTAACATCATTTCCTCTTCAAACCCATCATCTTTTCACTTAATTGATTAAATTAGCCTAGCTAATTAATTAATTGCATCATTTTCATCCATTAACCTAATTCATCAATTTAGGTTAATTCACTCCCCCTTCACGCTAACATTTCATCTCATTAAATTAAATAAATCAAAAATAATAATTTAATTCCCTAAGTCATCTTATTTAATTAAATAACCCTAAGTTATGTAATTAAATATCATTTCATCCCCCCCATTTATTAAATTATTTAATTTAATAAATATTACTTTAATTCCTCCAAATCCCCTAATTGCATGATTAAACCTTGTTTAATTAGCAATTAGACTAATTTTCCTCTAAAAGGGGAATATTCCCATGGAATATTCTTTATCCCCTTTTTTGCACAATTAAGAATTTCTTTTAATTTGCAAAATTCCTTTTATTCTCACCCAAATGAATATTCCAAGGATTATTCTTATTCCTCCATAATTTGAAAAAGGGATATTTTCACTTAGCTTCTAATGCAAGTTTTAACCTTTAACCTTTTGAACAAGTCACATTTGACTTGTGTGAGCAGGTCAAAAGTGTGTTTGTTTAAGGAAAATGTGAGCCCTTGAGTAAAACCCATCATGCATTCTCATTCGTTGATGAGAATCCATGATCCATGCCTCTCATCTCCTTCATTTTGGACTGTTGATTAATCTTTTCAATCTCAACCCTCCATTTCTCATTTTCTCTTCTATAAATAAAACACTATTTGGAGACAAATGGATTGATCTTTTAGAGAAAACTTATGCTATTGAAACTCATCCATCCATCTTTCAGTTGCAAAGTCATGTTGTTGAATTCACTTGCATCCACACTCACAATTTACTCACTTTTAATGTTACACCCTGAATTGTACAGCTATTATTACATAGGGTGATGATTGAATCAATGTGATGAATAAAACAATGATGTTCTTGTTATCAACAAGATGGTGTTCTGTTTAAATGGTGGTTTCATTTTGATTGTTACTTCTATTGATGTTAACCTAGATGAATTTTGCATACAAGTTGATGAATAATGCTTATTCTAACTTTTATGATGTTTTATGCCTTGTTGTGAACATATGACTCCCATTGCCATGTCATCATGTGCAGGTATGAAGACCATTCCTCTGGACAAAGGAGAGACATCATTCGGGGAGGAGCTTGGTTGGGTAAATAGTAACGATTACCAATTGAGCATGCACACACATCAGTATAGGTTTTGAGAAACCAAGTTAGATAAGTTGGTCTTGATAAGTCATCCATAGGCTTTAGGAGTCTGGTTTACTTCTATGTGCTTGAGAGTGATGATTGTTTGTTTATTAGACTTACAGTATTATGATCATTGTGAGGATAACGTGAATGGACATAAGTGAATAGGTTAAGTGGGTGTGTATATACATGTATATAGTATGTACACTGAGGTATATACAAGTATATATGCATATATATATATATATATATATACACGCTACCTATTATTTGTGGATATTAATAAAATAATATTATTTTTGCCTAATGATTTTACGTAAAAATGTATATAAATTTATATATCGGGTTGTTGATGAGCTCACGATATTTTTATAAATTTATATGAAATTATATATTATGAATTATATATAATATTGTTATAGTTATATATATATATATATATATATATATATATACTCGGGTATTTAATATATATATATATATATGTTTAATATATTAAAGACTATAATAATATTTATATAATAAAATATATATAATGAAATTATATTTTATTTAAACTTCTTAACTTATGGAAATTAACTTTTTACCTAAGTTTAATAATATTTTAAAATCTCTTAAGTGAAAATTAAAGATTATATTTTACTAGGAGTAAATAAATATATAAATATATAAATATATTTATGAATTTTATATTACCTGGAGTAATTTGGGAAATTGAATATTACCTTGTGTAATTGGGAAAACAATTTTTACTTTGCATAGTTAAAATCTTTATTGAAAACTTTATTATAAACTATGGAATAATTGATTAAATTAAAGAGTAATCGAACCCTTAGTTTTGAAACGATTTAATGGGAGCCTCAATTCATTTTTTTTATAAATGAAACGCATCTTTGATAATCTCGTGATAACATTTAGAATGGGAAATATTAAGTTTGATGACTTTATAAAAAGAAGAAATATTAAGACTTCATCGCACCTCCTAGTTTAACCACGCCATGGAAAATATTTCATTATGAACTTTAAGAAACATTTGAAATATTAAAAGGAAGAAATGTCATGAGAGAAGCATGTCATGCGCGCCTGGAGAACTCAAACGCAGCTGGAGCTTGGCAATCTTGATTGAATCTTCAAAGATTTGCTTCAATCCATTTGCTAGTTATTTGCGCTAGAAGGGAGGGACGCATGTAGGTGTCATGTTTCTAATTTTTATCATGTGAAAAATGAACCATTCTTCATTTGTTGTCACCAAAAGAAGGTCGAATCTTCTCTAGAGTTCGCCACATCTCATGATTGAATTATTCCAAACCCTGCTGGTAGCTTGGATGCCTTAGGAAGAGGAATTGGTTGGGGTTTTGAAACACTATAAAAAGGATACTTTGCTTATTCTAAATCACACAGTTTGGAATTCGATTTTGCTCTCATTTTAAGAGTTTCAAAGTATTTTATAAGTGATCTTCTTTTGCTGTGAGTGAGAGGTTTTATCTTAGCTGTGATATTTCTATATTTCTGAGAGTGATTTATAATTTCCTGAGAGATGTGAATTACCAATTCTTCACCATTGCTTCTTTTGAGTTTTTATTCCTCAATTCAGTTGTATCTTTGCCAGTTGAATTACACAATTCTAAGTGAGAAGTTTAGTGAAATTGAAGAGGAATTTTTGTATGAGAAAGGTAGAAATTGGAAAGAGGATTGTGCCAAGCTAATTCGAAGTGTTGGAAGTGTTGTGCCAATTCCCTAAGTTCGGAAACTTTTGGGAAAAACTTTAATCCAGGAATGGGATATTCTTCTACTATCTAATGCACTCTTTGATTCTTACTTATTTTGAAAAGATTATGTTTTATGACTGTGCTTAAATGGGTATATGTTCTTGAACTTCTATTGTATGTTCATTATTCAACATAATAGCTTGCATCTAGGGAATATGATGTTTAGAGTTTTAAAAGATGCATTTTTACTATGAAAAGTATAAATAAGGCATTCTAAATAAAGAAGAATAGAAGATGCATACTTGTGTGATTGCAATTTTGTATGATCTTCGTATATGGAGAATATGTAGAGTAATTAATATCTACTAGGAACCAAATGATGTCAAAACCAAGTATGACCTTTAGCTTATGTTATTAGGTTAACTTTGACAAGCTTCACTCCTAGGATAAAGATTTCTGAAATCAGGAGTTAGGATATTAGACACTTGTTGATTGACTCATTTCTTAGTAGACTGTTTGAGGTAGGAAGTTTGGGGTAAGTTGAACCCATTAAAGGACATATCCTACGCATAGAGTAAGGAAGCCCAAAGTCAAATCAGCCCTAAGTAGTGTTTATGATAGATGACCTTCATTCAAAGTACTAAATGAGAATACTTTGGCCAAAGTAGTTGAAGGTACGACATCCACTTAGGTGTGAGATAGTTGAGACTACACTGTCAGTTCATTGTGATCCGAGTACTAGTTCGAGATTGTGAAATAGCAAGGTTCTAGTTGTATAGGACACGACACTATGCTCAGTTGGTAATTGTTAAAGGATACCCTACCAATCTTCTTCGAAGGGAGGGCCATCTATCTAATGATAGGTGTGCAGGGGACTGCATTATAAGTTTATGGTTGGTGAAAAAGTGCTTGAGTGATGTTTCTCCTCCACAGCCAGTGGCCGATGTACCAAGATTTGAAAGGACGAACTTCTGTACCTTCTTACTTCTATTTGTACAAAAGCTTACGAGCTATATTGTATGTAACTGTATTACTTTTAAACTCTGATTTATATTTGCAAAGAAAATGGAATTCATGTGGAAATATATTGTAACTTGTATACATTTAATAATAAAGAAAGGAAAAAATTTATTGTATTGCCTTTGTTACTTGTTATCTTTATATGATTGAAGTGGAATTTGAAAATTTTTAATTTACGCAAGAGATAGGCCGTTACATTTAACTTGTTGTAGTTTATTTCTAATTGCATAATAGCTTAGAGCATCAATTAATGGCTTCCATGCATCCATCTTAGTTTGTATATGAATTAGGGTTTCTATATTTTATCTTAGAATTAGCTTATATTAGCTTAGCAATTGCATAATTAGTACATTTTTAGGATAAAATCAGGGTAACTTAGCTTGCATCATGTTTAATTTAGCATAAACTAGGTTTTCATCCATTTATCACAATGGTTTCATCAATTCTCTTCCATAGAATTGACTGAAACAGGATTACTAATCATGGGATTGGGAAAGGCTTGTTGTTCCACATCAACACGACACCAATTCCAAAACAGAATAAGTTTCAAATGGGTTAGATTAGGAATTTAACTATTTTTCATAGTTTGTAGTTTTCAGTTTCAATAACTGCTTAGTTTAACTTTTCAGTTTGAGTGATCTTGTTTGGTAGATTGAGGTTTAGTCGATAAATTGTGCTTTGATTCATCATGGATCAAGCGTAATCGACCCACCCTGACTATCCTTGTCTCACATATGTAATGGTAGATTTAAAAGTCAATATTATTATCCTTAAAATAAAAATGCATTCTATACAAAGAAATTAACAAAACAAACTAAAATAATTTTAACTAAATATGGAAAGATTGAGTTAAACACTAAAAGTCCTTAAAAATTTGTAAGTTTAATATAATGAAAAATTGACCTAAGAATGTGGGTTTCATCTAGGAAAACCTAAAAACTAAAGTTCCAAAAATCCTTGGAAAACCTAAAAACTTAAAGGGATTTGTGATTTTTTTTAGACTTAAGGAATTTTTGCATTTCTAGGAAACATATTTTCCTTATAATGCATTGTTAGTTTTCTATTGATATCTCATTTTCATCATCACATCATGTGTAACGCCCCGTCGCGCAAACCCCAAAGGACAACTAAAAATGCAACAATTTTTTTTTTGAAAACATAAAGAATAAACACTAAGTTTACTAATGCAACTAACATAGCTAATGATTACAAGTTAAACACCTAATTACCTTGGGGTACACGAGGTGACATTACGTAGTCTATCCCCTAACAAAGTTGATAAAAGTAATTACCAATTCTACTAATGTAACTCATTCATTCACATATCTTCATTTAAACATTTATTAAAGATAAGCAATAAGACAAGAATGAACCATATAGAAACCTCACATATATTCATAACAAATTGTACTTGGAAATATAAAGAACATATTTTCTCATATATAACATAACCTTAATGATATTAACAATTATGGTTCAAGAATGAATTACATAATATGACTATACAATACATCAATCTACAAGTACATCTCATTGAGCAATTACTCAAGGTTACATCATAAGTCTACCCATTCACATGGGAAGGTAACAAATCAATATACAGTATAGTAGAAGTACAAGTATACATCTAGAAACATATAACTCTGGATCAAGTTGTCTTTGCAAAACTTTACACTAAAAGGTACAACTGCAAGATAGGGAACCCAACGGGGTGCGTAGCACGTTCCACCCGACCACCCCCATGCTAGGAGTAAATAAGAAAGGGTCCCCGACCAAGAACATTCAAACAAATACACAAGACTAAACTCCAAGCATGGAAAGCTAAAACACACATAAAGAGGAACATAACATCAAAAGACCACTTCCAGAGGTTAGCAACAAAACAACTCAGGGGAAAGCTAGAGAAGAGTGTCATCACACAGTCCTACATGGATTATCTTGACTGCCTATCTCTAGGCACTGACCCCCATCTATGGTTATCCTGACAGTCTCTCTAGACGTTGGCCCCATAGGGTGACTTGTGCAGAACCGTTAACCTCTCGTGGAGACGAGGCAACGATCTTTCCAACCACAGCCTTCTCAACCCACCTTTAGTCTACGTAAGCACTAATAGGTGGTCGAGGCATCCACAATTATCTTGTTAATGTTTAACTACCCACCCCCTAATTAATTAATTAGGTTATCACTTATTACTCAAACTCTAACGTGGGTTATCCTGACAACCCCTTTGTGTGTCGGCGCCCACATAGAGCCACTCTCCCTAGAAACCCAAAACATAACAACAAATTCCAAAGGGTTGTACCCACAACCACGAGGCAAAACCATCTCGCCAAAAGTCATATAAATGAACTCCCATAAAAACGGTACAACCCAAATAAATAAAGTCAAAATAGAGACAAATATCAAATTAAAAAGTCACATATAAAAAAAATACACCTTTTTCCCATGCCTCTGGAAGTTTTAAACAATAACCTTAACTCCTATAGAAGGGTCAACTAACTTAAGGGCCCCGCATGTTAATAATTGAACTCAAGGGAACCAACAAAGAACTCAAAGAAAACAAAGAATTAAATAATTATACAACATCAAGATTTTGTTTATGATGCAAATTTATTATACTAAACAATCACATTTAAAGATAACTCATTGCATGATATCCACCATGGAAATTAAACTTTCAGTTAACTCAAACTATTCCATTTATTAAAAACTCTCGATTTGATTTGATAAAATATTTTTCTTTCAATTTGTCCAGTAACAACAAATAATCATTGCAATTAACCTTCATTATATTTTTTATAATTTTGGACATATATATATATATACATACATATATGCATACACATATATATACATATATTTTATATATTCATATTAAACCTATATATATATATATATATATATATATATATTATACACATATATATACATATACATATATAATATATATAAATTCATTTAAATAAATAAATATTCAATAAAACAAATTTTAATTAATATATATATAAAAAAAAAAGATTTAAAATCTTCATATGCGCTGTGGGGAGGAGGTTGTGTGCAACTGTGGGTGGGCTGCGAACAACAACCTCCCACCGCACTGCACACAAGAAACAGGGGGTTCAGCCAAAGCCGACCCCCCCCATAAAATATTTTCTTTTATATATATTTTTTTTTGATATTTATTTTTTATAAATATTTTTTTAACACGGAATTTCCCTGTGTAATACCAGGGTTTCTACATAAATAAATTATCTTTAACAGGGGATTCAAAAATCCAAAATCATATCAATATATATAAATATATACTTTTGTTATGTTCTCAGACAAATTTGGTATTTTCCTAGACAAAAATACAAATCAGAACATACACATCACAACATAAATTTTTATTTTTATTTCCAGCAAAGTTGTGATTTCTCCAAATCCAAAATTTCAACAACAAAATAAAATGGAGAAAAGAAAACATGAGGGTTTCTTTTCTTTTTTATCAGCAGAATTCAATTTTATTTACACACACCAGCACAAACATGGGAAACAAGATTATTTTTCATTTTCATACAAAAATAAAAGAATTAACAACAAGAGAGGAACCTGGAGTCCTTCATTTGATGTTGAAGCAACGAGCACGACAATCCTTCTTCCTTTTCTCGAGAATAATCTTCCTCAGCAAAATCCTTCTCCAATCTCTTCTTCAAGCTAAATTCTGAATTATACAAACAAAGAACAAAGAAGCACACTATTTTTTTTTCTTAAAAACCCATGTTACTTCTCTAGAACCACCCAAAAAAAAAACCCATGAAGAAGAATTCTTCTTTTTCCCCCAATTAAAATAATAGAAGCTTCTTTCTTTTTCCAAAAATCCTCAACATGCATTGGTCCCCCCCCCTTTTTTTTGTTTAAAAATAAACTCACATTTATCTCACAAATTTAATTAAAAATTCATTATTTTCACATTTATCCTCACATGATATTATCATTAGATTTTATAATATTAATATTTTGAAAAAGATAATTTACAACTATCATAAAACATTATTTATTTATACCTTTTAATTAAATAAATAACTTTTAATTTACAATATATAAATCCAACATTTAACTAAATTACAATTACCTACAATAAACCATATCAAAAAAATAACATTAATTAATCCCACATAAAATAAAGATTAATTAAATAATAAACATTTACAAACTAAAATAAATAATCAACACTAACCCAAACTTAAACAAAGACGAGGTTGAGACAAAGACACCGTTGGACTCACAACAAGGTGACGAACTTGGGACTGGGACACTTCCTTACCAACTCCCTTTTCAAAATCATACCCGTTGGGTTTATGGGACACTCTCAAACCTGTCAAGCAAGTGGAGTCGGTGTCCAGTACCTACATCCTACATAGAAACAAACGTCAAGTAGCATGTAAACCTCCATTGCAGAGACACCGTGAAAGGTAATCGGGGGGTAGCAGGGCACTTGCGAGCAAGTGATGCCACTCCGTCCTTTCACCAAGACTCACTAGCAAACACATAAAAATCCATAGCAATATAAAATCACAACATCACCACATATATTATTAAAGAAAAACCATAACATAACCAAATAACATAGTCACCACGTAATGTATCATCAAGTATCATAAGTAATGTCAAGTGCAGCAAATCGACCAAACTATGAATCCACACACAACCAATCCGGTGAACTAATCACCATTACAAACCAAGTATAAAACTGACACAAAAGAGTAATAGCAACATGAGGGGTATTACATCCTCCCCCCCTAGAACATGGCTTACTCCTGGAAGCCACTAAATAAATATGGGTAAGCCTCTCTAATACGGGATGCATCCTCCCATGTCACCGAAGTCTCATCATTCAGGTCCCACTAAACCCACATCTATTCAATATCTTTGCCCCTGAGGGTAAGTCTCTGATGTTGTAGCATGGCCACGGGCTTGAGTGCTAGCTGCCTGTCATCAACCTGAAGAGCATTCCAATCAAGTACATGAGTAACATCCAGATAATATGGCCTAGGTACTAAAACATGAAAAACATCATGAATCCACGATAGAGTGGGCGGAAATGCCAAGCGATAAGCAATGGGGCCAATCCTCTCCAAAACTTCAAATGGTCCTACAAATTGAGGCGCGAGCTTGGAACCCTTTCCATAACGGATTGGGCTCTTTCACGGTCGCACTCTCAGAAAGACTCGATCACCAACAAAAAACTAATGGTCAACTCTATGTGCATTAGCGTATTTCTCCTGTCTATCTTGAGCTGCCACAAGATGCTCTCTAATTCGAGCTACCTATTGTTCCATGTCCTAAAGTATTTCGGGACTTAGGAGAACTTTGTCCTCAACTTTGGCGGTTGGCCCCATGGCCACCACCTCATCCTCTTCCTCGGCCACGACCTCTACCTTGAGGCATGATCTTGCACAACAATTGCGGTTATGTGAGATCAAGAGTTAATGCAAAGGTTTCTTAACAGACTCAAACTACCCAGAGTACCCAACGTTAGCAAACCTAGCTCTGATATCATGTTTGAAAACTCTTGGAGGCATAAGCATATTAATGCATTCACCTTTCCCATTGATACATATTAATTATTATAATGCAATACCTCCCTATCATGGCGAAGCTACAACATTACCCTAATTTACTCCACAAATAATATTACTTAAAAAATTCTTTCCTAGATTATCAATATTTAGGGAATAAATTATGCACATGCTAAAAAAATATTAGGTTAGGGGCACACCTAAGGAATTATATATTGTGCTAGTCTAGAGCTCCACACTATAAACCCAAATATTTATTTTTATCTAAATTGTACCTTCTATAGCATGCATGCAAGTGCTCTATCTCTCTAGCAAAACCTAGTTCATAGATATTTTTAACAATGCCAAAAATTAGAAATAAGGGCTAACAACTTACCTTTCTTGAACACCTTTCCATTTTAATGTATAAAGTCATTTTTTACTACACTAATATTAGGGAATATAACATATTATTCAGTAGTTCCAATGGGAATTGAAATCATTTCATAGAACTAGAGCTTCTCTTTCCATTTTTCATATTTCTATCCCATAGTTTTAATCAAATTTACCCTAGCCTATCAAGAACTATGGATAATACTTTATCACTTAAGAAATTTCCAAAATGTTTGAACATTGCAAGTATATATTTCAATGGATTCTACCATTTTAAATAGACTGGCATTTTTCTCATAACAAAAGTAATAAATACTAGTAAATGATTCTTTATCCTTGTACCATTTTACATAATTGAATTATCCTTTTAATATATTTTCGTCAAAAGATCTAACTTCTTAAAAAAATACATTTATATATTTTTTCCAAGTTTTGATAAAAAAATTAGCATCATTTCCTTGATTTTAATGATCAATTTATCTTTAATTTTAATAGCAAGGAAGTTGCAAGATTTTTGGAGATATCTAAAATAATTAAAATTGTCCAAGGAACATTGATTCATAAACATAAATTTTGATATGGCTTTGATATTCATAGAGCTCTCCTTGTTGAGAGGTTATTTCCACAAAATACATTTCAAATTGGTTGAAACTCGCTAAAAATAAAAATGACTTTTTTTTCAACATTTTGATTAACTACAAATTAGAGTAACTAAGAGGGGGTAGAAACATGGGAATATTCCCATTCACTATAAATGATAAATATATTCTACACTTAATAATTTGAACCGCTTTTATAGACTTTGAAGTTTTGATGAACAAAATAACCTATAAAAATAAAAATACAAAGAGTTGATATCTCTTTCACTCGTAGTGCTTTAGCATATGTGTTTTCAATTTATCTTTCCATCTACTTTTCAATATGAGTTCATTTTATATTTGAACTAAAAGGAAATGTGGATTTTTGGACCAATGGATGCTCCTTTATGCAACTAAATATGGGTGCCTTTATGACAATTCTATTAGTTACCTCTTTCCTCTCTGGGTCTCGAGGACTTGTCAAAATGCAAAAATTAGGATTCATATTGGCCTTGATTCCCAAGATGGTTGGAAACCTTTATATGCATATGGTCAAAGTTCATTGATAATTTTATTTATATGATGGCTTGTAATTTCCTATTTTGAGGTTTACATTAGAGAATATGTTGTTAACTCAATCCTTTAATGCCTGAAATGACACAAATGTTGGTCTCCTCTAATGGTTCAATAACTAATCCCTAGAGTTGTGACTTAGATATTGGACATTTGCACTAATTAGCTATCTTACTCATCATAAAGGTGAATTTCATTGTCAACCCAAGGACGTAAACTTGAAATGGGTTAGCACTATATGTGTACTAGGACTCCACTGCAGTCATCCATAAACTAGAAAAGAAACAGTACTAGAAATAAAATGTTGGAAAGAAATCAACTTGAGCACTAAGCATGAATCAACAACTACACTAAGCATTAACACCTGGACTAGAAATAAAAGATAGAAATGGAAATATCAACAAACAAACAAGAAACTACTATGTCTTCCTTGGTTGTAGGAACAATCACAGAACAAAATTCCAGTGGCTGCAGGAACAGAAACTACTGAAACTGAAACTAATTATTGAATAGAAAATAACTTTTAAACTAAATGGGTGGAATTCTCACCAAGTTGGCCCCCTTGAGTGAGTCTTCCTTAAGCTAACTCAGATGCAGCAACTCAAAATATCATTTTATTCCTTGAAAGCATGATTACAACATATCAACAAAATAACTATATTACTAAAACTGGAAAATGCAAGTACAATCTTAGAACATCCAACCTTATGAAAAGGGGCATTGGACCATTATTTATAGAGAGAAAAATTTCTAATTAACCCTAACTACCTAGGCAGTCAACTCCATCAAAAGAGGAGGATACCATTTATTGAAAGCATAGAAAAGAGAGGGAGGAAATCACACATGCACCAAATTTGGTCAAAGCAGACTTGCCCCAACGAGAATCTAGCACAACACACTCCCTAAATTTTCTCAACAAACAAACATGACCATTAAAAGGTAGTTACAATCTTTCATTCGAATTAGGAATTTTCCTCCATTGGAAGTTTCCCTCCATTGAGAGTTTTCCCTCCTATGACCTCTTAATGACCATCTTCTTGACTTTCTTGGCAACCGACCAGTTGGCAGGAGTTTCTTCCACTTTGCAAGCTTCGTTGACATCAACATCTTAGTGTGAACCTACATAATGAAATTAGCATACAAAAAAAATTGCATATCCATGATTACCTTAAAATAACATCCATTCAACCACATGTAAAATTAGCATAGATAATTCACATAACATGTTAATGTCATTAAAAGTCACAAGGATAAACTTATGCCCAAGGTTCATGGTTTTAAGGAAATAACATCAAAAATGTCAACAACCAAGTGCCAAAGTCTATGGTAACAACAACAAATATATAATAAACCCTATCAAAATTGAGCCATTAATTGGACTCATCAACAAGGTTTGAATTATTACCATAATCCCTTAAGAAGAGGTCCATACTAACATCAAATTCCTTTATTTTATTATATTCTCCCCAATTTTGTATTTTGTAAAAAAAAAATTCTTAGGTTGTAGGTTTTATTTTGTCTAATCACTACTATTTTCTTTTATAAATTTTGGCTACATAAAAAATATTGGTATATTTATTATTTCTTGGGTTGGTAATGATATCTCACCATATTTATTGTTCATCTTTGTGTTATGAGAGACCCTTTTTCTATCAAGTTCATTGATTCATTATTAATTGCAATTAAAAAATAATCTATATAATCCTTATCTATAAACTCCTCCGTGTTTGATATTATTTTGCTAAAAATCTCACTTTTTCCCTTTCATTACTTCTAGAAAGCTATAACTTTTGTACTTGTATGAATAAAAATTGGATTTTTATAATTTCATTCTTGTAGGGGATATCTATCATGCATTTTTTACAAATAACTTAATCTTCACTTTTGTGTTCAAGATGTGGTAGGACTAGGAAGTAGTGAGGAACATGGTTGTGAAACAAAAGGATTTTTCTCTTGCACATAGTAGGGGATAAAATTTTAATTGCATCATGCTTGAAATATATTTATTTTGAAAAGAATAAAAGCATACCATTATGTTCACTTGTGTTTATGGGATGACCCTCTAGCTCTATAAGCTTATGTGTGATTCATTTAGTCATAAATTTTAAGACATTTGTTTCATTCAACATAATTGAATAAATAGGGGGATGGTCGCAAGATCATAGTTGGTTATTTCCTAGTTCAAACAACTTCAATATATGTGCTTCCTAGACAAGATAGAGTTTGTATGTGAAATGGGATATCCTTCCCATGGTTATGAGACTTATTCAATATCAATGGGTAGATCATATGATATAAGAATAGTTTGAATACCTAGATCTAAATTATTATAGAAATTTTAGGGTTCAAAGCCTTCATAAAATATATAAATTTAAATCCTAGGATTGGTTAAATATTTAAATTCTATAGTTTACATTGGGTCAAAAAAAATTTAAGCTAAAATACATGGCTCCTTCTAAAACACTAGATTATTTTCCAAATGGTCATCATTAGAAGATCATTGTTGATGTAGATTGTCCTTCTTTCATAGGTGGATCCTTAATAATCCTTATTAATTTTATTATTTGATGCAGAGCAAGATCACATGGAGGAGAAAGAAGAGCTCAATTGGTGCAAGAAGATGATAATGAGAGTGTAAACTCTCCATCACAACACGCTTCTCCAAAAGTTGGTGAATCACTTATGGTAAGAATACCTCTCATCAAAACATCAATAGAGAAGGAGACACCACAAGGAAGACTCTCTTCAAGACTTGTAAGTGTATGGGTAAGGTTTGTAAATTTGTAATTGATTCAGGAAGTATAGATAACATGGTTTCAGTTGAAATGGTTGAAAAACTCAAGTTGCCTAGAATGCCACATAATATTCCTTATAAAGCTTCTTGGTTGAATGAGGGTCAATATGTTTTGGTAAATGAAAAAAATTGGGTGGAGTTCAATATAGGAGGGTATAAGGACATAATTTTATGTGACATATTACCTATGGATGTATGCCATTTGCTGCTAGGGAGGCCTTGGAAATTTGATAGGCATGCTACGTATGATGGAAGGACGAATACCAATGAGATAGAAAAAGATGGGGTTTCCTATAACTTGACATCATTGAAAGAGGAGGATAAAGGACAAACCATGAAAGCTAATGTGATGATGGTGTGTAGGAAGGAGTTCATAAAGGTAGAGGAAGAAAAGCACATGGAGCTTGCAACCACTTCTAAACCTGAAAACATTATGACAACATACATGGAGAATGATTTG
Organism: Sequoia sempervirens; assembly: GCA_007258455.2. Taxonomy (NCBI): domain Eukaryota; kingdom Viridiplantae; phylum Streptophyta; class Pinopsida; order Cupressales; family Cupressaceae; genus Sequoia; species Sequoia sempervirens. The sequence goes on from VDFB02271358.1 coordinate 514,592,878, forward strand.
ATTTTGGAAGGAACTAATATTGAGTTGAAGGTCAAGGATGAATTGATTTTGGAGATTCAAGATTGGCTTAAGAAGCATGTTGTTATGATGGTAGGAGAAGTGCTTCATTCATTGCTTTCACAAGAGGAAATTGGCCATTCCATTTCTTTCAGACCAAAAGTTAGTATTCATGATCAAGCAACAGTCCTAAGGGAAGAACATCAAATGGAAGAGATGGGAAACAAAGGCAAAGAGGTCAAGGATAAACTACAAAGGAATGTGGATAAGTTCAATCATGGACCTAAAGTGAAGAAGAAAGAAGTTCATTACAAGAATGGAGGAGGTTTGGTAATAGGTAAAGAGGTAGGTTCAAAAACAATTTCAAGTGAAGAGCAAGTCAAGGATCATCCATCAAGTAGCCCTCTACAGTTGGAGCATATCTTAGGTGACAAAGAGTTCAAGAACACAAAGAATAATGCTAATTTCTAGTATTTGGTTCATTGGAAGGGGTTTCCAAATGAGGATTTCGCTTGGAGATCAGAGAGAGACTTGATCAAGCCTGAATTTATTGATACAACACTGTCCTCAAGGGGACTTGAGTCTATTTTGTCTAGGGAGTATGGTGCAGGGCACCATAGGTCTTAATATGAAAAGTTGATAAGTGTTAGAATTTGATATTGGTTAAGACATGTTTGTTTGCAATAAGGTATTTTAATACCATTTGTTATATTTTTGGATTTCATATAGGTTATTAGGTGGTTTGGTGTGTCAAGTGGGATAAGTTGTCAATTTTGTAAATGTTGCTAATGTTGTCAAAGTGCAAAAAAAGGGAATTTGAAAGGTCGCCGATTGTAATTGAATGAATTTGGATAGTTGTAATTTTAAAGTCAATTAGAAACCATTTGGAAAATGTTTAAAAATCTTGAGATGGTCGAGACAAAGGTTGGTGGATTGTATTTTGAAGAAAAGCAATAGAAACTAACTCTGTTTTTGCAAAATCTGAACGTTATTTTGCTGCTCCAAGACTGTGTATAGTTCCATACAACTTAGCCATGATTTAAATCCTATTTGAATCGATGAATTGTTGAGTTATCTTCCTTTTGGTTTTTTTTTCATTGGTTTTCATCAAGTTTTGAGCCTTTTAGAGAAGATTTTCTCAAACTGGTTCAAAAACCCTAGGTTTTAGTGTTTTGAGTGAAGAAAATGGATTTTTGAGCCATTCCACTGATGAAAAGGCCTGAGAGATAGTGGAATGGAATTAGGTAGGTTTTTTTTTGTGTTTTTGATGTTTGTAGGAGTAGGGAAGGAAGATTAGTGACAATTTGTGGATGCCCTAGGCTGAAAACCTCATGTTTTGGGCAATTAAGTTGTATAGAGGTTAGGGTTTGTAGAGAAACTCTTTGGAAGGTGTTTGTAATGCTTGGAAATGATTAGGAAGGCACAATTTGACATGTTTGGAGTCTTTTTTTGAATATTGGAAGCCTGGAAATCAAAAACCTTATGGTGAACTATGCAAACAAGCCTAATTAGGCCTATTGTCAAGCATAGTAGTAGATTTTTGAAGGTGTTGTTCCAAAGTAGTCATACCTGCAATTTTGATATGTTTTCAAATGTAAACAAGGGTATCCTAAATGGTGATTTTTTTTGGGTTTGAGGCTTTCTCTATAAATTATGTTGGAAAAAGTCAATTTGTTGTCCTACAAGGCATAGTGGCAAATTGTGAGGAAAGTTATTCTATTTGAGGAGTTAAGACTTTGGAAAAGGGTTGATTGATTGATTTTGTATTCACCCACCCTGCTCTGCATCAATATTCCAATGCTTATTGTTATCACCTAAATGTGCACCCTTTGTTGAACCTTGTTCAACCACTCAGTGAGACATTAGAATGATCCCAAGGTGTGGGTTCCTTATATGAGATCAAACCTCCGGAGAAGGTCGGCTTCCTTTGGTACTCACCTAAAAATAATCTACTGAACTTGCAGAAGAAAAGGGTAGAAGGAGATAACATAAACTGAAAAACTACTCCTATGGTGATGCACCTAAACATTACTTGGACTTGAAACTCTGATTACATACACTTTCTCACAATGACTGAAACAAACTTGCACAACTTACTTTTGTATATCTTGCATTAGTATTTTATAAAGAGGTCCTAATGCTAGACTCTTAGGAGGAAGAAGACTTCACAACTAAGAGCAACTAGCATTTTTGACATAGATTATAACCTGCGATAATATACCTTTTTGCATAAGGGTTCTAAACATGAGACAAAGCTATAAGGAAATAGATGATACCTCACAAATAGCTTGATCAAATCAATAGTGCACACAATAAAGCAACGAAAAAGATGGAAAAAACTTCAAATCCCTGTTATCCAAGGTCTTTACTGAATTTCATATCCAAAACTGAGTTGCAAAGTATGCTCTAATCTACCAAAGGACTGAAAAGTCACTAAGTAAAAATGCATAATAATAACTCCCTCCAAATGAGTCAACCAAGTGACTATAACTCACCACTCCCTCCAAAAACCCACCAAAAGAGGAACTAAAAATTGATTAGGTTCGGATTCCCCCAGTAAGCAAAAATGTAGCAACTAGATTCCCTCCAAAAGAGCTCCCATGTGTAAAAAGGGCTAAGTTTGACCATACCAAGCATTAAGGCATGCAAAACCACCCCCTAGATGCTCTCAGAACCTCCAACAAAGTGAGAAAAGGCTCATATATACTCTTCACATGTTTTCTCAACTGCATCAATGACCCCTATATTCCTGAAATTCATGAAGACTCAACTATAAACCTCCTCAAGTCATTTATGAAGCATAAACTTCATTTTTGCATTAAAAATAACACTTTGATTAAAGTGATTTACAACAACATCACTTAATCAAATGCTTTTCATTTATAAATCAATGCAAAAATAATAACAAGGGTCAACCATTGTGAGAAAACCAGAAGCAAACGAGTAAGTCTTAAAGACTCCTAAATACATGGCATGGTGTAAACACAAGGCATGAGACTCAAAGTCTTAGCCCACGAGTATATTAATCAACATATATATTTTTTTTAAATATGGTAAAAATTCCATTTGAGTTATCGACATGATAGGGTTATGAACCCTAACAACAAAAGATAGGAAAAATGAAAATCATTCATTTCATTTTCCCTCAATGCTTCTGGAGGAAGCCGCCAACACCATAGGGTTTCCACATAGCTTCATTCATGGAAGATTTTTTCCAGACTTAGCGGGGATTTTCCTTTGCATTTCCTTTTTTATTTTCTCAAAGAAAAGCTGGTAAATTGTTTTTGAAAACAACACTGAGTAATAAGCTCCATTTTTATTGATTTCTAGGCCTTTTAGGTCGTGGCACTTGTAGCTTTTTCTAATGCATTTTCATGTGCTTCATTTTTCTATTGACTTCTTCATCTCTTGGCCACCATGGAGACCTCCATCTTGAACTATGGAAAGCATTTCGCACACGGGTTTTGAAGAACAAAAACAAGCAACACTTAGGTAAGCCTCGAGCCCTACATCTTCCTGAATATTTCATGCATTGTGAATAAAAATGATGATTTTTTTTTGCCACTGCCATAGACCCTTTATTGCAATAATTTTACATTTTACTAGTCTTGGGTTATCCAAAAGAAACCCGCACCTCTATTCATTATTTTCTATAACAGCAAAAATGAAAATGAGAGCTTTCTTTTCCTGTTGTTTTCTCCTGTATAGGTTACAGCCTTTGCATTTCTTTGAACATTTACTTAACCTATGTGTTTCATGGCTCGGCCTTTTACTCCATGGATGCTAGGGTTTCTGTTTTCTATAGGTACCCATAAAATATGTTCTCCACTTACCCCTAGCTCTGTACTTTATTTACCTTCTGGGTTTTTTGTTTATGCTTGGTTTCCTTCTGTATTTTGATAGACGCTAGGGATTCCTTTGTATTTCATGAAAATATGTAGTTTCACTTGTTTTGAAACCCTAGCTCGAGGGTTTACAAGTTATGTTTCCTGTAGCTATTCTAAAAATGTTTTCACCATTTTTTTTTGTGCATAAACACTACTACAAGTAATACGAGGATTCTGACCCATGTGGGCATTCTAGCCTCTTTATCTTGTATTGAGGGTTTCATTTTAATGTTTCTCTATTTCTATAAAAGACATGAAAGGAATCCTATGAAAGTTTTCTTTATTCTGGGTCCATTGAATTTTCACATTCTCCTTCTCCAGAAACCCACACAATGGTCACATCTTACTTTGAATTTGTTCTTTGCATTATACATTAGAGGTTGTATCCTATTACATATTTTGGAATCAATGATCTTTAAACTGTCCTCTTTATTGCTTTATATCCATTGTCCTCTTTTCAACCTAATTTACATTAGGATTTACAATTATGAATGTATGACTTGTTTCAAGGACCCTCCTTAAGCTCTGCTATCCATTTACTATCATTGTTCACTTAGTGTATTTTCCACTGTCACAAGGATATGGCACTCTTTAATAACCTCTTCAAACTGCCAAAGGTTTGCCCATATACACTGTTTGACTAGATTAAGACAATAAATCCCTTGGGTTGTATGGCATCAATTGAATCAAATTCAATCCATAACAATATTGGCATATGATTTTAGCCAAAATAAGAAAGAACTGAATGTTTGTATGGCTTGCCATTGGCACACATTGAATATATAATGAGGAACAAACTGACAGTATATTTCAAAACCCCTTAGTTGGTTGTGACAAAGATCTCTTGATATCATTGAACACTGTCACATCTTAAATTATCTCCTTTACTCCTCTTGCACTGCCATTTCTAACAACTGTGATACTTGACATTGTCTCTGTGAGAAAAACAAACTGCCCTCTTGGTTGTTCTACAAACCTTATCACATAGGATAAATTGTTATCATATTTTAACTTTGTCCACTATAAATTGTGCTTTCATGAATATGTTCTTGCTTTCTAATGATTTATCCTTCAAAACTTGACATTTGTAGATTTCTATTTGTCTTCATTCTCTCCTTTCGAAAACATAGAATAAAAAATATTTTTGTGCAAATACAAAGCTCCAGCTCAATAGGAAAAAATGTCATTATACTTCAAAATTGCTTGTGCTTGTGCTCAATCTAATAGTAATAGTGTACATTAATAGTGATGATTTTCATTGTTGCTCCTTAGTATCCATGACAGTCCTTTAAGTATCCTGTCATGTCAAAATCACTTATCATTGCTATTGCATTCTTAGAGGAACTTGTCACTGCCTTATCATGTGAATGTTTTATCTTTCATGACTCTCAAATTGACAACATTTTAATTAATGATCGTACTCCCTTATGCACAGTTAGTACTCACCGAACTTAATAAAACCATCATGGAACTTTTGTTGACCAACTTTCATATCATGCTCATGTTGGTAATGGAGTACCCTTGTTAATAGGAGAGAGCCTTTATTAATAAGGTATTCATGTTTTAACAATATCACCATGGTTTTGAAACTTGTCTTCAAAGGTTCCAGGTGATCCAATATCCTTCTTTGATGAAACAAGAAGGTAGCATGTTGGGCTCAACCCTTGTGGGAGCCACATTTTATCCCACATGTTGTAATCAAATGAAACAAAATAGTAACAAGGATTTCACCTGTACCTGCACAAGAAGCAAACATGTTAGATAAAATCAAGCATATGATAGGTGTGTTTGATTACACTTGTGTTTTCCTAGAAATTTATGATATGCTTGGATATTTGAATGCACATGAGGATCATATTATATGCTTATAGATGTATGCACACATTTTTTTCTTGTGATCCTTCATTGCTCTAACAACACTTTCATTTCAAATGCAAGGAACCTAGGAGCAGCAAGGAGAGCAAGCAGGACAAGTGAGAGGGAACGAAGATGGAGCAGAACAAAGCAACCAGGATTCATCATTCAGGCAATGATGGATCCCCTTTCACTTTATGTGCATTCTTTTCCTTTTGCATCTATAAATGTATAATGTTTTCCATGATATGCATTCATACAATCAATCCCATGGCTTGTGTGGGACATCATACTTTTATATTATCAATAAAGACTATAATTTTGAAAAGATTGTGCATTCTCTTCTATGTTATATGCATTTGCATAATAAAATGTAGTATTGTAGTCTTCTGATTTTGTTTATGCACATGAATGTGACATAGAAGATTTAAAATGTACCCTCTTTTCACTTTAAAAAATATAAACAACACTACCTATTTGGGCTAGTAGCAAAAAAAGTTAACACTTATTTTTTAAATTTGACATGATTAACTACCAGACTTCCATCCTCAAATTCACTTTATAGTGGATTTCCATATTAGATCTCTCATCCAAATTTTAAAAAAAGTTAAGGTCAATATTTCAATTTCATGTATGAATCTTGAGTTGTTATGTATGATGATTGAATGTACATGAATAAATTGAAATATTATTTAAAGGTTTTAAAGTTGAACTTGTATATATCAAAAATGTTTTAGTTACAAAATTAAATCTAATTTTTTGGTTTTAATTATGTAGATTTATTTCTACATATGGTTGATCATACTTTTCATCGAGATGATCATACTTCTCATTAGTTTAATTAGCCTTATGAGAAAAATAATTCTAGATCTACTCTATATGTTGACACCATTAAGAGATTTGATGTTTCCTTGAGATGTTTAGAGAAAACAATACATAACACCCCAAATCTGTCAAATAGAGACATGTTCGAACTACTATTAAGGATGAGATTACACATATGATTGGAGTCATTTGATCATACAATCCCTATGATGATATTAGTGTTGAGTAGTTGTATCTTTCTCTTTCTAGGATTGGTAGTGGGTCATCCATTTCCATGCAATTTTCATTAGATAGTGTTCATAGCATGTTCCCAATTTATCAAAGATGAGATAGAGTAAGAGGGTATGCCATCACTAGGTGTGCAAACCAGCTTGTGGATCCTTTTATTTACCCTAGATGGTTGGAAGCACATCATAGATGGCCTCATAATGATGATTTTCCAGTCTATTTTTTAAACAATTATATATCAAGTTTTATTTACAGCTAGATGACGATTATACATATTTTCTTGCACATGTTGGACAAGGGAGAGGGAGGTTTGTTGAAAAACCCCAATTTAGATGACCAAAATTTCCATCACCTATCAAAAAGAGAGAATTAGCTGGTCCAAACCTTTTAGTTTTTCTAAATTGTTTGGAACTAGCAACAATAACAATTCTAATAGTCACCCCTTCTAGATGTTACATTTTTTATAGTATTGCCACTATTGCTACTTAGGTTGATCAGATGTCATCTAATCGTATTAGTAGATATTTATTACATCCACATATTAACATTCCTCCCACAAATGCTACATCTAGTAGTTATGATCCATATGTTTGTGTTGATTTACCATTACCATATGATGTTGCACAAATGAGTGAGGTCGATTCTTTGTGTAATTTGTGTGCATGCTTCACCAAAAATTTATTAGGATTGTACCAATTTATTAATGATGAGCATGGGATCCATATAGGTGGTATTAGATGATTATTTTCTAGGTAGAGAATCTAGGGTGAGATAAATTCACAATGTATAGGGGGACATCAAGATATTCTAGTTCATCTTATATCCCTTCACCATATTCAAATTGATCGTGCAACCTTCCCCCCTCAACATGTCTCATATTAGGTTGAGGTTATTGCACCTGATTTTAGAGGAGACACATATAGCATGTTTCTTTTTTGAACCGACATTGTAATTTATACAAGTGTCTCCATGTCCATACATTCTTTTGAGATCAATGGCATTGGCAGAGTCCTCCAAACTACAATGTAGGTACAAATAATTTATATATATTGCGTTCAAAAAATTCACATGTATATTTTAAAATTGACTTTAAACTAGATCACATGTTCAAGTTCTAACTCTTGATTGAAATCAAATATAAAAATTTAGGAGTATGATAATATTTTGCTAGGCTTTGAAGATTTCTAGTATGCTAGTGATCTTATACATCATAATGAGGTATTTAAAAATTAGGTTGAGAGCTCATTTTAGTACATGTATGTTTTATAGTAAATTGTAGTTACACATTGGAAGTACAAATTTTCTAACTTTGTATACATACATACATACATACATACATATATATATAGGCTCCAAGATCAGTACATACTTCTCTTCAAAGTCCTATGCAACATCCTTTACATGTTGCAAACCCTGGATGCCAGGTAATTTTAAATTTGCCTCAAGTATATACATTTAAAATTAAATTTTGTAATTTATATTATTTATATATGCATACATACACGTATGTATACATATTTAATTTCATGTGTTTGGTTACATGTACTTTCTTGTGTAGGTTTAGGATAGGGCTTGACACAAAGTGAGGTTGATTCATCTATTCATAGACATATTAGATGTCCTAATTTTTTAGTCATTTTACATGTGCACATACATTATATACATTTGTATTTATGTTTTATGAGTTCATTGTATCCTTATAAATGTTCTTATTATTATTTTATGTTTTATGCACACATGTTAAATACACTTATATTTTATACATGTGAAGATTTTTTATTTATGAGGTTTTAAATTTTATGCACACACTATAACATATTAGATCTCATTTGTATTATATATATATGGTCCATGTTTTATATGCTTTATGAACATGTAAATTATATATATTTTATAGGTTTTATGGTTCATAATTTATAATGGTCTAGATATAATATAAATGTTATTCAAAAATATATGTTGAATTCATGTAAAAAGATAAATAGAAATACATGTCATTCATAAATATTTAAAGGAATTTCAATATAAATATCACTAATATCATTCTTATTATATCATCATCATTCCCAAATAAATCTACATTATTAGCTTGATCATGAAAAGGAAAAGGATTAGAATTATTTTTTAATTTTTTATTAGGAGGAGCCATCAGATGATTGCATCCATCATTAACACCCTCTGCATGTATCATATTATTATCAATCACATATTATATCTTATACTTCAAATCCATGCAACGTTTAGTATCATGGTTATAATTACAAAATATATTTTATCATTGTAAGGCCACAAACATATGTGACTTTGTTCATGCTATTAAATTTTAGTATTAGTTGTCATTTACAATGTTTGGTTAACATGTATATAGATATTATTATTCTTATATCTTTAAACTCATATAGGTGTTGAATTATCTTCACTATTTTTACTAACATTATGCTAAAAATAATTATTTTATCTAGTTTAACATTACTAATGAAATCCATATTTTTAATTACTAAGGGGCTAAGATGGTCCTTGGGAAATGGTCACCATATTCTTTTTTGGGATGATTGGTGGATCGAGAGTGGGCCCTTGAAAGATGTGCTTTGGGCACATCCTTTTAGGGACCTTTGTATTCATTCTTTTGGCAACTATTTTGTTGATTATATTATTGATGGTTCTTGGAAGAATCTATTGATTGCTCATCTAGGTCTTGATGTTCTTCAAAAATTTCTTGCTTTGTTCCATATTCTAGTGTGGAATTTCTCTACTAATGGAATTTTTTCTATTGCTTCTGCCTTCTCCTGACAATTTTATCCTCCTGGTCCTCACCCTTTCTAGGCATCCTTGTGGAACTCCAAATTGATCCCCAAGATCAATATTTTTTCTAGTTATTAAGCCAAAATAAGGTGCTTACTATTGATAACTTGTGGAAGAGGGGTTTTGTTATGATTAATAGATGTTTCTTATGTGAAGTAAATTCTGAGGATGCTTTTCATCTCTTGGTGGGGTGCATCTATGTGAATGTTATCTCAGAGCATGTTTTATCTCTATGGAACTTATGTTAGGTTTTCCCCTCGTCCTTTGGGGAGATTTGGGCCCAATGGATTTCCCCCTCCTCTAATCCTTATCTTTCTTTGTTGTGGTCTTTTATTATGCCTCATGTGGCTTGGGGAGTTTGGCTTGAAAGAAATAACAAGATCTTTTGAAACTCTTCCCTTCCTCAGTGTGTGTTCTTCAAAATTTATTCTTCCATCAAGAATAATTTTTTGTCTGTTGTATTTGATATCAGGCATGTTGGGTCACATGTTTTTGTTTCTAACTATGATTTTAAAGTTGCTCAACATTGGAATCTCCCCTTTGATATTTATAATCTGATTATGAAAGCTAAAAAATTTCAGGAATTTTTTTCTAGCATGCTCCTCTCAAGGATTGGGTCAAGGTCAATTTTGATGGTGCTACTAAAGAAAATATAGGATCTTCTAGTTGTGGGGGAGTGATTAAAGATTCTAATGGTAGGATCTTTTCCATGGCAGCCCTCCCATTGGGAACCCAGACAAACCACTTCGTGGAAGCTTTTGCGGCCTATCATGGTTTGAAACTCTCTCATTCAAAAGGGTTTAAGAAAGTATGGTTGGTGGGTGATTATTTGAACATTATCAACTACCTTAAGGAAAACCAAACCCATGGCTAGACTATTAAAAGTATTATTAGAGACTCCATCTCTATTATTAGTTCTTTTGATTCTTGTTTCATCTCATATTTTTCATGAAGGAAATATGCTTGCTAACTATTTCGCCAATATAGGGGGTGAAATCCTTCCTAGGAATGGGGTCTTAATGACCCCCCTTTCAAGCTATCAATATCTTAAATCATGAATTACAAGGGTTGTAAGGGGGGTTTATTTTGGTTAATATTTTTTTTGGGGAGAAAGTACTTCATGATGAATGTTAAAGGGTTCCCTTGGATTTACTCGATATGATTGTTAAGGATGTTGGAAGATTGGATTTGGTTTGGAATTTAAAGAATATAATGACTAGTCTTTTCAAAATTAGTTCCACACATATTTTGGGTTGTAATTTGGGCTCTTATCCTTGGATTTTGAGTTTGTTTGGGTTCATCCTCTTATGGATTATCATTGGCTCATTGTCTCTGAGATGCTTCTCTACGATTATGGGGGGTGATAGATAGAGATTAGAACCTACTTCCTGTGAAGATATAAGGAAGAATGTGAAGGTTTGGGAGATCCTTGAAAAAGGAAGGGTCACCCCTTATTTGGAAAAATTACATGGGTTTTTTTCCCAGGTTTCCAATGTCTTTGTTGTGGGTTGGAAGGATAGGGTTTTGAAGGTGTATGGTTTGGAGTTCCAGATTACGGAGGACTTCATCGACATGATTACTAGTTTACCCACTTCTTGTAGGAAATTTTTTAGAGATAGGAAGGTCTCTAATTCTTCCATGAAGATTTTCTTCAAAGACAAAGAACACGAGAATCTAGTCAAGCTGGCATGTGGTGGGTATGACAAAACCACTATTAATCCTATTTGGGTTGATATGACTGAGATTCTTATGAGTTGTCTCTCTCTCGATGGTAGATTCTCAGCTCTATACAGTCATCACTTTGTTTTGTTAAATCATTTTAGACACAACCGGATTGTTTCTTTTCCCTATTATTTGTTGCTATCTTTGGAGAATGGAATAAAGGACCATAGGAAGAGCCCTTTGAGTCATGTCTTCCATGAAGAGCTCATTCTCTTAATTATGGAATATGGTAAGACTTTCTTAGTTTTTGATGTCCCGACGAATACTAAGGGGAAGGGTGGTAGGAAACCCTTAAGGTATGAGACAGGCAAAGAGATGGAAGATGTTGAAGGTGAGGAAGGGGGTTTTGAGGGAGATTCCATGGAGGTTTTTTTAAAACCTCCCCCTGATTTTGTTCCAAGTTTTCTAAGAGAAGGCCTTATCCCTCCTGGTTTGGAGGCTCCCATACTGACATGGAGGAAGAGGAGGTTTTGCTAGCTTCTTAGAAAAAAACATTGAATTTTATTCAGGGCTCTGGTGGGTTGGATTTTAAGGAGCCCTCACATGTTTGAAAAGGGAAAAATCTTGGTAAAAATGGTGGTGAGGGTGATAAGGATAAGGGGAAGCAAAGTCTCTCTTTTGCTAAGAAAAAGAAATTGTCTGGTTCCACTAAAGGTGAGGATATTGAGAAGGTGAAGTCTCTCGTCGTCAAGGATCAACCCTTGACAATGGTGAAGGAGGATTTCACACCCATTAATCTGATGGATTTATATGTAGAGGACTATGATAAGGACAAAGGAAAATAAATTATGGAGGATGAGCAAGGATCTTCTTCTGATGATTTTTCTAAGGATTTGAATTGCTTTAATTGTAATAAGGATAAGATTGTTGATATCTTGGGTTTGACTGAACAGGGGTCGGTTACTCAGTTTAGACTCTTCAAATGGTTCTTTATAAAGACTAACTAGGTCAATGTCAAAGTCTAGTCTCTATTGAATAAGGAGGATAAGAAATCTCAAAAGGTTACATCTCAAAACAATTAGGAATTAAATAAGATGATATCTCTCCTTTAGGATGTTACTAAAGATGTGATGGAAATGAAGAAGGAACATGAAAACCGTATCTTTGTGTTGGAAGAAAAGACTGTGGTGGCATATGCAAATATGGATCTGATCTTGAACAATACAAAATATCTTATTTTGTTGAATGAAAAGACCAAGAAATGGAAGGTTGATGAGGAGTCTTCCCAGGGAAAGGAAGTTGTTGTTGTTGATAGTAGCTTGTTGAAATGAAAATAGATTACTATTGTTGTTGGTCCTAGTACCCACACGATGAGTCAATCCAAGAAGCCTTTGATTACAGATAAAGATATTTTTGAGGTCATGGATATGCACGAGCATATTATTTCTAAGGACCTAGAAGCTACCAAGAATTTGAAGGACTTACAATAGGCTTTTGTTTGTTGTTTTTTGTTGTTTTTGTCCTGCTAATATTTTGCTAGTTTTTGGCTACTGGTTTTTCTCGTATGTTTTTGCTACACCTCTTTTTGTAAATGGTTTTGGGTCCCTTCAAAACCTGCTTTACCCATAATAAAAAACATTACTAATTTAATGTGATTAAATATGAATTAATTTTAATTATGCACCTAATTATCATCTAGATTATTTTAGTAGTTGATGATTTACAACTAGATGGGATTATATGATATTACTTATGCATATTTCATGTTGATTGTATATATGTTGTGGTTCATATATCTTTGTTTTGTGTGGATATGACTAATATTTTAAATGAATGTGTAGGCATAACTTCTACTAATGTTGATTAAATTCAAATACAATTAATTGATATGGATAAATAACTCAACTTATAAGTTGATGCATTCTTTATGAAATATTTCACTTAGAAATTTATTGGATATTTTAAATTATCTCTCCTCTTTATGTAGATAAATTAATGATATAAGGTTACACCATCAATTAATAGAAATTGAATTCTTTAAATGAAAGATACAAGTCCAAATAATCCCATTATGAAATGGAATTCTGGCGAATGTAATAATGTACCAATAATATGCCTCATCCCATAAGTTATATGAGAATAGTTGATAAACCAAATCTTTATATAGAATTCAAGCTCTAAATTAGGTAATGTTGAATATTCATATGTGATCCTTAGTCTAGTATTATAAATATTATAGTTTTGGTATAGCTAGTAAATCTATACACCTTTGATGTTTTTTCCTAACATACTAATTTGTCTATTTTTTAAAGCATACAAATATGACACATAAGAAATGGATAAGGTTTATAATTATATTATTGAATTTCTATTGGAATGACACAATACATAAGTAGAGAGATCTCAATTAAACTAATCTTTTCTTAGCCAAATATAATCACAATGCTACAAAGATAACTTGTGATCTTCAAAGGAATCAAAACCATAAAGTATTATTAAAAACTAAATTCTAAGTTTCATAATATAAAATATAAATGTTCTCAAACTAACCACACAAAGAAATTTGCAATCAATTATAAATAACTAGTTGCGTGAACAAAAGAATAATCAAATACACATGGCATTCACATCTACATATAAAATTCAACTACTACCTAAGAAACCATTTAAAGTAATTTATAAACATAACATGTAAAAAATACAAAATACTTTTTTAATTAATGGAATGAAATTATTTGAATTCTTACATAATAAAATATTTTAAAGTACCTGCCCAAATGTTACAACATGTATATATGGTCTTAGAAAATATACATAATTAACTTAAATCTCTTGATACATATAATTTGGATCCTCTCTATCTTTTATTTTCTCTAAAATCTTTTCATGATCTTCAATAGATAACCTCCACTTTTTTTGGCCACATCCTCTCTTTTTTGTAAAGTTTCCAAATTTAATCTTGTTGCTATAATTAAGTCACTATAATGTAGAACCTTTTGTCCTAGCAAATAATCAATATATCTAATACCATTTTTATCTATCTTTATTTGTTAATAATATGTGCCTTCAAAAATGACTGATCTAGTAAAGATCAGTGGATGTCATCCAAGGATGTCAGGTTGGTCATTTCGTCTGCACAATTTGACATTTTTGTTGATGTGTGGTGATCCTAGTATCGATGGAAGGACGGTGAGTGTAAGGGGCATTAATGTTAGTGGCTATGGCAATGAGTTGCAACGGCTTCAACACATGTATTGTGGGTGATGCTCATCTTTAAAACCCTTGCATTTTGGAGATTTTAGCTATCTGAGAAGATGGAAACACCTGTATGCCTTAAGGTTTCACGTAATCTTTGGGAATTCTTTGGAAAAATCCGCTATGGAAGACTGAATTTGGTCTTCAAGGATTGGTATCCTCTGGTCCTGGAGGTTGTGCAACTTTTGTTGGGAATGGAGTACATTTTGTTGGCTAAGTGGTATCGCACCAATGCGGACATAGCGACCTACTTCATGGTGGTGTTGTTGGATCTTGAAGTCCCTAAGGCGGCGACGCTCTTGATGGCTTGTAAGCTAGTGATGGGAAACCTTCTAGAGGGTGTGGAGGATGTGAGTAATAGCGAAGTTGGGTGTTGGGTTCCCATGTCTAAGGGACATGCACACAACCTCAATTCCTGGGGTTGTGGTCAGGCGATCTACCCATTCCTCCTAGACCTAAAAGGAGAAGCACTGCAGGAACATAGGAATCGTGTGAGGTGTGGTCTCATTTTCATGAAGCATCGCCTCTACCTGGAACTTGTGAGTGGAGTGGACTGGAGGTGGCACTTTCATGAATATCTAGTGGTGGAAGGTGTGGATCTGGATGAGTGACGGGTTCGTCGACGAGCATCCTAAAAAATAAAAGGTTTTTTTGCTAGGTGTTGTCTTCCTTGGTGGGTGATTCCTGTTTGGGTTCGATTGGGTGGCGAGGGATGGTGGTTTTGAGGGTGGCACATTCGTGGTGGTATTTGGGTTGTTGATACGATGGTATTTTTTTGGTGGTGCCATGTCCGGGTGGTAAACATAAAATCTATATCTCATGGGTCTATATGTTTTGCTTGGTAATCGGGTTGGGTGGTTTGTGTCTTATGTTCGGTAGCAGTATCACGATTTTGTTGGTTGAGCTACCAATTTCACATGGTCTGGGCTTATCCATTTTGGTGTCTCATGAGGTTGGAAATGGGGTTAGTTTTCTATGAACAATGAATGTATGGGTCTCTTGCTTAGAAATGGCCACTAAGAGGGCATGATGTAATGGAATTTTTTTATATTAATAAAATTATATTTACGTACCAAAAAAAATGATTGATCTAGTAGGATACTCTTTTCAATCACCATCAATCATTGATTATGATAATTTGCATTTTGGTTGCATACATCTTAGTAGATAGTAATATACACCTTATGTATTGTTAGGATCTATAATTGCAACAAAAATGTCTCTTGTACACCACAAGTAAACATACATTATCATTAGAGTTTCAAAAAATTATTCAAATATTTATAATCACTCAACTTAGGTAGAATATAATTTAATTCTAAGTTAAAATTTAATTTAAATTTATATTTGAAATTTACATGTAACAACTAAATCAAATACACATTCCTAATCAGTTGAATATAGAGGATCATAGACATCTACAATGTCATTATCTTCAAAAGGAGGCATCAATACTGATTATTTCATTTTCCATTAAGAAACATATCCATCTCTAATATTCTCATATTGTAGAATATTTGCATTGCTCTCAATATAATCAACACAAAAATATGATTTTTCTCTCACATAAATAACAAGAGGCATGCTATGTCTTGTAGTCATGACTTGATGCAAACTTCTAATAGCATTAACTGTTTGACATTTATAAGGATTTTATCGATCAATATCTGTAAATATGAATTTTTTATTTAAATTTCAAGCATTCAATAAATAAGTGTATTCAAATTCAATTCATGTACTTCAATTTAAATATTTTTTTTCAAAATAACAAATTCAGTGTACCCTTAACATCCCAAAAATAGTGTTTGTTGTATATTGATTCACGAGCACTAAAATTACTTTTGCACCATTCAACAATTCATTTGCATTTCGTATGGTGTTATCTGCAAGTTCATGTTGGTGAAGTTCCCATAAGAGGTAATAATTTAAAAAATAATGGAACTGTTGAGAGAGGTTATATGAATAAATCATCACAAGGCAAGAAGTACATAATTAGAAGTTTTCAATAAATTTAAATTTTATTCTGTATGGTGTTACTTGCAAGTTCATGTTGGTGAAGTGCACACTTCACACATGCTCCTACTTCATCATGCTCTCCTTTTCCATGTCCACTCTCATAAAAATTACACAAAAACTTTATGTTACATCTAGCATGTTTTTGGCTTAACCAATTAAAAGCTTTTGCAAACTTAAATTGTCCTATGAAGTTATAAACAATTCCATTCAAACCAAATTAGTTAAAAAAACTATATGTATATAAGTAACTGAACAATTCAAGTCTTAAAATTATAAATTTAATTATAATTAAAATAAATAAATCAACACTTACCATCACATCCATAAGACCAAATCCAATGTTGTAAAGCATTTATGTTACATCATCTCAAATCTTTAAAAAACATTTTGAAACAATGGGCTACATAGCTTCTATCATGATCTGTATCATCACTAATATAAAAATGAACCTCCTAGATGATAGTTCGTTCATTTTTGCTACTTTCTACGCCATCCACTTGTAACTTGGTATTCCTATAACAAATTTGTACAAAGATTGTAACTTGCTTTGAATGATAATATTGACTTATAATATAAGTTTGAGGAATGAAGGTATAGTTCTCAAAGAAATCTACAATAGAGAGAATATAACCCGATGGAAAGAAATTATTTGAGTCACGAAATTTCTTGGATTTCCATCTTGCACCATGATAATGTTGGATATGTGGATATATTATATTGTGAAATTTATTCATAAACTCATTGTAATACAACTCACTTTCTTTTAGAACAATTTTTTTGGACTCAACTCCTGACTTCGTTGAGTATTTCTCATATTCAAATATCTTCCAAATAACTTCCATTGAATGATCAATATTCTTAAATTGTACAAGATTCTTCAAATTTTGACAATCATTACATATATTTTTATACACTATACATTGAATTCATTTGAATCTTTTGAGTTTTTACATACAATAGACTTCAAAAATTGTATTGTACTTCTAGGGATAAATACAGTTGTATTAATTACTACCATAACTTTTTATATGATGGTGCAGGGCACCATAAGCCTTCATGATGCATAGAGGAGTCTAATGTGGTTTTTTTGTGTTTAAATCATGATTTTTTTTGTAATAAGGTCATTTAAAACCATGTCTCATGTTTTAGAAGTCAGTTTTGGTCGCTATGAGTGATAGGTGGTTAAGTTGTCAAATGTTGTTAATTTTGCAAAAGTTGTCATGTTGCAAAAATTGCAAAAAAATGGGAAATGAAGGGTCAAAAGGGTAAAATTGATGTAAGAAGTTGGTTGGCATTCAAATTTTGGTTTGTAACTATTGTGTGGAGGATTAATAGGCTTTGGGATGCCAAAGAAAAGGTTGTTGAAATATTTTTGTGTGAGTTGCAATAAATAAGTTTTCCAATTTTCTACATTTCCAACGTTTTACTCTATTTTCAGGCATTGTACGAGTCTGTACAATACCTTCATGTTGTGAAATTTATTTTTTGTGATGAAAATTTGAGTTAACTTCCTGATGCAATTGTTCAAAGGAAATTTCATCATTTTTGAAGCATTTCAGAGCAATTTGTTTGTAAACCGCTTGAAACCCTAAGTTAGGGTATTGAAGCCAATAAAAATGATGTAAAAGCCATTCCACCCAGTAGAAAATGTTGAAACCTGGTGGAATGGTAAATTTAGCTGTAGGTTTTTATTTCATGAAGTTTCAGGGTTTGGTGTTGTTGTTGGCACGTGCAGGAAGCAAATGAAGGGACTGATATTCCTATGTAGCAGTTCAAAACCCTAGTTGTAGGTGTGTTTTGATTAAAAGAAGTTGAAGCAAAAAGTGTCAAGACCATGGAAGGTTATGTGAACTCCTTGGTGACATTTTGAAGACCATAGAATCCATTAGGAAGACCTATGAATCCCTTTGGTGTCAAACCCCCGTGCCTACAAAGTCATTTGCATAATTAGGTCTCCTTGTACCAACATGACAGTCAAAATTTGGATTGAACTTCTTAAAACAACCCCATTTGGTTTCTTGATATGTTTAATAAGGTCATAAAGGGTACTTGAATCTATATTTTTTTTGGAGATCCCACCTGTTGGGTAAGTTGTGCCTGATTTTTTCATTTGAGGTACTACTAGCAAATAGGCCTCTTTGGGAGTGAGTGATGGGAAAAGTGAAGGATCAATGTTCTAGGAGACCTTCCTTGGCTTAATCCTATAATTCTTATGATGTTCAAGGTGTTATAGGGGTCCAATAAGAGGTTTGTGTCCTGATTGCATTTTTGGTGTCTTGTAACCCTTGGAGAACCATGTGTCATGTGAGGAAGTTTTGAGTCAAATGGATGAACAAGCATGATCATGCTTTGTGCCTTTTAGAAACCTTTCAAATTTCCCCTGCCTCTACATCAAATTAGTATTAGAGCATAGTTTTGATCTAAAGAAGAAAAAGGTTGAGTTGAAAGAATCACAAAGATGCTTCCAAAAGGGAATGCCATTGCCAGAGAATTGAATGAGTTGAAGGAAAAACATGCTAAAGAGATGAGAGAGATGAAAGAGTTGAAGGAGAGGCTTGCTTCCCTGGAAACAAGTCAGAAGAGAGGTGTGGTCACAGGTGATGTGAGTGATCATGAAGAAGAAGAGGAAGAGGAAAGTTCACAAGGGTCTGAAGAAGAGATGGATCTTGATGACTTGAGGATGGAAAGGCTTTTGAAAGCAGTCAAGGGAGATGAGCATAAGATCAAAATGGATTTACCTATGTATGGAGGAAATATGGATAGTGAAGAGGTCCTAGATTGGATAGGAGCATTGGATAACTATTTTGATTATGAAGATGTGCCATGGGATAACAGGGTAAAGTTGGCCAAGACAAAATTGAAGGGCCACACTTTGCTTTGGTGGGATTATGCACAAAGTGAAATGAGAAAGAAAGTCCAAAATCACCTCTTTGGATAGGATGGTGGCTAAACTCAAAAGTAAGTTCCTACTTGTTGATTACACTATTCAATTGTTTAAGAGGCTTCAAAATCTCAAGCAAAAGGATATGGATGTGAAAACATATACAGACGAGTTCTATAGGTTAAGCATAAGGGCAGGTCATACAAAGGATGATGAAGAGACAGTAGCAAGATACATGAATGGGTTGAGATACAACCTCCAAGATGAATTGAGTCTCACCACTCCAAGAATGGTGGAAGAATGTTACCAATTGGCCATCAAGGCTGAAGACAAATTGAAGAGAAGGAAAGAGAAGCAAGGTAGGGGTAGAGGCAACAATTCTAGAGGAAGAGGTTCATTTTCTAGTTCAAGGCAGCCATATGAGAACCAAGAATATGCAAGCAAAGTCCAAGACTAAGTTGTTGATTAGAGAGCTGGATTTAGAGGAGGTAGATCAGGTTTTAGAGATAGATTTGGAGGTCAAGGAAGAGGCTCTAGTGGATTCACAGGAAGGTGCTATCAATGCAACAAGTTTGGACATCAAGCATGTCAATGTAATGAAGTTCAAACCTCTAGTTTACATGGATGAGAAATAAGGACTCAATTGGTGCAAGAAGAGGACAATGAGAGTGTAAACTCTCCATCACAACATGTTGCTCCAGAAGCTGGTGAATCTTTGATGGTAAGAAGAGATCTCATCAAGACATCATTAGAGAAGGAGCCAACATAAAGGAATACTCTTTTCAAGACAACTTGTAAGTGCTTGGGTAAGGTATGTAAAGTTGTAATTGATTCAGGAAGCACAGATAACATGGTTTCAATTGAGATGGTTGAAAAAATCAAGTTTCCTAGAATACCACATGATACTCCTTATAAAGTTTCTTGGTTGAATGAGGGTCAATGTGTTTTGGTAAATGAACAAAGTTGGGTGGAGTTTAATATAGGATGGTATAAGGACAAAATTCTATGTGATGTGTTACCTATGGATGTGTTCCATTTGGTGCTAGGGAGGCCTTGGAAATTTGATAGGCATGCTATGTATGATGGGAGAAGAAATATTTATGAGATAAAAAAAGATGGGGTTTCTTATACTTTGACACCATTGAAAGTGGAATCCAAAGGGAAAACTAAGGGAGATAGTGTGATGATGTTAGGTAGAAAGGAGTTTATAGAGGTAGATGAATAGGAAAACATGGACATTGCAGCCACTTGTAAACTTGGAGGTGCTAAGACAACAACATTGAGGAATGATTTGATTTTGGAGGGAAATGATATTGAGTTGAAGGTCAAGGATGAATTGATTTTGCAGGTTCAAGGTTGGATTAAAAGGTATGTTGATATGAGGATAGAAGAGGTGTTCCATTTAATACTTTCAAAAGAGGATATTGGTCATTATAATTTTGTCATATCAGAGGTTGGTATACCTAAGCAAACAATAGTCATAGGATAACATTAGATGGAAGTGATGGAAAGGAAAGGTGAAGAGATCAAAGCTAAACTACAAGGGAAAAAGAGCAAGATCAAGCATACACTAAAAGTGAAGGACAAGAAAGTCCATTCCAAGGTAGGAAGAGATATGGTTGTAGGTGGTGATGTAGACTTAACAACATTCTTAGGTGTGGCAGGATTCAAAGATCATCCATCAGGTCAGCCTATGAAGTTAGAGCATTTTCTAGGTGCCAAGGAGCTCAAAAAGGAAAAGGACAATGCCTACTTCAAGTATTTGGTCCATTGGAAGGGTGTACCACAAGAGGATATTACTTTAAGGTCAGAGAGTGATTGGATCAAGTATCAATCTGTTGTGGTAACACTTTCCTCAAGGGGACTTGAGTTCATTTTGCTCGGGGAGTATGGTGCAGGGATAAGCCTTCATGATGCATAGAGGAGTCTAATGTGGTGTTTTTGTGTTTAAATCATGAATTTTTTTGTAATAAGGTAATTTAAGACCATGTCTCATGTTTTGGAAGTCAGTTTTGGTTGCTAGGAGTGATAGGTGGTTAAGTTTTCAAATGTTGTTAATTTTGCAAAAGTTGTCATGTTGCAAAAATTTCAAAAAAAAAAAGAAATGAAGGGTCAAAAGGGTAAAAATGATGTAAGAATTTGGTTGGCATTCAAATTTTGGTTTGTAACCATTGTGTGGAGGATGAATAGGCTTTTGGATTCCAAAGCAAAGGTTGTTGAAATATTTTGGTGTGAGTTGCAATAAAGAAGTTTGCCAATTTTCTACATTTCCAGCATTTTACTCTGTTTTTAGGAATTGTACGAGTCCGTACAGTACCTTCATGATGTGAAATTTATTTTTTGTGATGAAACTTTGAGTTAACTTCCTGATGCAATTGGTTTGAGGAGAATTCATCAATTTTGAAGCATTGTAGAGCAATTTGTTTGTAAATCGCTTGAAACCCTAAGTCAGGGTATTGAAGCCAATAAAAATGATGTAAAATCCATTCCACCCAATAGAAAATGTTGAAACTTGGTGGAATATTAAATTTAGGTATAGGTTTTGATTTCATGAAGTTGCAGGGGTTGGTTTTGTTGTTGGAACATGTAAGAAGCAAATGAAGGGACTAATATTCCTATGTAGCAGTCCAAAACCCTAGTTGTATGTGTTTTGAGAAGCAAAGAGTGTCAATACCATGGAAGGTTATGTGAATTCCTTGGTGACATGTTGAAGACCTTGGAATCCATTAGGAATACCTGTGAAGCCCTTTGGTTTCAAACCCTAGTTCCTACAAATTCATTTGCACAATTAGGTCTCCCTATAGCAGCGGGATAGTCAAAATTTGGACTGAACTTTACAAAACAGCCCCATTTGGTTTCTTGATATATTTAATAAGGTCATAAAGGGTACTTGAATCTATATTTTTTTGGAGATCCCACCTATTGGGTAAGTTGTGCCTGATTTTGTCATTTGAGGTACTACTAGCAAATAGGTCTCTTTGGGAGTGAGCGATGGGAAAAGTGAAGGATTAGTGTTCCAAGAGACCTTCCTTGGCTTAAGCCTATCATTCTTATGATGTTCAAGGTGTTCTAGGGGTCCAATAAGAGGTTTGTTTCCTAATTGAATTTTTAGTGTCTTGTAACCCTTGGAGAACCATGTGTCATGTGAGGGAAGTTTTGAGTCAATGGATGAACAAGTAAGATCATGCTTTGTGCCTTTCAGAAACCGTTGAAATTTCCCCTACCTTTGCAACATATGACTAAAGGTGTAGATGAAATTCAACATGATTTTGACAACAAGTTTCACATGTTCGAGAATGACAAGATCAAAGAGCTAAAATTTGATAGACTTCCACAAGTGAACAAAAAAAGCACAATAGTATGTCTATCAAATATAATATGAAGAGTGTATAATACATTGATCAATCCTTGCATATATAGGCAAGGATGAGGAGGTGAGAAGGTAGGAGTGAAACTCTAAATACTCCTCCATAGGTGGGACACTTGTGAGCTCACTTGACAAGTGGGTGAGCAACTATCAATTGTTGGAAGACTGAAATCATTGAGAGGGGGAGGGTCAATTAGTGATTTATGAAAGCCACAATTTTTAAAACTTTGAAACCTGAATATCAAATGACTATTGAAAAACAGACTTCACATGAACTCAAAAAAGACTATGTCTATTACAAAGAAGATAAACATTTCATTAACAGAGATTGACTTGATAAATTTTGCACATATATTAGAGCTTGTAACTAAACCATTTATGCAAGATGCTTTGATTTAAAGAATGGGCAGAAATGAATGACTGATATCAACAATTTTTATGCAACTCAAGTAAATGAACCAATCACACATAGAAACATCACATAACACCATAATTTTGTCCTGAGTGGAAAAACCCTCTTAGGGAATAAAAAACCACTCGAAAAATATTTCCTTTATTCCCTTAGAACACCAAATCTTTCACATTTAGGAGCACCAACTCCATCACAATCAAAAGCACCAACTTTTACAAGATCATAGGAGCACCAACTCCTTTTAATGCATAACAAATTATAGCATTCTATCAGAACCCTAGAAGTGAAAATTTTGCAACCCTAGAATTTCAATAGAAGACTATGTATATATATATTTCAATAAGCATATTAAAGAATGTTGCATGAAATTGACAACATTTTAAAAAATGTAACAATTTGAGAATCACAACAAATATTTTCAATGTAATATATCTTATGTATCAAATGTCTGAAAACATTGTGTTCCTCTTTTTCAGTAACTATTGAAAAACATACTTCACATGAACTCAAACAATACTATGTCTATTACAAAGCAGATAAACATTTCATTAACAGAGATTGACTTGATAAATTTTGCACATATATTAGAGCTTGTAACTAAACCATTTATGCAAGATGCTTTGATTTAAAGAATGGGCAGAAATGAATGACTGATATCAACATTTTTTATGCAACTCAAGTAAATGAACCAATCACACATAGAAACATCACATAACACCATAATTTTGTCCTGAGTGGAAAAACCCTCTTGGGGAATAAAAAACCACTCGAAAAATATTTCCTTTATTCCCTTAGAACACCAACTCTTTCACATTTAGGAGCACCAACTCCATCACAATCAAAAGCACCAACTTTTACAAGATCACAGGAGCACCAACTCCTTTTAATGCATAACAAATTATAGCATTCTATCAGAACCCTAGAAGTGCAAATTTTGCAACCCTAGAATTTCAATAGAAGATTATGTATATATATATTTCAATAAGCATATTAAAGAATGTTGCATGAAATTGACAACATTTTCAAAAATGTAACAATTTGAGAATCACAACAAAGATTTTCAATGTAATATATCTTATGTATCAAATGTCTGAAAACATTGTGTTCCTCTTTTTCAGTAACACCCAAAAAATGCTTCAAGATCATCTTTTTAAAGACCTTGCAAATAATAATCTTTGTATGTAGTTTATGTAACTACCAAAGCAACTTGGATTAGGGTTCGAATGAAAATCCTAAATAATCTCTCTTCACAAAACTTTATTAAACCCTTAACAACAATTATATATTTTGTTTCCTTTTAAGTTGAGATTCCAGAAACCCTAATGAAACCCTAATGGGGTTTCTTTTAAACCAAAAACAATAATATTTAACTCTTAAGATGCCCAAAAATAATTCAACATCTTTTTAATCAAAATCACAAAATCACACAAAGTTTTCAATACCTGGTTATGGTGAAAAAAAATTGAATGAAAAAACACAATGATCTATCAAGAA
Organism: Sequoia sempervirens; assembly: GCA_007258455.2. Taxonomy (NCBI): domain Eukaryota; kingdom Viridiplantae; phylum Streptophyta; class Pinopsida; order Cupressales; family Cupressaceae; genus Sequoia; species Sequoia sempervirens. Next base: position 514,617,558 of record VDFB02271358.1, read on the forward strand.
GTTCATAATGACCCAGCTGGAAAGACGCCATCAAATTTCTTATGACTAACTTCCATATTCGAGCTTCAAGAAGCATTAACTACTTTTTCTTACTTTCTTTAAACAATAGGAGTAATAATTGATTATGCAATGAAGAAATCAAACAAATACCAGACAAAGATCGATGGAGACAACCACAACTGCCCAGTTGAAAGAGTCCTTGTCACTTTCTTAACAACTACCAAGCTCTTGCTAGCTCATAATATGCTATCCATATTTTTAACGAACTCATTTAACTCCTTTAGTGTCGACCAAGAAGAATAGATTTACAATTGTGAACACAATATTCTCATAGTGGCTAGGGTTCCAAACCCTTCAATAATAATATTTCCCTAAATTTCTTTCTTTCAAAATTTTCAAGGACTTTATCAAACACAATGATGATTTGAAGTCCGAAGCAAATCAGACACAATGATTAATAAACCATTATTATTTTTTTAAATCCGATGAGAAGTCTTCAAATTCTAACAAAATCATTCCACATCATAACCAACTGTTTACTGCCAATGCCAAGTCACAACAAGTGAAGTGAATTCACATGTGTGTTGAGTTGCATACAACCTAATTTAGACTCAAAACATTGATCAACTATATTTGATCCTTAATATCATTGCTAAGACTTTTAAAAAAGTCTATTCCATTGAAATCAACCAATGCCTTTTTCACATGCTTAGAATACTCGATATTCTTTAGGAGTATAAATTAAACAAAATATTTTTACAAGAAATTCCAATGGTGTAAGCACCTTTTCAAATGATCATGCCAATGGAAGTCAATAATAAACCAAGGCCCCTTATAGCCATATCAAATACCAAAGCAATGTGATCAAATATCAAATAATAATAATGTTGCTCAAAACCATATCACTTTACAAAGTGATTGATCACAATAGAATAGCGTCACTCAAATATCATGTGAAGACAACTTGCAAAAGATCAAGTTAAATATACCACAATCTGAAAGTGATCAACATGGATATACCTGAGACTTGTAATAATGACATGTCATATTTTTGAATAACCATGACATAACCCTAAAACAAAATATATATATCTTGAAGCAAATGCATGCCCTGCTCTAATGAACAGATGCCAAATGTCATTACCAACATATAAAAACTAAAAAAAACTGAAATTTGAAAGTGAAAGTGCATGCCACCATGTGAACCAACTATAAACATCATGTGCCACCCAGATCATATAAATAAGTCCAGTTTTTTCATCAAGGACAAACAATCCCAATAAACAAATGAAAGCCAACAAACTCCCCCTTTTTCCTTGATGGAAAAACACATATCATCTCTCCCCCTTTTTTCCCAATGAAAAGGAATCAGAGAAGAATGAAAAATTCCATGAATATATAAACAACTGAAGCCAACCAACTACCCAATCAAAACCAACTGCAAGTGAAACAATAGAGCAGCAAATAAAAATATATAAGAGAGTTGTAAATGAGAAACCATAGAACCAAGCTCCCCCTAAATCAAAAAAGAGGAGAATAAATGAAGTAAGGATTAAGAGATAACTCCCAATCTAAGTCTCAGTTTTTCAAAGGCTTCTTTGGATAGAGGCTTGGTAAATATATCAACCACATGTTCTTGTGAAGCAATAAATTGTAGACATACTTCATTAGCCATCACTTTTTCTTGAAGAAAGTGAAACTTGATAGCAATGTGTTTAGTACGAGAGTGCATAACAATATTCTTAGAGATATTGATTGCACTTGTATTATCACAAAAAATAGACACAGTTTTAGATACTATGATACCCATATCTGATAATGTTTGAGTCATCCAAAGTAGTTGATTCAAACAAACATGTGTGTTGAGTCGCATTCAACCTGATTTAGACTCAAAACATTGATTAGCTATATTTGATCCTTAATATCATTGCTAAGACTTTTAAAAAGTCTATTCTATTGAAATCAACCAATGCCTTTTTCACATGCTTAGAATACTCGATATTCTTTAGGAGTATAAATTAAACAAAAGCTTTTTACAAGAAATGCCAATGGTGTAAGCACATTTTCAAATGATCATGCCAATGGAAGTCAATAATAAACCAAGGCCCCTTATAGCCATATCAAATACCAAAACAATGTGATCAAATATCAAATAATAATAATGTTGCTCAAAACCAAATCACTTTACAAAGTGATTGATCACAATAGAACAGTGTCACTCAAATATCATGTGAAGACAACTTGCAAAAGATCAAGTTAAATATACCACAATCTGAAAGTGATCAACTTGGATATACCTGAGACTTGTAATAATGACAAGTCATATTTTTGAATAACCATGACATAACCCTGAAACAAAATATATATATATCCTGAAGCAAATGCATGCCCTGCTATAATGAACAGACGCCAAATGCCAGTACCAACATATAAAAACTAAAAACAACTGAAATTTGAAAGTGAAAGTGCATGCCACCATGTGAACCAACTATAAACAGCATGTGCCACCCAGATCATATAAATATGTCCACATCAAGGACAAAAAATCCCAATAAACAAATGAAAGCCAACAAACTCCCCCTTTTTCCTTGATAGAAAAACACATATCATCTCTCCCCCTTTTTTTCCCAATGAAAAGGAATCAGAGAAGAATGCAAAATTCCATGAATATATAAACAATTGAAGCCAACCAACTATCCAATCAAAACCAGCTGCAAGTGAAACAATAGAGCAACAAATAAAAATATATAAGAGAGTTGTAAATGAGAAACCATAGAACCAAGCTCCCCCTAAATCAAAAAAGAGGAGAATAAATGAAGTAAGGATTAAGAGATAACTCCCAATCTAAGTCTCAGTTTTTCAAAGGCTTCTTTGGATAGAGGCTTGGTAAATATATCAGCCACCTGTTCTTGTGAAGCAATAAATTGTATACATACTTCATTAGCCAACACTTTTTCTTGAAGAAAGTGAAACTTGATAGCAATGTGTTTAGTACGAGAGTGCATAACAATATTCTTAGAGATATTGATTGCACTTGTATTATCACAAAAAATAGACATAGGTTTAGATACTATGATACCCATATCTGATAATGTTTGAGTCATCCAAAGCAGTTGAGTCAAACAAGAGGTTGCAGCTATGTACTCTACCTTAGCAGTAGAAAGAGAAACGGATTCTCGTTTCTTGTTGTGCCAAGCAACTAACCGATCACCAAGGAAAAATGCAGCACCACTGGTACTTTTTCTATCATCCAAGCAACCAGCCCAGTCAACATTTGTATATGCAATCAAAGAAAAATAATTGCTTCTAGGGTACCAAAGACCATAATCAAGAGTGCCCTGAATATATTTAAAATTTCTTTTAACAGGAGTAACAAGGGATTCTTTAGGTGATGTTTGAAACCTTGCAACCATGCAAACTGCCTGCATTATATCAAGTCTGGAGGCAGTTAAATACAATAAACTACCAATCATTGATCTATATTCAAATTGATTAGCATCAGGAGAATCATCAACTTTAGTAAGTTTGCAACCAATAACCATTGGAGTACTAATAGGTTTACATCCATCCATTTGAAACCTTTTAAGCATCTCTCTAGCATACTTGGTTTGAGAGAGAAATATACCATGTTCAAGTTGAGAAACTTGAAGACCAAGAAAGAAGGTTAATTCTCCCAACATAGACATTTCAAATTTAGATTCCATAATATGAGAGAAATTTTTAGTTAAAGCATCATTATTGCAGCCAAAAAATGATATCATCTACATAAACTTCAACGACCAAAATATCAGTACCTTCAATTCTAACATAGAGATTGCTATCAACACCACCTCTAGTGAAGCCATTTGATGTCAAATGATTATCCAACCTAGAGTACCATGCCCTAGGTGCTTGTTTTAAACAATATAAGGCCTTCTTCAACCTGTAAACATGATTAGGCTTGTCTTTGCAAACAAACCCTTCAGGTTGTTCCATGTAAACCTCTTCATCTAAATAACCATTTAAAAATGCAGTTTTCACATCCATTTGATAAATAGTGAAGTTCTTAAAAACAAAATGAGCCAAGAATATTCTAATGGATTCTAATCTAGCAATAGGTGCATACGTTTCACCAAAATCAATACCTTCCTTTTGAGCATAACCTTTGCAAACAAACCTTGCTTTGTTGTGAACAACTTTGCCACTTTCATCAAGCTTGTTTCTGTAAACCCGCTTGCCACCTATGACATTTTTATCATCTGGTCTTGGGACTAACTCCCAAGTCTGTTTTTTCTCAATTTGACTTATTTCTTCCTGCATAGCTTTAAGCCAATGTTCATCCATGAGAGCTTCATCACAATCCTTTGGTTCAAATTCAGTGACTAAACATAAGGCCGTGCATTCTGCTATTTGAGCTTGTTCTTCAAATTTAGCAGCCTTTCTTCGTGTTTGAATTCTTGCATCTCTATCCCCAATAATCTGACTTGGAGGATGATTCTTAGCAACATATTTTGAAGGATTTTTGGGCACAATATTCTCAAAACTTGTCATTTCAACAAGTTTAGGACTTGTTGTCTCAACTTCTTTAGGAATTACTTCAACTTCTATTTTTGTCTCTTCCTAATTATCCTGCAAAAGATTAGTATCTAAATGTATTCTTTCATCAACTTTCACATTAATTGCTTAAACAATTTTATTAAGCCTTTTATTATAACACTTGTAGGCTTTACTTTGAGTTGAGTATCCCAAAAAGACACCCTCGTCACATTTTGATTGAAATCTGCCTAGATGTTGATCATCTTTCTTAATAAAGCATTTGCTGCCAAAAAATTTAAAATGCTTTACAGAAGCAGGCTTTCCATGCCATAATTCATAAGAAGTGAATTTTGATTTCACTCTAGGTTGCACTTTATTTAAAATGTATACAGCTATATGAACAACTTATTTCCAATACATCTCAGGTAACTTAGCTTCATCTAACATGGTTCTTTCCATTTCCTTCACAGTTCTGTTTTTGCTTTCAACTACCCCATTTTGTTGAGGTGTTCTAGTGGCTACATATTGCCTCTTAATACCATGTTGTTCACAATAATAAATAAATTCTTGAGAAGTGAACTCTCCTCCTTTATCAAATCTCAAGAATTTAAGTTTTAAATCAGGCTCCTTTTCAACCATTTTATGAAATATCTTGAATCTTTCAAATGCCTCTGACTTATGTTTAAGAAAAGTAACCCAAACCATTCTTGTATAATCATCCACAAACAGCATGAAATACTTTTCACCATTAATTGACCTTGTTCTAGTTGGGCCACACAAATTTGTATGTACTAGTTGTAGAGGCTTAGTTGAAGAATGTTCTTTTTTTCTTAAAACTAACTTTAGTTTGTTTACCATTTAAATATTCTTTGCATACAAAGTTTTCTAGTTTTTAAGCACAAGTAGACCTCTAGCATTCTGGTTTTTACTGATTCTAACCAGATTATCAAAGTTTATATGGCCTAACCTTTTATGCCATAACCAACTTTCTTCAACTTGACCCATTAGACATATACCTCCATTATTGTCATTACCAAAGGTGTCAAGAAGATTATAAACATTACCTTTAGTTCTCTTCCATGTTGCAACAATTTTTCCAGATTTGTTCTTGATATCACATCCCTATGAAGTAAACATAACATGATAACCACTATCATAGATTTGGCTAACACTAAGTAAATTGTGCTTTAGGCCTTCCACATAATATACATCATAAATGGGCGTGTCCTCATTTAGCAGAAGTAAACCTTTACCTTTAATCTGTATACTAGAGTTATCACCAAAATTTACATACCCACCAGCATAATCTTCAAGTTTGATGAATTTTTCCTTTTCCCTTGTCATGTGGTTAGAACAACCACTATCTAGGACCCATAAGTCCTTCTTTTTAGTATGAAATGCAATTTGAACTAACATTGATTGCTCTAAATTGTTGCCAAACTTAGGTTTCCAAACTCTTTTGGTTTTCTATTGTTTATCATGTAGATTAGTTTTACATTGTTTGATTGTATGTCCCAAAATGTTGCATTTAAAGCATCTGACTTGATTTACAAACCCAAAATTCTACTTGTGCCCAAATCTTGGCATTCTAGAAGTAATTAACCTGCAAGAACTCACTTTGTGGCCAAACTTGTTGCAAAAAATGTAGGAGCCAAAGAAATAAGGATTAAATATGAATGACATTCTTTTGTTTTCAAAGCGGCATCCATAGTTTTTACCAGATTCAGAATAATCTGATTTGAAACTCTTATTTGTAGAGTTAGATTTTTCTTTTGAATTATCAATTGAACAGTCACCCTTTTCAAACCCAAGTCCAGTTTTATCCTTATGCAATTTCTTCTTACTAAGAGCATCATTAAGCTTTATTGTACTTTCATACCCTTCAACTTTCTTTCTAAGATCAATAACTTCTTGTTCTAATCTTTGAATTTCTTTGTCTTTCATGCTCACAGTTGTTTTAAGATAATCCTCAATCCTTTTAAATTCTTCAAGCTGAGTTTTCAAAGTAACAATTTCTTGATCTGGTTTTTGTTCTTGAGTAAGAACTTGCCTTTTAAGTTTTCTAATTTCTTTTAAGGCACATTTTAACTCACCTTCAAGATTTACTTCACCACCTTCTAAAAATCCTTGGTGTTTAGATCTTCTGGTTGTTTGACTTCTGCCATGAACAAAGTTTCTTCTTCATTACCAGAAGAATCTCCAGTATCACTATCTGATTCATCTTTGATGAACAGACTTTTTTTCTTCTTAAAGTTGGATTTTCTTTTAGGTTTATAGACCTTCTTTCTAGACTGCTTGTCAGGTTTTTCATCATCAATAATTTGTTCAACATAGGGGAATTTAGCTACAAAATGTCCAATTTTTCCACAGTTGAAACATTTAAAGGGAAGTTTCCCTTTGTATTTACCTAATCCCTTTTTCAGTTTTCTAACAAAGTGAGACTCCTGTGTATTAGAGTCTTCTAACTCATTTTCAACTACAATTTCTTTTTTTCAGTTTTAAAAGTAGTTTCTTTTCCTAGTAAATTGTTTTTGCTTGTTCTCATTTCAAAGGCAGTAAGAGTTCCCTATAGATCATCTAAGGTAATCTTATCAAAGTGTTTCTTTTCTTCAAGAGCTGAAACCTTAGTTTCATATTTAGGATTTAAGGTTCTAATGACCTTTTTGACCACATCAAACTCTTCTATTTCTTCTCCTAAACCTCTCGTTGCATTAACAACTTCACTTATTCTCAAAAAATATTCAGCCACCTTTTCATCATCATTCATTTTCATTTCCTCAAACTGTGTTTTGAGAGTAAGAATCTTTGACTGTTTGAATTTATTATTTCCTTGATAAATGTTTTCAAGTTTTTCCCAAATCTCTTTAGCAGATTTGCAATGCATGACTTTAACAAATACATCTTTGGTTAAGCCACACAAAAGAGCATGTTTGGCTCTAGCATTAGTTTCATACTTCTTTTCAAAATAATCTATGGGTATTGTGGGTGGAACATTATACCTAGCTAGAACTATTCCCCATACATCAAGATTAATTGAAATCAGATATGTTTCCATTCTGACTTTCCAGAACACATAATTTGTACCGTCAAACAATGGCGCTCTCGTCACAGAAGTACCTTCTTGAGCTTGTGACATGTTTGACTGACTTCCAAAAACTAGAATCAATCCTAGGTGGATTAGACCTATGAAAGGACCCTACGCTCTGATACCAATTGTTGGAAGACTAAAATCACTGAGGGGGGTGAATTAGTGATTTATGAAAGTCACAATTTTTAAAACTTTGAAACCTGAATATCAACTGACTATTGAAAAATAGACTTCACATGAACTCAGACAATACTATGTGTATTACAAATTAGATAAACATTTCATTAACAAAGACTGACTTGATAAATTTTGCACATATATTAGAGCTTGTAACTAAACCATTTATGCAAGATGCTTTGATTTAAAGAATGGGCAAAAATGAATGACTGATATCAACAATTTTTATGCAACTCAAGCAAATGAACCAATCACACATAGAAACATCACATAACACCATAATTTTGTCTTGGGTGGAAAAACCCTCTTGGGGAATAAAAAACCACTCGAAAAATATTTCTTTTATTCACTTAGAGCACCAACTCTTTCACATTTAGGAGCACCAACTCCATCACAATCAAAAGCACCAAATTTTACAAGATTACAAGAGCACCAACTCCTTTTAATGCATAACAAATTATAGAATTCTATCAGAACCCTAGAAGTGCAAATTTTGCAACCCTAGAATTTCAATAGAAGACTATGTGTATATATATTTCAATAAGCATATTGAAGAATGTTGCATGAAATTGACAACATTTTCAAAAATGTAACAATCTGAGAATCACAACAAATATTTTCAATGTAATATATCTTATGTATCAAATGTATGAAAACATCATGTTCCTCTTTTTCAGTAACACCCAAAAAATGCTTCAAGATCATCTTTTTAAAGACCCTGCAAATAATAATCTATGTATGCAGTTTATGTAACTGCCAAAGCAACTCGGATTAGGATTTGAATGAAAAGCCTAAATAATCTCTCTTCACAAAACTTTATTAAACCCTTAACAAAAATTATATATTTTGTATCCTTTTAAGCTGAGATTCTAGAAACCCTAATGGGGTTTTTTTTTAACCAAAAACAATAATATTTAACTCTTAAGATTCCCAAAAATAATTCAACATCTTTTTAATCAAAATCACAAAGTCACATAGAGTTTTCAATACCTGGTTATGGTGAAAAAAAATTGAATGAAAAAACATGATGACCTATCAAGAAGTTCATAACGACCCAACTGGAAAGATTCCATCAAATTTCTTCTGACCAACTTCCATATTCGAGTTTCAAGAAGCATTAACTGTTTTTCTTACTTTCTTTAAATAACAGGAGTAATAATTGATTATGCAATGAAGAAATCAAACAAATACCAGAAAAATATCGATGGAGATAACCACAACTACCCAGCTAAAAGAGCCATTATCACTTTCTTAACAACTACCAAGCTCTTGTTGGCTCATAATCTTCTATCCATGTCTGTAACGAACACATTTAACTCCTTTAGTGTCGGCCAAGAAGAACAGTTTTAGAATTGTGAACACAATATTCTCATGGCTGCTAGGGTTCCAAACCCTTCAACAATAATGTTGCCCTAAATTTCTTTTTTTCAAGTCTGTCGAAGACTTTATCAAACACAATGATGATTTGAAGTCCGAAGCAAATAAAACACAATGATTAATAAACCATTATTATGTTTTTAAATTCAATGATAAGTCTTCAGATGCCGACAAAATCATTCCACATCATAACCAACTGTTTACTGCCAATGCCAAGTCACAACAAGTGAAGTGAAGTCACATGTGTGTCGAGTCCCATACAGCCCGATTTAGACTCAAAACATTGATCAACTATATTTGATCCTTAATATCATTGCTAAGATTTTTAAAAAGTCTTCCATTGAAATCAACCAATGCCTTTTTCACATGCTTAGAATACTCTATATTCTTTAGGAGTATAACTTAAACAAAAGATTTTTACAAGAAATGCCAATGGTGTAAGCACCTTTTCAAATGATCATGCCAATGGAAGTCAATAATAAACCAAGGCCCCTTATAGCCATATCAATTACCAAAGCAATGTGATAAAATATCAAACAATAATAATGTTGCTCAAAACCAAATCACTTTACAAAGTGATTGATCGCATTAAAATAGTGTCACTCAAATATCATGTGAAGACAACTTGCAAAAGATCAAGTTAAATATACCACAATCTGAAAGTGATCAACCTGGATATACATGAAACTTGTAATAATGACAAGTCATATATTTTTGAATAACCATGCCATAACCCTGAAACAAAATATATATATCCTAAAGAAAATGCATGCCCTGCTATAATGAACATATGTCAAATGTCAGTACCAACATATAAAAACTAAAAACAACTAAAATTTGAAAGTGAAAGTGCATGCCACCATGTGAACCAACTATAAACATCATGTGCCACCTAGATCATATAAATATGTCCAGTTTTATCATCAAGAGTGTATAATACAATGATCAAGCCTTGAATATATAGGCAAGGATGATGAGGTGAGAAGGTAGGAGTGAAACTATGACTACCTCTCCATAAGTGGGACACTTGTGAACTCACTTGACAAGTGGGTGAGCAAGTGTCAATAAGTGTCTCAAGTCATGAGGACACATGTCTCAACCATATGAAGTGAGACAAAAGCAAAAGAAACTTAATTAAACTTAAGCTAGGTGTGAATAGGTCAATCCTAGAAAGATGATTAGATAACTAGGTATGATAATGACTTTATTTACACTAACACCCCATACATTATTTATACATACAAAACATGGTCATAATCTCTCAAACATCCTTTGACAAATATTCACCTGTGAAAATTCTTGCTTGGATTCTTCAAAAAGTTTGCATTGTGTTGTATCTAAGAAATGTTTTGGATGAGAAATTTTTGTACCATCTTCACCTATTATTTGTATAGTTTCCTTTCTATTGGAAGAAACATGAGAGTGGTTGGTCCAATATTCAATTACCTGTTTCTTTACATCTTTTTAAATTCTATCTTTCTAGGGAACTCTACAAATACTTACCCAATTATTTTCAATGTTTTCATCTAATCCATTTCTCTTTATAATATATCTTTGAACAATTCTCGTAAATACAATTAGTAATTGGTAAATTGCTTGAACTTATCTTCTATGTGATAATTCCTTACTAGAAATTGCAGTACTCAATGTTCTACGCGCAACACTTAAATCAGTAGCTCATCTCTTTCTTTCAAAACATTTTAATTATTCTTGCAAGTTTTCAACAGTTATTTGTTTTAATAAATGTGATGGCTTTTTCTTATTATCAACCCCTAACAACTCCAAAATATGGGTCATTTCTTTTCACCTAAATAACTTTGTCTATAATTGTGCTCTTCCAATTAGAGATTTTTCTTCAAAAAATTCATTCCAATTTCTGAGTGTAATTTTTTTGTGCTTGCAGATAACATATATTTAGGTAGAATCTCCTTGAAAAGAGAATCCTCATCCATCTCCATCATATTTTCCATACCATACAAAAAATTCTCACTATTTTCAATTTTTTCTTGTACCTCTATGTTAACTTGGTCATCAATAATATGGGTTTTTCTTGAATAGATGTTCCTTGATAAAAAAAAATTGTCTCTCTTTCTTGATCATGCAACCTTAATCTAGTCCTTTTATTCCCCATCAAAAATTTCTCAAGTTTTAATTCACCTGAATATGCATGAACACATACACATACTTCCCAATTTAATTCAAAGAGAAACATGTGATTTTTTAAGATCATTTGGGTAATATATATGAGAACTACTCAAAAACTTTAACCTTTTCTATTTTGATTTAGAGATATCTATGAAAAATCATTCTTAGGAAACAACTAAGGAGAGAAAATGAGAGGAAGAGAGAGAGAGAGAGAGAGAGTAGGTATCTAAGGAGAGAGAGAGAGGATAGCATTATGGTAGAAAGAGAGGGGGAGATGAGAGAGAAGGATATACAAGGAGAGAGAGACTAGTACTATGGTCATGCCCCCAAGGTAGCACCTAAGAGAGGGAGAGAAGAGATATATATATCTAAGGAGAGAGAGGGGGTATCACTATGGTAGGTATTAGCAAGAAAACTAAGGAAACACAGATCAAAGTTCTGAGCCCCAAGTACTTTCTGAGAGTTATAGTTTATACCCCAAACTCAATCATATAAAGGTGAACATCAATTGATTCAGACACATGATTAATTACTTGTATATCCATGGAAATATCGATAACATTATAGAAAAAAAATTGATGGTCATTATATTAATCATATCAAAAGAGTACATTTATATATCTTCCCCTATACTCTATCTCCTTCTTATCTTACATATAACCTTTAATACATATTACATACAATTTCATACACAATTCCTATACACATTCCTCTATTCGCTCTTCATCTTTCCTCTTCTGTCATTCAGATCTTTCTCTATACATATATCTACAGGATGGTATGTGACCCATCTATTCTACCCCTAGCTTAGATGGTATCTTTTCAATCTTAGGGTTTGTAAACTCTTTTCAGTAGGATACAGTAGGATTTTCTCGACGGTGTCTACATTGTTTCTCTTTCTGGCTAACATCATCCCCCCTTTCAAAATGCTAACTTGTACTCAAGTCAACACTACTCTACTAGAAGGATATCCTTGTAGATCTTTATTTTCAAAAAATTATTATCCCATTTGGTTTTTGCCAAATGTAGCTATTGATTTTGTACTTGGATATGCAGTAGTAGCTTCTCTCCCTTTGAGAGTGTTTAAGGAATTTGTATCTTTTGGTTTAATTGTTGTGCTTTTTGTAGGACTCCGATAATATGGGCTATCCTTAAACTGACAACCTCTCTTAATTGGTGGAAATTGTTCTCAGTTCATTCCTATCAATCCTATAGTTGTTGGAATTGTGCATCTAGTGCTTCTATCTGCAACCTAGAATTCCCATCTATATCATATAATGCATCATAGGCTATGGATTTTTGAAGTATCTGAACTTCTAGTTGATCCATTTGAGCCTTGGTTGTAGCTTTCACCATTGGACATTATAGAAAAAACTAGTATAAGGCATTGAGATCCCCTTTGGTGTTCTTTAGAGTGTTGATTTGTGGTTCCAAGGAAAAATTTGCAGTAGCACATTTCTTTCATTCCTCATATGTCTTTGTCTTCTGATACTATACCTAAAGTTTTTGTCTTAGTATTTTATTTTGTAATTGGATGTCCTTGATTGCCTCTTTTACCAAAATTCATAGCTATTATGCCAATGGTTTTGATGAGTCCCCTTAGATTTGAGAAAACTTGCCTTGTATATACTTTACTAACTCTTCTAACTGTTCGGAGCTCTCCACATGGTGTTTCTGAAATTTATTCCCTTGTTGTTTGGCGTAATATATCCCATAACTAGAATTTGTGTAAGGGTGAGATGCTCCCAATATCCACCTGTGATCCTACCAATGGAACTTGAAGTAGTTGTGGAGATGCCACCGGTTGTAGCTACTTCTATTTGGTCAAAATTTCCTTGATGGAATGCATGGAAGATGTTGTGAAGGAAGAGGGTGTCTCAAACTACGAAGGGGGAGAAGATTGTTCTTTCTTTGAGGTGGTAGCTTTATATTTTGCTTCTTCCTCATGCAATTCTAATAGGCTTTTTCTATAGCCTCATTTATCTCCTTTTGGACTACTTGAATGACTTTCAGTTTTTCTATCATTAATTTGTCTAACCTCTACTTTGACTGGAGCTCCTTGGTTTAAATTTATGCTATCTTTTGCTTTTGTAAAGGTGTAACTATAGTATCCAATTCTCTAATGGATAAGTCCTTTAACCACTCCTCTTCTTTGGTTGCTTTCTCCCTTCCCTTCTTTAATTCAATAGTCAAGGGGTTCAAAAAGCAATCAATTAGATCTTCTAGTGTTGTGTTTGGAGGCTATCATATATCAAATTATTTCTCTTTTATGATCAGTTGGTTTGGTACTACCATGTTTGGATACATTTGAAGTGTTATTTCCATCACCTCCTTGCGAAACAAACTAGTGTATAGCTAATCCTCATCTACAAGTGGGGAAACTTCTAGGATAGTTGTAGTTTTCGAGAGAGGTATCTTTCGATATTACATGCTCCTCCTCTTCTATGTCCACAATTTGTGGAGACACTTCTCTATGTGCCTTCTCCTTCCTCCACTTGGGATTTTTCTCTACACTAATTTGTATGAGAGCCTTAGTATCTTCTTCTTCTGGTGGTTCTTTTTTGGGAGGAGTGGAGGTGAGCCTTCTCTTTCTTGTCCTACTAGTGTCATCTTGGGAAGGTTCTATAGGTGGAGTGCCAATTTGGAGTCTTCCAGACCTTCGGGGAGTGGTTGTACTCTACTCCTTTGTTTCTTGTTTTGGTAATCCCTATTTCTCATGTAGCTTTTCATTATTCTTGTTGAAGCGCTCTTCAACCTTCTTCTTTGCTAATTTTTCCATGTATTCCTAGTAAGTGGTCAATTTCTCAGCTTGTGAATATTTTGGGAGGCTGAGGAGTGTACAAGTGTATGAATGGATATCTATATTTGTTACCCCATATGGGAGCTAAGGTATCCATGATGTCCTTGGCTCAATTGATTCCATAAATATGTAGTCTTTATCAACTGGGAAGACTATGTCCTTGATGTATTGGTGAACCACCTCGGAGGAGATGCATTCTCTGGCCTATAGCTTTTATTGTAGGGATTCAAAGAACCATCAGTAGGTTGTGGTGTATGAAGTGGCATCTTGAAAGTGTTTTATTACATGACCTTAGATTTGGGTCGCAACGAGCTGGATGGAGTCCCAAATTTTCCTTTCAAATATCGATAATTGTAGCATAAAGTAGAAGTTGAAGCATATTAACAAATTCCCACCCCTGAACTAATAGTGGGATTTCTTCATGTGTTAGATGTTATCCATGGGTTACTGTCAATGAACCATTCAATATGTTATGTGAATTGCAGTTGTGGTGGTTGAATCCCCCCGATTTGTGTAGTAAACCTTGTAAGCAATACCCATGGTGGCATACTTGATCGGTGGATTTGTAATTTTAGTGACATCTAGGCTTTGGCTATCATATATTGCTTTAGTTAGCCTTGCAACTTCTGCATTTTTAATGGCCTTCGTCGATGAAACATCTCCCTGATCCCATAGGCCTATCACTTCTTGGATAGCATCTTTGGTGATCTTATAAGGTCAATCCAAGTAGAGGTATTCATCATGAAACTAACTCAATATTATTCGAACCCAATCTTCCTATGTCGTGAAGTTTGGAAATTCCTTCCACACATCCAATCATTTCTCTGTGATATTTTATATTGTGGTAGATATTGTTATGTGCCTTGTTGCAGGAGAGTGTGCCTCAGAACTTCAAACTTGGTATGGTCAATCTTTGTGAGGGGTCCATGAATGTATTTCCAAATATCCTCTATATAGATGACATATGTGGGTACTTTTGAGAATTCCCCTACTGGTTCAGTTTCCATCACTTTGTATGGGAATCTCTTATACTTTGAACTTAGCTTTTGAGAAATATCAACAAGGGTGGTTGCAACCATTTTAGGAATTGAAAGGTTTACAGTAGACTGGTAATTAGCTTAGGGTTTGGCGCAGAGTAGCTTGAATGCTTTAGCAAGATAGAATTCATAGTAGTGAGAAGGAGAAGGGGGTGCTATATTTATAACTTTCTTAGGAAGCAGGAATAATAAATGGTCTAGTTATTTTCTCATCTTCCTACATTTTTCTACCCATTATTTTCCTATAACTCTATTTCTTGGCGAGTTATTTCTTTTTTGTAGTGTATGAAAAGACTATAGTACATGTGTGCTAACTTTATGTGAGCTATATTAGGGTAGTTAACTAGTACTCTTCTTTGATCCCTTGTTTTATTCATTTAGGGTTAGGTTGAGGAAATTGATGTTCAAGCTTTGGCCTATCCACGACTTCTGGATAATGAGACCTTACTGTTAAATTTGTAATTGTCGTGTGATGATTGATTTCCCTATGTTTTAGTTCTTTTTTTGGCCTCAAATTTATACCTTAGATAGCTTTGCTTTCTTCTGGAGGTTACCGATTTCTAGTGTATTGAACCTATGATTTTGTATGCTTGGGTAAGTTCAAAGGGTGTTAAATTAGTGTTTGTGAGATGGTTTTGTCCATTTGTGGTGTTTTTCCTATGTTTGTGGTAGTTTACAGAGGCTTGATGGGTTGCTTGTGTACCATAAATGCTCTCTGAAATCCATGTACTTTCTGAGATGTTAGTTCTTGTTCCCCTTGCATCCATGCATCTAAAACTTCTTCATTTTCAGTACTATCATTGCCACTTTCTAGTTCAATTTCTTTTGATCTATTAAGAACTTCCTCTTCTTCTACAGTGGGTAGTCTTGAGATAGAGTAGAGATTTTTGGGATCTTCTCTTACTCTATCTTATTCAATTTCTTCTACATATGTTCTATGTTCTATTTCTTGAATGTGAACTATTCTATTATCATTTGCCAAAGAGATTTATTCCTTTCTAAATTCTATTATTCCATTATAATTAACAAACCATCTGTTAAATTTGTAATTCCTTACTATTAAATTTGTAATTGTCGTGTGATCATTGATTTCCCTATGTTTTAGTTCTTTTTTTGGCCCCAAATTTATACCTTAGATAGCTTTGCTTTCTTCTGGAGGTTACCAATTTCTAGTGTATTGAGCCTATGATTTTGTATGCTTGGGTAAGTTCAAAGAGTGTTCAATTAGTGTTTGTGAGATGGTTTTGTCCATTTGTGGTGTTTTTCCTATGTTTGTGGTAGTTTACAGAGGCTTGATGGGTTGCTTGTGTACCATAAATGCTCTCTGAAATCCATGTACTTTCTGAGACGTTAGTTCTTGTTCCCCTTGCATCCATGCATCTAAAACTTCTTCATTTTCAGTACTATCATTGCCACTTTCTAGTTCAATTTATTTTGATCTATTGAGAACTTCCCCTTCTTCTGCAGTGGGTAGTCTTGAGATAGAGTAGAGATTTTTGGGATCTTCTCCTACTCTATCTTGTTCAATTTCTTCTACATATGTTCTATGTTCTATTTCTTGAATGTGAACTATTCTATTATCATCTACCAAAGAGATTTATTTATTCCTTTCTAAATTCTATTATTCCATTATAATTAACAAACCATCTCAATCCTAGTAATTCTCTAAATGTGTTAAAAGGTTCCTTCATTTCAACAACCTCAAAATCAATAATTTGTGTGAGTCCTTTTATGTTCATTTCCACATTTTTCCATGTCCCTAATATCTCCATGCCAAAAACATCTTCCAAACTAATGTTCATTGGTGTTCTAATTAGCTTGGGTCTACCTAACCTCTCCCAAGTGGTTGCCAAAATAATATTTAGGTTTGCATTTAGATCTACCATTACATGTTTGATTTTATTGTTATTAAGATTGGCACTGATTAAAAGAGGACCATTCTTCCAATTTTGGTCTTCTATAATTTGATGGACCTATTGTTGTTTTTGTTTATTTCAGTATTTTCCCAGTTGTTTCAATTTCACTAGGTCTTTTTATTGGGCCAAAGAGGCTAAATTATTCAACATCATCACTTCTTCTAAAAAACATGCTATGCCATCCTTTTTTTGTTGTATGATTTTTTGTTATGATTTTTTTACTATCTTATCATGTTGGTGTTTATTTGGTTGGAAGTAATCACATTCATCTTCTTATGGATCTGATTCTTCACTAATTTCTTAAATCTCCCTTTGTCTATTTCTTTTGATATTAGTTCCTTGTCTAGCCAACATTGTAAATTCTTTGTTCTAGATTTCTACATTTTCTTTATTGGTGTTTGTCGTTCTTCTCTGAAATAGTCTTCATTCAATGTATTTGAGGACTAGTTATCTATTATTTGGCAGATTTTAACTTCGTGTGGTACTCTTCTAATTACTCTAGCTCCTTTGTGGTCTTGCAAATCATCACTTTTGGAATGTGTTGTATTTTGATAGTACTGTTGTGCCTTATCACATAGGAATATATCATGAGAATCATCTTCACAAAAGGGACATTTTCTTTTCTTTTTGCCCAACATTTTCTAGCATAATGACCTATCTTTCCACAATTATAGCATGTGGAATCACTCCTATGGTGATTGTTTCTATTGCGCCTTGTTCCTCCTTTGTAGTTTGATTATCTATTGTCTCCTACATAATCTTGTGGTGGGTTATTTTATGACACATATGCACCTCTACTATATATCCATGGTCCTTCCACAAGTCCCTTAATGTATGCCATCTTCATGTCTATATTCATATTATATTTATAGTTCATAGGACACCTTGGATCAAGATGATTCATTTTGTTTCAAATTTGAAATTGGCTTGCATGGCAATCCTTAGTGAGGTGACTATCTCATTCTTGACAAGTTCTACAATATAGTGTGCTTGTTTTAGCCAATATTGTCTTCAATTTACATGTAGTGTAGCTGCAATTATTTCTCCTTGGGCTTTAGGATAATCATTATAGAGGGGACCTTCCCTTGAGCAGTATGTGCACTAAATTTCTTTATTTTTCTTTGTTTCTCCTCGTGCCAAAATTCCATTCTATATAGTTAGTTTATCTACTGCTAATTATAATTTCTTAATATTCTCCTTTATATCATCTTTCTTAGGTCTACACCAGGTTTGGGCTTCTATGTGGTATGTCATTGTGATCAAGTCCGAGTAAGTATTGAATATTCTTTCATCCAAAGTTGCTCTTATATATTTTTGTAGTCTAGAAATAAACCATTCAATGTTTTGTCGCTCAATGAGGGGTTCTTCTAATTTGTCTTTCTTTAAATATTTTTTCACATGCCTTCATTGATTCTTCTTCCCCTTGTATTAGGTCCCTCATTTTGCTAACACTCTCTATTGGAATATCTAGAGTGTCAAAATTGCTAGGAAATCTTGTTTCACCTCATTCCAACTTTTCCCATGTTTCAGGTATGTCCTTTTATACCAATCTAATACTTCTTTTCTTAGTGAAGATACAAAGTCAAGAAATTTTGGTTCATCTTCATCGATGTCTTATCTTTCTCATAGCGATTTTAATAAGAATATATGTTTTGCGGCCTCTTTTATGCCTCTTCCAAACATTGGGATCTTGATTGAAGATTCCATATTGTTTTCTACTTCTAATTTCAATTTTTT
This sequence comes from Sequoia sempervirens, assembly GCA_007258455.2. NCBI lineage: Eukaryota > Viridiplantae > Streptophyta > Pinopsida > Cupressales > Cupressaceae > Sequoia > Sequoia sempervirens. The sequence goes on from VDFB02271358.1 coordinate 514,636,350, forward strand.
GAATTTGCAAACTAGGCCTTTCTTCCTTTTCATTTTTTAATTTTGTAACAATATAGGGTTTTTGTTCTCTACCCTTGTCTCTTGCTAACTTTATATCGAAATATTTTTTTCCCAATATCTCTTCCCACTTGAATTTTCTTCCTTCTAACTCTTTCATTCCTTTACTTTGTATTATCTCTTCCTTCAAAACTCTTTGACTCTTACACAACTGAGGGGATGGGTCCTAGTCGGGGGGTTGTGACTCTTCAAGATATATTTTCACTTTCTTATTTGTTAGTAACATTTTATTTGTTTTTAAGCATAACTCTCTACCCAAATTCAATCTATTCTCTTTTCTTTTTCTTATTTCTTCTTCATTTAGTTTCCTTATAATTCTATTGACCAATTCTTCTAAATATTTCGCTTGAATTGATGGAGTTTTCTCTGGATTTTTCAAAAATTTAATGAATCTATTATCCAAGTTAATGGTGAGGTTTGATAGATCCGATCTAATTGTTGGACTTTTAGAAGGTTGTGGTGATGATGGAGTCTTTTTATTATTACAAGGCCCTAATAGCAATCTTCTAGATTATCCATAATCATTAATATTCTTCCTTATACTGGATATAGTTGACCTACTTTTTCCCAACATAGTTTCAATCTCTCCAAAGTCTTCCATTCTTCTTTCCCATCATCTTTTCCTTTTTATTGGCATCGCCCCCTTTGGTACACTCGACAAAACCCTAATTGGTGTGCTCAATTCTTATTTCTTTGTAAATTCCATTCTTTTGTGGTGTCTTTCTTCTCTCTCAATCCTTTGTTGTTGTCTTCTCTCTTCTCCATTTGGGCTTGTCATGTTTACTTTTCTTGCCAATTAAATTTGTTCTCTAATCTTTCTTATGGTTGTCTTATCTCTTTTTTCCATGGGCGTGACTGGTTTGGGGTCCTATTAATCCTTTTATTGTTCCCCATCATAGTTATTTGATATCATTTCTTAGAGGTCACATCTATTTGAGGATCTCTTTTGGAATCTCTCCCCCTTTATATTTTCCATCCCCTTGGTGCCTAACCCCCCTCTCACAATGTAAGCGCCAAGAGGATAGTTCCTCAGATCTACATATATTCACTGATTATCTTTTCCTTTTCTTGTGTTTGATTGAAATTTTAAAATTTTGGATGTTACTACCCTTTATATCACCTAACCAGGGTCTCAAAATTGCAACCAATGTTAGCAAGAAAATTGGGGAAACACATACTAGAGTTTTGAGCCCCAAGTACTTTCTAAATGTTGTAGTTTATACCCCAGACTTAGTCATATAAAGGTGAACATCAATTGATTAAAAAAAAAAAAAAAAAAGATTAAATAATTACTTGTATATCCACAAAAAAAACAGATAACATTATATAGACAAAATTCTAGTAGTCATTATATTAATCATATCAAAAGAGTACATTTATATATCTTCCCCTATACTTTATCTATATCCTTCTTATCTTACATATAACCTTTAATACATATTAGATACAATTTCATACACAATTCCTACATACATTCCTTTGTTCTCTCTTCATCTTTCCTCTTCTGTCATTCATATCTTTATCTATCCATGTATCTATGGGATGGGATGTGACCCATTTATTATACCCCTAGTCTAGATGGTATCTTTTTAATCTTAGGGTCCAAAATATCTTTGTGTTAGGATGCGGTAGGATTTTCCCGACAACATCTACACTGTTGCTCTTTTTAGGTAATAGTAGAAGAGAGGGAGAGATGAGAGAGAGAGAGAGAGAGAGAGAGATTTTTATAGCTTAAATGGAAGGCTCCTTATTATGAATTATGGTATTGAATGGTTGATATTTTTAGCTTCCTTTAAAGAGAAGCCAACTCATAACTAATTTCTTAATGTAAGATAAGACTAATAAAATGCAATAAAATATTATTATTTTATGACACAAAATAATAGCTTTGAGTTCAACCTTATCAAATGTTAAATTTACTTAATTAAAACACATTTTATTAAGCAAACTATTGAGTTAAGAATGAGAAATATTAAAATGACTATTTAGATATAAAGACAAAATTAGAAAAATAACTACAATATAGAAATTATGAGAGGACAAGGAACCTATATATGAATTGACTCCGACAACTCACTATTTTGGATGTTAATTTGCAATCACATTGTCATTGAATTTTTCTATGTTGGTGTCCTATGTTGCATGTTGCCATCTTAGGATTGTCTAAAATGAAATTTACTCTCTCAAAATTACTTTGTCTACCCACTAAGAGATAAAAGCATAAAAAAATGCTAGAAACTAATTAGAAGGTACATGTAAATTCCAAAAGCTAAACCTAAGCTAACTATTTAAAAGAAAACCTAGTTTAGCCTAAATTTTATTCCATGAGTTATCAATAAAGTAAGGAACAATGGATTTTAGTATGTGTGCATTTATCTTTTATATATCTAGGTTTAAAGGAAATAAAATTTAACCAATAATGAGAGAGAGGGGGGGAGAGAGAGGAGGGAGGGAGGGTGAGAGATAGGGAGGGGAAGGGAGGGTGAGAGAGGGAGACAAACAGAGGTAGGTACTAGGAGAGAGAGAGAGAGAGAAGATAGGGAGGCAGAAAGGTAGGTAAAAGGACTTAAGTATACATTCACAAAACCCTAAAATGAGCCAATAATATCACAACCTCATGTAAACCTTTAAAAATAATAAATGACAAGTTGAAAATCGTCATACCTAAAATTGTATAGCTTCTCTTGTTGAAATAGCTCCTTTTATGTATTTTCTCCAAATGCTTGAATTGAAAAAAAAAAAAAAATTATATGAGGGTTTTCGGCTGAAAGGTTTTTGGCCAACACCCTTCCAACTGACAAGTTTCAGCCAAAATAATTTTAACCAAACACTTTTTAATCAAAAAAAAATTGCTTGAAACTAACTATGTGGCCTCCTTGTTGGCAGCCATCTCAGCCTTTTCCATTTTTTTCTGAAAATTTCCACTTGAACTAAATATTTAATATGATCTTAGAACTTTAAAAAGTGGAAGTTGAAATGAACGTTGTAGAATGGGAGCAGCAACCACAACAAGAGAGATAGGAAAGAAACCATCATTTTCGTCAAGAGTAAAGTATTCAATGGGACATTACCTTGGAAAACGAAGATGTGGGGATGTTAGCATACTGACTCTAGATGAAATGGGTAAACTACATTAGATAAAGAAACATGGGTTTCCAAAGATGTAATGCCTTGCCATGTTCAAATTGCAACACTAAATTATTAAAAACCTAGGCATTGAAATGCAAATAAATAATAATAATAGCATTTGCAAAGGGGTCGAACAAGATTAAGGATTTAACTACCAATGAATGAATGAATCAAGTTAGGAAATAGTGAATTAATTATCGACAATTAAATGAAAAAAGTCGACTCATAATATTTAGAAAATAGGAGAGGCCAACTAAGATTAGTTAAGGTAACACCTAGCTTGAAAAGGTGTAACTCTTGTCAAGGGCAATGGGTTTTATGAAGAGGCATGACTCCCCCCAAAAATGAAGATATAAAAAGAGAGAACAAATGAATGGGAAGGGGCATCAAGGAAGGAAAGTGATTAGAAAAATGAAAATAAGAAATATAAATATCTATTGGAAATAAATATTATTTTGAGCAAGAATATTATTGGGAAGTAAGTTTGATATCGTCAAGAGTAAAGTGTTCAATGGGACATGACCTTGGCAAATGAAGATGTGGGGATGTTAGCATACTAACTCTAGATGAAATGGGTAAACTACATTAGATAAAGAAACATAGGTTTCCAAAGATGTAATGCCCTGCCATGTTCAAATTGTAACACTAAATTATAAAAAACCTAGGTGTTGAAATGCAAATAAATAAAATAAATAAATAATAATAGCATTTGCAAAGGGGTCGACCAATATTAAGGATTTAACTACCAACGAATGAATGAAAGAGGAATAGTGAATTAATTACCAACAATTAAATGAAAAAAGTTGGCTCGGATTATTTAGAAAATAGGGGAGGGCCGACTACGATTAGTTAAGGCAACACCTAGCTTGAAAAGGTGTAACTCTTAGCAAGGGAAATTGGTTTTATGAAGAGGCATGACCCCCCAAAAATGAAGATATAAAAAGAGAGAACAAATGAGTGGGGAGGGGCATTAAGGAAAGTGATTAGAAAAATGAAAATAAGAAATATAAGATATCTATTGGAAATAAATATTATTTTGAGCAAGAATATTATTGGGAAGTAAGTTTGATAAATATATGCATAATGATATTTTATTACCAATGGATATGGTAGATTCCTTTAGCAATCTATTTTGAATTTATAAAAGTGTTTTGCAAACAGGGAGGTTGATCAACCTTCAAGTTCACGAGAGATGAAGTACCGACCTTTCCTTCATCAAGCACGCCACCCCAAGATGGAGCGCTCATGGGTCGAGAGGCGTATAAGTGCTCCCAAGCTTGTTAAGGAAGGAAATCTTCATGAATCTTATCAAGCATGCCACCCCCGAGATGGAGCGCTCATGCGCTGGGAGGCGAATGAGTTCTCATAGGCTTGATTAAGGAGGATGGAGCACCTCCAATGTGGACTAAGGGATGGAGTGGATCTGAAGTCCTTCCATGTTTGTGGTCAAGAGGCGGATGAGTGCTCCTGGGCTTGAGGGACTTTTCAAGTACACCACCCCTGAAATGGAGTGCTTGTGGGACCAAGGGGCATATGAGTGCTCTTGGTCTTGAGAGTCTTCTCAAGTACGCCACCCCGAGATGGATCAACAAGGATCCACCCATGCTCTTGCAATACAAGGACAACCAGATGTCCTTGAGATTCCATTTACAAGTACTTTTAAAAAATTCCTAATATTATTGACTATAGGAATATGCGTGGGAATAACCATTAATGATGCTAAGAACTAGAGATCTAACTATTATGATGTTTTAGCTATGATGTACTGCTCTCAATATTATAATATTTTATGTGTTAATTTGAATATAACCATAAAGTTTATACTTGTTATTACTAATATCAATTTTTAGTGATTATTATTGTTTTGCAAGCCTAAATTTAGGAATATCCCAAAAGGGGACATTACAATTGGTATCAGAGCCTTGATCCTACCAGCCTAAGGATCAAGAAGAGTAGTTTATGCAATCAAGCCAAAGAGCTCAAAGGGCATTGGAAAGAGAAAAAAGAAAACTTGCAACAATAAACAACCCTACTCAAGGCAATAAAATGAGTGAACTAGGAAATAAATTGAGGGTCTTCATGGAACAAAATGAGAGGACAACTCAAGTACTTCTCCAAACCCTAGAAAACATGAATAACACAATCAACGCTTTTAGACCCAATCGAACCAATGGGAGGGATGTCAACTCTAATTACTCAAAAAATAACAATAGATCACCACTAGGGTCAACAAGGTTAACAAGACCATCATTCCTACCTAGGGAAGGGCTAACAAGTGAAGAAGAAGAAGAAATCCATCCACTAGTTAATGATTTTGACAAATATGATGGGGTCTACTCACTTGGCTAGACCTTGAAAGTAGGAGAAATTATCCCTTAGTCCCATGATTGAAGAAGATGCTATCAAATTTGTCATTTTACATTTAGAAGGGGTTGCCCATAATCGGTGGCATCACGAGATTATTACCCAAAGGCACCAAAACATAACAACCTACAATGTATTTACACAAAAGCTCATAGATTGATTTGACCAAAAGCATCCTGAAAGACACTTCAAAGAACTAAGCCAATTGAAACAAAAGTGTCAATAGAATATTATGTGGTTGAATTTCAAAAGATGTCATGGTACCTAGGATTACCAAGAGAAGGCTAACATACTTATTTATTGAAGGGCTATTAAATCAATATGTGGTTTGGTGAGCACCCTTGACCCCACATCTCTTTAGGATGCAATCCAAAAGGCCTTGAGATTAGAAAGAAAATTGGAAACCAAGGACACGACCTCCTTGATCACACACATGGGAAGATATGTTAGAGCTTCGAGAGAATGGATTGTGTTTTAAGTGTAAGGAAAAATGGGTGGTAGGACATAGGTGTGCAAAAAGAGGACAAGCACACAACTTGGAAGCAATATTGGACCAAAAAATGAGTGAAGAAGAATTTGAACCCCAAAATAAGAAAAGGAAACAGGATGATAAAGAAAATGCAAGTGGTGCCTTAGCCACACTTTCTGGAGCACCTAAATATCACCCCCTCAAAATTTGTAGTGTTCTAAAAGGGCAGAAAGTGACTATCCTAGTAGATAATTGTGCCACTGATAATTTTATTGACAAAGGTCGTGACAAGAATGAATTTAGAAACTAAAGACTTTGAGGGATTCAAGGTGGTCATGGAGATGGGTTCACTATGCCTTGCACACAAATGATCCGTCAACTAAGTATCACCTTGGGAAGACATAAAATAAGTGAAGATTTCTATGTAGTTAATATAGGAGATACAATTGTAGTTTTGGGCATCCAATGGTTACATTCCTTGGGAAGATATTATCAAGACTTTCAAGAGATGGAACTTTGTTTCCAACACAATGGCCAAGAAGTAATTCTTCGAGATCTATCGAATGGGCCCTCAGGGGTAGTATCATTGAAGGATGGAAAGAGCTTTTAGGCACAAACAAGTAGTTACCAAAGCTATGAAGGCTAAAGGAATCTCAAACACATCTACGAATAAGACTTACCATGGGTAAAACCTAAGACATCCCAATAAATAATTCCAATCATCATTGATTAGAAAGAATTGTAGGGCTATAGATGTCTTTGCTTCTTCTCTTTGAGGATGAAAGAAAACTTGTTTAAATTATGAACCTTGTCAATTACCAACTTTTGGTTTTGTTATTAAGAGTTATAGAAGTACATAAGCCACAAGAATATTGGACAATAAGTTATCCTCATACTTTAGAGGATAACATTAACCTTATTGGTAGTCAAGTTGAGGCAAGTATACTAACAACCACTCTCCAAGGACATCATTGCAATATAAAGTTGAACATAACCAAGACAATCATCACTAGCTATAGAATTTTCAATTCCTAATTATATCAAAGTATCACAACAAAAGCTAATTACGTCACAAGAAGGAGCAATGTCAAAAAATTACAAATCTACAAGGTTGAATTGTGATTGCTTAAGGACAAGCAATCTTGAGAAGGGTGGATTGTCATGCCCCCACCATGTTCAGATTATAGCACTAAATTATGAAAAACCTAGGCATTGAAATGCAAATAAATAAATAAAATAAATAACAATAATAGCACTTGCAAAGGGGCCAACCAAGGTTAAGGATTTAACTACCAACGAATGAATGAAAGAGGTCGACTCAAATTATTTAGAAAAGAGGGGAGGGCCAACTAAGATTAGTTAAGGCAACACCCAGCTTGAAAAGGTGTAACTCTTGCCAAGGGCAATGGGTTTTATGAAGAGGGCATGACTCCCCCTTAAAAGGAAGATATAAAAAGAAAGAACAAATGAGTGGGGAGGGGCATTAAGGAATGTGATTGGAAAAAGGAAGATAAGAAATTTAAGATATCTATTGGAAATAAATATTATTTTCAGCAAGAATATTATTGGGAAGTAAGTTTGAGAATATAAATTAGGAATATATATATATATATATATATATATATATATATATATATATATTGTAGATATTTTATTACCAATGATTATGGTAGATTCCTTTAACAATCTATTTTGAATTTAGAAGTGTTTTGCAAATAGGGAGGTCGATCAACCTTCCGAGTTCATGAGAGATGAAGTACCAATCTTTCCTTCATCAAGCATGCCACTTCAAGATGGATCGCTCATGGGCCACGAGGTGTATGAGTGCTCTCATGCTTGTTAAGGAAGGCGGTCTTCATGCATCTTATCAAGCACACCACCCCTGAGATGGAGCGCTCATGAGTTGGGAGACAAATGAGTGCTCCTAGACTTGATCAAGGAGGATGGAGCACCTCCAAGGTGGATTGAGAGATGGAGTGGACCTGAGGTCCTGCCATGTTTGTGGGCCAAGAGTCGAATGAGTGCTCTTGGGCTTGAGGGACTTCTCAAGTATGCCACCCCTAAGATGGAGTACTCGTGGGGCCGGGAGACCTATAAGTGCTCCTGGGTTTGAGGGATTTCTCAAGTACGCCACCCCGAGATGGATGGACAAGGATCCACCCATGCTCTCGCAATACAAGGACAACCATCCTTGAGATTACGATTTGCAAATACTTCAAGAAAATTCCTAATATGGTTGACTATAGGAATAAGCTTTGGAATAACCATTAATGATATTAAGATCTTTTGAATCCAAATGTTAATGATGTTAAGAACTAGAGATCTAACTATTATGATGTTTTCAGTATATCATATTGCTCTCAATATTATAATATTTTATGTGTTAATCTAAATATATCCATAAAATTTATAATTGTTAGTACTAATGTCAATTTTTAGTGATTATTATTGTTTTGCAAGCCTAAAATTAGGAATATCCCAAAAGGGGACATGACAAAAGAGTTCTAGAAAGGATAATAGGATAGAGTTTGAAAATCTTGATACCAATGGATAGAATGATAGACATCAATAATTCACTTGTCAAATTCAAGAATCTAGGAGGTTGTAGGTTGTCATGAAGGTGATGATGAATTGACTCTATAGCCCAATGGATAAGGGACTAATCCACTATACACAGATTTTGGAGTTCATTGCATTCCTCCAGGGAATGTAATTCCCAATTAGAACCATTGTTATCTTCTGAATTTAACAATCTTGAATACTCTCTCAACTTCACCATATGAGCAATTAAAAGCTAATTGTGGTTGGGATATGATTGAATAATCAAAGCAACTGAACAAAGATGATTGTTCAGATGTTTGTGCATGATTGTTTGCACAAAGCTTTGATGACTTTACTACCCACTTGATAAGGAAATATTATGTATGGGTTTATAAATCATTTTGCACTTCTAGATTTAATTCATTTTAAAAGTAAATATTATTATATTGTGCAAAATAATTAAATATCAAGTTGTATCAATTTAGGTTGGGTAGATGGATATAGATGGGTATTACACCCTCATATAAAAATGCTCATGAAAATAAAAAGAAATAAAAGTGAACAAATTAATGTTGGGAAAAGATAATTTAAAAAAAAAAGAGTTGGATAAAAAAGTTACAAGTAAAATCTTTAAAAAGGGATTATTTCCACTCTATAGATGTTCTCTCCTCTTCCTAAAATGCAAATGTAACCAATTTTAAGATTTTGATTCATAGTTGAGAGTTGTGAAATTGATAGTTTGTTAATAAGAAATAAATATTTTCCTTCCTCGTGGATTATTTTTCTGATAGTCTTTGTGCTGTCTAAAATGAAAGTGAGTTATGTATCACCATTTTAGAGGGATATTGGTAGTCTGTGTGCTATCAATATTTGGAATTACTTATTTATAGATTTGTTAAAATATTAAAAGTCTATGTGCTACTAAATACTTTCTATTTCTTATTTACAAGTATTTATTTCACTGTTTTATATTACTTATACCTAGAAAATATTAATAGTGTGTACCTATTAATAATCCTTTTTATTTCATTTTGGTTACAATTTTTCATTTTAGCGAAGAGAAATTATGATAAAATATTAAAAAAATATTCCATTACCTGAGGGAGCTGCCCTTCTTAGAAGCAGAGGAAATCATCCTTTCAATATGATCTATCCAATGTTGCAAAGTTTTGTTGCTGTCCATTGAGCAAATTGACAAAGAAAGCACAGTGACCAAATTATTTGCTAACTTGGAAATGCACTATCAATGGCCAAAAGAGAGGAGAAAACTGGTTGGTAAGATTCTGCCTCATTATTTGGTTCAGTCCAGCAAACAAGCCACAATATTTTGTCTGAATTGAAATTAGAAATTGCATGGAGTCCCGTAAACTGGCAATCACAAAAAATACCTCAAACCAGAGTAGAAAAGGTGATCCTGCGCTGTGATGTGGTGATAAAGAGAAAAAGAAAAAGAGTAGGTACCCTGGAGGCCAAGTTCTGAAATAAATCAAGAACAGTGTTTGGTCTACTTAAGGTAGAAAACGGATGCAATATTCAAAAGAATGTGGCAGCAAGTCTGGAGATGAAGCTATAGTTTCAAAAAGGATCTGAATAAATAATGGAACCTATCCACTCTCAAGGGAAAATGTAGACACCATAGAATAGGACATTTTCAAGGATCTTATTATACCATAAAATGGAGCTATTCAAAAGCTCAATAATGATATGGAAGAAATGGATAACCTGCTTCTACAGCAAATTGACCACCAGGAGCAAAATTTGGTTCTTCCTATTAATGATATAAAGGAAGATGCAGCAAATGTATAAGGAAAATGTCAATCATAATGAGATGTTGGCATTGATTGCAAACAAATTGGACTCCGTGATCCCTCAAGATAAAATTCTACTCGTTAGATGGTGATGAAGATCTCCGACCATTGTCATGCTTGATGGTCGTCCTTTGCTTCCAATGTTCGTAGACCCTATTGGGATATAATTATGGTTGTCTGAAATTATATATTTCCGCAGTACTCAGTTATAAAAGCATCCTCTGCATCATAATTTTGGTATTTATTTTTATAATTCACATTTCAATTTTGAGATTTATATCAAATGGTGATCCGAATATCTTATGAACTGACTGTAGTTGCATTCACCGCAGAATTATGCTTCATGGTAGGACCTTGTGCTGTAGAAAAAAGGAGAATTACATATTTTTCCTAATGCCATACTTTTGAACACCAAAAGATGGCCAAAACAGAAAATGTGCTTCCTGCAAAAGAGCATATATCTGTAATTTCAATGTAAAAATTATTAATTTAAAAACTCACCCCAAATTAGTGATGTCCGATCTTGTTGACATATATGCATACATACTTTTCCTAATGCCATACTTTTGAACACCAAAACATGGCCAAAAAAGAAAATATGCTTCCTGCAAAAGAGCATATATCTGTAATTTCAATGTAAAATTTATTAATTTAAAAACTCACCCCAAATTAGTAATGTCCAATCTTGTTGACATATATACATACATATATATCTATACATCTATATGTGTATTGTATATATACATACATGTGTGCATGTGTGTGGTATACACACACACACACACATACCTACATGCACACATGCACAAACACATGCCCACCTGTTCACATGTGCATGTGCACACACACACACATTCCATTGAATGCAATAATATTGACTGACTGAAATTTTGAACAAATGGTTTCAAAAAAATCTGTTCTTTACAAGGAGTTCTACAAGATTAATAGCTGAATTCGCAAAAAAACTAGGTAAAAAATTAATCAATGTTTATTTTATAAAATGCCATCAAAACAAGAAGCATGCCCAGGGAAGATTATATAGCCAGCACTATGCATTCTATACAACAAGGTAGATAATCTGTCTACCGCTTTCCTATGTTACCGGATTCGCTACTGAAGGCCCCGGGTTCAAGTCGGGTTCAAGTCGGGTCTGGAATTCAGGTCCGGTCCATGGAAATTCGCCCTGGGTTCGTATTTTGGACTGTGGGTTCGGCCAGGGTCCGGACCCATGACTGTGGGTCCGGACAGGTTCAAAAATTTCGAACCCGGGTTCTATTCTGCGCCCGGGCACGTTTTTTCACTTTTTTTTCATTTTTTTAATACTTCTTTGACTCGTTTTTGACTTTTAATGACTTTTTTATTATTTCTAACCCTAATACTTGCCTCAAAAACATGAAATAGGTAAAGTGAAACTCATTTAAAAATTTGTGAATGAGAAAAAATGATTTTTTGCCTCCATTGTTGAACTTTCTCTTTTGCTTGCACAAGCTGGAATAGACTTGAAGGCTGATAGTAGATTGTTCAAAGTTGATTGTTGTGCTATTCCTAAGCACTTGCAAGTGTCTATTCGTTGCTAAGAAGATTGTAGAGCAAGATTTCTTCAAAAGAGGTAGGTTTTTTGAAGTTTTTTTATTATTTTTTTACATTTTTTGTCACAAGTGAACTTCAACTCTTTTGTTTTGTTTTTTAGTTTTGTTTTGTTTTACTTTTTTCCTCTAAATGTCTATAACACATGTTCAATTTTTTCATTTTTTTGAAATTAATTAAGTCTTTTAGTTTCAAATTCAATGAATCAATACCAAAATTTCAATATGTTGTGCCTTAGGTATTCACTATTCCGTATTACAATGGCAACCGGTACCTCCTCAGGCTCAATCCAATCTCGTTTCAAAATAAACCCAGCCTCTCCCCTTTGGAAATATGTAGAAATGGTTCAGCAACTTCCAGGTGGTGGAGGATATGTTTGGATTTGTAGTCATTGCAATGTTCAATATTCGAGCTCATATAGTCGAGTAAAAGGGCACTTGTGCGGGATCCCTGAAACAGGCATCAAAAATTGTCCAGGTGAAAACAATGAAGGCATTCCAAAAGATATAGTGTTGAAATATATTGTTGAGCAAGAAAACACAGACCAAAAAACAACCAGTGGTAAAACAAGCCATCCTTTGAAGAAAGGATCTCGATCCATGAAACCCCCTACACCACCTTATTATTTTCCACCTACAAAAAGCCATCCATTTATAGACATCCCTCAAGAGCAAACCATGCCCTCTTCAAATAAAGGATCTAAGGGACCGTTGGAAGCTTCATTTTAGAATGAGGCAAGAGAGATTGCTGATCAAGACATAGCAAGATGTGTCTATGCCAATGGATTGGCATTCAATGTTGTTCGTTCACCATATTGGCAAAAAATGGTGAAATCTATTAATGAGGCTCCAAAGGGGTATAAGGGCCTAGGTTTTGAGAAGGTGTGTTGCACTTTATTGGAGAAAGAGGTGAAACATGTAGCAAACTCTTTGAAGCCCATAAGGGATTTGTGGATCGAAACTGGGGTGACCATAGTTTATGATGGATGGAAAGATGCAAGAAATCGCCCATTGATCAATGTTATTGTTGTGTCCCCTAAAGGGGCAATGTTTTTGAGAGCAGTGGATTGTGAAGGACAGGTGAAAGATGGTCCATTTATTGCTGACATCCTTTGCCAAGCTATTGAAGAAGTGGGCCATCAAAATGTTGTGCAAGTTGTAACCGACAATGCCAAAAATTGTAGGGCTGTTGGGTTATTGGTTGAGGAGAAGTATCCACACATTTTTTGGACACCTTGTGCTGTCCACTCCCTCAATCTAATGCTACAAAAAATTGGATCCAAAATTGAATGGATCAAACAGGTGTATGCCGAGGGCGAAGACATCCAAATGTTTGTCACCAACCACCATATGACGCAAGGAATATTTAGACAATTCTCAAAATTGGAGTTGTTGAAGGTAAGTTAATTCTCAATATTTTTAAATTTTTGAATTTTCTTTTAATTTTAATTTTTAAATTTTGATTTTGTATATTTAAATTATATTTTAATTTTAATTTTGATTTTCAAACAGGTTGTCGAGACCCGTTTTGCCTCCAACACAATTGTGTTGAGACGACTTATAAAGGTTCGTGAGGCACTATGTGCCATGGTAATCAGCCCTAATTGGGTTGTATGGAGGCAATCTAGCAATGAAAGGGCAAATAGGATCAAGCAAAGGATCCTAGATGATGGTTGGTGGGATCGTGTTGAGTATCTGTCAGTTTCACCGAGCCCATACTGAGCATGATCCGTTACACTAACTTGGATAGACCTTGTTTGGGTGAAGTATATGATGGTATCGACTCAATGATTGAGAAGATGAGATCCATCATCAATGCAAAAGAGGAAGATCCTGAAGAAAAATTCTTCAAAGAGCTATAGGAAATCATGGTTGATAGATGGAACAAAATGACCACTCCCTTGCATCTTCTCGCTTTTGCATTGAGTCCCAAATATTATAGCCCTGAGATACTTTCTACTTCATCAAGAGTTGCTCCATATAGGGATGGTGAAGTGGCCCAAGGGTACAAGGCAGCAATTCGTAGAATCTTCATTGATCGTGACCAACGTGATCGAGTGAGGGCTGAGTTTATGGCTTTTGCATGCTCTGGGAGTGTTGATCAGAATATGGATGCTCTTCGAGACAAGTGCAGGGTGGATGCTCATAGTTGGTGGTACTTCCATGGGCAAGAATACATGCACCTCCAACCTATTGCAATAAAAGTTTTATCCCAAGTAAGTTTTATATTTGTAATTTTAATTTTAATTTTTAATTAATAATTTTGTTTAGTTAAATTTTGTAACTCTTAACTATTTATTAATTTAATTTGGTCTTAATAGGTTGCTAGTTCATCCTCTTCTAAGAGGAATTGGAGCACATACTCCTTCATCCACTCAATAAAACGCAATAGGCTACATTCAAAAAAGGCTAAGGACTTGGTGTATGTGCATTCAAACTTGTGCCTCCTTACACACAAACATAGTTCTTACAAAGAAGGAGACACAAGGAGGTGGGATATTGAGCCAGAGCAGCTTGACTTGGATGCTTCCACAAGTCACTTAGTTGCACTTGATATTGATGATGACTATCAACCTGAAGCAGCTACTACTGAGCATGAGAGCGGTAGTGTTAGTGCTAGTGGCAGTGCTTGTGTGAGTACCACTAATGCTATTTGTGGCTCTACACAAAATGTAGCATCTAATGATGCTGATGATGCTGCTTTTTTTGATGACCCATATGATTCAGATTGATCAATGATCAATAATTAATAATTATTAATGGCTGATTGTAAACACTTGACATTTTTATGTTTGAAGTTTGAACTTTAATTTATAATTGATAATTCTATATCATGACATTTGACTTTTGAGTATAAAGTGGTGGTGTATTTTTGCTATGTTATTTGACTAATAATATGGTGGTGTATTCTGAACTTAATTACTGCTGCAAATATGTATATATTTCTGATTTTTATATGTTTTTGTATTACCGAACCCAAAACGAACCCAAACCCAAAAAAAAAAATTCCCAAACCGGCAAACCGGGTTCTCGAACCCGAACCTGAACCCAAAACCGAACCGGTAACTTAGCGGCGCTTTCTATACATGCAGTATAGGTGTTGTAATCATCTGCAAAAATGAATGATATTAATCAAAGAAGGTACTGGAATCTACACATCAATAAACTTCAGTCTACATAAGGTTCTTCATATTTTATATCAGCAGAACCCTAAAAGAAGGGCCTGTTTTCTCAAAGCCAAGCAGTAATTGTATTTTAATGTTTCATCATAAAGCACATCATACTGCACCAAATAGTACACAATTGGAATTGTGAGGTCATAATATGCAGTTTCATGCTAGATAGTCAAATGTAGTCCTTCCTGCCCATAAAGATCGTCAACTTTCTTGCCATGGAATTAATCTGTGACTGTTGTCCGTAATATTTTAACATCATGAATAGGCCTACAAAACAAATACATAAAACTCGCTCAAAAATGTATGAAAATCAGTGCTACAATCTGTAGAACACCTGTTACAAGCATTGAAAAGTTGAGAAGACTAATTACATCACAAACAAAATATTCAATATAATAATATAACATCCTTAACACGACAAGAAAGTAATAAGTTATGTGCTGCATTAAATTTAGAGACAAACGTTGTTCACATTAATACAGATAGGCATAATAAAAATCTGTAACCTAATTTGTATTTTCAAATAACTTGGTAATATCGAGGGATGATACAGAATGCATCTAAAATTAGTTATGGTTAGATCAAGAAGCTACCAAGCGTCAAATGGAAAACCACCTAAGATTTCATGATCAGACCAGTCAGGTGAAGATCAGGAACATTTACACTATTGCATCTTTGTTTAGATTGTATGATGTTACATATTTGGGGTCACCTTGTCTTTGTTGTCACATGTATTGGAAATATTATATTTTGGTTAGTATAGTAAGTAGGTAATAAATAAATGTTAGTTGTTAGTATTACATCACATTGTTAGACTAATAAGTGATGTTTGAATATTCAGTTTAATATTAAGTTATATTAAGTTAGTGGTCAATAAAGTGTGGGAAGTTACCTTCCTGTTAGGAATTTGTAGGTGATAGGTAACAGGAAGAATGGCTTTATAAAGCCCTGTTGAAAATATGATATTATCAATCTGAGCTATCCCGAATAAATAATAAGACTATTTTCATTGTGCTGCAATCATGTAAATTTCAATTTAGTATCAGAGCATGGTGTGAGAAAGATGTAAGGAAAATGAAGGAACTACCGTTCCTATAGTGAGAAGTGATCCACCCGAATGAGCAAATCATGAATAAAGGATACAGATTAATGAAAAGAGAATCAGGCAGTGCAAGCTTCAAGTGGCACAAACAGACTTAGACTTGCAGAAAGATTCAGCAAATATTGGCACCCAGCAAAACCAAATTTGAAAATTGAGATTGCTGGAGCAACACAAACTCATCTCTCAGTTTTAGAGTGGTGGATGTCCTGTGTGTTATATAGGTGCAACATCAATGACCCACAGGTCCAAAAGGAGACAAGGAAGGATCAAGAATTCCACGACACATCAATAATATTTACAAGGGATTGATGACGCAGATCGGGCAGAAGTCTTGCCAGATTATCACAAAGGCATAGCACAATCTGCATAGATGACTTCAAATCATGTTTAGCTCATTCTCTTCTATCTAATGATCTAACACCTGTGGATCTCTGCTGGACTGTTACACTTCTCCCCTGTGGACATACTCTATTCTGTCTTCACTGTCCCCTGCACAGATCAGGTACAATCTGCTCCAAACACAATTAAAGAAATGGTTTTTGCTTTATTCATTACAAAGTGCAAAAGTTTTTAAAGGGATCGAAATATAATGTGTATGAAGAAGTCAATTTGTTATGAGAATATTGCTTGCAATTTAAGGTAAATAGTATGAAATAAGATGTATGGTATATTTCAAAGTTTAAAGAGGGCATGAAATATTTTAAATTTTAAAAAGATAGGTGAGATTGTTAAAAGTTTAAAAGGGCACGGTATACTTGAAACTTGAAAGTTTAAAAGGTGGGTGAGATTTTATATTAAAATAATTTCTTTGTAATTGGAGAGATAGGTGTGTGTTTATGGACATACAAAAATTCTCACACTATAACAGTTTTATTAAAGTCATATTGTATAAAGTTCATTTCTCGGATGAAACCAATACCTTAAATGTGTGTGTGTGTATAGAAAATGATCTCTTATGTCACCAAATATTTGTGCTCTTGGGGCATTTTCATACATCTATTGCAGTAATTGGGCTTTCAAAGACATGGATGTTGCTTTCAATGGAAAAAATCTAGCAATGTCAAAGATGGTTGGAGGCTTATTTATCATCTTGACTTAGTTTTTTGCTCAAAGATAGTACACTAATTGAGAGGCACCAGATTTTCATTTAGTGTCCCCTTCCAAATAAAGGGGGTGCTTGGCAGTTCTTAGTGGTTTTGGACATAGAAGGATTTGTTCCTAATCCCTACAATACACTTGAGGAGGGATTTATTCCCATTGCTCACTAGAGGAGGGATTTGTACTCGCTGGGGAGAGATGCTCTCTCATTGTGCATTGGACGAGGGGTTTGTTCTCTCAGAAGGGGGATTTTTCCTCGAGTTGGAATTTATTCTCTCATCTTACATGGAATCTAAGATGGATAATCAAGACATCCATGGATATGTTGTGTTAGGCGTGTCCTAGTTAGTGTGATACCTTAGTGAGCATGTGTCCTAGTTTATTGGGTGCTTATTTGTTCTCTCGTTGTGCATTGGGGGAGGGGTTTGTTCTCTCAAAAGGGGGATTTGTCCTCTCAAGTTGGGATTTGTTCTCTCATCTTACATGGAATCTACGATGGATAGACAAGGCATCCATGGATATGTTGTGTTAGGTGTGTCCGAGTTAGTGTGATACCTTGCTGAGCTGTGCATGTGTCCTAGTTTATTGGGTGCTTATTTGGGCTGCTGTGTCCAGTCCAGTACCAGCATTCCTACCTTTGTTAGGAGTGATGTAATAAAGGGGGAATGTTGGAAATACTGCATTTTGGTTAGTATAATTAATTGGCAACAAATACATATTAGTTGTTAGTATTACATCACATTATTAGAAATAATAAGTGACATTAGAATACTTAGATTAAGTTAGTGATCAATATAAGGGTGGGAAGTTACTTTTTCTGTAAGGAGTTTGTAGGTGGTTATGTAACAGGAAGAATAGCTTTATAAAGCCATGTTGAAAATGTAATAAAACCAATCTGAACTATCCTGAAATAATAATAATACTATTGTCATTGTGCTAAAACCATGTAAATTTCAATTACATGTGCATCTTTAGTTTTCAAAAAAATTATAGTACAGGCTTTTGTGGTTGTGTTCTTTCAGAGTATTCAAATATTCCTGGGATTGTTCTTGGTACTAAGTTCTATGAGTGGAGATTTTTTTGTGCTTAATTTCAGATTTCAGAAGTCTCCTCTGTCTGTGTTACAGGTCTTATGCAAAAAACTCACATCACAAAAGCCTGCCCAACACTGTAAAATCTCACGGTGCTTTTTAATTCAGAATCTATCTGCTAAATTGATTTGCAACTAGCATCAAACGAATAAGAGAAGTGACTTGATACTACAATTATCATATCAAAAGATGTTGGTTAAAAGGAATCAAATTGATAGTGCATGTTAGAATTATTGTATAGTACAGCCAATCAGCTAGATGCTTTGTGGTACCTTGGGATCTAGGTTTTATATTGGACTTCCCTTTCTTCCTTCTTCCCTCTCGCTCCTCCTCCCCTCATCTTCTCCCTTTTCCTTGCCCTCACCTATTCACCCCATCTCCCTCTCCCTCTCCCTCTCCTCTCTCCCCTTCCCTATCCCCCTTACCTCCATCCCATCCCCTCCTAATCTACCTTATTAGGATAGGGGAATGACTTAAAAAATTAGAGGTGGTAGGGGACTTCTCCCTCTCTGTTAAGATCCAAAAATCCTCTAACAGATATATGCTAAATAATAATAATAATATGCAGAATACAATAGTGATCACACTACACAAAATGTTTGTGGACCAAGATGCCTTAATATCCAGCATATTCAAAAATAGAATAAGGCCTTAAGGTCGACAAACACCATACAATACTCTTAGGAAGAAGCCACTACTTGCTATATCTCCAAATAGACCTCCCACTAATAATACAATGGAGAAAACCACTGATACCAACATATACTATTAATTACACCCTTGTACAAACAGCCATCTTCAGGAAAATAAGATGATAATACTCTCCCTCTAGCCCCTGCTCCCACTCCACTCCCTTCACCCTTCTCCCTCTCTTTCAACTTGCTCTCTTGCATTTGTAAGTCCCCAGGATTGATCCAAGCTCTCACAACTTTGTAAAAGCATTGAAGATACTTGAGGACTAGAGGAGCTTTGTGGTTTTGTTTAACTTGTTATAGATTTAATCTAGGCTAAAAAAGATATCCGATTCTCTTCTTACCATGTAAGACTTATGCCAAAGATTGTGGTTTGTATCTCCTATCATGAGTATTTGTTGTGTGCAACAAAGAGAGAAGGATTTTTGACAAAAGCCTATTATTAGGATGTTGGGAGAGGAATTTGGCAAAGCCATTTGCATATTATAATACCTTAAAAAAAACAGCATGGGTCCATTTTATGCACCTTCTTGACATATTCCATTTATCCCCTCAAATAAAGCATCAAAGTCACCAAAGGCAAAACGAGCATCTAAGCAAAGGAGTGACTGGTGCAACCTTTCATGGTAATAAGTGGATCTCTTATTAGTGGAGAACTAATGGTATCATATTCTTAAATGCCACATAACATATACCTACTGGGGCCCTTTTACTAGCATGGGTACAACCACCCTACTGTCTTGCACAAGCAAATGGCCACCCCAAGCAAGTGGGAAAGGCCATACTAGCCTATCACATGAGTCTAGAAGGGGCCTGAGAACTCACTTAAAGCATAACACTCCCTAGGAACTGTTGTGAAAGGCTTGCAAAAGTTTCTTTATTGTTGAAGTCTACATATTAGTTAGTGCCCCACAAGGATGACTATATCAAGGGTATACTTGTGCATGCCAACCTAACTCTATTTACAATTCATCATTAGAGCATTACCAACACTCAACATAACCAAAACAATAGAAACAATATTGCATAGAACATCTCCATTTATCATTATCTTCCTTTGACAATTTCAATGATTGTGCGTGAGAGCCCAATGCTAACTACTTAATCTATATCATCTATACTAATAATGACTCATAATCATCTTCTTTTCATACTTTTCTTGCTCTTCTCTTATACATTCTCCCTATTCTTTCTATATCTCTTTGCTGAATAATAGGGTAGATGGCACAATAGAAACGTTAATAAATGTAGTGTTTTATCCAATTAAGAATGTGATTAAACCATGAAACTAAAATAAAACATGAATGAGCAATATACAAATCAGCAAACAATATGAACACCAAATATACATAGAGAAATCCTTAACGAGAAAAATCTCTACCTGCAAAGAGTCCCAAGCTTGTATTATTCTAAAAAAAATAGAATACAACAATAAAATCTACTTATCCCTTTAACTAGCAAT
The DNA here is from genome assembly GCA_007258455.2 of Sequoia sempervirens. Taxonomy (NCBI): domain Eukaryota; kingdom Viridiplantae; phylum Streptophyta; class Pinopsida; order Cupressales; family Cupressaceae; genus Sequoia; species Sequoia sempervirens. The sequence goes on from VDFB02271358.1 coordinate 514,656,925, forward strand.
AATCTAGCAGTATAACAATACCTGCAAAAGAAGATGTGGATCCACTATCACATGCCTCCAATATATAGAAAATGGGAAACTAGAAACCAAGAATGGTTTCCAAAGAAAGAGTCAAAACCATTCAACCAAAACTCCTAATGCAAAAATCCAACACCCCATACTCACGGTCAAGCAAGATAGAACAGATGTAACTCTCCCTACATGTCTTACACATCATCAATACTTTCATAGCCATCATATTGACCACTTTCCCAATCCAAGGCACTCCATGAAGACAATCAATGCCTTCTCATCACACCTATCTTGGGTAGATCCTCTATAACTCCCAATTTCACCTATTCCAAGTAACGTCCCTATTCAATGTCTTCTTACACAATATTCCAAGTATCCATAAGAATAAATAATGTCCCCACCCTCACAATATTCCAAGACTAGGATTTGAAAGGCAAATGGTACACCTAATCCTAACATTCTCCCACTTGACACTTACATTGCAAAAACATAATAGGAAACTAAAATGAATGACTCAAGTGCTAGAAGAGGCAAAGCCCATAACCTTTTTGCCCCAGAAAAATTTATCCGTACATAGGCTTAGTGAGAGAATTCATAACCTTTCGTATCACGACTCTGTCACCCTCAACCATCTCGTGGACAAAGTGATATTAAACATCAAAATTCTTAGTACAATTATGGTGCATTAGAATATTCACCGAATAGATAGCACTATCACTATCACATTTCATCATGAGTTGTCTGCACTCAAAGCCAATACCTGAACACAATCTCTATAACCAAATTGGCTCCTTACAGGCATGTGTAGCAGCATGTAGTCTACTTCTATAGTAGATAACACAACCATGGGTTGCCTCCTACTCATCTAGCTAATTGGATCTCCAAAAGGAGTAAACACATAGCCACTCGTTGACTTCTTGCTATCTAAATTCGCAACCCAATCTGAATCAACAAAGCTCTATATGTACAACATCTTACCCACATCATTAGTACCATGATAACAAATACAATGATTAGAAGCCCCTCAAAAATATTTGAAAACCCTCTGCACATAATTCCAATGCTCTCTACCATGGTTAGACAAAAACTTGCTAAGAACTCCCACTAATTGGGCAATATCCAATCCAGTACAAACCATTGCATATATCAAGCTACTTACAGCCCATATATATATATATACTCAAACTCATTATCTGACTTAGGACACCAATCGAAAGATACCTTGATAGGTAAAGCAATACTCATTGGCTTACAGTCCTACATGGTAAACCGCTACAAAATAGTCTCGACATACTCTAACTAAACCAAAACTTTTGTTACACCAACCTCTAATAATTTGCATACCCAAGATTTATTTTGCAACCCCCAAACCTTTCATGTCAAAGGCACAAAAAAACTGAGGTTTGAGCTCCCTAGTCATACCCTTGTTTCCAATGAATGTGTCATCAAATTACAAGACAATGATTAGCAACTAATCATCAATCAATTTGAATTAAACATGATAACCAAAATCATTTCTTACAAACCCAAGTGACCATGCCTAAGATTTATAGTTTAAACTTTAGGAGGAATTTTTTTCCAGGGCATGTTGCATACCTTACCCTAAATCATCATAATTATCAATGATAATCCCCTCATCATGATCAATCCCTTGGTTAGCTGGAAGGTCTGCTACACCATTTGCCTATTTACAGCAATGCTGAATTGAACAAATATCAACTCAATCAAGAATTGGTCAATTTTGTAAAAGGATCTTATTGATTTTCTATTTTGAGGATGATCTTCTTCTACAAGGTTTTTATCAGTCACTGAATCTCCTTCAATATAACAAAATAATTGATATTTTTGAAGGACAGTAGTTGAAGGTCTAAAATCATGACATGAGCCTTGATTTCATTATTGGTGCCACCTTGTAGTTTTTTATATGCGGCAACAATGAAAGAGCCTGGGCTATCTCTAATGATACATCTAGACCCATATTTCCTAGGATTTCCACAAGAGGTCCCATCAAATTGAGTTTGATGCAATTATTCTAGGGAGGGATGCATCTTATTCCATTTTTAGATAGCTTGTTATAGGCTTATGTTAGTCCAGTCCATGTTCATGATGTATTCATGTAACCACAAAATGGCTGTATGCCCGATGAACTTTGTATCCAAAATGCAAAATTTGTGCGTGTTGTTTTGTTCAGTTTGTGTTGGGCAAAATAGATGTCCTTTTGCTAATGTCAAAATTAGAAAAATCCTGTTGGATAAGTCTCTTGTAAATCTGTTTTCTTTGTTCTATTCAAAGTCTTTGTCACAGCTGTAGTTTCAGCGTGTGTAATCCTTCTATTTTATATATAATAAATTAATTATTTTATACTACGATGCCATACCTTTATCATAATACATAATGTAAAATTGTCATTCTTTAATATAAAGATGAAGATATGCAAGAGTATGTAGAGAAATACCCCATCAGACCACAAGTAAAAGTGAGGAACTGCTAAAATTATACAGAGATATACTGAAAAAAATATAGGCAAAAACTGGAATACTCGTGGCCTCTTGTTAAAAAGTGTAGGAAAAATATACCGGTCATTCTTGTCAGTTTGAACATTTCCAAGTCGTTTGACTACTTCCATGCCTCTGCAAACCCTCCCAAAAATTGTATGTTTTCCTGCAAAGAATCATATTTATAAGAAAAAGGCTGTCAAAATCAATAGAACACAGTTCACGCTTATTAATGTATTGATGTAGTATTCAGCCCTCCCAAAACATAGTAAAAAAACAAAAAATTGTTCTGTTAGCTAAAAAAATTCTCACATTTATTTCAAACAAAAGTGGCAATACAAGGCAATATCCAACCATGCACCCTCTATATAGAAAGATCCATCATAAAGAACATGTTTACAGTAAAATCCTTTCATTCACATTTTCAATGTAAAAGAGAGGACCCTCAATATTAAGAATATAGAGTCAATCTCAGCACATCATATACACATATTTGCACAATGAGTGATGTAAAAGAAATAATACGAGTTGTATTTCTAAGATCTGACAATTTTTCCTCTGGTAATCCCAGAGTTTACAATCTACTCCACATTCTTGATTGTTAGCTTAGAAGTATTTCACCATAATTAGGCAAGAAATCCGTACAAGCCTTCAAAAAGGTTATATAGCATTGTCCATCTTCATGACTCAACCATGCTGCCCATCAGCTTACACCATCCTATCTTTCAAATGTATCTGTTCATGCATCGTCCTTTGATGACTAAACTCCCTAAATTATACATGGTTTTTGGTGACTCAATTTTAGTTCAAGTCCATATTTATACAATCCAATTTTTGAAACTTTTGTTTATAGTCCAAGGGGTTGAACTTAATTGGTTAGAGCATTGAGTTCCCAAGTTAAAATCCCAAAGGGACATCTATTGTGGAATTCTAAGTTGTGACTCTTGGCCTTCCATAGTTGGTTTCTAGTGTGGAGGTGATTTCTAAATAACTGGATTTCTATGTTGTGACTCTTCATCTTGGTCTTCCATAGGTGGTTTTTGGTGTGGTTGCTCAAAAGGAACTAGTATTAGTCTCGTAGTTGTGCTTGCAAGAACTTGTATTGGTCTCATGTTGATGCTTGTATGAGCGGAATATTTGTAAACAATTAGAAATATTGAAAAATAAAAAATAAAAAACATTCATTTATTAACCTCATATTCTAATGAATTTACCAATCAAACCATGCAGCTTTTTCATTTGAATATTCTTAGCATCATACCATTTTATGTTAAAAGTGGCCCCTGCATATGATCTTCACACAATCATTTGGAAAGGGCTTGGGAATGAAGCAATTTTACAATTTTCCTACCTAAGTTTTTGAGATCAGCCACCAAAAACTCTATTTTCCTTATCCAAAAGGAAGGTCTTATAAGAATGAAAGCAGAAGGAAGGACAAGAACTCCCTTCAAAAAGTACTATGATCAAGCCCTAAGTCCAAAATTCTCATCATTTCAAACCCTTCCCATATGCTGTGGTTGGGATGTTGGTAGTAGAATTACTCACCATACTGATCATTTTTAACTGATAACTTCTTTCTTTTCTTTATGAATCCCTCTATCAAACCACAATCATGACAAAACTACATGCAATGGACAATGTGATAGAAAACTAGGCAAAAGAAGTAGCCAGAGCAAATTCAAACAATATGCTAATGACAAAATACTCAATACAATGCAGTAATTCTAATTGTAACAAGCTCTTATAAACAACTCTTTATTTTATTGAATACAAAAAAAAATCAACAAACCAAGTTATTTAGTGCCCACATAAATAAGTACCATCGAGCCATGGTGTTGGTGCTAGTGTAATGAAGAACTGGCTGCCATTTGAGTTGGGGCCTGCATTTGCCATGGATAAGATACCAGCTCCAGTATGTTTTAGCTCACGAGTGATCTCATCTTCAAATTTAGGGCTGCCAACATCAAAAATAGATAATTAGTACAGAAGTGTACCAATTTGTTAATCAAGATAATATGTATAATCATTTTTCACAAACTTAACAGCCAATTAGACAGACACAAACCAAGAATGTGCCAATAGTGTCTTCAATGCCAAATTATGCCCCATAAGAAGTGAATTGGGTGTAAGGCTATACTAAATTGCGAATGAAAAGCAAATATTAACATAAAATACCATCACAAGCATGCATGCAAACATGTGCCAATAGACACAAATGGGAATAACAAGAGACTGGAAATGTAACAGACAAACAGAGAACTTGTGAGAAGAATGTAAAGCATCTACCATGTGTCTGGATCGAGAACCTACGTGAAGACTTTAATTAGAAAGCTTCTGACAGAAAATGTGGGCAAAATTTTTGTATAATGGATCGTGGAAAAATCATGTCTTTGAAAGAAGATAATTAAATTCCATGCATAATTAGTACAGAACAAAGGGAACTGCCAATAAGGAGGTACAAAATTTCCAATTTGAAATGATATTCAATCATAAAGCAACAACTTGGTATAGGATTAAAAGTATCAAAGGAAAGTCATGAAATGAAACATGTGCACAAATGATATTACGTTCTGCAAGTAAAATGTGCATGCACTAAGCTTCACTTGTACATACAAACCCTTAGATAATTCATATTTTGATTAATGGACAGAGTCTGGGTAATGTAACAATAGCATGCCAAACAATTTGTACAAGTCCATTGAATAAACAAATAGCAATTTAGCATTTAAATGTTAAAATAAAGGAAACCTTAAGAAAAAGGTTGAAGACCTGAAGAAAGCAAGAAGGTTGTCTTTAACCAAGAACTTAGAGAAATCCCCAAATAATCTAGCCAAGCTATCAATCTAGCTAAAGGGCAAGGAGATATCTTGGAGAGGGCATGAGCCTAGACTCCATAGATTTAAAAAAAAAACTATAGTTAGATATAGAAATGCTACTGAAAGGAAAACAAAAAGATGCCTACCGATCCAGGTGGCATTTCAGGACAAAATTATGAGAAAATAGTAATACTGAGCAAAACTAGTAGGTAACCTTGACTAGCATAACTTGGCAACCATAGCTCAAACCAACCCTGTTTAAAATGTGTCAGAAAGCTTAGGAATGTCCAACATGAAGCAAGGATGCAAAATTCTGTTTGGCAAAGTTTCACCCCCAAAAAGTCACTCCAAAGGCACCAAATATGGCGACATAAAATTCTGAACCAAATTCACATATAGCTGCCAAATTCATTTGACCTTATCCACCAACCCAGTTCATCCTAATCATGCACAACAAATAATTTCTTAGATTCTCAAGGTGGAATGCTTCTTCTTCCCCCTTGAGTTTTTCAACTTCTTGTTGTACTTGGTTGTGTATGGTGAGGAGCTTTAACCAAAGGGGAGAAAAATTGTTCCACGGAAAATATCTCATGGCAGAGATTGCTACCTTTCTGTGAAATGAACCTTTCTTTTACATTGTAGAATATAGCATTTGCACTTATTGGATCCATCTTCCTTTGTTGCAGATGCATTTGCAAATGGAGAGAGTAAAAGGGCCATTTATTGAAACTCAAACCTCTCAAATACACTCCATACACTATTGATAGCAAGTGGGAGAGAATGTCTTCAAGTTCAATCATCCAACATACCTCAAATTGCACTCTGTATACAATGTAGAGCTTCTTCATCATTATTTCTCTACAACATTTGACACAATAGATGCAGTAAAACAACCACAACTTCAAGACCTGACTATGGTACTCCAATGACAGTACATCAGATAGTGGATGCATAGAAATTTAGAACCCAAAACCAGATAATAGTGCTGTATCAAGTTCTGAAAGCAGATTAGCTCATCTGACAAGTTCTGAAAATTTGCCAAAGTTTGACCCCCAAAATACACTCCAAAGGGCATGAATATGGAAAAATAATTTTTTGATCAAAAGTCAAGTAGAAATGCCAAAAAAAATCGTCCTTTCCCACCAACCCAATTTTTCCTTATCTATGCATAGCAAACGACTCCTTGGTTTCCCAAGCCAGAATGCTTCATCTTCTCGTATGTTCGTTTTCATTTCTTGATGCACTTGATTGTATACAGTGAGGTGGTACCCAAAGAGGAGCAGAGTAGTTCTGTAGCAATAAATAAATCTCTTTACAGAGATTGTTACCTTTTTGTAATAAATCTCATTTTAGTAAATCTTTCATTTACATTGCAGTACATATTATTTATTCTTACTGGATTGATTTTCTTAGTTGTGATTTCATTGGTTTTTTAACACACTAAGTTTCTATAATTTAGTTTGTTGTCCACCAGATTGCCTATCCAATCTACATTGCATATCCCCAACTTGAGAAAATCCGTACCAAAACAAATGTTTTACTTATTTGCTTTACCCTTGCAACTGTCTGCCACTTTCCAGAAAATTTAAACAAATTAGTTGACAAGTTGGCTAACTCAAGAACACATAATACATTATCAAACTTATAATACAAGGCAATTTAGAGACAAATTCTGCTACCACCATGACAGGCTTGCTTTGTAATGGGATGTATCATTAGGAGTGATTTCCTTTATGAACAAAAGAAGAACCTTTAGGGACTACTTAATCGCTCAAAGATCAAAAAAAATTCAAGAACAGATGTTCAAAAATAGACAAGAATTTGTATTCACAATCTAGTAAGAATAAAATTGCCAACTGAAAGATTGAGTATTCACTACAACATCTCACCTATTTTCTTAAGTAAGCTAGTAGACAAATGCACGGAGAATAAATAGAGTGAATCTCATTTGTCACCAAAAACACTATACAATTTAAGTGCCATCTTGTGCAAGGGAGTGTATGTATAATTTTTCACAGTTTACATATTTGTATATCCTATTATTTTACTTTTTAACATGGAACTTTAGAAGCTTAAGCCCATTCCTTAAAGACCAAACTCTGCAGCAACAAATTCAATTATTTAAAATACCATGCTTCTATAGGAAACTATGATGATTTGTATTGAATCGGCACATAGGCAAATTGTAAATCTAAGTTGAAGGATTGTAGATTGAAATATCCAAGTCAATTACAGTGAGTCAATTCAGTCTTATCCTTGGGCTCTTTTCTCATCCTGATGATGGATCACGGAGTGTGATCCAAAACATTGATGCAAAAAATTATCACACAATCAAATCCAGAAACCGTTCAGCAATATCAATATGGATTGTGGAAACTTGTTATCTTTGATATCCAAGTCAATTACAAATCACATCCAAATGGAATCTGGGTATAGATAGGGCTATTAGAATTATCATAAATAAGCATTGTAATATGATTGAGGCTTTTAACTTTGGCAATAACAGTGAATCAAAGAGTAGAGGACTGATCCAAGATATACAGCTAGTCATATAAAATGGTTCTCAAAACATATAATCAAAGGGGACTCGAGTCATTTTAATAAACACCATAATCAAGTGGTTCACTCCAAATTGAAAAGTAAATGGGATATTAGGAGAGGCTTATATCCTTTCCTCAACGGCTCAATAAAAATAATTTTCAACACTGTTTCCACAAGACCAATAAGATGGCAGACTTCCTAGAAAATGAAGAAGGTTGGGATGCCGTGACTCCTCATTTGGAATGCTGTGACTCCTCTCATTCTAAACATGGTTATAGATATCTGGGTATGACTACAAGAACTATGGGTCCATGATAAGTGAAGTCTGTTAGTGAAGTCTGTTGCTAAGGCCCTCTCCCTTAATAAAAATTTAGAACTTAATTAATAGGAAAGGTTTTTGGAATTTTACACTTAGAGTTACATTTGAATTTAATTCCAAACCCCATTGTTAATTAGCAAGGTGAGGTGGATTTGGATGAATGCATTTATGCTAGCATGGAGAGATATAAGGAATTTTAAGGAAACTGACTCCCCAATCTGTGTTTTTCATCAAGAATAATGTGATGGCTTTTGGCGGTGCTGATAACTTATTCCCAGCACCCTCCTAAAAGATCCAATTGTTGGATTTGCCGTTGGGCCAAAAGATCGACCTGTTAATGCCCGATACAAAAGCCAAAGTTATGTGGATCCACGGGAGGCAGTTAGTCCGTGTCCTGAATCCGAAGGGAGACGCTGGCGATTAGTCCAGCACCAATTTCTGCCAACATAATTTGCATCTCACTTGGTGCTCTACCTGATTCATTTGTCTCAAACAAGGTGTAGAAAACTCAAGAAGGGAAAAAAGGGTCAGGTGCAAGCCTAGTAGACAAACTCCAAGGCAGGAATACAAAGATCACATCTGACAATCAATTACATGAAATTTTGGAAGCCTCTTCTCATTTTTGTCATAGATAATTTAAAGTGAGTACTAAGAGATGAGAATCTCAGTCCTGGTAGTTTGGCTGTTCATATGGAAGGAACCACTAGGAAGAAAGTTTATTGAGAAGCTATCTTGACCCGTGTCACATGAATTACCAGCAGACCTAGATGGCCAACCAAAAAAGGTGTTTTTTAACACCATCATTTAATATATATAAATAAATAAATAAATATTAAATTTAGGCGCAAATCTTAATAAATAAATAAATTTGGATTTAAATGCTGAGCACCTATTGTAGCAAATAAATAAATTTTAATTGCCAATAGTGGCATGGTGCGATGGTTGAGTTGTTGTGTTGTTATTCTTGCCATCAAGGTCCAAACCCCACTGGGGTGGAAGTGTTGAGAATTTATATTGGGGATGAGGTCCCCTGTTTGTGACCTCACTGGTTCATAGCTCCAAGTGAAAAGCATTTACCCCTCTTAATAAAAAAAAATTAAAAAAATTAATTTTCAAATAAATAAATTTAAACTTGAATTTTGGGCACCAATATTGGATCACACGCCACAATTGAAGGCATATAAATCTGACCTTGGGCGTTGAAGGGAGGTATGAAGAAGTTTAAGGTCAATTTCGGCTGTTGCAAGTCATTATCTGCTCAAGACAGGGATGAAACCCTCTGTGAAGAGCCCTGGTGTGGTGAGGACGAAACCCTTCACCTGCCCTACTTTCTTGTCATTCAACCAGTTCTTCAGGGACGATCTGATTGCCCATTTGTCATCACAGGTCCCTATCCATGATTGCAGACCTGGAGGTTTTGTGCAGGAATTCTGAGTTTAACTCAAGCAGGTCTAGTCGACATTGGAGGTTAGTTGCAGATCATAGCAGCACCATTGTTTGCTGCGCCTATCCTTTAGCAGTTTGCAACTGTGTGAAGACATTTCCAAGTGCCAGCTGGAGTGGATAGTGACATTTCTGGAGATTATTGCAGCACTTTAACATCCATTTCCACAAGCAGATAGTTGCAGACATAAAAACTTTCTCACACCCTATCCTAGGTTTGACAAGAGGTCGCTGTTTGGAAGAGTTTCATACCTGCAGGAAGGTCTTGGTAAGATATCTTGCAGATCTAAGGCGACAGTGACATCAAATCCATCAAGTTGAGGTCAGCTCATAGGAGAGTTAGGGCGCCATACAAGAGGAGAGAGTCAACTTCAAACCCTAGATGCTACCTCAGGATAACTGGATCACCATTGGCAGATTTCTAGACCAGATCTGTTATAGGAGCACCATTGTAAGTTCTGTGGACTTGTAATTCCTCCAAAAATGTAAATCAGACCTTTTTCTATTGCAATTATTCTACTGGGCAGTCAACCTGGAGTTTGAACCTGACATTTATATCAGAAATTTATAATCAGATTTGTTTAATGTTCATCGTTATCATGTTTGAGTATGATCTAATGTCTGATTCTGCTCATTGTTAGCTCACCAGAATTTACCACTGTGATTACAAATCTGAGTTATTATGAAATCCCTAACCCTAACTTGATGAGTTAGAAGTTGTAAAAACCCTAGGGGTTGCTGGTTTTTTATTGAGAGTGCACTCAGGCCCATATGACCGAGCAGAATTACACTGAACATTCCCTAACATCCATGTGTGAGGCACCATCTCTGCCGTCTCTCACCTCTCATAATTTTACTCAGAGCTAACCCAAAAGAGTAGTTAACCTAAAAGAGTGGTGAGTAAAGGTAAAGGTGTGATGTTTGAAAGGCCTCCCAACACAGAGGACACGGAGATTAAATCCTGAAGCAGGTGAAGTCTACCAACAACTTTAAGACAAAGATAAGTGAGAAAGTGGAAATAGGGTCTAAAAAGGGAGCTCATGAAGATGGATTGGCTCAGGCACAGGAGGAAATATTTTGAGCAGGTCTTGGGAAATAAAGCATGGAAGGCATTGCAAAGTGATAGAGATGAAAAATTCAGGAATAGGCTGCTCATGAAATCCAAGACATATGGTAACCCCCTGAAATTGCCTGCACAAATCCTCTATATGGAGGTAGTTCATGCAGGGCCAATTGCAGAGGAGAGGGCCACTTAGCAAAAATGTAAATCAGACCTTTTTCTATTGCAATTATTCTACTGGGCAGTCAACCTGACATTTATATCAGAAATTTATAATCAGATTTGTTTGATGTTCATCGTTATCATGTTTGAGTATGATCTAATGTCTGATTCTGCTCAATGTTAGCTCACCGGAATTTACTACTGTGATTACAAATCTGCGTTAATATGAAATCCCTAACCCTAACTTGATGAGTTAGAAGTTGTAAAAACCCTAGGGGATGCTGGTTTTTTATTGAGAGTGCACTCAGGCCCATATGACCGAGCAGAATTACACTGAACATTCCCTAAAATCCATGTGTGAGGCACCATCTCTGCCGCCTCTCACCTCTCATAATTTTACTCAGAGCTAACCTAAAAGAGTAGTTAACCTAAAAGAGTGGTGAGTAAAGGTAAAGGTGTGATGTTTGAAAGGCCTCCCAACACAGAGGCCACAGAGATTAAATCCTGAAGCAGTGTGAAGTCTACCAACAACTTTAAGACAAAGATAAGTGAGAAAGTGGAAATAGGGTCTAAAAAGGGAGCTCATGAAGATGGATTGGCTCAGGCACAGGAGGAAATATTTTGAGCAGGTCTTGGGAAATAAAGCATGGAAGGCATTGCAAAGTGATAGAGATGAAAAATTCAGGAATAGGCTGCTCATGAAATCCAAGACATATGGTAACCCCCTGAAATTGCCATCACAAATCCTCTATATGCAGGTAGTTCATGCAGGGCCAATTGCAGAGGAGAGGGCCACTCAGCAAGCACGCATTCCAAATGAAGATGAAGCATTTGGATGTTGCCAGAAACCTCACACCTGCTACTAGTTAAGGCAAGGACATATTTCTTTTGTTCCTATGTCTCAGTCTTATCAATGCCTAGGCTTTGTAGCTCTAATATTTAGAATAGGCAGAATTGTTTAAGGGTTCAGTATGCAGTCATTTATGGATGCACAAGCCTGTGTCTTGAATGCCTGATTGTGATATTGAACTTTATTTTGAATCTTTGATTGATTTTTGGCGAATTGAAGTACCCCGTAAAACCCTATTTGATTATCACGAAGCATATCAAAATGTTAAAACAAAATGGAATAGCCCTACCAATAAGTCCAATTTTCAAATAATTAAAGCTTCAAAGACTAATCAACAAGATTCGGTTCACCTTAGAATAAGCTGAGACAACAGACTATTTTTACAACGCGGATAGGCAAGGGGATAAATCCTTACCCGTATATTGATTCACCGCCCCTTCCTGTGCCAGTTGGGTCTCCGCCTTGCACCATGAAATCCTTTCACAAAAGGAACAACCAGCAAGATTAAACAATTGGGGAGCGACGAAAATATAAGTGTTGTATGGCAAAATTCAAATTATGACAAGGAAATGACACCTTGATTATGCGGTGAAACTTGACATTGTTGTAGTAACCTCTCCTTGAAAGCTCCACGAAATTCCTGCAGGTCTTGGGGGCGTGCTTGTTGTAGAGCTGTATGAGTTTGTAAGGATTAGGTGAGTTTTCGGAGATTAAATGGCGAGAGACAAGAGAAGTAAAATAACCACACCTCAACCGTGAGAGGGCCGATGGACGTCTCCAGGGTGACCTCGGGAGGACCTTCTGCTGCACCCACCATACTTAGTTTGCTGCGCAAATGATATTTTCAAAACCCCAGTGTTCTTTCTGCCTATTGGCCAGCAGCAATGAGGCTACCCACTATACACTGGGATCCGTATTTATTATTAATTAATTTTTTAAATTGGCTTAGATGTTTTTTTCTTATGTGGGCATCGCCCCAAAGATTTTACCTTTGTTCTTTAAGGTCTATGATTTGGCTGGAATGTTTGCATGTAAATTTTTAATCATTAAAAAAAAACAAAACAAAACAAAAATTAAAATATTTTTTATTTTTCATATTACATTAAAAAAAATTAAAACTAAATTTATAAAATAATTTTAAAATAAATAAAATAAAATTATTTTTAATTTTTAATAAAAAATAGTAAACAATAAAAAATATTAAAAGAAAATAACATATTTTGTAAAAAAATAGAATTATAAAATAACTCTTCAAATATAATTAAATGAAATAAGATGTTTTTTAAATAATTATTAGATAAATAAAATAATATCTTTGACATTTTTAAATAGATGCAACTTATTTATATTGGTTATTTTATTTTTATTTGAAAAACTATTTTTATTTACTTAATAATTGTTTAAGAATTAAATAATTATTTTATTTACATTAGTTAATTTATTTTTAATTGAAGATTTATTTTTATTTATGAAAAGAATTTTCTTTATTTTTTATTTTTAAATATGATTTTAATAATATTATACTATGTGATGTCACTCAATTTTACCTATGGAAATGTTTTCATCATATAAAGAATAAAAGTGTGTCTTATGTTTTTATATTTTAGTTATACACTATTTCCATACACATGTTGTAAATGTAGAATAGTGATGCTCAACTCAACTTATTTGACACACAGATGATTCCTATCTTATAAACCCTCTTCAAATCATCCTAATCTAGACCAATCCCTATTCACATGTTTTTTTTACCTTGAAGTAGGTTGTATGGCATGACCAAGTCTATGGATTGTTAGCACAACACAACCTAGTTCACTTCATTCAAAATCTAAAATTCATGCTCTAAAGCTAACTTTTTGAAAACTAGTCATTATATCACCAATGCGCACACCAAAACCTTTGTATTGAGCAACTATGGACATGTCTAGGTCATTTGCAAGATTAATTAACATGCATGAATTGTAATATCATTAAACTCAAAGCACTCAAATTCTACTTTTCTATATCTAGACACTATAGTACTAATTATTATACTAGACTTCACATTTTCATTGCATTTTTTGCATGACTGTGAACTTATATCATCCTCTATGAGCTTGACTAGCTACCAAGAAAAGCATGGGACTTCTTTATTTTGGAGCAAGCCCCATTATGCTTTTTAACACAACCATAATAAATAGTGGGTCAAAAGACAACAAAACTAATTTCTAAAGGCTACATCAATGTCAAACTAGGTCATTAAGCTAGTCTACACATTGTGGCCTAGCTTGGAATTAGGCTACACAACACAACCATGTTTGCAACAACACAAATCCAATAGAGTTTGTTATAACCTTTGATATTTGGTCTGCATTATGCTCACCAATCACAACAAATCAAAAAGCCAAGGACAAATTCCTTATTATATCCCTATCAAAAATTGTTAAGGATCGTATCCATCTTTACTTATATCATATACTTGACTCTTGGATCTAAATTTTCTTTGTTGAATCATTGTTTAATTATTTTGACTAAATCTAGATCACATTGTAGGAGATATTGATTTATTTCCTCACATAGATTGATGAACCTAACATGAATCAAACACCACATGAAGTTTATCTCTAAGTTTTCTTCATTTTCTTTAAGATTCCATGTATACCCTATTGTGCTTTTATTGTTACATTTTGGGATCTTCCAACCTTAAAATTCATAAATCTTTAAATGAGTATATCTTACTCAAAATGGACTATCCTAATCATTAGTAATGATTGATATACATATTTCACGACAGCCAAGTGGGTGGGTCAGACTTGGTGACGTCATGAGGTGACAGCATATTCTTGGTCGGCGTGGGTGAGGAGGAAGTGTTGACGGTGGGCATTTAAGACTGATGGGTGGTGAATGGGCTACATTGGATGTTCGTTTGGCTTCTTAAATTTTACTGACTACTACAGTCTGGACGATGTGGGGAATGGTGTGATGGGATGCAGGTGTTTGCTAATGTAATTGAATCATTCTCTTCAATGGAATTAATGGAGTCTCCTATTAGTCTATCGTCTGGTAGGAAACTCTGGGCTTTTTATGGGCGAATTCGGCATGGACGTCTGAAGTTAGTGTTTAAGGTGTGGGACGAGCTGGTTCTTGGAGCGGTAGAATTACTGCTTGGCGAGGAGTTTATGTGTTTGTTCGAGTGTTGGCAAATCGATGCCGACATTGTTGTGAGGTTTCTCGCCTTGCTCTTGGACCTGGAAGTGCCTCGAGCTATGGCTCTACTAATTGCGAAGAAGCTGGTGTGGGAGAATCTCTTGGAGGGTGCCATGGATGTGATTAGTGTTGCAGTTCCGGGTGTTGGGGTGTCGCGTCCACGTGACCTATAGAGGGCTCTGGTTCCTAGGGAGAGAGTGGAGATTTTTTCGTTCATCATGGATATTGTTGGTGAAGAGCTTAGGTATCATTGAGTGCAGGTGAGATGTAGACTCGTCTTCCTAAAGCATTTCTTGTTTATGGAACTATCGGATTGGGTGGACTGGCGTCGTCTCTTCCAGGGCTTCCTAATTGTGGACGTTGTGTTGTGGGTCAACTGATGTGCAGGTTTTTTTGTGTTAGTGTTAAATGTTTTTGGTCTATCATTGTATGGGTTTTTGGTGGTTGGGCTTGGGTGGTCTCGATGTAGGGTTGGTGTGTCTGGTTCGATGTATGGAGGGTAGGGCTAGCTTTTGGTGGTTTGGGGTTTGAATTCATGGACAATTACAGTGTTGAATGTAAATATTTTTCAGTTGAGTTAATATAATATTTTTACGTATCAAAAAAAATGATTGATATACCTACACAAAATGTGATTTATGACAATGACAATCTTTTGCTTGTGGTATATGATAGTAGCCTACATCTAAGTCCATTACCTCCTTGTGAAGATACACCTAGTATAATGAGTATGGAAATAATTATCGTACAATGATATTGTCTTTCTTGGTGTTTATTTTCCCAATAATCATTTGGTTCATGCTTTCATTATGAGCATATTATTCAAGAATCTAACATGGCTTCATTTTGTTGATGCTTGCATGCACATAATCCTTTGTATCTCATGTTATATCCATATGCATGATATTTTTTTCTTGGTTTATGCATTTGTAAAGAGATTAATTGAAAAAATATTTACAATAATATCATATACATCATCTCATGCTTATTTTTCTCTATCCCATTATTTAGCAAATGAATTTATGCATATCCTTACTAGTCACCATAGACTACATTCTAATGATGGTGTTAACCTTCAAACCTCTAGTTATTGCAACCTAGGTAATAATAGGGAATCTTATTTGAATTTGCGTTATACATCATCCTTGAGCACCCCTACTCACTTCTTTAGACCTCCCTATAAGGTAAGCATGCATCAAGTGGTTGAATAATATAGGTACAATTCTTTACTATAATGTTTTTAATCTTAATGCAAAATCTAGAAAAAATGTTACTTCTCAACCTACACATATCAGACTTAAAGTTATGCCATCAATCCATCAATCCATCCTATGCCACTTATTTCTCGCAAATGTTAATGCTATGTAAGCCTTTCTTAAATTTTTCCATGTAACATTTTCATATTGCGTTAGAGTGAAGCCCCTTATCGAGTAATTATTCTTGTGCGTCTATATTTTAGTTGTTGTATGATGTACATTGATATGGGACCTATCTTATTGATGTTTGTTGATATTTATAGAAATTGGGTATCTCACCAAGCTTAGGTTGTGCATTGTGGCATTACCTTAATGGTCCAAGATATTATTGTGTGGGCCCAAAACATATTACTTGCCACTTTTAAAAAATAGTATGTGGCAGAAGTTAATAATGTTGGAGAAAAGCCTTCCCTCAAACAATTATTCTCAAGCATGTTATTTTTGTCTACCCTATGACATCCATCTAATATTTTACTAATATTGGTTGTTCTTATTATATAAGGGATTCTCTTTGTGGTATAAAGAGATATTGTACACGTGCAATAATTCCACCTCAAACACAAGATTCTTGAAGAGCTCTATGGTTCTCCAATTGGGGTTCATTTGAGATTTTTGAAGATATATCATTGAATCAAATATGATTTATTTTGAAAATTCCTTAAATATGATATTTTTTTTAACATAGAATGTTTGGTATGTCAAAGAAATAAATGGAAGGTGTTGGATAACCTCACCAAATACATCCATTTTATTTCACAATCCAATTTATTTATAGCAAGTACATAGGTAAAATAGTTTATGAAGAATATACAAAAGGTTATATGGTTTAACTCAAGGGTTATTATTAGTGATTGTGATCCTATCTTTACTAGAAAATTTTGGATAGATTTATTCCTTTTTTAGGGTACTCAATTGGTTCAAATCTCTTCATACCATCCTTAATTATATGGGGAAACTAAGGTTATCAATAATTTTTTGGAAAGGTATCTATGTTGTTTCACTTTAAAGGAGCAATCTCAATGAGCGGAATGGCTACCACTAACAAAATGGTGTTACAAGACTTTCTTCTATAGTTCTTCAAAAGTGTCTCAATTTATATAATTTGTAGATACCCTAAATTGTCTTGCCTAGCGAAAAACACTTTCACCCTTCATCACTAAATGATTAAATAATACATTATTATTTAATTATTATCAAATTTTATATTCTTCTACTAATTAAGTGATTTAACATTATTTAATTAATTAATCCTCAATCATCATTTACATCATTAACACTTAATATCACTACATTTCACATCATTTACATCAAAAACCCTAATTTTCTCTATTAATTAAGTAATCTTTAGTTATTTAATTAATTCACTATTTTATCATTTGTCTAATCTTTATTCCTCCTAATTAATTAAATAACATCAATTATTTAATTGTGTCACCAATTTACCTTATTCCCCTAAATCAATTAAATTATAAATACTCAATAGTTTAATTAAATCACTTTTCCCCTTTCTAAATAGAATAATTAAATTAATTATTCAAAACATCATCCAAAAAGGTCAACAAAACAAATACAACTTTGATTGTAAAATTCAAGCATGACTTGCACATTCAACTCAAAAAGGATTAATTAATTCCTCGCCCACTTTTATGATTGAGCAAATCACGACCACCGATTGCTCACTCTGATTAGTTGATTGATCCATCTATTTCCTAACTAATCCATCTATTCTTCAATTCCACTGAAGGCTCAACCTGATTTCCTCAATTCCACAAATTAGACAATTTATTTCCCCTGATTGATCAATTAACATCCTTAATTGATTCAATCACAAAAGCTAGTGAGCAATCTAATTCTTCTCAATAGCTTTCAACCATTGATCTTGATTCAACATTGTCTAATCTTGCACGTTCATCTCGAATTGTAAAATCTATATAACAATCCTCTTCATCCTCAAAAACGATCAAAGAATTGACATCTTTTGTGCAACAAAGTAATGCTAAATTACCATTTGATTTCTTAAGAGCTTTTACACACGTCTTTGATCACCATTTACACACATTGGAGCTTTTGCAACGCATAATGGAGGCTTCGCATCAATACAACGCAATTCAACATCGATGCAGATACACTTTGACATGAGATGGGTAACAATATGATTGTTTGAATTCGTTTTTTGTTCTTTGATTGCATTGCTTAATTTCATTGAATTCAATAATCTTGTATTGTTCATTTCATGAGTAATGGGTATGAAATCTATCTTTTGTTTGAATTAAACCTTGTTTAATTCATTTATGTTTGATTTCCTTATGCTTCTTGATTTCCCCCTTACACATTTTGGTATGCCCGGTGGGACCTTGGTCTTTAACATTAATGTTTCCTTGAGTTTTCCTAAGCAATTACATGTTTTGAAATGTGGCTGCATTTTCCAGAAACGTAATTGATAAAAAAAATTATGCAAAAGCTATAGGATTTTGACAGGGTTGCTATTGCACTTTTTCCAACTACTATTGCACTTTTTCCAACTGCTATTCAACTTTTTCCAACTGCTATTCAACTTTTTCCAACCACTATCCACTTTTCAGGGTCACTATTGACCTAAACAGGGTCGTTATTGACTGACAATCAGGACTTTATACCCTATTTTTAAACGACCATATCTTGGTCATACGAAAGTATTTTTCAATGTTTTTTTTAAATGGGGGATAATTTAATGATATTTGCAATGGTGTAGGTGGGTTTTAGTTTTTGTATAGTTAAATTTTCCATTGGTGCACCTAAAGTTAACTTACATTGCAATTTGGTCTAGGTTGTAGGGTTTTGATGCTTAATCAATTGTTTAACCTTAATTTTTGATTGTGTGTTGTGTTTGGAAAATTTCTAACATCTCTTGTGTAGCTCTTGCAGGATTTATGGCATATCTTTTTATGAAAACAAAACTAACACTTTGATTGCAGAGAAGGCGAATGGTCCAAGTCCAATTTTCTTTCAAAAGCTTTCTTAGTTTAGGAAAAGCATTTTAAATTTGTTGCTATAAAATTGAACCCACAATTTACATACTTAAATTTGGTGTTTTAAAATGAACTTTCAAAAGCTTTCGTAGTTTAGAAAATATTTTGATTTGTTGTTATAAAATTGAATCCACAAACTTACACATTTCAAATTGGTGATCTTAAAATGAACTTTTCAAAAGCTTTCCTAGTTTAGAAAATCTTTCAAATTAGTGCTTAAAAATTGAACCCCACAACTTGCACATTTCGATTTGGCAGTCTTAAAATGAACTTTTGAAAAGCTTTCCTAGTTTAGAAAATCTTTCGAATTGGTGCTTAAAAATTGAACCCCACAACTTGCACATTTTGATTTGGTGTCTTCAAATGAACTTTCAAAAGCTTTCGTAGTTTAGAACAACACTTCATTTTGGTGCTCATAAAATGGAATGTTTTGTTTTGACCAAATGCTTTCATTTTGTTGACAAATGAACAATCTTTCTTTTGTTGACCACATTAAGACAAGGCTATTAGAAACACTCAAGAATTGGTGCTTAAAACTAAACAAATACATTCTGATTTGCACATTGCTATCTACTTGCTTGAAATCCAGAACACTTCAAATTTGGTGCACATAAAAAATGAATTGCTATCTTGTTCATAGTTCATTCATTTTTTTGGGTAGCGCCACTCGAGGGGCTTAAAAAGAATAACTGCTATGGATTGTATGTCATATCTTTCGTGTTTGGAAAACTAAGTGTCTATCCTCTCCCCTCGCATCTTTTTGGTGATCTTGGGTGATGAAAAGAACTTTGAATTTTGCACTTGTTTTATTTCAAGCATCACCTTTTAGATCAGGCATGCCTTGAGATACATCCCACACTGGAGAACTCGAGGTGACTCAAAGCGATTTTTCCCTCAGGCCGCTATATAAATCAAGTTGTGGCTAAACACTAAGACTAGACCTTGATTACTTTGTCACCAGTGTCATTCAGAAAGGGGAGGTACCATTGGGTATATAGAGCCCTGAGTAAGAGTGCTTAAATCCTTAAGTGGCATGTTGGGTGCTAGCAAAGTGGATTGGTCCCCTGAGAAGTGACTAAGAACCATTGTAGTATAAGTCACCCTTTTTATCCAAAATATTCTTTGAAGTGGTGCATCATAATATATTTTTGAGAAGTTACTTACCAAGTTTGATTTATGGTTTACTCCATAAGTCGCATGTAAAATCATCCCTTTAGGGCATGAGGT
Organism: Sequoia sempervirens; assembly: GCA_007258455.2. Classification (NCBI taxonomy): domain Eukaryota; kingdom Viridiplantae; phylum Streptophyta; class Pinopsida; order Cupressales; family Cupressaceae; genus Sequoia; species Sequoia sempervirens. The sequence goes on from VDFB02271358.1 coordinate 514,677,300, forward strand.
AAGCCCACTTAAAATAATGTGCCTATCTCTAGGTTGTAATGTTTGTCTTCATGAACTTTCCAAAATTCTTCATTACTTTGGACATCAAACACTTTGCTTGATTTAAAAAGAACACATCAAAACAAGCATTTAACTTGGTTATCAAATCTCAAACTTTGGACTTAGTGTGAATACCTTTGAAAAGAGCCCTATAGTTGCACTCCTTAAAAGATATCTTAAACAAATATCTCTAATTTTTTATGAATATTTAGGCACATTTCAAGTCACATTTTAGACCAAAGTCAACATTTGGAACTACAGTTTTAGTATCTTGACTTCCACAAACTTTGAGCTTTTTGTGGAAAGAAACATGCTTAAACTATAGATATTTAGAGTCAAATTGTTTTGATTGATGTGTATCAATTGCCAAATTCTCAAAACAAATTAGATCAAACGAAACATCAAAATTGCAAACTTATCCAAACCACCATCAAAACAAAAATTAGAAACGAACTTAAACAAAAGATGCTATTGCAGAGATTTTACTACTTTTGACCTAAAAAATATTGTAGTTGATCTAAAACATGTTGTTATTGCTCTCTGGTTTATGATAGTCATTGTCAAAGCTTTGTCACTTTTGAAAAACTTAGTCGTAATTACATTTATACAAAGCCGCTATCGACCAAAACTTTTTCGTTATTGCTATACATAGAGACTGTTATTGACCTACTCAAAAGCTTACCTCATGATTTTACCAAAAGGAACAAGTGATTTACAAACATCGGCCTCAAAATACATTCAAAGAAGATTACCAAACCTATTAGTTGGGATCAAACATCACCATCCTTCAAAATTGAACTTGGAAATACCATCTTTTTGACATACCATAGCTTATCAAACATTCATCAAAAACACCACCAAAACCACATCAACCTGGTTTTAGGATACTCATCAAAACACAACACTTTTGGATTATTCCACTTGCTATCACTACTGCTAGGATATTTAACCTTAACCTTTTCTTGTCACCTCATAGCTAGTGCAAGTAGAAGCAACAACATATCCTCCAAAAAAAGGAAGCAAGATATTTGTCCAAGTATTGTGTCACATTTGTATCCAAAAGATTAGTATCATCCTTTGAAAACATCACTCATGCTCTTATCCTAGGGTCTTGAGCATCAAAACATCCCAAACACGCAACCATAACATCCCCAAAACATGTCAATCTATTACCCAAATCCAATTCCACTTTATACACCCATGAGGACATCATATACCACAAATGTCAATGATATATCAACTATGGATTCCCCTAATCAAGATTTTAGTGCATCTTGTCACATGGTAGATTTCAATCAAAATCCTCATCCATATCAAAATCCAACTTATCAAGAGTCACAACAACAAGTAGTGTTGCAACAACACCAAGGGTTTCAAAATCACCCCCAAGATCAAAATCAACAACATCAAATTTCCCTAAATTCGCTTGAGAAAATAGTTAACACACTTTATCAACAACGCTTTGGACACCATCAAAAGAGTGAGTCACAATATCAACAACATCATGACACTCATCAAAGCATAGATTCATATCATCAACAACATGTTCAACATCAAGACATTGTATATCAACAACCAACTCCTAATCCACAACATCAAATGTTCATACCTCAAATGCAATATCAAAGTACACCTCAAGCTCAATATAAAGATGTCCCACAACAACAAGGTGTCCCACAACAACAAGGTGTCCCACAACAACAAGGTATTCCACCACAACAAGCCTTACAATCCAATCACACCACTAAACGTAAATACACTCCTTTAGGGGAGGCAATTGAGGGGGTGTTAAACACATTAGTCAATGCTAAACTTATCACACTTCCAAAAGAAATAGGTAGTTACGAACCTATCTTCAAAACCCTAGGGTATAATGAAAACACTTATTGTGAATATCATAAAGCAAAAGGGCATGATACATTAGACTATTTTAAACTCAAAGATCTCATCCAAGACCTTATTGATAAAAAATAAATAGCTATTGAAGACAACATTCAAGGTTCAACTACTAATGATATTAGGGACAATATTTCAACCTCGAATGTTGAAAACAAGGATCAAGATCTATCTACCACTAATCACATTGAAGATGTATTTACCTCTCCTAGTGAGCAAGAGGACATACATCAAGAGTCTTTCCTAAATCATGATCAAAATCAATCACTAAAGTCTAACAATGATTCAATTCAAGAAATCTTAACATCATTTGATCATGTGGTTGAAAGCATTAACAATATCTCAAATGTTGAAGACGATGATCAAGAGCCATCTACCAATGATCATGTTGACAATGTCTCTACATCGTCTAATGAGCAAGAGGAAATACATCAAGAATTTAATCCCAATCATGATCAAAATCAATCACCAAATTCTAGCAATGATCTAGTCCAAGATATATCGACATCATCTAACCTCATGGCAACATGTATTGATGATCAAGAGACTCTTAATCCAACACTTATACCCAATGCAGAAAATCTAAGCTAAGAGCTATGACCCATATGTCCACATTTTGAGGAAATCCAAGGATCCTTTACAAGCAATCCTTTCTTTGAAATCGATCCATGTCAAGAGCACGAACCAAATCATATCGAAGATAATACCACACAAAGTCAAGATCAAGAAACCCTACCATCAAAATATTATAATGACTTGGTGGATATCTTCCAAGACATCCAAGGTTTTCCAACAGAAGAAAAAATCCATATACCAAGTGCACGTACATCTACCCATGAGATGCTTACTCCTAATGGAAATGTAGATGATATTCATTCAAAACAAGAGTCTCATGCTCTTGATATCATTACCAAGGAACAAGAGTCTCCTACTCTTAACATCTTTACACATGATCAAGACATAGCAAAATCCAGAGACATATCAGAAATGGATCATGAATAATACTTCTACATAAGTTGTGAATTAGAAACATCATGTGAAGGAATATAAAAAATGAATAATGAGGAAGACCTTTACATGGGTTGTGAATCATCAACACCTCTTGAAGAAACATTAAAATCTAATGTTTCACAGGATCAAGCCGAAGATATCAATCGGGAAGTTATCCCACATATGGAGGATCATATCACTTTTAAACTGGGATCACTTACCTTTTTTAGAGCAAGCTATCCTACCAATGAAGAAGCTATCACCTTTGAAGATCCACAACAAAGCATAGAAGGATTAGCACCTTGTTTCCAAGGTAAATCACATCCTATTGCAAATAAAAAAATTCTACAGATGCATTATCAAGGCAAAGGATTAGGCCTAAATGAACAGGGTATCCTAAAACCAATACAAATTATTGAAAATCCTAAGCATCAAGGTCTTGGTTATTCAAAAATTAAGGAATTTAAACATATTAGTGATGTAATTTAAACATTGAGGAATTGTTTGAACAACTTGATATGGATTGTTTAAATTGTTTGGATAATTCCAAGATCACAACATTGTTTATCTTTTGTGATCTTATCTTTCTGATTTATTTTATTGACTCATTCCCAGGATCTCTCAAGGATTTCCATTAAGGATTTAGGGAGGAAGGAATGGGGGTAATTGAGTGTCATTTATATTTGCTCTATTTTTTGGATATTTTTGTGATACTACCATAGTGAATACTTGATTTGTTTTGTGTCTGGAAGTTGTTTTGAGGTATTTCGTGTAGTGGTTGCATGTTAGGTACTCCATATCTCTCGTGTAGTTGGTCTGAAATATTTTAAAGTTTCTCACCCATACACTCTAATAGGGTTTTTGTATGTCTGGTATGAGCAAGAATACTCCTTGTTTGTGGAATCAAATTCCATCCAATAGATACAAAGATGCCTTGGTCATTAATACCCTGGTGTATCATGTCTATTTGCTACATTAATAAGGATTGCTAAAGATACAAAGCCTCCATGAAAGCAAAATCAAACTCATCAATGACTAACAACATCAACTATTCTTCACTTCTTATTAACATTTTCTTGTTGTCAACATTTCTTGTGTCATTCCTTGCACTTAAAGGCATCACATTAGCTTATCAAAAAAATTGGTTCATTATCCAAATTTTTACCAAATTTCTCGAGGGGGCACCATGTTATCCCATCTAGGGCATACTAGGGCAACTCTTGAGCAGGAATTTTTAAATTTTCTTTGACACAATGCTCAAAATCGCATTGTATCAAAGAGGGGAAAAATGTAGATACCCTAAATTGTCCTGACTAGCGAACAACACTAACTTTCACCCTTCTTCCCTAAATGATTAAATAATACGCTATTATTTAATTATTATCAAATTTTATATTCTTCTATTAATTAAGTGATTTAACATTATTTAATTAATTCATCCTCAATCATCATTTACATCATTAACACTTAATATCACTGCATTTCACATCATTTACATCAAAAACCCTAATTTCCTCTATTAATTAAGTAATATTTAGTTATTTAATTAATTCACCATTTTATCATTTATCTAATCTATATTCCTCCTAATTAATTAAACAACATTAATTATTTAAGTATGTCACTAATTTTCCCTATTTCTTGAGAGCTTTTACACACGTCTTTGATCAGCGTTTACACACAATGGAGCTTTTGCAATACATAATGGAGGCTTTGCATCGATACAACACAATTCAATATTGTTGCAGATAAACTTCGGCATGAAATGGGTAACAACATTAGTTAATTGAATTCATTATTTTGTTCTTTGATTGCATTGCTTAATTTTATTGAATTCAGTAATCATGTATTGTTCATTTCATGAGTAATGGGTATGAAATCTATCTTTTGTTTGAATTAAATATTGTTTAATTCATTTATGTTTGATTGCCTTATGCTTCTCTATTTCCCCTTACACATAATTATATGGATACCATCATCCATTCATCACATAATCATTGAAAGTGGCACCAATAGTTTAGCTTGTGGAAGACAACATCAATCATCAACAATAGGTACTTTCTAGACATTTGGAGAATTTTGCCATAAAATAAAATAATAGGCTAACCAACATGATAGTGAAAGGAGTTTGAAGTAGGTGATTAGGTCTTATTGAGATTTAAATTAAGTAAACATCCTTAAAGCAATATATAAAAAAATAAGTTGTCATCAAAATATTATGGTCTAGCCAAATTTTGTATAAGATAGATAATGTAGCCTACAAGCTTACTTCCAACAATAGAGATGCATAAAAGTATTCATGTTTCTTCTTTTTAAAGAAGTTGATTGGTCAACAAATCTCTACATAGATGATATTTCCATATCTAGATGAAGAAGGACAAATCATCTTGTCTCTATCTATATGAAGAAGGAAGAACCATCTTGTCTCTAGAGTTAATTCTCTAGACGATTCCTTAGGGATTTATGCACGCGTTTTCAAATTCCTTTTTTATTTTTGTTGTGTGTTTTGTTCAGATCAAACTGTTGGTAGGTTGTATAGCCAAGGGTGGGTCAAGGAGCTCTCTTTTGTATTCATTCAAAGAAGCTATTATGGGGGGGCTCCTCATTATATGACCATGAGGAGGCTATAAATTTTATGTTGCATGCGATAGAGGAATACAAGTTACACCAATCTCAAGGTGTGCACCCAAAACCTAATGGGTGTTTCGAAAGGAGCAAAGATCACCTAGTTGTGGTGATTAATTCAGAGGTGGTGGTGGAGGATGTGATGTACTTGTTTGAGCACACTCTTATTTGAAAATTCATGGGAATCCACATTTGTTTACCTTTTTTGGAGGTTGGGACTCGTAATAACTGGAATCTGGAAGGAGATGTGGAAATTATTTTGGGGGCTAATGACTTCTTCTTTGTGGTCTTAACCCAGATAACAGATCAAAATATGGTATTTGAAGGTGGTTTGTACTTTCATAACCAAGTAGGGCTTTTTATCAAACCATGGCATCTAGGTTTTGATTTGATGGAGGAGCTTCCATCAAAGATGCATGTTTGGGTTTGTCTTCCTTAACTACCAATAGAGTTCTGGTGTAAATACATTTTACATTCTATTGTTGTTGTCTTGGGGAAACCCTTGGGTGCATCCCATCAAACCCTCGATCGTAGGGTAACATCCTTTGCTCACCTTTGTGTGGAAATTAATTTGAACAACACCTTTTTGGAATCCATTGAAATTAGACTAATATGCATGTTTTGGATCCAACAGGTAGACTATAAATCTCTCCCTTTTTAGTGTTGTTCTTGTCACAAGTATGGACATTTACAAAGTGTACGAGAGGGGGACCACCATGTGCAAGGCCCCAAGTCATGAAGGGCCAAGATGCGGAAGGCTTCCCTAACTTACCTTAGCTAAACAAGGTGTTAGGATATGAGGATGAGAATGATGAGGACTATAAAGTCCTGCAACCACTCTACAATCATGAGATTAATGAGGCTAGGTGAGTTGGTTTTCGAGCTCAACACTGTATCTCAGATAGCTCTCTGTCTAAGGACTAGAGCACAGTTTCTGAGATGATAGCGCGACGCGCTAGCATCTCTCAGGTGCACTGGTGTTTGTACGACCAAAGGACTGAAAGTACAATGTGAAATATCAAAAAACAAGCTAGCAACTTAGCTATTGAAGGACTTCATAGCTACTCAGAACTATGAAGTTGAAGGAAGAAAGCACCTTACAGGCTCGCAGACCTACAAGGAGGCAACCCCCAAGATCTCTCGCATGAAGGAAGCCATGTGAAGCAAGCACCTTACAGGCCCACAAACCTGCAAGGAAGGTGTCCCCCAATAACTATAACATGGAGGAAACCCAAAGGAAGCACCCTACAGGATCTCAGGCCTGTAGGGAGGTATCCCCCAAGATCTCTCACATGGAGGAAACCTAAGAAAGTGAACTCTGCAGAATCAGAAGGCAGCCAAGTAGGCGAGTATGCAGACAATCACGCAGACCGTCAATAATTTGGAAGTATTTCAAAGGGGTCCCTTAGGAACCCTTCAAAAGAAGAGGGGTCCACTCAAGGAACTCGTTGTTTTAAAAGCGAGGTCTAGTCAGGCTGCCCCCAAGCTAGACGCGAGGATTTCACTCAAGATAAGATCTTTCAAAGGGGCTCCCTTGAGAACCTGTCGTGAAGAAGGGGGTCCACTCAAGGGACACACAATTCAAAAATAGATGTTCCCTTTCTTAGATCAATTCATCATCAAGGGATCTCCTCATAAAGGAAGAGAATTTCCCCCACGCGAGGGGAAGGTTATAGTTATTCCACCTCGGGGAGAAAACACTTAAGTTATTTCAAAAGGATCCCTAATTTTGAATGTTGTTTTCAAAAATTAATGTTTGTAAGGATTTTTGAGAAAAGATTTGTTGGAAATGAATGCAGTTTCTAAAAATCAAAGTGTTAAAGAAAGGAATTGTCACACATGAGAGGAACAACTCAAGCAAAGAAGATAAAGAGAAATCAAAAGAGAGAAGACAACACGAACAAAGGGCACAGGGGGATCTGGTTTAGTGGGGTCAGATCTGTCCGAGCTCATATGAATAATAGCTAACTGTGGTGCAAGACGAAAGATCATCAATCCCCAACCAAATTAGGAAGAATGCATGGAAAAAAAAGTAAAAATAAAAAATTAGGTCAACATGGAAGGGAAGCCTAAATGCCCCCAACACTTTGCATCGTCCCTAATTTATCAAAAATCAAGCACAAACATGGAAGAATGATGATACAAATAGAAGAAGGTATATGACACAAAAAAACACACCTGTATCCAAGCACCAACAAGGGTGACGAGGTTCATCTAGGCACACATAGCACGATCACATGGGAACACATAATAAAACACACACACACAAAAGATCAAGAAGAGGCCTCCTCCTAACACTGATCGACCAAGAGGTCGTTCGCTTCCCACTCTAGGTCATCATAGGGGGGAAGGAGGACAAGCCTGTAGTGGTGCGATGTTAAGAGGAGGAGCATCCAGCCCTCCCGCAACAAGGGCTAAGGAAGTAAGAAGTCCTCCCCAACGAGCTCTTGTGGAGCTAAGGTAAGCAACTTCGCGAAGATCGCTGACAAGGTCGGGACTTCATCCATAGAGTTAAACATGCACCCCACAAGAGCGGGGTGTCTAACTTCAGTGGATGGGGTAGGCTGTGCCCAAGATTCACCACTAGGAGCACAGAATGACTCGGGAGCGGTGAAAAACTTGGGAGAAGTTGGGATTGGTTTTGTCACCAAGACAAAACAAGTCAACACGGGGCCACCTTGTGGAGAAGGTAGGATCCCCTTACATCCTTCGGTGCTAGAAGGACCAGAATCCACCTTTTGTTTCGTTAGAGGAGATGAACTCCCCATAGACAAGGCTAAAGGTGTAGAGGAAGAGGAGGAAAGAACCATAGCGAATACAACCGAAGTATTAATCATATCCACGGGCTTTGGGAAAGGCTGGATATCCAGAACAGACATCAGCAAAGGCGGCTCCACCAAAGGAGTGATGAACACCTATACCCTCTTGGGGTTAGGCACATTCATACTCTCAACAGAAGCAAAAAGTGGTATAGGACTAGACTGAAGAGAAGCAGAAGGAAGGGAAGAGGGCGACAATACAGGAGGCCCTAAAGCAGGGGTGGTTGTTTCTACCTCCTTCCTTTGCAAGGCAGATTGCTCAGCCAGGAGAGCCTTTCATTGACGCTTGTGCTTGCGTGCAAGGCAATTTCTATGACTCTTTGAGTTGGAGGTTGGAGGCTGCGAGGGAACAGAAGGCTCTTGCTCAACCATGGGAATCTCCACTACAACCATTTTCGACGGAGGAATGAATTTCTGAATGGGAGCAGGAGGAACAGGTTGAGGATTAGTAGGTGGAGTCGGCTCAAGAGACTCAGCAGTAGGCCTCTTCCCGTTCACTACTTTGGGAGCAGGAGCAGTTGGAGGCCATAGATCGAATTACCTTCAGGAACCTTTCTTTTTTCCGTATAAATAGTACCACGGTTCGGGGTATTCATTAGGGAGATCCACGATCCTAAGCTTAGGCCTACGCCAAGGAGGAATCATCAAACTCAGCGGATAGCCGCCGGGCTGACTCATCCACTACTCTTCCCAAGAAAGGGGAGAGGATGAGGCAGTTTAAGAGAAGGCAACGTTCTCTTTACCTTTATGGGGAGGAGAGGGAGCTGACGTGGACTTTTCTTTTCCTTTTTGGGAAGAGAGAGCAGTCGTTAAAAACTTCAACTTCTCCTCTCGGGAAGAGGAGGAAACCGATTGTTTTATTATGGGAAGGGTCAGTTTCGGCTGTCCTTGGCCCCCAATTTTATACTTTACATAATTCTTGTAAAGTAGGTCCATTCTCAGAGGAAGTGGACCAACTGGGGAGGGCCAAAAGTGATCTAATGGATATCCACCATGGGACACCAAGGGTTGATATCTAGTGTCATGCACTACATGCACAACACCTTCATGGGAGAATTTTAAACACTTGTGAATAATGGAGGGGATTCCATTCATGGAAGCTAACCAAGGTATGCCTAGCTTTAGCTTGAATAGATCCGACTATAGGATAACATCGAAAACCATGTCAACAGTCGTGGGTCCAACCAGGACGGACAAAGTTATCGAGTCGTAAGGTTTAAGGCACATACCATTGTGTGTACGAATGGTAGATTTTGTTTCTTCATATTCTTCCTTTTGTAATGAATTTAGTACTAATGTTTCTTCTGTGATAACATTCACATGGCTCGCGGGGTCTACCAAGACCCCTCTCACAATGTTACCATTGATGCGAGCGGGAATGTAGAGAGGCGAGGGTTTATTGTTTAAGGGAAAATCTTGTGATGTGAATGTAATGTCCGGTGAATCGGGTGCAGGTAGAGTTGTACAAGTCACCGTGACCATGTTAACATAGGCCACAAGTTGAGTAACAGAATCAGTGGGATCTACAATCATGTTAGCAGAGTGCGATGGAAATGGGTATGTGTATATCTACAATTCACTATTAGCTTTCGCCACTAATTTGTTAGCATTTTGTTTACTCCCATCGAGGTGAATGGTACTATCCTTGATGCAGTCTTGTATCTCATGATGCAGTTGCATACACCATTCAGTATCATTTCCATTAACCCGATGGTACTAAAAATAAGTGTTTTCATCATACCAATTAGGGTAAGGTTCCTTAACAGGCTTAGGATTTGACAAAGTTACAATCTTATCCTTCAACAACTTTTGTAAGATAGAAGAATAAGATTCTAATAACTTTGTGAACTTTCGGTTATGTTTGAGGTCGTTGTTATCAGCAATGGAAACTACATTCGTAATGGCCTTACCTTTCCCAGAGATTGATACGATGGACTTTCCCTCAGAACAAGAGCGCGGGGAGGATCCCCCGAACTGAACAACCATCTGTTGGTACTCTCGTAAGGCTACACACAAGTGTGCGAAAGAAGGGTATTTCATAAGGGCGAACTTCTCTTGCCAAGGACTTTGTAAGTTCCCTATGAATACCTTTTGCACGTCATAATCGGGCAGCTGATATGAGATTTGTGAAAGGAGTGCTTGGTAGCGTGCTATGAAATTAGTGATTTTTTCGTTATCTCTTTGTTTACATCATACGAGATTTAAAAAGGTCATCTTCGGCCCGATGTTTGCTTGAAATTTCTAAAGGAATTGATTTACAAGTTGGTCAAACGAGAAAATGGAATTGTCAGGAAAGGAACAGTACCACTCGAGCGCTGTGTCCTTGAGAGATCGGGGAAACAGTTTGGCCATCAACACGTCGTGATGGAAGAAGTTTGTGCACATGGCATTAAAGGTGGAAACATGCATCTATGGATCACCTTTACCACCATAATTTTCAAATTTAGGGATCTCCATTCCTTAGGGGAAGGGAGTGTTTAAGATTGCAACCGAAAATGGACTATATCAGAAGAAGGGTTGGAAGATAGGTTGGGCAAAGGCTTGGGAAAGACTTGCTAACTGGCTCTACATCTTACCCATATTCTAAAGAAGAGTGTTTAGAATGGATTCATTAAAAGATAAAGGGCCAGAGGAACCTCCTCCAGAACCACCGCAAAAGCCACCTCTAGAACCGCCATCGGTGTGACTACCGCCAGAACCACTACCAGAGCCACTGCCACCAGTAGGGCATCAACCGAAACCACCACCATGACCCCCACCAGAGCCACCTCCACTTGCACCACCTCTGCTACCGAATCCACCACCACTGCCAAAGCCCCCACCACTCATCCTGCCAAAGCCTCCACCACTACAGGTGACAGGGGGGGTGAAGCTAAAGCCCAAGGGGACCTTGTTTACTTTCATAGTTTCGGGTTGTTCAGAGACATAAGGGATATTGATAGAGGGGACTGTGTCGGCCATGTAAACGGACGTGGGAGGCATTGATACTCCTAACTATCACTCACGCTCTTCGAAAGTGGCTCCTTGTACAAAGCTAGGATTGTTTGAAGGAGCACACACTTTGACGAGACCGAGAAGGATAGTCAGAAGCTCTATGCCTGTTCGATCTTTATCCATCATATGTTTTAATTCGCTAACAACCTGAGCGGCTCTAGCCATCTTCAAATTTCTTTCCACGTGATTTTCTAAGTCACCTAGTCCTTTAGCAAGGGCAGAGACATATTCTAAGGGAATTTGAATGACCTCATGCTCGTCTACCGATGATGGTGTAGGAGACGCAAGGAGAGTGGGAATGTGATCGATTTCGTCAATGAATCTCATCTCATTTCTTAACAACTACTCCTGCATAGCTAGACCAATTGTGGGACAAAAGAAAAGGCCTATAGTGAAACCAGTAGAGACCTTCATCCTCTCCATCGGGAGTTGTCATATACTTCTCCTAACGATATACCCAAAAGTTGTAGACTGGGTTGTGATGCTCATAAACCTTCACAACACTCATGAACACAACAGTCACGAGGTACACGAGAGAGGTCTCAACACCAATGGATGAACAAACTTTGTTTCACGTTGGGTTCACCAAAAATGTAAGAGAGGGGGACCACCATGTGCAAGGCCCCAGGTCACAAAGGGTCAAGATGCGGAAGGCTGCCCTAACTTACCTCAGCTAAACATGGTGTTAGGATATGAGGATGAGAATGATGAGGACTATAAAGTCCTGCAACCACCCTACAATCTTGAGATTAATGAGGCTAGGCGAGCTAGCTTTCAAGCTCAACACTGTATCTCAGATAGCTCTCTGTCCGAGGACGAGAGCACAATTCTGAGATGATAGCGCGACGCACTAGCATCTCTTAGGTGCGCTGGTTTTCGTACAACTAGAGGACCGAAAGTATAATGTGAACTATTAGAAAACAAGCTAGCAGCTTAGCTAGTGACTTCTAAAAGAGAAAAATGACACTATGAAATACGAGAAGTACAAACAAATGTGATAAAGCAAATATACCAAAGCTAGGGTGACGAAGATGATTTCGTAGAAGAGCCTATTCGCTAGCTAGCTCCACAAAGGATGTACACCTACACACAGAAAGAGGAAAATGTTGGGTGGTTGTATAGGGGCCTACGTCAGTCAGACCCCGCTTTGGTGTTTCCACCTTCATGGATAGCCAAGAAAGCGAGATAAAGAAAACATAGTAAAGAACACTAAAGCACTACAAAATAGTAAGTGTGCTTACTCAACCAAGTGATAGAGGAGAGGAAAGGGAAGCTTACCACCTCCACCAAGAGCACTCAAGGTTGCTTGGGGGAGAAAATGAGAGTACTTGAGCCTCTGTTGCAATGGTGTTGTCCCCAACTTGCTCTATCGAAGTGATGGAGTGAGGTATTTGCTGCAATGAGGTGCAAAAGTGTTGCTAGAATGCTTGGGAGTGAGTGCAAGAGTGTGAAATTGAGTGCTTGAAGTTGTGAAGAAGATGAAATGCTTATTGAAGGAGTGAATTTGAAGGAAAGGGTGAAGAAAATGGCCATATTCGAGTTGGTCGTCCAAAGAGGGCATTACAACTTGACTCCCAATGAGAAGTGTAATGCCTCTGCAAGTTCAGTCGCAGGAATCTACCAGGGACGTAAGTGTGCCATGCAGGCATCCCTTACAGAAACGCCTCCACTGACGCTCAAAACATGCGCCAAGTGTGATGAAAGCAGCGGGCTTAGGTGGAATTAATCCTTCGAACTTGGTTTTCTAAAGTGGAGAAGGGAAAAAGGGGAATTTGTGTAAGGGGTGCAAATTCACTCCTATACACAGAGTAACTACCCTAAGTTGGGAGAAAAAATCCAACAACCTCCAACAACAATGCATGCAACTAATTCTTAATAAAAGGGTAAAGATCCAATTCAAAATGAGGAGCCAGATGTAAATGGGTTTATCCCTGTGAAATCCTATTCAAGGGTAAGGGTGCCAAATCGTCAAAACAAAGCTATGCATAAAGGATTCTCAAGTAACAAATTTTATGTCCTAAAAAAAATTGAAGAATTGGATTCAATGGAACATGATTAGATACCCTCGAGACTCTAGAGGTTCAGGGTGTGGACCCAACTAGTCGTTGTCCTCAGAGTCCCATTCCAAGGATGGATAGGTTCAAGGTTCCAAAGGATAGATTTTTTCTTCGTTGGCTCTTGCAAAGCCTAGGGCGAAGGATCAAGAGTTAGAGGTAGATCCAAAGGATAAATTGAATTACAACCCCTTGGAGGTCATCACTTAGGAGCATAAGGATATAGATGTTATAACTAATCTAGAATCTGATTCTGGGTCAAAGGATGATGGGAAGAGGAAATCCTTACCCCTTCTTGGGATCCACCAAAATACTTTAAAGAAAGGTGTGGTGAAAAAATGACTAAGGCAAGGAGGAAAAAAGACTTGGAGAAGATGAAGATTATGGGAGAATCTTTAGTGGAATCTATAGTGATTAAGACCCTAGATTCTCACTTTTCTTCCTCTCATAAATGATTATGATTTCCTAGAACGTAAGGGGTTTGGGTAGAATCCCTAAACAAAAGACTACTCGAGACTTGGTTTGTGAGCACAAACCTGACATTTTGTTCATTAAGGAAACTAAACTTCCTATTGAGGATATGATGAAGACTTCATTTAAAATTTGGAAGAAGGGTTTATGCCAATGTGTGGGTTCCTAGAGATGGGCTGGATGTGTTGCTTATCTTTGGGACCCTTGCAGAATCACACCCCTCTAATGGATGGCTAGTAGGAATTCTCTTTCCCTGTTGGTGTCTTGCTTTGATTGGATGATGTTATTCTTCTCACCAACATCTATGCATCTATTGATTTTTCAGTAAGACTTTGATTTCGTCTCATATAAGGTCTATTCAGTCTCTCACACCTTTTTGTCCTTGGATCTTGGTAGGTGATTTTAAATCTATATGTAATTTGGAGGAAAAGTTGGGGGGAGTTGGTCATTTGGGGCCCTCTTCTTCCATATTGTGTGACAACATTTCATTTCTCAAGTTGGTGGATGTGAATCCCAATAATGGTAACTTTATTTGTCACAATGAAAGGTGTGGGGAGGGGTTTATCTCTGAGAGACTTGATATATTTATGTTTTTTGAGGTTTGGCTTGGTGATAGTTGGACTTCTTCATCTGAAATACTGGGGTGAAAGGGTTTAGATCACTGGCCAATCAAGTTCTCTTCATCCTTGTTTTCCTTGCCTAAACAACCTCTATTTAAATTTAAAATTATGCAACATCATGACCATAATGTGCACTAGTTGGTGGAGTAGGGGTGGATGGAGGGGAGATTTATTTTTGAAATTTCAATGTTCTGCTTTTTCAAAATACTCCAATTTGTAAAGTACAAGCTTAAGATTTGGAATAGAACAACTTTTAGTAACCTTTTCAGTAGGAAGAAGTAGGTGAATGAACACTTGAATAGCATAACTTTCAAAATTAAAGAAGATGGAATGATTGTGGATTTTCTCCAAGAAGCGAGATGCTCCACGGAACTTGTTGAATGGGAGCTTTGGGAGAATACTTTCTGGAAGCAAAAATCATGCATTGACTAGCTTTAAGAAGGGGACAAGAACACTCCCTTCTTTCATAATTTGATGAAGGAGCGTAGAAATGGTAATATTTTAACATCTCTCTCTTTGGGCCAAAGGGAGCAGTTAAACTCTTTCTAGGCTATTTCAGAGGAGGTGATTCAATTCTACTCTTCTTTGTTCATAGAGGAGGGCTTGCATGCAATGGATGAGGAGAATCTTGTTTTGAGATGTATCCCTCCTTTCATTTCGAATGAGATGAATAACTCCCTCCTCATGCCTATCTCATTAGAGGAGCTAGAAAATATTGGTTTTTAGATGAAGAAAGGTAAGGCCCCTAATCCTGATGGATTTCCCATAGAGTTCTTTTAGGAGTTTTGGGATACTATCAAAGTAGACTTGTTGGAAGTCATTCAGGAATCCCAGATTAATAAGCAGATGCTTAGGGCTATTAATTCCACCTTTCTTGCTCTGATTCCCAAAAAGAGTGTACTAATTCTTTAGACTCTTTTCAACCTATTGCAATGTGTAATGTGACCTACAAGATTATTACCAAGCTAATTACAAAAAGATTGAAGAATTTTTGAGCCCCTTGATCTCCCTAGAGAAGGGAGGATTTGTCAAAGGGAGACAGATTTTGGATGGAATTGTGGTGGCAGCTGAGACTATCCATTCTATGTCTACTTCCAAGGATAAGGCCATGTTCATTAAATTGGATATTTCTAAGGCATATGACAGGTTCAAGTGGTCCTTCCTCCAACTTTTGTTATTTCCTTTTGGTTTTCATTGAGAGTAGATCTCTTGGGTCATGAATTGTGTGACTTATTCTTTCTTTGTTTTGGTTAATTTATCCCCCTTGCCTATTTTTTCAGCTTCCTATGGGCTTAGGCAAGGGGATCCTCCATCCCCTTATCTATTTATTCTTATGGTTGAGGATCTTGGGAGGCTGTTGAAGCAACATAAGGAAATAGGCCTTATACAGGGTTGGAGTTTAGCTAGGGGTTTGGAGTCTCAATCCCACCTCTAGTTTGTTGATGATACTGCTCTCATGGGTTTGGCAAAAATTGAGGAGGAAACCAATTTCAGAAAATCCTTGGATATATATCTGGTTGCGTTTGGCCAACAAATTAATGATGAAAAATCTAGCATTTTCTTCTTCAATACTCTGGCTTTGATTCAGAATTGAATTTCCAACATTCTTCACTTTCAGATTGGTAAGATCTCTTTGAATTATTTAGGTATTCCTCTTTGTGTTGGAATCTTGAAGAAGGATCAATGGTAGATCCTAGACAAATTTAGGTTGAAGGTTAATCACTAGAATTTTAGATGGTTATCTTTTGCTAACAAATTGACTCTTTTGTCCTTTGTGTTAAAAGCTCTTCCTCTATATAGGTTCACGATACTTTCAACTCCCAGTGGCATCCTCAAGGAGCTTGACTCCCTTGCCAGGAATTTTTTATGGGCCAAAAATATGGACAACCACAAATGGAGCTTGCTGAGTTGGGATCAGGTTTGCAAACCAAAGGATAACAGTGGCCTTGAGCTCAAGAAGTCAAAGTTAAATAGTCAAACTTTAGTTGCAAAATTATATTGGAGATGGTGCGAGTTTTTGAAATAGCCCTAGGCTTGTATTGTAAACCATAAATATCTAAGAGGGGTTGCCAATGAGGACATTCCACAAATGGATTTGAGTGGCAATGGATCTATGATCTAGAGCATTATTAAAAGGGGATCTAATCTCATTAAAGAAGGTTTGTTATGGATCATTCAAAATGGAAAGAATGCTCTTTTTTGAACTGACTCTTGGGATGATAATCCACCTATTCTCTTTGCTTTTCCTCAGCTCTATCCCTTATGTGAGATATTTTTTAATGCTAGGTGGACCAATGTTGATAGGTTTAAGAGTTCCTCTCCTTTGGCGGGTTCTTCAATCTATCATTAGTGCAATTTTGAAAGTTGGCTTGGAGGTGGCTCTTAGGAAGATCGAGATACTTTAGTCTTTATTCTTGCAAAGCAGCCCTGTTGTTCCTCAGAGGATAGGGATATTCTCTCCTGGCATCATGACCCTAAGGGTATGTATTACGTGGCCTAGGGTAATGCTATTTTGGAATCTCAATATGAAAACCTGAGAGAGCACCCATGGTGGAAACATATTTGAAATAAGTTTAAGAGGCCCAAATGCAATATGTCTGTGTGGTTGTTGAGTCATAACAAATGCCTCACCTAGGAGAATATTCAAATAAGAGGTTTTAGTTTCCCACCTTTCTGTTTCCTTTGTGGGTGCAATGAAGAAAGTACTGATCATCTCTTTTTTCAATATAATTTTTCTATGGAAATTTGGCAACTTTGGTGGATGATCTGGAGGTGACCATTTAGCTATGCTTTGTCCTTATATGACTTTTGGGAGAACTTGGGCCCTCCTCTAGCCTCTACTTCATTTATGTTGGTTTCTTTGGAGTTGGGTTCGTCTCTTATTAGTTGGTAGATTTGGTTGGAGAGAAATAGACACATCTTCTATGAGTGCAGTATGACTACTTTTCAGGTTTGGTATAAGGTCAAAGGCATGCTCAAATAAACTATTGAGTCTAAATTTGACATGGGAGAGCCTTTTTCCTCTTTAGAGGTGCATACCTATACCCTCCTTCAACTTTATCTACCCTTTTCTCCTTAGGTTCATCAAGTTAGCAGGTAGAAATCTTCTAAGAAGGTGGATCAAATGAGTAAGTGGGTTCCCCCTCCTAAAGGTATTTTTAAAATTAATATGGATAGCTCTGCTCGTGGAAATATTAGTGATGTTGGGATTGGAGGAGTTGGTCGTGATAGTAGGGGATCTATTCAATTTTTTTTCTCTATCTATATGGGGGTTCACTCTAATAATAAAATGGAGGCTTTGGCTATTCTGAAGGCTTTGAAGAGGGCCCATGAGTTGGGTTGGAAGAGGGTGACCTGTGAGTTAGAATATATGGTTTTAGTCTCTATGCTTAATAAGAGAGACTTTTAGGATTCTTATTGGAGATTGTTTCTGACTGTGAAGGAAATTCTTCTTTTGGCTTCAAACTTTGACTCTATCTCCTTTGTCCACATCCCTAGGGAATGGAATAGAGCGGTGGATTGCTTGGTTAAATATGCTTTTGAGAGAAGGGAGGCATGGAATGTGGGGAATTGGAGCCATTTAGATCAAGGAAAAAGCCTAATCCTGCTTCAGGCTCTTCATGAGGACCAAAGTGCTTAGTTTTGAGGGGGCTTGGTTGTTTTATTTATTGGTTGTTGTGTTTGTAGGTTGGATTGGCCTGACCGAGGCCCTCTTTGCTTCCTTTCTCTTTGGGACCTAGCTCTTTTTGTGTATTGTCTAATTACTTTTGTCTTTTGGGACTTCTATGGTATTGCATTGCTTTTGTTTCATTAATATACTTTCACCCCTCTTTATAAAAAAATCTTTAGACATGCACATAGAAGTTGAGGAATATGACAACCACCAAGTATCTAATTTAGTGGAAGATTTTTTTGGTTGAATATACTACATGGAAATGTGAATATTTGTACAAAATAATCCATATTTGATCATTGTTGAGGGATAAGTCTTCTCTAAATAGGGTGCATGTTATACCCTTAATCCATGCAACCACCTAAAATCTAAAGCTCTTAGTTATCCAAACCATAAATAACAAGAGAGAAAAACTTAGACAAATCTATCCAAGCAACCCAACACATATCCAAATATATTCATAAAATTCATCCTTTATCTTGTTGAAATCCAAACCTTGTTTGAGTTTCAATCAATTAATCATCATTATCATGATATATGTTTTCCAATCCTTGTGGTTGTTCTTAGGATATATCATTCCCACATAAACAACATTATCATCATCATCAAATCAATCAATCTTTGGATTTCAACTTGATTAAGTGTAGAACTTTATTTCTCTTTTGATTTATAATTTGCACATACTTACATGTTTTCTTATGTGTGTGTAGACATGGAAAAATGCCTAATTCGTATCAAATATCATTAACATTGCATTTTGGCATCATTTTCGTCATATGCATTATTCATCATTTTCATCACTTGCATCACTAATTCCTTCTTTAACATCGTTTTTCATTAATTAACCTAATTTCTTCTATTAATATTTTGAATTATTTAATTAATTTATCATTTTTGACTAATTTTCCTCTTATCACCTCTAATTGAAAATTTTAATTATTTAATTAGATAAATCTAATTTTCTTCTAATGTCTCATAATTAAATAATTTTAATTATTTAATTATCTAATTTTCCCTTCCACTTGCATAATATTCCTCATTAAAAAGGAATATCCTTATCCTCCATAATTAAATAATCTTGAATTATTTAATTAATCTAATCTCCCTCTTAATGGCATATTCCCATGGAATTACCTTCTTTTTTTAAATATCCTAACCAACTTCAACCTTCTCATTCATCCTCAACCATTCATTTTCTTGATCTAATCTTCATCGTTCATTTCAAAAGATCTAATCCTTGATCCTCCTTCATTCAATCTCATTCATTTATCAAAAGATCTAATCTCAACCATTGATCCAAATTTTAAAAATCTATAAAATAACTCTCATCCCTCCATTATAAGGACCTAGAATCATTTGAGCTAATTCATGTCATTTGAGCATTTGAGCAATTTCATCATCATCATCTAGGTCATTTGAAGCTTTTGCAATCATAGGAGCTAATATTGAGCAATCCAACATACCATCAACCAATTTCAAAATGGAATGCTAGGTTTGCAAATGTTTGATTTCATGTTTTGAATTGGGTTTTCATTGCTATTGTTGATTTTTAACTTTTTTACATTTAATTTCATTTGTAAGTGGGATTTGATAATTTTCTTGATATGGGTATTGTGAATTCTAACCCTTATTTGAATAATTCATGTTTTATTTCCCTTTTCCACTAACCCCACTTCACATTTTGGCATGCCTAATGAGAGCCATGTCCCTGATCTAATGTTTTTTCTCAAGTTTTGATACTCTACATGTTACAGTGTTGTGATTGGTTGTTACAAAGACACATTCGATGTTCACAAATTGTCGTGTTTGATAGAATTGGCACATTTTCAACATTAGTAGATTGGTGCGTTTGAGAGTTTTAACGTGTTTCTATTTGTATTTTTGTGGTTCTCTAATAGATTATCATGTTTGCTTGTTTTGTTGCATCTATAGAGGGTTACATAGTCGTGTTTGCATATTTTTTTGCTTCTGACACACATTATCGCATATAAGGGAGGTCACAGTGTCGTTTTTGAGGTGATTTCCACGTCTGGCTATCTTTTATCACATTTATTGTTTATACTTTTGTTGTTATGATTTTTTCAATTTTTTTGGTTTGACCTAATCCTAACCCTAATATGCTTTATTTGTTGTTTGTGTTTTTTGATTTGACCTGTTTGTGCAACATTCATTGGGAGAATATAACTCGTGAAACTACTAATACATTTGTGGTGTATGGTTTCAATCAATCCAAGGCAACTAACTGAAACTACTAAAATATTTACTATAGGTTTCCTTGTCAAAGAAGATAATCATTCAAACTTGTATGCTTTTGATTTATAGATTGAATCACATTTCAAGTTGGTGCTCTAAAATTAACTTGTTTATCATGATTGGTAGGATAGAGTGTACATATCCTCTCCCCTTGCGCTTTATGCGATCTTGGGTGAGGAGAAATACCTCCAATTTTTATTTTATTATTGTACACCAAAGGAGTTATCTACATATCCTCTCCCCTTGTGTCTTGTACGATCTTGGGTGATGAGAAATAACAACATTAATCCTTCTTTTATTGCTAGGAGGCCTGCTTAGGGATTTCATCACCTTAGGGTTCGACCTCAAGCACATTTTTTTTGGTGGGATATATAAAGGGGTGAGATCGAAAGCTTAGCTCAATCCAATCATGACATGTTAGGCATTCCTTTATGGTATTGGGTGATTCCAGACACAAGGAGTTGAGATTTTAATCTCATGTTTGTACATGTTTTGGTGTTTATGGAGTACCTCCACTATGAACCCTTTTTATTTGGAATCCTAAGACCTTTTGGTCATTAATCTATAGTGGTGTAGCATGATAGCATCGTCACTTGAAGTTACTCACCATGTATTGTCCTTGGTTGAGGTGATTTGGTGTCTTGTTAGGACTTTATCCTTTCAAGGTGAGGGTTGTCAAGGTGGTACATGACCTTGGCACACCCTAGTCATCCACTCCTTGGATTGGTATTAACACATAAGTATGGTGGGTCTACTAGAGTGAGATACACCTTTTATTACTAGCTAGGTCATGCTTATTTGATGTGTTTTCAATTATGCTATATTAGCAAGCTTTGTGGAAGAAAGATTATGAAATATCTTATCACCTTAGGGTCAGTCCTACCTTTTATGCCTGCTATTTGTATCACTTGTTGTCAAAACATAACTTAAATATTTACATATCAAACTTACCAAAACATTTGTTGATCACTAGAATAGTCATAAAAACTTGTGTATGTCTATCATAGTCTATCATGTTTGCATATATTATTGCATCTGTTTTGACATATTATCACCTTTGTCATGAAAATTTTCACATTCACTTGCTTTGCCACATCTTCTTTAGCTATTACTCTGCCAAAATTTCTCTACACAATGACACCTTTGCTCACTTTGCCATGTTTGGTTGTCATCACTTTGCTTGTTTTCCTACACTTTATCATGTTTGTCTGGGGCAACATGCTACATTTTTCTAGATTGTTGTGTTTGACTATGACATTTTCCTTCTCAGACCTACAAACTTTCCAGAACTTAAAACTATCATAATCTATCATCCTGAAACTAGAACCATTTGTCATAATAGACTTTACAATCCTAAATAGTCCTTTTCATCCTCACACATCAAAGCTGCCTTTTCAACTTGGCTTTCCTAGGAAACGTCATTATAGCCTTTTGGAAAAACATCAACCTTATCAAAAATATTTAAACATCAACAACCTCAAAAAATATCAATCTTATTAGACCATCCTTAACATCTTTTTGTCAAAGCATCAAATCAACCATTTGGATATCAACCTATCAAAAAATCAAACCAATCATCTTGCTAGTATCTTTTGATCACATTCATCCTCATCTTGTTAACTTAGTGGAACTGTCTCCCCTCTAGGTTTACAAAATTGCCAGCGTCTCCCCTTGTTTGTACTCATTAGTCTAGTCCAAGTAAAGGCATGAATCCAACTTCTTACCAACATCTTGAGATCTAGCACAATCTAATCAACTTTGTCATCAAATCTAACCAACTTGGGTCATCATCCTTTTGTCTAAAGGTTAAACATCAAATCCAATCAACTTGGGTCATTATCCATTTGTCTAAAGACTTAAACATCATATCTATTGTAGAAAGACTTGAACATCATATCTGTTGGTCCAAAAGACTTGACAATCTATCCTTTGAATCCATTTTGAAACCTAAATCCAAACAACATCATCACACACCTACCATTATCTCAAGTCTTTCATCCTTAAGGTATTTTATGAGTTTATGACTTGACCATTAGATCACAACACAAGAAGAACATACAATGCAAGAAGAATATGGCAGCCAATCTTAGCGGTTCTAATGTCCTAAACACCACAAATGTTGAAACAACTGAAAGGACATGGGGATTTCCCTCTAGCATTGCTCCTCTTGGGTATACCACCCCTCAACACACAATGTTAATCCTCAATGACAATTGAATGTTAATCCTCCACCACAACCAAATGCAGTCCCTCAACAACCAAATATCAATCTCAAACATCAAAATCTCATCTCTCAACAAGGAAATTGACCCACTCAAAGAAAAGATGGATATGTAGAAGAAGACTTCGATGATGAAATCACCAAAGAAAAGATCTTAGAAATTAATCAAAATCCTCAAATGCTCAAATTCATTGATGTATTACTCACTTCTGATCCAAACATGTACTTATATTGGCTTTCCCAACATGGCATTAGGGTACCTGTTGATTTTAATGTTGAGGCTCTTAGAGACCCAATGCTTATTCTTAGGGGTGAAGATACAGTGGTCTTACAAGTATCTCAACCTATAAGACAACTAAAATTTTTAGCCTTTCTTACATAAACAAACGATCCTCATGCAAGACAAGGTAACAATCCCTTGCATAAACAACCATTTCAAATGGAACAAGCAATTGTAGCCCAATAAATCCAACCAGATCCTTATGTATTGATAGCCCAAAACCTTTCACAACAATCAACCAACCCTTTTACCACTCCACTCATAACTCATAATGCTTCAACCAAGATGTGGAGACCAAATGTATCAAGGAACTTGTATGAAACCTCTAGGTCACAAAATGCACCTCAACAAGGTCAAAGCCCTAACATACAAAACATGTCCAAACTTCCTCCTAGACCACTAAATTTCACCCAAAATCCACCATTACATGCTAACATTCCAACACAACATATGGCTTCACCCATATCTATATTGTTCCTAATCTAATAATTTCACCTCAACAACAAACTAATCCACTGATGAAGGTCGTTGCAATCCTCATCATTTAATTATAAATTTCAATCCAGGGGGGTGTCCATGACAATATGCAAGATGGAGAAGAAATCATTTGCATGACATTTTTTTTCTAAAAACAAAATTGAAAGGTAATGAATGAAAGAAATTGTTGGAAACAAATCTAATCTAAGAGCTGGTAAATGAAAATGCTAGAATGAAATCTATCTTCAGAAGCATTCAAAGAGAATTTCTGAAAATGTAAATAACAGGGAATGGAAATATTGTTGGAAAATAAACTATGAAATGAAAACTACAAACAACTACACTACTGCTGCTAAAAACTAAACTCTATTATTTTATAAAACTCTTCCCCATTTGATTATTTGATTACAATGAATTTATAGAATTCTAAAAGATGAGTCTTATAGTTGTGCAACAACTTGCTAGAAGATAGGAACATATGTTGGGGGAAAATGACAATTCTTTTCTTCATCTTACTAAGTCAATCTCCTTTGGTTGTCCAAAACAAATATGCCTATTTTTCAGCCCTTTAACAGGCTCCAAAAAGCTGTTAGAGAGCTAAAAAAGTCATGTATTTAGCTTATGTATCATTAAAGCTCATAAAACAGCTCCTAGATGCTTGCAAAAAGGTTCAAATTTCCCAAAACTATCTCCTAGATATGCTTCATTTGTTTGCACAACCCAACAACCTGCCTTAGATGCTTTGAATTTCCCCCTAGATGTTCTCAATTGATGTCCCTTAACTGCTCATAGAAGCCCAAATTGCTCAACCTCTTCATAAATGCTATCATATTTTTCGTTCACTTAGATTCTTCTTTAGCTTCAGAAATTCTGGAGCATGAAAGAAAAGTTCCGGAGCATTGAACTGGTGAATTTTTCTCTCAAATCACAAACTAGGTTTTTGTGAAATTTAATGGGTTTTTCACTTTCTTGTCTCCTAATTTTTGTCCAAAAATATCAAGAACCAAGATCGTAATTTTCAAGATATGATAAAATCTTGACTACTCCAACTGAAAATCTTTTACTTTCCTCATCATGCTCAATCTTGATAAACTTCATAATTAAGAAAAATACATGCTTTTATTTGGCTAATATATGTGATATTTTTTTGTCTCGTCATCTCCCCCACATCTCAAATGTTGCAAGTCCTCTTGCAACTTATAGTGAGCTTTGAGAGCTATTTTTTTTCACTTTTATTGCAATTATTTTGGAGATTTTCTGAGAGGTGCATTAGAGAAGATATTTTGAGTTACTCCAGAGCTATCTAAAGATTGTTGTATTTTCTTCATGGTTGGATGCCAAAATAAATCTGAAAAAGCTCTTAGGAGTAGCAACTTTTATAGAGAAATACATGTTTTTGAGCTTTAGAGAAAAAACCATAGTATGTGTAAAACACTTATTTGCAAAAATGAAACCTACTCTATCCTACTCTACTTATTGATGTAGATATAGGTTACACAAAACCATTAACTTGTTGTGGAAAATAAGATCCTTTTCTCAAAAGATGGATCCATGCATTCAAATTTTTGAAAGAAGAGGAAAACCATGAGAAGAAGATGGCTAAATATTTGAATTCTAATGCTCCTTCTTCTTTTGAAATGACAACTTTCTCCATAATTTTTGATTCTAGTAGATGCATGGGCTGATTAGAAATATCTTGCAATCCTTCCTCGCATTCTGTTGCTTGTATGACTGGATGCAACTCCTTGTCTTTCAAATATCTGATTGGGAAACCCTCCTTGGACTTCAAAGGTGTCCAAACAATAATATTTTGTTTGTTGGGGCTTGAAGTCATGGTCCTCTAGTTGAGGAGATTGCACAAGAGTTGTCACCTTTGCATGCATGAACCTCTTTGTTTGGATTTGTTGTTTTGGGGGGGGGGTTTCTAAAATAATAAACCTAAAAAAAAAAGGAATTTCTAAAATAATAAACCTAAAAAACTTGTCAAACTATTTTTTTCTTTTGACCTGTTGTCGTTAGATCATCAACAACTCCCTAATGACACCTTTCTCTGGCAACAACACCAAAAATGATGAAGTTCACTGCAATCCTCATCATTTAATTATAAATGTCAATCCAGGGCGGTGTCCATGGCAATATGCAAGATGGAGAAGAAATCATTTGCATGACATTCTTCTTCTACAAATAGAATTGAAAGACAATGCATAAAAAAAATTGTTGGAAACAAATATAATCTAAGAGCTAGTAAATGAAAATTTTGGAATGAAATCTATCTTAAGAAGCATTCAAAGAGAAATTTTAAAAATGTAAATGATAGGGAATGGAAAGATTGTTGGAAAATAAACTATGAAATGAAAACTACAAACAACTACACTACTGCTGCTAAAAACTAAACTCTATTATTTTATAAAACTCTTCCCCATTTGATTTCTTTGATTACAATGAATTTATAGAATTCTAAAAGATGAGTCTTATAGCTGTGCAACAACTTGCGAGAAGATAGGAACATGTGTTAGGGGAAAATGATAAATATTTTCTTCATCTTACTAAGTCAATCTCCTTTGGTCGTCCAAAACAAATATGCCTATTTTTTAGCCCTTTAACAAGCTCCAAAAAGGTGTTAGAGAGCTTAAAAAGTCATGTATTTAGCTTATGTATCATTAAAGCTCATAAAACAACTCCTAGATGCTTGCAAAAAGGTTCAAACTATCTCCTAGATATGCTCCATTTGTTTGCACAACCCAACAAATTTCCTTAGATGCTTTGAATTTCCCCCTAGATATTCTCAACTGTTGTCCCTTAACTGCTCATAGAAGCCCAAATTGCTCAACCTCTTCATAAATGCTATCATACGTATCCTTCACTTAGATTCTTCTTTGGCTCTGGAAATTCCAGAACATGAAAGCAAAGTTTTGGAGCATCGGACTAGTGAAATTTTCTCTCAAACCACAAACTAGGTTTTTGTGAAATTTAATTGGTGTTTTCATTTTCTTGTCTCCTAATTTTTGTCCAAAAATATCAAGAACCCATATCATAATTTTTAAGATATGATGAAATCTTGACTGCTCCAATTGAAAATCTTTTACTTTCCTCATCATGCTCAATCTTGATAAACTTCATAATTAAGAAAAAATACATGCTTTTATTTGGCTAATAGATGAGACATTTTTTTGTCTCATCATATCCCCCACATCTAATATGTTGCAGGTCATTCTGCAGAGCCAATTTTTTTCACTTTTATTGCAATTACTTTGGAGATTTTCTAAGAGGTGCATTGGAGATGCTTTTGAAGATATTCTGAGTTACTCTAGAGCTATTTAGAGCTTGTTGTCTTCTCTTCATGGTTGGATGCCAAAATAAATATGCAAAAACTCTTATGAGTAACAACTTTTATAAAAAAATGCATGTTTTTTGAGCTTTAGAGAAGAAGACATAACATGTGTAAAACACTTATTTGTAAAAAAGAAACTTACTCTATCCTACTCTACTTATTGATGTAGAGATAGGTTACATAAAACCATTAACTGGTTGTAGAAAATAACATCATTTTCTCAAAGGATGGATCCATGCATTCAAATTTTTGAAAGAAGATGAAAACCATGAGAAGAAGATGGCTAAATATTTGAACTCTGATGCTCCTCCTTTTGAAATGACAACTTTCTCCATAATTTTTTATTCTAGTACATGCATGGGATGATTAGAAAGATCTTGTAATCCTTCATCGCATTTTGTTGCTTGTATGACTGGATGCAACTCCTTATCCTTCAAATATCTGATCGGGCAACCCTCCTTGGACTTTAAAGGTGTCCAAACAATAATATTTTGCTTGTTGGGGCTTGAAGTCATGGTCCTCTAGTTGAGGAGATTGCACAAGAGTTGTCACCTTTGCATGCATGAACATCTTTGTTTGGATTTTTTGTTTTAGGGGGGGGGGTTTCTAAAATAATAAACCTAAAAAAGATAAGAAATTTCTAAAATAATAAACCTAAAAAGCTTGCCAAACTATTTTTTTTCTTTTGACCTACTGTCATTAGATCATTAACAACTCCCTAATGACACCTTTCCCTGGAAACGACACCAAAAATGATGAAGGTCGTTGCAATCCTCATCATTTAATTATAAATGTCAATCCAGGGCGGTGTCCATGGCAATATGCAAGAGGGAGAAGAAATCATTTGCATGACATTTTTACAAACATAATTGAAAGACAATGCACGAAAGAAATTATTGGAAATAAATCTAATTTAAGAGTTGGTAAATGAAAATGCTAGAATGAAATATATCTTAAGAAGCATTCAAAGAGAAATTATGAAAATGTAAATAATAGGGAATGGAAAGAGTGCTAGAAAATAAACTATGAAATGAAAACTACAAAAAACTACACTACTGCTACTAAAAATTGAATTCTATTATTTTATAAAACTCTTCCCCATTTGATTCTTTGATTACAATGAATTTATTGAATTCTAAAAGATGAGTCTTATAGTTGTGCAACAACTTGCTAGAAGATAGGAACATGTGTAGGGGGGAAATAATAAGTCTTTTCTTCATCTTTTTGAGTCAATCTCCTTTGGTCGTCCAAAACAAATATGCCTATTTTTCAGCCCTTTAAAAAACTCCAAAAAGGTGTTAGAGAGCTGAAAAAGTCATGTTTTTAGCTTATGTATCATTAAAGCTCATAAAATAGCTCCTAGATGCTTGCAAAAAGGTTTAAACTGCCCAAAACTATCTCTTAGATATGCTCCATTTGTTTGCACAACCCAACAACCTGTCTTAGATGCTTTGAATTCCCCCCTATATGTTCTCAGCTGTTGTCCCTTAACTGCTTATAAAAGCCCAAATTGCTCAACCTCTTCATAAATGCTATTATGCTTATCCTTCACTTAGATTCTTTTTTAGCTCCAGAAATTTTGAAGCATGAAGCAAAAAATTAATACACAATTGAATCCAGAATTTTTTTGCAATTAACAATATGGATTGTGGAAAATTATTATCTTTGCATGAAGCAAAGTTCCGGAGCATTAGACTAGTGAATTTTCCTCTCAAACCACAAACCGAGCTTTTGTGGAATTTAATTGATTTCTTCGCTTTCTTGTATCCTAATTTTTGTCAAAAAATATCAAGAACCCATATCATAATTTTCAAGATATGATGAAATCTTGACTGTTTCAATTGAAAATATTTTACTTTCCTTATCATGCTCAGTCTTGATAAACTTCATAATTATGTAAAATACATGCTCTTATTTGGCTAATAGATGAGACATTTTTTTGTCTCATCATCCACCTCTTCAATCACAACAACCACCAATATATAAAAATACACAAACCAATTCTACTCAACAACAAGCCATGTATCAAGAAAACACACATCCAAATTTTTCACTCAACACTTCTCAAGACATGACACAACAAAACATTCAACAACATCTTTACCAAGAATAAAACCCCTCATACAACACTCAATATCAACAAGGGTTGAACTTTCAAAATCCGAATCATAACACAATGCAATATCAATATGATGCTTCATACACCTAAACTCCATAACATCAAAACATAAATCCTCAATATCAACAAAATGCAAATCCTCATCATCAAAACATCAACCCCCAATATCAACAAAACACGAATCCTCAACATCAAAACATTAACCCTCAACACCAAAACCTTATCCCTCAACATCAAAATGTTAACCCTCAACATCAAAACATTAACCCTCAATACTCAAACATCAATCCTCAAAATCCAAACATTCCTCCTCAATATCAATATAACATCCCTCAAGGTCTGATGCAAACTCAAATCCCATGTTACAATTCATCATCCCTCTTTGGACATCAAAACTATAATCTACCTGATCCTCCTCAAAACACTCAAGGAAATGAGTTCCCATTGCAAATCCAAAATCTCAATCAAAAGATAACAAACATACAACTTGGAAAGACTAAGAGGAGTTATGCCTTGGAAGACACTTGTCCCTATCCATATGATTGAAACATTGTCATGATGCCCTTTCCTAAAAACTTTGAAATTCCTAAATTCTACAAGTACAAAGGAAGAGGAGACCCCATTAAACACATACAAGAATTTTTCGTGGCTTGCATAGACATAGCCTACAATGACGTGCATACTTAATGAGACTCTTTCCAAGTATTTTTGGTGGGAAAGCTACATAATGGTTTTCTCATTTACCCCTAAAATCAAAACATTCAATGAACTAACAAAATTTTTTAATCATTTTTCATACAACATAGAACAAGATATTACCGTGTCTGATTTGTACAAAGTAAAACAAAACCAAGGTGAGAATTTTGCTTTATTCTTGCAGTGACGATGATACAAAGAAAGTAAATTCAAATGGCTTGTCCCTAAAAAGCAATTTGTTGAAATTTTCATTAGAAATCTAAACACTAATTTGAGCTTCCAATTGAGTATGCTATGTCCTAACACATTTGACAATATCATTGAAAAAGACATAACTATTAAAAAGGCCTTTATTACAAAAGGACTCATTAAGACATACAAAAATAAAGACCAATCTTCTAGCTCAAATGATAAACCACATCTATGGGTGAAGAACAAGAACATTACCAATGTTGGAGCAGTGGATGCCAAATTCATACAAAACATACAATCTCCATCTAACAATCCTCAATTTTTTTTTAAAAAACAATCCTCCAAGCAATCAATTGACCAATAAAAATCAAAATTCTCCAAGAGGACCATCAAGACCTATGAACAATAAATTCAATCAAACAAGATGAAGGTACAATCCATTGGGAGGACCTATAAAAGTGGTCTTGCACAAATTGCTTCAAACCAACTTTATCACATTACCTAATCAAAAGAACTATGAAGAACCACAATTCAAACCTCCTTGGTACAATGAGAATGACCATTGTGAATTTCATAGAACTAAAGGACACAAAACTAATAATTGCATGAAACACAAGAATATCATACAAGATCTAATTGATAAGGGGGAAGTCAACATTGAACATCATCTTAGAAAATTTGGTAATAATGAATTGGGAATCTATAAGGATTCAATTCCCAACCATAGTAAAGGAAATGATAAAGTTAAGGTACATGATTTCAATAAAGTCACATACTTCTATGACAATGTAGTGGGTGCTACTTATGAAGCTAACCATCATATTGCAGTCGTAACTATAGTTGGTAAAAATCTTGAGTGTAATGTTACTGCACGATGAGGGAAAGTTACAATCTAAGGATCCCCACCACAATATAAAGCTTTCACTAAACCTCCACAATTTGAGTATAATCTTATTGACCATTTGAAAAAGACTCCCGCACAGATTTCCATTCTTGAACTTCTCAAAATATCCCCCACTCATAAATAATTTTTGGATAAAGCTCTCCTAAAGTATTCCATACCAAACAAAATTAACACATAACAATTTCAAGCCATAGTAGGATACATTACTTCTACTCATCATATCATCTTCTTCAAAAGGGATCTTCCCATACACACATATCACAATCAAGCTTTATACCTAGAAGTTTGCATCCATAAACATAAAAACAAGAGAGTATTGATAGATGGTGGAACATGCTTAAATATTTGTATAGTGAAGCTTGTAAAATAGTTAGGATATTCTGATGAGGTTATTAAAAAGCAGAAGAGCATTACCATCTAAGACTATGTTGACAATGAGAGAGATTCAGAAGGTACTATCAGACTTCCCATTCAAGTGGGACCAACTATAGCAAAAACAACTTGTCAAGTATTGGATCTTGAGCTACCATATAAGCTTTTGGGATGCCCTTGGATTCATGTAATGCAAGCTATCTCTTCAACCTATCATCAATGCTTGAAATTCCCCCATAATGACAAATACATCACCATTTATGCTGATCTAGAACCCTTCCATTATTGCTTTGCAAGCATTAGTACGCTATTCTCTTGTGTCCTAGAGTGATATTGAGAATCATAAAGTGTTATGCAAATAAGTTTATAAATATAATTCTATAATATATTTCTTCCAATAATTTAAGAAGTCGTAATCATCCGGTCGTCAGCCTCCACCATTGTTTTTGCTCACTTTTACCTAGCCGTATGACCTCTGAGTCCTTATGGTATTAGAGCCTTGTTCTTTGATTATAGATTTATTTATTTTTAAAAAATTGACCAATGTAAGAAAATAATAGTCTTAGAAAAATAAAGTTTCCTAAAAATAAATATTGTAGTATGTGCAAATAAATATTTTTGAAAAAAGTGGAAAGTAAAGTAACAATTTTTTTTTTTATGGTAGATGGACAAAGACTTTAAGTGGTAGGATATTCTAGAAATCTTTGTACAATATTTACATGTGAAGACATGGTCGACGCTAATGGAACCTGTAATTTCTTTTGAGTTTTGGGTCATGCATTTGAAAATTCTGAGCATTTAGATGGTTTTGAGTGGGCTAGGGTTTGCATTTCTTGTGTGTAGGGTTCACCATAGGGCTAAAACCCTCCTAAAACCCTAACAGTTCCATGCCTTAGTCATTTCTTCTATTTGCTCGTTGACTTGCTATTGCCGATTGTTGGTATGTCAAGTTACAATTTATGTCATTGAATGTCATGTTTTGATCGACCCCAACATCCTAGTTTTTTCAGTTATTTCCTCGTTTAATATTCTTTTAAATCTTAATTTTGCGGGTCGAGAAATAAATTGTTGCCTAAATCTAAAGTTTTGCCTAGGTCTGAAATATTTCAAGTTATAAAATCTTATGTCGACCTAGTAAAGTGACCCCTTTTAAGTCATAACTTAAAGCATGTGCTTTAAGTTGTATTAAGTCATGCGTCCTTTGGTCCCACAATAATAGGTGCTCAATTTTAATTGGTCCCCACTCACCTGCAAGAAATAAAATACTTAGAAAAGAAAGTGTGGGGATGCGGTAAGGTGCCACGTGTCTAGTGGACCCCATAGGCTCTTTGAAGAGCTTGTTCAAAACTGGTGGTGGGCCCAAGGTTTTAAAGACTTAAATTGTGATAGCTAGGATCCACATGTCAATTCCCTGCTATCCCATGGGAGACAGTCAACATTTACAAATGAGACTACATGAGTGCAGGATGTCGCCACGTCAACTCCTTAAACACTTCCAAAGGCGGTGGGGCCAAAAGAATGATATTGGAAGAGATTTTCCACATGGTGGCACCTAATTGGCCCAAGACTACGGTCAATGACGGTCACGTTTTTAAACATGAATTGACTCAATCTGAGCCGTTCAAAGGTACATATCGACACAAGATCAATGACTCATGTTCAGAGTTGAGTTAATGGGTAGTTGGAGATTTTTTGCTTCATGTGAGTGAGCAATAATGGTAGACACGATGTTGTTCAATTGAATTGAAGAGTTTTTTCACCATAAAAGAAAATATTAAAGCCTAATTACATGGTTCGACAATGGATAAAATCATAGGCAAACTAATGTTGCAAGGCTTGGGGGCAGATAAGGGAAGTTGTAGATATGAAATCCAAGCTAAAAGAATTGACCCTTGAAGAAGGGAGAAAACTAGTGAGATATAGTGGCTTGCTCTTATTACCAAAATGGGATAAGGCATCTGCCATTGCTTTTGAGACTGTGAGAAAACTATTGTCAATTTGATTTTCATTGATGTTAAAAGGAGATCTGAGTAATATCAATTAGTGAGATTATTGATGGATGTCAAAAAGGAGATTGTGGCAGTCATGATGGTCATTGATGTCAAGTGGTATCACTCTGATTGATGAATATGGAGTTGCAAGGAAATCTTTGAAGAACTACAGATGTTTAGGCTTCGGGCCTCGAGCTTACTTTATACAACTTACCAAAGAAGGAAAGAGTTAGACAAATTGAGCCAAGTCAATAAGGTTTCAAACTTCGAGCTTCAGTCATAACCTATACTGAATGCCTCAAAGAAATGAAGAAGGAAGTCCATGAGAAGTCTGAAAAGGCATCAAACATCGAGCTTCAGAGTTAAGGCTTATGCCTTAACATTGAGCCAAATAAGCGGCAAGCATAAAGGGTGAAGGATGATAATTAAAAAGGTTTCGGGGATTGGAGGTTAGCCTTAAGGCTTACGCCTTAACACATTGCTAAGTATGGAGTATGCAGGATACCAAAACCCTGAACCCCAAAATGGTTTCAAGCATTGCGAGTCGGGAGAATGGCTTATGCCATGTTGAAAGGCATGTAAGTGGTAAGGTGAAAAGGCGAACCCTGACATCCGATTGCTCAATGCAAAGTTTGATGTTTCACACTTTGATGTTTGGTTAGTGTGTTGGCTTGTGATGGAGTCAAGAATGGTAAAAGTTAAAGGGTAAGGTCAATGACTGAACCCTGATAGGTTTGAAGAAGACTTAGACATTGCTATATTTGGACTTGCTTCTTAAGTCTTGCCATACACAACATGGTTCTATCTTCACTTGCCAACTCAACATTCTTGGGTTCACATCAAGAAGAATAAAGAGAAAGAGTGACAAAGAATCAACAATCAACATCAAGGCACTTTGGAGGGACAAAGATTACAAAGAGTAAATATAACTGTTTTTGTCCTTGGAATATTCCATCTGTGAGCAAGTAGTTGTAATTGTATTTTTTGAAATGTAAATGAATGTCAAATGAAAATATGACATGTGTAAATGGCTTGAAGTTTGTTGCTCCCTTGTCTTATTAAAGGGAATTCAAGGCCATTTGTACAAAATGATTGATCTCTTGGAGAATTTTGTAATGTAACACAAAGAATAGAGTTTGAGTCTTTTCTTAGGTTGTTGATTTTGTATCTTATGCTTTTTAATATGTTTTATAACAATACTAGCATTTGAATGAATATAATGGCAATTCTAAATCCAATTATCTCCTGTTGCACTCTTTATACAAATTATAAATGAAATTGATCAAAGATCATTTGATTTGTCTCCATTGTTGTCTAGTGGACGTATGCTTCTATTGATGCTCTTATTCAAAGAATAGGTTAAATACTTTGATAGAAGTATAGGTTTATGTAACATTGTGTGGGGATTTGATAAGAACAACTGGTTAAGGATTTCAAGTATAACATCGTAATACATTGTTATAGAGCTCTATAATGCTTATATGGAATTCTGTTATACCATATAGCTTGCATTTTAGTTGACTCCATGCCCTGGATTAAGGCACCGATCTAGAATCTATGTCTGAAGTTGCATCTCTAGGATCTCTCACATTTTAAAATCACAAAGTTTCATTTCATTTGAGTTTATTTTAGAGGTATCATGTGATTTCATATTCTCTCCCTATAGATTGTCGAATGCTTTAAAGGATTTTCTAGATCTTCTAAGTTCTTCATTTATCAAGCAAATTATATGAGAATATCTATGTTATCTACAATGTATGAGATAAATTGGCATAGGAGATCATAATTACATTGTAAGGGATCACCCTTCTGAGTTTTGCAGAGCCCAAAGTGTAGAGGTAAATTTCTTTCAACTTTCACTTGTTCATTGGCCAATCCCTCTAAATAATTAACCATTAGAAGTGGCAAAACCATAGATTATCTGTGATTTGGTTGGGAATTAAAAACAACCAATAGACCCTTGTACAAAAAGATATATTTTGTACGAAAAGATACGAGAATCTCCACATGTGAAATGTTTATACATAACATTTTATCTACTATCATAAAATCTATTGTAATATGAAAAATGAGGATAGACAATGTCTATGGGAATTATTTAGTAGATATTCATCCTCCACTTTCATAATATAAACAAAATAAATAAATTTAATGCAATAAAGCAAGGACTTACAATGTCTACCACTTGTCATGATAATCCTCCTTTGCTTTGTCTAGAAGATTACCTGTCAAAATAGGTGGGATGGGAAAATAATCTAACCTTTAGGCTATTTAAAGACTACACATAGGCCACTCCCATACAAATTTGGACATAATTTGAATAACCTTCGAAGTAGTGCCTTAGAGTACTAGAGTTAGAGTCTGCAAGCATTAGTGTGCTCTTCTCTTGTGTCATAGAGTGATCTTGAGAATCAAAAAGTGTTATGCAAATAAGTTTGTAAATATAATACTATAATGTATTTCTTCTAATAATATAAAGAAGATGTAACTATTTGATCGTCAACCTTCATCGATGTTTCTGCCCACTTTTTCCTAGTTGCATAATCTCCAAGTCCTTATAGTATAAGGGCCCTGTTCTTTGATTATAATCTGATTTAAAAAAAGATAAATATTGTAAATAAATTATTATGTGTAAGAAAAATAATAGTCTAGGAAAAAGTAATAATCTCATAAAAATAAACTTTCATAGAAATAAATATTATAGTGTGCAAATAAATATTTTGGAAAAAGTGGAAAATAAAGTGACGAAAAAAAATGGTAGATGGACAAAGACTTTAAGTGGTGGGATATTCTAGAAATATTTGTACAATATTTACATGTGAAGACATTGTGGAACCTTGTACAAAAAATATATTTTGTACGAAAAGATATGAAAATTCTACATATAAAAGAATTGTACATAATATTTTGTCTACTATCGTAAAATCTTTTGTAATATGAAAAGTGGGGATAGAAAATGTCTACAAAAATTATTTTTGTAGATATTCCTCCTCCACTTTTATAATATAAACAAAATAAATAAGGTTAATATAATATAGCAAGGATTGACAATGTCCGCCACTTGGCATGATAATCCTCCTTTGTTTTCTTTAGAATATTATCTGACGAGAATATGAATAGATCTTTAGGTCATTTAAGGGGTTCAAATAGTCCACTCCCATATCCATTTGGTATAATTCGAATAGCCTTCAAAGTAGTGCCTTAGATTCTTAGAGTCAGAGTCTGTAAGCATTAGTATGCTTTTCTATTGTGTCATAGAGCAATCTTGAGAATTAGAAAGTGTTATGCAAATAATTTTATAAATATATTTTTTAATGTATTTCTTCTAATAATATAAAGAAGTCGTAACCATTTGACTATCAACCTCCACCGTTGTTTCTACCCACTTTTGCCTAGCTGCATGATCTTTGAGTCCTTATGGTATTAGAGCCTTGTTCTTTGATTATAGCCTATTGATTTTAAAAATATTTGAGACATATTCTAGAAAAAAATAATAGCCTTATAAAAATAAGATTTTCTAAAAATAAATATTTAGTATGTGCAAATAAATATTTTGGAAAATATGGAAAGTAAAGTAACAAAAAAATAATATATGGTAGATGGACAAAGACTTTAAGTGGTACGATATTCTAGAAATCTTTGTACAATATTTACATGTGAAGATATGGTGGACCCTTGTACAAAAAACTATATTTTGTATGAAAAATATGAGAATCTCCACATGTAAAATATTTGTGCATAATATTTTGCCTACTATCATAATTTTTTTTGTAATATGAAAGGTGAGTATAGACAATGTCTACGAAAATTATTTTAGTAGATATTTTTCTGCCACTTTCATAATATAAACAAAATAAATAAAGTTAATGTAATAAAGCAAAGACTAACAATATCTACCACTTAACATGATAATCCTCCTTTGCTTTCTCTAGAACATTATCTGATGGGAATATGACTGGATCTTCAAGTTATTTAAAGGCTACAAATAGGCCACTCCCATATGCATTTGAGCATAATTCAAATAGCCTTAGAAGTAGTGCCTTAGAGTCCTAGAGTCAAAGTCTGCAAGCATTAGTATGGTCTTCTCTTATGCAATAGAGTGATCTTGAGAATCAAAAAGTGTTATGCAAATAAGTCCATAAATATAATTATATAATGTATGTCTTCCAATAATACAAAGAAGTTGTAACCATTCTACCGTCAACCTCTATTGTTGTTTTTGCCCACTTCTGCCTAGTTGTGAGACCTTTGAGTCCTTATGGTATAAGAGCCTTTTTATTTGATTATAGTCTATTGACTTTTACAAAATTGGCATATATTGTAAATAAATTATTATATATAAGAAAAATAATAGTCTAGAAAAAAGTAAGTCTCATAAAAATAAAGTTTCCCAAAAATAAATATTATAGTGTGTGCAAATAAATATTTTTGAAAAAGTGGAAAGTAAAGTAATGAAAAATAGTATATCGTAGATGGAAAAAGACTTTAAGTGGTGGGATATTCTAAAAATGTTTGTATAATATTTGCATGTGGAAACATGGTGGATCCTTGTACAAAAAGATATATCTTGTACGAAAAGATAGGAGAATCTCCACATGTAAAATATTTGTACATAATATTTTATCTACTATCATAAAATATTTTATAATATGAAAAATGAGGATATACAATGTGTACATAAATTATTTTAGTAGATATCCTTCCCCACTTTCATAATATAAACAAAATAAATAAAGTTAATATAATAAAGAAAGGGTTGAAAATGTCTGCCACTTGAAATGATAATATTCTTTTGCTTTCTCTAGAACATATTTGATGGGAATATGACCGGATTTTCAGGTCATTTAAAGGTTACATATAAGCCACTCCCATACCCATCTGGGCATAATTGGAATAGCCTTCAAAGTAGTGCCTTAAGATCCTAGAGTTAGAGTCTGTAATCATTAGTATGCTCTTCTCTTGTGTCATCGAGCGATTTTGAGAATGAGAAAGTGTTATGCAAATAAATTTGTAAATATAATCTTGTAATGTATTTATTCTAGTAATATAAAGAAGTCATAACCATTCGACTGTCAGAATCCATTGTTGGTTCTGCCCACTTCCACCTACCTACATGACCTCTAATTCATTATATCAAAGTTTTGTTCTTTGGTTATAGTCTATTGATTTTTAAAAAAATGACACATATTATAAATAAATTATTATATGTAAGTAAAATATTAGTCTAGAAAAATTAAGTCTTATAAAAAAAAAGTTTCCTAAAAATAAATATTATAGTATGTGCAAATAAATATTTTGGAAAAAGTGGAAAGTAAAGTAATGAAAAATAAATATATGGTAGATGAATAAAGACTTTAAGTGGTGGGATATTTTAGAAATATTTGTATAATATTTACATGTGAAGACATGATGTATCCTTGTATAATGCCCAAAATTTCCTACCAAATTTAAAAGTTTAATATGTTTCAAAAAGGGGAAAGAACAAGGAATAAAACCCATAAAACATTTGGCAAATTTCTAAAACACATGTGAGTAGTTTTTTCTGCAACCTAGTTCACTAGTTTCTCCCAAAATTTCAAAACAACCAAATGAAATAACTTATACTTCAATACTATACACTCTATGTATCATGACCGTTATCTATAGAATGAATATACAAATATGCTATACTCTCTATATCATTAGTCTACATAGTAGGACAACTTAAATTTACAATTAATGATGTCTATATTTGTATTCATTAACAATGTAGCAAGACAATGGTGAATACATATAGAAAATAGTAAATAGTTCCAATATAATCAACATATTTACTTAGTGTGGGAATACAAATCTCGTTTGTTAATATGTTATTTCCAATGAAGATCAATTTCTAATGCAAGAAAATCAATAGGCAGAAAGGGTAAATCATAAATAAAACATGAAATCTAATAATAATGGAATTTCTCCCTATATCTTTACTTTCTAAGATACATTGTATACAAAACCTCTTGGGCACATAAACTCCTTCATAAAACTCTTCAAATAAATGATTTCACTAAATTTTATAACAATAGGAAATGCATAAATTAGATTTATTAGATAGGTTTAGAATTTCAATTCAACATAAATACTTGGAAAAGAATTACATTGATTAATATAACACCCCTTTGACATTGAAACTTAAATTGATTCTCAAATCCAATACATCTAAGACCATATACTCATCACACTGAAACACAACAGTCCCAATGAGTTATACATGTGATGCTAAAATCCAATAATGGAAATTTGATGCTGAAAGCGTCTTATCTTAAAAATATGAATGAAAGTTAAACCCACTTGTTACATACAAACATGGAAATCTTAAGCATATTATATACAAAGTTGCACATGATCAGTGTCATGTAGCAAGCCAGGGAATAAAGAAATTAAATTAACTCAAAGCAATATGGTTTAAGGGAAAACTCTTCCTACAATATGAAACGATTAATAACTAGACCTAAAGATTCATATGACATGAAATACTCAAATTTGGATGT
This sequence comes from Sequoia sempervirens, assembly GCA_007258455.2. NCBI lineage: Eukaryota > Viridiplantae > Streptophyta > Pinopsida > Cupressales > Cupressaceae > Sequoia > Sequoia sempervirens. The sequence continues at coordinate 514,716,838 of VDFB02271358.1, forward strand.
GATATTTGTTATTATGTCGTTCATGTAAATATTGAATTGAAATTGGAGGTATTAAGCATTCTTAGCTTGGTTAGTGTTTGAGGTAGAGTGTTTTGAGTGGGTAGCAAGATCAAATGATTCATATCAGTTCCTGCTAGAAAAGTAAAACTAAGATAATCGGTTTGGAAGTAATTATATTTATCATGTCATGCTTGGTTTCAAAATCATAAGTCCTTATATATATTTATTTGATAGAGCTTGAAGTTTTATTTCACCTTATATTATGCAAAGTAGTGGGATTGCAATATTAAAGTATACTTACTACAAATAATTTGAACGATTAGAAGTAGACTCTACATGCAGTAATACAAGAGTTAAAAAAAAAAACAAATGTTTAGAGTAAACAAGATTGATTGCACACACAAGTTTTTTTCTTTAGGCTCCCAAGGGAGAAAAAATTCAAGGAACACATTGAACATGTGCAGTTAGAGGAGGTGGCCTATATTATCCAAGAGGGCATCAAGGGGCAGTTTTTTAACTTCCATAAAAAACTTGTTCTCATTTGAAAATGGTGGTGAAGGTTGCACCACTACAAGAAACATAATTCAGAGACACATCCCAAAAAAGATTTGAAAGGAAGAGGTAGAAGGCTAGAGCAAGGAAATCACCAAAGAAGAGATAAAAATAGCAACAGACTCCCTACAAAATGACAAGTCCCCTAGATTTGATGGTCTCCCAATAGAATTCTACAAAGTTTTCAATGAGACGTGGGTAGTGAAGGATCTCTTCCTAGTCTACAAGAAGGCTCTAGAGGTTGGCTCCTTGGGGAGAGACATCAAAAAAGGCATTATAAAATTGATCCCCAAATCTAATTAAAAATTGGAGACCTATAACACTTTTGAATGTATCCTACAAAATCCTAGCAAAGGTGTTGGCAAAAATACTGGTCAATATACTACCTAAATTCATCAATAACACTCAAACTGGATTCATTAAAGGTAGATACATCTTGGAAAACTTAATCACCAGTTGGGAGGCAATGGAATGGGCAAGGACCTCCAAGCAAGAGGCAACAGTGTTACTACTTGACTTTGAGAAATCATATGACAGGGTAGAATGAGATTTCATCAGGTTAACCCTTGAGGCTTTTGGGTTTCCCGAAGCCTTCTATACCATGGTTGTCACACTCTTCAAAGATGCAATAACATAGGTGGATGTCAATGGCTCACTCAAAGAAGAAATAACTCTTGAAAGATTAATTAGGAAAGGCTGCCCCTTGGCACCAACATTATTTATCATTGCCTCAGATGCCTTACACTATATTCTCAGGGCCAGTGATGCAACTCCAAGAGTTAGGGGTATAACACTACCCAAAAATAGTGAATTACTGAACATACAATTTGCAGATGATACTGTATTGTTCCCTCTGTTAGACGAGGATAATATTAGCAACCTAATGGAGAAATTAAACATCTTCTGTGTTGCCTCAAGAGAAATTTTTTTTCTCTCAAAATCCATTATATTTGGTTGGCAGGATGTGACCTGAATTAGGTAAGTGGGCTTGAAATCTAGTGGGGAGGCCCTCAAAAATAGGTAAGGCACTTGGGAACACCCTTTGCAGTGTGTCCAAACTTGAAAGAGATGTGGCTTTGGATTAAAACCAAGATAGAAAAGAAGATCGAGAAATGGAATAGACAATATCTATCCCTGACTGGGAGAATCCAGATATGTTAGAAGATATTGTCCTCATACAGTTTGTACTTTGCTTTTGTATGACTATTCAATAGTTATCAAGTAGATGAAATTTAGAAAAGGATAAGGCAATTTCTTTGGTTAGATGGGAAAGGAAAAAAGAAAAAACGTGTTGTCAAGTGGAGTTGGTGCTGTCTAAGCAAACTAGATGGTGGGCTTGGTTTGAAAGATCTAAAAATCCAAGGCATAGCCCTAGCAACAAAATGGATCTTTAGGGCATTGGATGGGGAAGAACCCTAGAAAGTTGTGATCAGATGTAATTTGCAAAGAGCAACTCTCAAGCATTCCAGGAGTTGGAAAGATCTCCCCCTCAGTGACCTCCTTAGTAGCAAATATCCTATCTCCCCCGAAGGCTCAATTGTGTTCAAAAGCATGTGGAGGGCATGGGAGTGTGTCAAAGAGTTTGTCACCAATTCTCAGTACCAATAGGGCAATGTAATCCACTCGCACAGGTTAGTGTGGTGGAACCTCATTCATAATGGTAAGCCTTTAGCACTCTTGCAGGGGTTCTCAGCCAAGAAGTGGGCCAGTAGTGGTGTTAAACACTTCTCAAACATCTTCAAGGATGGGTCTCTAAAGGAGTGGAATCAACTAAAATATTAGTGTAATATACCCGATTCTCGTTGGAGAACATACATAATTTTAAAAGAAGCATGTAAGTTAATAAGCATGCCAATAGTTTGTAAAAAAAATGAAGAACAATACAAGGACCTCAAATGGATTGATGGAACCAGTATTAATAAAATCACTTCCAAACTAATATATAGTACTCTCACCAAACAAGAAGAGACTTATAACCACTTGAATAAGGTTTGGAACACCAATATTAACAAAAGTGACTGGACAAAGATTCTTTTGAACAATTGGTAAAAAATAATTAAGCCCAAGAAGGTATGCTTCAAATGGCTCTTAATTTTTCACAGGTTTCCATATAAAACTAATGCTAATGACATTGACATATGCAGGATATGTAGAGTGCCAGGAACAATACAACACATATTCATTGATTGTATATATGCAAAGGATATTTGGAAATTTTTTTGTCATAATCAAGACATATGGGATGCAAACTACAAACCTAGAGTCGACAAAAATATTTTATTTAAAAATGATAAATTTGGGAAAGAGAAAACTTTGTTTTGGTCTTTTGTATCTACTAAAATTTTGTGTATTTGGAAAGCAAGGAATGGTGAAAGGTTTAATGGGACATAAAGGGCATTGTTTGAGTCTATGAAAAGACTCACCTGGTACAATATTGCTTTGTAGGTCACTATGATAGTGAAGGTATCCAAGTTCAAATTTCTTAAGCTGCTAGAAGAAGGTACACTACAAATCAACCTTTAGGAAGTTAGGTTTGGGCACACATGGCAGGTGGGGTAGCCAAGTTTAGAGACTTTTCTCAAAGCCTTGGAATTCTTTCAAAAGGACTTCAATGATAAAGTGGCTAAAGATGCTCAAAATAAAGACCCTCCACCACTTCTTAGGGTTGAAGACTTCACCAAAGAGGAGCTAGAGGCAACTGAAGCGCTATTAGGGATAAAGAATCTGACCCAAAGTGAAGGATCAACCTCTTGAGAAGAGATAGTTTGGTTGGTTTTTGCTAGTTTTGGCCTTTTGAATGCAAATTTTTATGTATATATCTGATAAATATATGATGTCTCAGATCCAATATATTGGTTCTTTTTGTATATATGGTATATGATGTAAAACTACTAGTGGCAATGTAAAACATTGATAGTGGATAAAAAGGGTACTGGATTCAGATAAAGCACTGACAATAATGTAAAGGGAATGGTATGTGTAGTAGTACTGCACTAGAACACTCTATATTTTACTATTCTTACTATATTTAATACAAAGAAAGACCTATAAAAAAAATCAATCTTTGTTGTATTTGCTCATGGTTTATGTGGTTTTAAAGCTAAATTGAAAATATGGTATTGATTTATTTATCATGCACAAATAATGCATTTTGGAAGTATATTCATATCTGAATGACTAGAATGCTACAAGGTAAATAATTACATAAACAAAATCAAATAAATACCTTAATGGACACCTAGTCCTCTATGCAGTCCCCACATAGTCCTCTAATTCTCCTCTCCATCCACCTCTTGTTTCCCTTATTTTCCATTCTTTTTTCCTTGATCACCCATCACAGATATAGGCCAGCCTCAGTCAAATTTAGAGAATGTTAATGCAGGTCATACTTTGATTCCTTTGGACATTTCTCTACTATAACTTCTATTTATTTCTCTAGCTCTACAAGGCATGCAAGAATTCCTTTAATGCAGAAATAGCAGCTTATATCCTTCTTCACCTTGTCTCCAAATGGAAGAGCTAACCATGGTATGCTTGCATCGTACTCTTCAAACAGTTCTTGATCTCTCTCACTAGAGAGTGAACCCATCTCTCTAGCTCCCCCCTTCCCCAATCTCCCACACATTTTTTTAATTTTTTGTGCAACACAAGATCCACCACTTTTTACCAAATCTTTTCTTTTTCTTTTGTAGTAAGAAGGCATAGATCCTTTAAACGTTGAGTCACAGTTCCATCTTATTCCCCCCCACGCTAAGTCCCAATTAGATACTATTTTATGCTGAGTCGCAGTTAGAGAAAATCAATGAAAATTAATTTATCCCTTCCTGCTATCATTCTCACTACTCGAGTTCAAGTTAGCGGATCAGTCTTAAAAACTAAAAGAAACATGTAGTCATACATGCAATTTCTAAACTTAAATGACCACATCATGTAGTTACTAGGCAAGGTGGTGCAAAGAGGAGTTTTATTCCAGACTTAACTGTCACATTCTTATTGTTAACTTCACTCACTAATAAGGTGGTGGAACAAAATGAGGTTTCTCCTATCATACATGCTTGGGAGTTCAAAAATAACCATTCAAAATAATATCTAGGATTATCAAATAATAACTTGAGAACCTCATAAATGAAAGATAAAATTATCCAAAATACTAATAATTTAAAACTATTTAATACTTTTGAATTACATATAAATAAAACATGAATCATTTATCTTAATAAATATCACATAGATAACAATTATATCTAATTAAATATCAAATCACATAGTAAAAAGATCTACACATTACTAATGGATATTTAATTTTGATGAACATCAAATTAACAAATAATAAATATTAAAGAATAATAACTTGCTAACTTTTACACATAATATCATTGAAAACACGAAAGTCACTTACTATACAAGTGAAAAATTATTATAATAATAATGTTAAAATATTGAATTAGGAGTTATATATATATATATATATATATATATATATATATATACATACACACACACATATATATATATACACACACACACATATATATATACACACACACATATATGTATGTATATACATATATATATGTATATATATGTATATATAGACACACACACACACACACACACACACACATATATAATTAATATAATGAATAATCTATGTTCAAACAATAATAATGTAATATTATCAAGACCAATAATTCACAAGTAAATTAATGGTAATAATAGTTTAATTAATATTTAGATTAAATTATTAATTTAAAAATGAATACTCTTTGAAGTAGTAAATTTATGATAATATTTTAGATTGTTGAAATACTTCGTCATAATTATGAAGTTACACATTCAATTATATCATGAAAATTATAAAATTGATTCTTACTAGGTACATTATTACCAGCCATTTGAAGATCCCTAAATGTGTTATGGAGAATTGACTAGGGGCCTTACATCCTCCCCCCTTGTATTAGACTTCCTCCTGGAAGTCCTTAGGAATAAGAAACTTAACCTCATTAAAGCAACACACTTGAATCTGAAAAACATTCTAATTATTATTTAGAACTAAGATGACACATTAACTATTGGCACTATCCTATATAATAAAATGATAGCATAACTATCCAACCTATAACACAAGGAGTTATAACTGTTGTATGAAGGGAGGGGCCTTACATTCCCCTCCCCTTAGTTTAAACTTCCTCCTAGAAGTTACTAAGGTTTGGGAATGAATTCCACACATCACACATAAACATATTGCAACGACAATTCCACTCATTCTACTAATGACAGATAATACTATAAATCAACCATTGTATTTATAGAAGTTATCCTACAAAAAAAGAATCTTGAAACGACTGAGAAAGATACACATAATACGTTGATCCATTTAAAATTTTAATACAAGGATTTCAACATTAGTCATCTAGCTCTTATAAGTAACAAACATATTATTGTAAATAGAGTTACATAAGTATAAACAAAAATCACACTAACACCTTTATCATTCAACATGATTCTTTCAAGCAACAAGAGTTTTAAACAACCATATTGGTTCCAAATCACATCAATACATGATAGAACATATATATCACTTTAATTAACTACAAATGCTCTTTATCCAATCCATCAAATCTACATGTATATTGTATCACATCACATATATTGAAATTTTTAATATCTTATCAACATACCTCGATTAAATTCTAGCATTTCGAAAAAAACATATCTCAATATTCATATACATCACATCGACATATCTCTTTACATAACTTAAATTAACATTTAACAAATCATGAACTCACAATGGGATAAGGGATGAGGCTGACTAGTGTCCAAAATTCTCCTCTAATAATGCATAGTATCATAGTACCACATAAAAATTAGATAGATCTAGGGGAAATGGTTTATAACCATTCCATATCGGTCTCATTAACCCCTTGAACAATAATTCCCCAAGCCATCTACCCCCCCATACAACCTGTTAGGGACCCTTCATGAGTATGATAGTTTCACATAGGTCACATTACTACACATGCCAGTAGTTTGCAAATAACAAAGGAAAGCCTCAAACTGAGTAACATAAGATCATATTAAAGATTTCAATAAAGGTCCCATAAAAAGGGAAATAAAATTATAAATTCAAAAGATAAAAATCAATTGTAGCTACATTACAACATCCCAATTGTAATTCCAAAAATGAAATTAAATAAGTCCTTGAGGCAAAAAGGATACTTTCAAAATTAAATTAATCAATAACTTCAAGAATTTTCAACACTTCTTGCTTAATCAGTCAAATACAAATTCTCATAAATAAATAAAATATGTGTCCAACAATTTCACAAATTTTACATCACAATCACCACATGATTTTAAATAAATCACCTAAGGGGGAGGAGGGGAATGGTGGTCTCAAACCATAAAATATAGTAGCATGCTGAAAAATGGTGGTCTCTAACCATAAAGATCTCAAACCACATAGAGCTCATGTAATAACCGAATCATCAATAATAGATCTCTAAAGGTATACTTAGGTCCATCCTCACCCCATAGGTAAACATCAAGGAATTAGGCTTGCACGATGAATCAACTAGCATGATCCAAGAGTGTGGGGGAGACATGGGAACTAACATCCATTCAAAATCCTAAGGTTTTGATGGAGGTCCTCCATCTCTCAACCCCTAATTACATTAGCATGCTTGCACAAAGGTAGGTGGATTGATGCTAGGGAATACACCACCATACAATACAAAAGAACATTAAATTATCATCCATTGGTTTCCACATGTAAAATCACATTAACTTATCAAGAATTTTACCACTTCTTTCCACATGAGTCAAACATGCATGACTTACACTAACTCTCACAACTTGGTCTATCACAAAAAATTCCACAATGCACAACATAAGCACCACTATGAAGTATTCACATCCACAAAGAATACAAAATAAATTCATTTCCAATTTCCTCTTTTAAAGCACCAACACCCTTTCCTTACACATAATTCAACCATACTTCCATATACTTTTCAAGAATTTGTACCTCCAATCATCCATTAGGGTTACTCTTTCCAAATTACGAATTAAACCTATTCATAGATTATTTGTAATTGCAAGAATTACAACACATTCCATTTTATCTCAATGATACATGAAATTGTATAAACTAAATCATGCAAGATCCATGAATTACATCCTTATTCAAAGGATGGTGTAACATAACACACACACACACTTACATAATACCTTATCTAATAGATCAACATCCCATTGAATTTCAACAAGATACAATAAATTCTACTTTCTTAACAACAAAATTTACTAACCAATGACACTCATCAAAAATACTTTCTCAAACAAGGCTACTCAATGCTCAACACACGTCAAGGAAACCTAGTCTAGTTTGTTAGCACCATAAGCGTAACACTTTTTTTCACTCAAAATTCAATTAATCATTCTTTTAACATTTGCATCTCTATTTAGGATATAACGAGTTAACATTTATATGGTTTTTAGCAAAATAATGCAATTTGGGGACCTAAGTCTTTCACCCAAAGATTTATCCTAATCAACATATTTCCTTCACATCCACAAGACAATTTTACACAAAACGTGCATTCAAATGATTTCAAAGCAACATGCATTATTAAGAAGCACTTCATTTATCCACACACAAGAAAAGAGTTGCATTTTCAAATCAACATAAAGCACATTGAGAAAGAGTTCATTACACAATCATAGTTAAGTCACACAATCATGAGATTGTAAGTAGAGAAATCATTATCACTTCACTACCCTTTTCCCACATCAAGTATATTAACATAATAGCATTTATTTCATAATCAAATGCATCATTCACATTGGGGTACATAATAATTTATCAAATCTAAAAACAATTATCAAGGAATGAGGAAAGAAAACTCAAGACATCATAAGGTCATTTATGCCATCAATCTCAACAAGCAGATGATCACAAAAGAGAAACTCACACAACCAACACCACCTGGGCAATAATACTAACCAAAGATTCTAGTGCTACAACCATGCTCTTATACCAAATGTAATGCCCAAAATTGTCTACCAAATTTAAAAGTTTAATATGCTTCAAAAAGGGGAAAGAACAAAGAATAAAACCTAGAAAATATTTGGTAAATTTCTAAAACACACGTGGGCAGTTTTTTACGCAACCTAGTTCACTAGTTTCTCCCAAAATTTCAAAACAACCAAATGAAATAACTTATATTTCAATACTATACACTCTATGCATCATAACTGTTATCTATAGAATGAATATACAATAATTCTATACACTCTATATCATTGGTCTTGTAGTGCCCCTCTGCTTTTGGCCTTCGTGACAATTGAGTAAGACGTTTGGTTGAATTGTGTGTCACGTTGGGTCCGTTAGTTTACATTCATTAATGGATTTTGAATTATGTAATTAAGTTAATATCTTGTCTAGCCTTGATTAATCTATTTAATTAAATTAAATTTGATTTATATGATAATTTAAATTAAATTGGAAGTAAATAATAATTAAGTGAATTATGTTTATAAAAAAATTATTTGTGAATAACAATTATTATTTATTAAATTAAATAACATGATTTAATGTTTTAATGATAAAAGAATAAATAAAGATAAATACTATTATCATAGGAATTTAAATTAAATGTGGAAAGAAACATATTTTTAAATTAAAATAAATGGGATAAGATTTTTCCAACTAAAGTGTAAAAGCAAGAAAAAGTTGGAAAAATAATGCGATTTTAAATAATAGAGAAGAATTCCTAATGCTTCGCGTGTCTGGCTTAAGCTTCTCCAATCTGTACACTTGTCTTTTGGCATGAAAACTGACTTTACACCTGTCAGTCAAAAGTTTTGCAATACCTGTTTTTCCGGATAGCCTAAGAGCCCGGTAAATTGTTGGTGCTGCATAGAGGTGGTTGGACCGATTTCTAAAATTCATCTAAAGCATCTGCATTATCATCCAAGTAGGTATGTCAATCAAAATTTGATGTGGAATTCTTGAAACAATGTGTTAAATATTGAGTTTCACCATGCTGGCTTAGTGTTTAAACAATGGTTGTTTGATTTTAATGATAATTCAGATTACCAAACCATGTCAATCTTATGGGTTGTGGGAGAGTTCGAATTAAATAAAATTGTACCCAAGAAATTAGGTGGTGGAAAAAAAATGTCTGTGCACTAGCATTCAAATCTAAAATTGTTCCCCACAATTGTATTATTTTATTTATATCTGGGGTACATTTTTAGGTGGTTTGATCTTTCAATGTTGTGGGGAGTTTTACCAGATTAAGTGATATATTCCACCCCCAAATCTTGAAATTTCCATATCACCTCAAATCAACACAATCTCTATATATCATTGCAATGTTTGTATGTGCTCATGATAGTATGACTGTGGCATTTATGCTCATGGCCATGTAGATTCAAGAAAATAGGAACCTCAAACTTTTGACTAAATCTATTCTGAAAAGGGTTCTTTGAGTTTTTGCAAAATAGATTATGGAGGTTTAGCGAGTCAACATTACTTGTGCAAAGTTGGCACCCTAATTTTAAACACCCAACAAAATGAACTACTAGACTTTTGTATGTGCAATCTTCCATAACAACAAATAACAAATTGATGAGTAGTAATGGTGTTAGATGGAATTTAAAATTGTAAATGTGCTCCTTCTGTTCACCATTGAAGGGTAGTTGGTTACAACAGGGTTTTCTCCTCCTACAATCTGCAAATTTAATTCATTTCTTTTAGAGGAAATCCACTAAATAGTAGAGTAAATATGGAGTGTAGATGAGAAAAACAAATCAATTATACTAATCAGTTGAATAGTGGTGAATATTGAATGTGTAATACTTGCTGCTCACCATTATTTTTCCCATAATTTTATTATTTAAATCAAACTGACAAATTAACTAAGACTATTGATTTCTAGAAGTAGGAAATCAAGTAGTAGTAATGTAGGGAAAAGGGGGTTAACCATATCTGTAGTATTAAGTTACAAAAAATAAATAGAATAATCTAAGAATGAAGGATCCACAATAAATAGTAGAAATATTCTTTCCTTGAGCTCCATCACATTTTAATATTTCTATAAACCCATAAGCATTTCTTAATGGGATATTTGAGAAGTTATTGAATAATTTGCAACTTTAAATCATTAATGTTTGTGAGTTCTTCTATATGGATCCTTACTTTTATAGGAGACCATTTAAGGGTTACATGAATGGTAAAACATTATATGGTTATCCAATCAGTTGGTCTCTTAACAAAAAATTATATTTACACAAAATTTATGAGACTATCATGTTAGCAAATTGCTGTTTGGGTAATTAGTCAGCTAAATTGCAGATAAAACTGCTCTTGAGTGGTTGGGATTCTTGAAAAATCATTTCTGGGTTTCGTTTGTCATTCTTCCACCTTTCTGAAACATACTAAATTTTTGAATTTGGCCAAGAAACGAAAAAGCTATGACCATTTTAAGTGTTGTCCTTTCTACTGCAAACTGTAGATTAAAACGAGGAAGCTTAAATATGATGTAAGGTCGGTTTGTTTAGAATGTTCTTAGGTTGATTGTTAATGAAATTGGGGAAAGTGTAGTTTAAAATTATATCAAAGAGTTTTACTTTCTTGTTAGAAATTTGGATACCCGTACTTGGATAAATGTAGTAAATATTTTTAAAATACCTTTTAATAAATAATTATATTTGATAGATGAATAGGTGACTATGTTAGTTAAGTGAAATAAGTAATTAAATTGATCAAATTTTAGTTAAATGATTTTCTTTCAATTTCTCTTTTAAAGAGAATATTCATAGGGTAATTAAGTGGGAGGGGTAGATTCCTTTATTGATATTAAATAAGTAATTTAAGATGAATACATATCTTTCTTTTATATAACATTTAAGATTTAAGTAATTACCTTTTTAAGAAAATTTAGTTATTTAAGTGATTGAATTAAATTAGGTTTAAGGAAGATATTAATTTATTTAATTTATATTTTGTGGAAACTGGCCCATCTAGATAATGGAAGGACTTAATCAAGTGAATTAAAGTAGATTATTTTGTTTGTTGATTATCTTCTTACCTAACTAATTTGTGAAACCACTAAATAGCTTAGTTGAGGTGAATGATTGTTAACGTTTTATGATAATTATATCATTAGGGAGTAAGTGTTATAGCTAGAGATTGAATTTGTGATGAACAAATGTTTTATCCTTCTAAATGTGATTTATTTCATAAGGGATATTAGCAAATAAGATAGAGTTGAGATATTAGTATCGTTGCCCTTTATTAGTTTGGTATTTATCTATTGGTTAATATAACTTAATATTAGTTAGTTGAATTAGTGATCTTTGCAAAGTAATTAGAGTATTGCCAAATGTAGCGTTAGGGTACACCATAAATGATATTTGTAAACTTTACTTTCATAAAGCCCTTGTAGAATAATTGTATAGTGAAGATTAAACCCTAGGGATTTGGAATGGTTGCTTCTTGGATGATAGAGTTATCTTGTAATATTGATATATAATCTTTTAAATTGATCAAGTAAATACCCTATTTTAATGTCGATCTCATTTGCTATCTCTAGGTTGAGATCATGGCTGAAATTATTTTAGGCTGAGATAATTTGCTATTATTGTGTGATTGATGTTCAATCTTGTCTCCTTTGGATGTACCATTAATTAACTTTGCTATTGTTCATTATGGTTGATATTGCGTGAAGTTGAAAATCTTTTAAAAGGGTTGGTTATTGTGGTTGTTGTGGCTTTTGAATTGGTTAAAGTTGGTTTTGAGCCAAATTGTTAGTTGTTAGGGTATCGTGTGTGGAGAAAATTGAGGTTTCCCTTGATGCCCTATTGGATGAATTTACTGTTGGTAATTGTAGTTGGTTATGTTAGCTTTGAGTGTGTTTGAGGATCTCGTTATGATATTACATCCTTTACTCTTCACTTGTCATTTTGTGATTATGGAAGTTATATAGTCATTTTGTGGTTCCAAGACGCGAGTCTTCCTTTTGTGTTAATTCTGATTGAGGAGATTGAATGCAATGTATTTCTTGTATTCATATCTTGAGATGGTTGGGAACCCGAAGTGTTTGAATTACCTTCAGTAGGAGTTTGTAGATTTTTGGTATTTTAGGCTTCTAAAGGAAACATAGAGACTTTGTTTATGTTGATTTTTCCATGGTTGGACCTTTATGATTCATTGATCTTATTTATGATTTTGAGTTCTTGTGTGTGTTACCTTCTACCGTGGTGTTGAATTTTGATGTGGATTTTGGTCGAGAAGGATCATGCCTCACATACATACTTGGTTCTCATGATTTTAGTGCTTTGTGTGATTTGGCACACCCCTTGATGAATTGAGGTTTGGTTTCAATGCTACTAGGGAGAGTGGCTCTTCATGGGGGCCGACGCACAAAGGGGCAGCCTAGATAACCCATGTAAGAGTTGTTTAATAAGTGATAACCTAATAAAATTAACTAGTGGGTTTGGCTAGGTTCACATTAATAAGATAAGTAAGATGCCTCACCCATGCCTTTAGTGCTTTCGCAGACTAAGGATGGGATGAGAAGGCCATGGTTGACAATATCGCTACCTTATCCTCATGAAAGGTTAGTGGTCCCGCATGTGTCACCCTATGGGGCCGACGCCTAGTGAGAGGCAGTCAGGATAACCATAGATGGGGGTTGGCGCCTAGTGAGAGGTAGTCAAGAGAACCCATGTTAGGGCCATGTGATGACACTCTTCCTATAGTATCCCTTGTTACTATTTTGCCTTGTGAGCCTCTAGAAGTAGTCATTTTAATGTTGTTGTTATTTATGTTACCCTTGTTTTTTGAGTCATGTTGCTCTTCCGCTTGACTATTCTTTTGTCATCTTGCGAGTAGCCTTTTGATATTCTTGTTAATCATGTTTCTTGTTACTTTTGTGTTATTAAGTCTTGTTGCCTTCTGCTTGATTGTTCTTGGTTGTGGGTGTTTCTTGTCATCTCCTAGCATGGGGGGTGGGCCTTCGGGTCCACGTGGTCGGGTGGGATGTGCTATGCACCCCATTGGGTCTCCTGTCAGAGTTCATGCCGATGCAGTTGATCCAGAGCTTTGCCACAACTCAGTTGTACCATGATCATTTATGTATCATTCTTGTATTTGGTGTATCATTTCCATTTTGTGGCGGGATGCACTGATGTGCATATGTACTCTTGAAACAATGAAATGTACTCCTAAAATGATGTAATGTACTCCTAAAACGATGTAATGTACTCTTTAAACAGATGTAATGTATTATTTTACCTTTGTAGCCCTTATGTGATTAATGAATCATGGCAACCGTTATTTGATGTGTTGTATCTATGGAAATATGTCTATTGATTTCACATGAGGATAGTATATTATGGTTTTCCTATATGGATGCTTCTAATTGAGGGATTAAAATGGATGTATGACTATTGTAAATGTACGCTATATCATGGTTTCATAATGTAATTCTTGGAATTCGTTCGTTATCGTCATGATATGATTTTAGGTTTCGTAATGCCGTCACGTGTACCCTAGAGGATGTAGTTGATGTTGTAATTGTATAATTTCCTTATATGTAATGTATGTTTGTGTTCATCTGATGTAATGTTTTACTTTCAAAAAAATAAATTTGTGCGCTAATTTGTTAGTTTCTGTTGTCCTTTGGGGTTAGCACGGTGGGGCGTTACATATCTACATAGTAGGACAACTTATTTACAATTAATGATGTCTATATTTGTATTCATTAACAATATAGCAAGATAATGTTGAATACATATAGAAAAGAGTAAATAGTTCCAATAGAATCAACATATTTACTTACTGTGGGAATACAAAGCTCTTTTGTTAATATGTTATTTCCAATGAAGATCAATTTCTAATGCAAGAAAATAAACAAGCAACAAGGGTAAATCATAAATAAAATATGAAATCTAATAATAATGGACTTTCTCCCTATATCTATATTTTCCAAGATACATTCTATATGGAATCTCTTGGGCACATAAACTCCTTCATTAAGCTCATCAAATAAGTGATTACACTAAATGTTATTGCGAGGCCCCACCCATTCTTGAGCATTACATCATTGTCATATTTATAAATTGAAGGTTGTAAGGCCACCTAGAGTCCTATGCATAACACTTAATAGGATGAATATAAATGAATTTTATTGTATTGCCTGCAAGGGAATCCATTAAAACAAAGCATAAAGTAACATAATAACCGAATATATTTATATTTTAAAAGTCATTCAATTACAAAAACGTTTTTAGGATTCCAAGACGATGTTACTTAAACGTTTGCAAATAAGAACATCACGTCATAATATCAAAGTCATAAAACATAAAGACATATCATATTCAAGAATGATCCAATTTCATAAACTTTATAAAGTCAAGTTACATAACCAGATTACATCAAGTGACATTATGATTAATCCCATATTACATAATATCATTACAAAATTTTTCTCATAGATATTAAGAGAATATACAATAAAGATGGAGAACATGTCACATTTGTCAGCCTCGTTCATGAGTACGCTCAACGTTCAACATCACGAACAATGAAGAATCAAGAATCTATCCCACAAACAATGTTATCCAAGTATAGCAACATCTGCAAGAGGACCCAATGGAGGAAATAACACGGTTTCCTCCCAACCGCGTGGTACCCGAAGGACCACTCCCTCTATGCTAGGAGATAATGACAGGTCCAAAAAACAAGCAATCAAACAACAAAAAATAGACATTACATTATATGGTTGACAAACACATAATGACATGACAAAATCAAAATTACATGATCACTAATAAACTCCCAGAGGCAACAACAATAACAAAGGTGACTCTACATAAGAGACCACAATCATGCAATAGGAAAAGAGTGTCATCACACAGTTTGGGGTAGGTTACCCTGGTGAATCTTCCTAGACTATCGGCCCTCTCCAAGAGTTACCTTGGCAGTCTCTACCGATTCCTGACCCCTATACAAACTAGTGTGGAGTCGTTTCATCTTTCTAGAAGACAAGATAGGCGACTAAGCCATTCCAGGCCTTCTCAACCTTACCTCAATCTAAACAAGCATTAAGGTGATAGGCGAGGCATACAATTATCTGAATTAGTGTTAAATACTACCCAACCCCTAGTACATTAGTTAGGTTTCCATTAGATTACAAAACCCATGATAGGTTACCCTGACAACTGCTTAGGGTTCTAGCCCCTATCGCATGCCACTCTTCCTAACGACATGACACACCATCAAAATACCAAGAAAAACCAACATGCGTATGAAAAAAAATCATAATAGAACATATCTCATTCGTGGCCCAAACATTGAATAATTCCAACACCTCTAAGATGACAAATAACTCTTGCATGGCTAAGTCCCAAAAATAGATCAAGGTATATAAAAAAAACATCAATAAACAATCATTAAAAGCTCATATTTCAAATCAACCCTCTAACCTCTGGAAGTAAAAGAACACATAACACAAATTCCTAAGCCATA
Organism: Sequoia sempervirens; assembly: GCA_007258455.2. Taxonomy (NCBI): domain Eukaryota; kingdom Viridiplantae; phylum Streptophyta; class Pinopsida; order Cupressales; family Cupressaceae; genus Sequoia; species Sequoia sempervirens. Next base: position 514,732,931 of record VDFB02271358.1, read on the forward strand.
CTCTTTTAAAGTAAAACTCTAAGGTTCATTTATTCATTATACAAAATATCATGACCATTAATATTTAATAGTCTCCATGCAACACTATTAGATCTTTGAATTAAGAGATACAACAGATTATAAATTGAAATAGATAAATATCCCATTTAACAAAATACATTTAAGATTATCCTTCATTAAGAACAACATAATCCACTATTATTTCAATGTAAATATATATATTCACATCCAAAAATTGTTTTATTTCAATACAGTTTATATTATGATCTATATTCATAACTATATATCTAAATAAAAAAAAGAATACATATAAATACATATTCATTTCGATTCACCTAATTGTTGTCTTACAATAGAAGACATCTATAGACAACTAAATAGCACAATTTATAAATCATATAGACATTTATATTTCTTACAGCCACTTGAAGTTTATGTCATATATCAAAAATATAACATATATAATCGAACTACATGTATACGTTTAGTTATTCATGATGACAGTATAGGAATCTACAACTTGAATTTATCAACTTAAGAATTACTCATAATTCACTTAAACAATTTACGCAAACTCAAGGTTGCTATTGTGCATGAATAGGCAGTCACTCGTCACACATAAAAGAACACGCTATGCCAGAAAGACACAGATTTTAGCATGTCAAAAACACAAGAGACTCAGAATTTATCAACAGAATGCTAAAGACTCCAGATTTCTAATAAATCCAAACGAAAGAAATATAAAGAAACGGCTGTAGTGAAAGACATTATCAAAGACGTTGATACCATCGACATAGCTTTTTTTTGACAGCAGTGAATTTTATAAAACATAGAAGTTCATGATATAAGAGGGGACAAAAAAAAAAGTTAACGCCTGCTAATTTAGAGTGAAATTGCATGACAAGGGAACAAAGAAATCTGTGAAACATTGGCTGCGCTAAATCTGTTGTTCATCATTTGATAAATATAGATGCTAGGATAATATATTCTTAATGCAAAGAATTCATAGAACATACAATTGTAAATTGGAATAAGCGGCACAGCTAGACAGTCTACACATAAATAATTTAAAAATAAAATAAAAACACCAAATAGAAAACAATTACGTTTTTCTCCAACTAGCTATATAGCAGTTTAAGAAAGCAAGGTGTACTGTGCTGGCAATATTTAATTGATCTTCAAAGGAAATTGAATGAGAATGTAGTGAGATTACAAGCCGCACCTATAGTCTATATGGCAAAGAATGAAATAACTCAACAAGCCATATTTTATATATAATAATTCACCATATATATATTTGAATATATGTTTGTAGAATTTAAGATATAAAGAATTACTTTAAACAAGCTGAAACCTCAGACTTTAACACACGCACACAGGAGAACAGTGAAACCTAAAATAGTTTCAAGATCTGATAATTAAGGGAGAAATCAACGCCTCCAAGGCAGCCTTACGAACTAGTAAACATAAATTGATTGAGGATGAGCTGTGTCGTCTATACCAAATAATATTTGTCAGACATTAAAAGATGAAACAGGGAGTTTATTAGCTGTTCTCAAATCTTGCATGAGGAAGGAATGATTAAATGCAAAAATGCAGATTCTTAGAGACATAATATTCTTTTAACAAATAATCAATTTTGGGTTCACGAAATCAATCAAATGCGAGTTATGCCATTTCTTTAACTATTTTCAGAGCTATGATTTTCTTGCTAACTTGAAATTTTGTTTTAAGAAATATGTGTGACTAATTCATCTTGTTCTAAGCAGGTTCAAGAAGATCAAACAAATTTTACAGACAAATAATTTTTTTCTTCAAAAACAAACAACATTTAAACACAATACTGAGAAGATTTCATTTCTTTCAAAAATAAAATACAGATTAAAAAGTGAAGAATCTGTTAATCCTGTTTGATTCACTCAAGAATCTTGATGAAGAATTCAACAATCTGCAACCCAAACTTTTCCAGAAAAAACCAATATTTTTTTTATAGAAAAAATACCGTGGAAAACTTCTTCCCAAAACAACTGTCGTGAAAGATATATTTTTTCCTCTCAACAATTCAAAAATCAATTGTTGTCTATGAAAATTGCATAACTAAAAGCCTTTAATACATTTTAATTAACTCAAATTCATAAAGCTTAACTGATTCTCAATCATGCATTCAAAATTGATCAATTAGTTCTAACTTAACCATTTTACTCCAAATCACATTTTCAACTCCAAATCCAAATTCTATAACATGTTGAAAACAACCTCTTTTAAAATATCTATTTTCTATAATTAATTCAACAATTGCATTTAATTAAATACCTTTTCACAAAATTAACATTCACTTTTTAAATAAATAACTTGTTTAATCTATTTTAATAATTCAAACCATAACATAAACATTTTAATCTAATATTTAAACAAAATTTCATTAAATCAAATATGTTAATTTAAATAACCATTTAACTAAATTAATTAATTCCCAACAAAACAACACAAACAAGATTGAAACAACGAGACCAGATGACAAACAACAATGGGTGACAACCAGATACTCATTCAATGAATAACAATGGCTAAAATGAGGACCTGACACTATCTCTGAATCAACATATTTCCATTGGGTTAGGGTACGCTCAGACTCAACAAGCAGGTGGAGCCAATACTCGATACCTGCAACTGTATAAAATGACACCATTAAACTTATCATCATATATCGGCAAACACACCGTGAAGAAGAGTCGCAGCGTAGCAGGATACTTACGAGTGAGTAGTGCTACACTATCTTCTTCACCAAAACTGACAAACATCATTATATCATTAACAACCATTTTATCATGATAACCTCAATAGTAACTCATAAACAACATGAACCATAACACACACACGTGACTATCATACTGTCATCACACGAATATAACCAGATGATCACGATATCCAATGTATCATCGACATAGTAAACATAATGTTAGAGTCATAACTGAAAATAAACATTATAGTATCAAAAGAAACTAAAACAACTATCATCCAAACTAAACAAACTAAGACAGAGTGTCGCAACTAGAGGGACACTACATCCTCCCCCCCTAGGATAAGGCTTACTCCTGGAAGCCTGCAAATAAATAAGGATAAAGCTCTCTCCTGCATGTCGCATCCTCCTAAGTAGCTAATACCTCATCACTAGGATCCCATTGGACCCTCACCTGATCAACGTCTTGACCCCTGAGGGTGAGCCTCTTGTACTGAAAAATGCCAATGGGCTCCAAAGCCAGCTACCCGTTGTCTACCTGTAATGCATTCCAATCGAGCACATGTGAAATAATAGGATGATAAGGCCTAAGAACAGATACATGGAAAACATCATGAATGCGTGATAAACTGGGTGGTAAAGCAAGTCAATATGCTATAGGACCAATCCTCTCTAGAATCTCAAATGGTCCAACAAATCGAGGCACAAGCTTAGAGTCTTTTCCATAACGGATTAGGTTCTTTTGCGGTCGCACTCAAAGAAATACCCTATCACCAACTTAAAACTGATGATCCACTCTATGCACATCGACATACTTCTTCTGTCTATCCTGTACAACTATCAAATGTTCTCTAATGTGAGCAACCTATTTTTCCATATCTCGAAGCATCTCAGGTCCAAGTAGAATTACATCCTCAAGTCGATCCCAACTTAGTGGAGTCCGATAAGGATGTCTGAACAATGCCTGAAAATGAGGCATACCTATGGAACTTTGATACCCATTATTGTAGGTGAACTCCACTAAGTAAAGATAATCTTCCCAATGTGATTGCTGATCCACCACATACATTCTGAGCATATCCTCAAGAATCTGATTGACTCTCTCTATCTGACCATCAGTCTTAGAATGATATACTGAATTGAAGCTCAAGTGAGTACCTAAAGCATGCTGTAATGATGTCCATAAGGCTAATGTAAACAGAAGATCTCTATCTGAAATGATTTTGTAAGGAATTCCATGTAACCAAACAATATCCTCTATGAATATCCTGGCCACAAGGGAAGCATTATAGGAAGATCAAACTGGAGAAGAATGTGCTACCTTAGTTAATCTGTAAACAATAACCATAATAGCATCATGTCGACGTGATGACATAGGTAATCCAATAATGAAGTCCACCAATATAATATCCCACTTCCATTTAGGAATGAGATGTGGTTGCAATAGTCCGGTGGGATGTTGGTGCTCAACCTTAACTCTCTGGCACTCAAGAGATCTCAAAACAAAATCAGCGATATCATGCTTCATACTGGGCCAAAAGTACAATTGTCGAAGAACCGCATGCATATTCTTAACACCAAGATGAGTCGAGTAAGATGCTCAATGTGCCTCTATCAAAATCAAAGTGCGAAGACCTTCTGTATGTGGTACATAGATACGACCCAAATGTTGCAACAAACCGTCTGACTCTAGAGTATAACCTGTGAATCTACCCTCCAAGGGTCTACCTGATCCAATCTCAGTCTTCACCTCCTGATATAGTCTATTAGTAGGAAGTGAGGCTAAAATTTGACTCCTCAAATCAACTCCAAGAGTCATAGCAGAAAGCTGATGTCTTTGGCAACTGAGAGCATCAACCACTACGTTCTCCTTTCCCTAAACAAATTTCACCTCGAAATCATATTCACATAAGAAATCCATCCATCATCTTTGCCTAGCATTTAAATTAGGCTGTGTGAAAATATACTACAAACTATGATGATCACTGTGAAGTTTGAAACAGTGTCCCAACAAGAAATGCCTCCACTGAACTAAAGCATGAACAACTACGGCTAGCTCCAAATCATGAGTAGGATAATTCAGTTCATGATCCTTGAGTTTGCGAGACTCATAAGCGATCACACATCCATCCTACATCAGTACAACTCCTAAAACCTCCAAAGATGCATCAGTGCAAATAACAAAGTCTTTAGTAGGGTCAGGAATGGATAAGACAGGCACACTAGTTAGCTTTTCCTTGAGTGTCTGAAAAGCTAACTGACACTGATCGATCAAGATAAATTTCTTCCCTTTCCTCTGAAGAGAAGTAATAGGACGAGCAATCGTAGAAAACCCCTAAACAAATCATTTGTAATATCCTGCAAGACCCATAAAACTACGAACCTCAGCTACATTGGTAGGCGCAGGCCAATCAATTATGGCTTGGATCTTCGAAGGATCCACAACAATACCCTTTCCAGAAATCACATGACCAAGGTATTTCACCTTAGTTTGGAAGAATTCACACTTCTTCAGATTTGCGTACAACTGATTCTCTCTCAAGCACTGCAATACCTGTCTCAAATGCTCTTCGTGCTCCTTCATATTCCTTGAATAGATCAAAATATCATTGAAAAACATGAGAAAAAAATGATCAAGGTATGTGTGAAAAAAACCGTTCATCAAACTCATGAAAATAGATGGTAAATTCATTAACCCAAACGGTACTACTGTGAACTTGTAGTGCCAGTAACGAGTTCAAAATGTTGTTTTATGGATATTAGCTTCTGCAATGAGCAATTGATGGTAACCTGATTTTAGATCAATCTTAGAGAAAACATTAGCTCCCTTGATTTGATCAAAAATATCATTGATTATGGGTAAAGGATATCGATTCTTTATCATCACTTTGTTCAATTGACGATAATCGATGCACAATCTGAGAGATCCGTCCTTCTTCACGAAGATGACAGGTGCTCCCCAAGGGGAAACACTCAGACGAATAAAAACCTTAGCCAAAAGTTCCTCCAATTGGATACGAAGCTCTTCCAGTTCCCGTGTGGTCATTCTGTATGGGGCTCAAGATATAGGCTTTGCTCCAGGAACCAGGTCAATTCTGAAATCAATGTCACGTTTCAGAAACAAACCAGGAATATCACTAGGAAAAACATCTACAAATTCCCCAAGAATAGGGTAATCATCAAGAAATATCTCTCAACTCTCCCCTAAATCCAAGTCATTAACTGTTGTTGCAAACAACTGACAACCCTGACGAAGGCATCTCTTCAACTGCATAGCAAAAATTATCCGCAAAGAAATGGGTCTCTAAACACTAAAGATTTCAACCTCTGCACAAGAATCATCTACACAACGTACTGTCTTCTGTCGACAGTCAATCACTGCATGATGAGATTCTAACCAGTCCATTCCCAAAACAATGTCATATGAACCAAGAGGTGTGACACGAAGATCTACTGAGGTAGATAATGGTCCAATCCTTAGTCCGCATTTGCAAACAAGGGATTCTACTACTACCTTTTCCCTAGAGGAAAATTCTACCTACACCTATCGCCTTGCTTTACTGGCACAAGTCCACATCGCTCAACAATAGTAGGTGAAATAAATGAATCAGTAGCTCCAGAATAAAAAAGAATGGTAACATTAGTACCCTGTAACTGACCTGAAGACTCAACCACAGTATTCTGATGATCTACCTAGTGGTTATTTACTACAGCAAAGACTGTCTATGAATGGCCTACATCTCCAACAGTCAACTTTGAAGCTGCTGGTCGCTGTCCAAATCCTGATGTGCCTCTCATAGGGCATTGCCTAGCAATGTGACCCTGCTGACCACATGAAAAGCAACCAGTACCTCTGCCAAATCCTCTACCACCTGAAGGTGCATTGGATTGCTGAAAGCTGCCTCTGCTCACCATAGATTATGCACTCTAAGCTGGCTGATTCTGACGATTGTGCTTATTGCGCCACTAGTTATGGTTCTTTCCTTACTACGAACTGTTACCCTGTTGAGTTTGAGAATTCTTATTCTTCGGTGGGTTACACTGCTGCTGCTGTCCACCCTTAGCGGGTGCTTGTTGATTCTGAGAGGAACCTCCTGTCTGAATCTGACCACCTTGCAGACCAAAACCTGGAGTAGGTGCACTACCTATCTGGACAACTGTATGTCCACCCAATGCCATAGTCAAATTTTCCTCCACTATACATGCCTTCTCCACAACGACCTCCATAGTCTTCGACTCGAAGACTTTGACTCCTCTGCTGATACGGGCATTCAAGCCCCTGATGAAGTGTTGTACCGACATCGCCTCATCATCCATAATCCTGACATACTATTTGAGCTCATAGAACCTGCGCTCAACAAATATAGCCATTTGACACAGATCATGTAACTCGTCTGCACGTCGCTGTCTCCAATGCTCAGACAGGAAACACGCTCTGAATCTCTCCAAAGACATGTCCCATGAGACTGAACCAATCTCTAAATGGAGCTTCTGCTCCTCCAAATTCCACCATGTAGAGGCGAAGCCTCTAAGATGCATAATGAAACATCTAGCTCTGGTATTGCTACCATAAGGATGCATAGCAAAACATCATCCCAAGTCTATCAACCAAGTTTCTGCTTCAAGACCACCACCAATACCATTGAATGTAGGAGGGTGTGCCCTCAACAACTCTTTCATATGCCCTACAACAATGGCATCTTGCTCCATAGTATCAACAACTCTCCTAGGTGATCTATCTTGTTCTCTAACCACTTCCTGTTCAGCTTCCTATCTAGGTCGAAGTCGGGCAAGCACCTCTTCCAATAAGGGATGCAACTTTGCTCCCTCAACCTTTGGCTGTATCGGAATTTGTTCCCCGCTCACCTGATACAATTGAGGACCCAATTGTTGCATGTTCACTCTCATGAGAGTTCTAAGGGGGAGTATCCTGGAAGTTAGCCCCACGATCACCACCTCGGCCTCGACAATGACCTCTACCATGACGTCTAGGCATGATCCTACACAAAATCAAGGCAAGTCTTAGTTACAAGACAAACAAAACAAACATGAAATACATCTACAAAGTCTAACATCTAGGACAACCTAATAGGCTCACAAATATCCAGAGTACCCAGTGTTAGAACCTTGTGCTCTGATACCAATCTGTAATGCCCCGCTAGGGAATCCATTAAAACAAAGTATAAAGTAACATAATAACCGAATAATTTTTTTTTTTAAAGTCATTCAATTACACAAACATTTTTTAGGATTCCAAGACATTGTTACTTAAACATTTGCAAATAAGAACATCACGTCATAATATCAAAGTCATAAAACATAAAGACATATCATATACAAGAATGATCCAATTTCATAAACTTTATAAAGTCAAGTTACATAACCAGATTACATCAAGTGAGATTATGATTAATCTCATATTACATAATATCATTACAAATTTTTTCTCATAGATATTAAGAGAATATAAAATAAAGATGAAGAACATGTCACATTTGTCAGCCTCATTCATGAGTACGCTTAGCATCCAACATCACGAACAATGAAGAATCGGGAACCTGTCTCACGAATAATGTTATCCAAGTATAGCAACATTTGTAAGGGGACCCAATGGAGGAAATCACATGGTTTCCTCGCAACCGCGTGGTACCCGAAGGTCCACTCCCTCTGTGCTAGGATATAATGACAGGTCCAAAAAACAAGCAATCAAACAACAAATAATAGACATTACATTACATGGCTGACAAACACATAATGACATGACAAAATCAAAATTACATGATCACTAATAAACTCCCATAGGAAACAACAATAACAAAGGTGACTCTACATAAGAGACCACAATCATGCAATAGGAAAAGAGTGTCATCACACAGTTTGGGGTTGGTTACCCTAGTGAATCTTCCTAGAGTACCGACCCTCTCCAAGAGTTACCCTGGCAGTCTCTACCGATTCCCAGCCCCTCTACAAACTAGTGTGGAGTCATTCCATCTTTTTAGAAGACAAGATAGGCGACTAAGCCATTCCAAGCCTTCTCAACCTTACCTCAATCTAAACAAGCATTAAGGTGATAGGCGAGGCATACAATTATATGAATTAGTGTTAAATACTACCCAACCCCTAGTACATTAGTTAGGTTTCCACTGGATTACAAAACCCACGATAGGTTACCCTGGCAACCGGTTAGGGTTCTGGCCCTTATTGCAAGCCACTCTTCCTAAAGACATGACACAACATCAAAATACCAAGGACAAACAACATGCGTATGAAACAAAACCATAATATAACATATCTCATTCGTGGCCCATCATTGAACAATTCCAACACCTCTAAGGTGACAAATAACTCTTGCATGGCTAAGTCCCAAAAATAGATCAAGGTATATAAAAAAACACATCAATAAACAATCATTAAAAGCTCATATTTCAAATCAACCCTCTAACCTCTGGAAGTAAAAGAACACATAACACAAATTCCTAAGCCATACTCTTTTAAAGTAAAACTCTAAGGTTCATTTATTCATTATACAGAATATCATGACCATTAATATTTAATAGTCTCCATGCAACACTATTAGATCTTTGAATTAAGAGATAGAACAAATTATAAATTGAAATAGATAAATATCTCATTTAACAAAACACATTTAAGATTATCCTTCATTAAGAACAACATAATCCACTATTATTTCAATGTAAATATATATATTCACATCCAAAAATTGTTTTATTTTAATACAGTTTATATTATGATCTATATTCATAACTATATATCTAAACAAACAAAAGAATACATATAAATACATATTCATTTCAATTCACCTAATTGTTGTCTTACAATAGAAGACATCTATAGACAACTAAAATGTACAATTTATAAATCATATAGACATTTATATTTCTTACAACCACTTGAAGTTTATGTCATATATAAAAAATATAACATATATAATCGAACTACATGTATAAGTTCATTAATCCATGATGATAGTACATGCATCTACAACTTGAATTTATCAACTCAAGAATTACTCATAATTCACTTAAACAATTTACGCAAACTCATGGTTGCTATTGTGCATGAACAGGCAGTCACTTGTCACACATAAAAGAACATGCCACGCCAGAAAGACAGATTTTAGCATGTCAAAAACACAGACTTAAAATTTATCAACATAACGCTAAAGACGCCAAATTTCTAATAAATCCGAATGAAATAAATATAAAGCAGCGGTTGTAGTGAAAGACATTATCAAAGACGTTGATACCATTGACACAACTTTTTTTTGACAGCAGTGAATTTTATAAAACATAGAAGTTCAGGATATAAGAGGGTGACAAAAAAAAAGTTAACGCCTGCTAATTTAGAGTGAAATTGCATGACAAGGGAACAAAGAAATCTATCAAACACTAGCTATGCACACATCTATTGTTCATCATTTGATAAATACAGATGATAGGATAATATATTCTTAATGCAAAGAATTCATAGAACATACATGTATAAATTGGAACAAGCAGCACAACTAGACAGTCTGCACATAAATAATTTAAAAATAAAATAAAAACACCAGATAGAAAACAATTACGTTTTTCTCCAACTAGCTATATAGTAGTTTAAGAAAGCAAGGTGTACTGCGTTGGCAATATTTAATTGATCTTCAAAGGTAATTGAATGAGAACGTAGTGAGATTACAAGCCACGCTTATAGTCTATATGGAAAAGAATGAAATAACTCAACAAGCCATATTTTATATATAACAATTCACCATATATATATTTGAATATATGTTTGTAGAATTTAAGATATAAAGAATTACTTTAAACAAGCTGAAACCTCAGACTTTAACACACGCACAAAGAAGAACAGTTAAACCCAAATAATTTCAAGATATGATCATTAAGGGAGAAATCAATGCCTCCAAGGCAGCCTTACGAACTAGTAAACATAAATCAACTAAGGATGAGCTGTGTCGTCTATACTAAATAATATTTATCAGACATTAAAAGAAGAAATTGGGAGTTTATTGGCTTTGCTCAAATCTTGCATAAGGAAGGAACGATTAAATGCAAAAATGCAATTCTTAGAGACATAAGAGTCTTTTAACAAATAATCAAATTTGGATTCAGGAAATTAATCAAATGCGAGTTATGCCATTTCTTTAACTATTTTTATAGCTATGATTTTCTTGCTAACTCGAAATTATGTTATAAGAAATTTGTGTGTCTAATTCATTTTGTTGTAAGTAGGTTCAATAAGATCAAACAAATTTTGCAGACAAATAATTTTTTTCTTCAAAAACAAACATTTAAACACAATACTGAGAAGATTTCGTTTCTTTCAAAATAAAATACAGATTAAAAAGTGAAGAACCTGTTAATCCCGTTTGATTCACTCAAGAATCTTGATAAAGAATTCAACAATCTGCAACCCAAACTTTTCCAGAAAAAACCAAGCTTTTTTTTTATAGAAAAATTGCTGTGCAAAACTTTTTCCCAAAACAACTGCCGTGAATGATATATTTTTTTCCTCTCAACAATTCAAAAATGAATTGCTGTCTATGAAAATTGCATAACTAAAAGCCTTTAATGCATTTTAATTAACTTAAATTCATAAAGCTTAACTGATTGTCAATCATGCATTCAAAATTGATCAATCAGTTCTAACTTAACCATTTTACTCTAGATCACATTTTCAACTCCAAATCCAAATTCTATAACATGTTGAAAACCACCTCTTTTAAAATATCTATTTTCCACAATTAATTCAACAATTACATTTAATTAAATACCTTTCCACAAAATTAACAATCACTTTTTAAATAAATAACTTGTTTAATCTATTTTAATAATTCAAACCATAACATAAACATTTTAATCTAATATTTAAACAAAATTTCATTAAATCAAATATGTTAATTTAAATAACCATTTAACTAAATTAATTAATTCCCAACAAAACAACACAAACAAGATTGACACGATGAGACCAGACGATAAACAACAATGGGTGACAACCGGATACTCGTTTAATGAAGAACGATGGCTAAAATGAGGACCTGACACTACCTCTGAATCAACATATTTCCATTGGGTTAGGGCACGCTCAGACCCAACAAGCAGGTGGAGCTGATACCCGGTACTTGCAACTACATAAAATGACACCGTTAAACTTATCATCATATATCAACAAACACACTGTGAAGAAGAGTCGCAATGTAGCAGGGTACTCACGAGTGAGTAGTGCTACACTGCCTTCTTCACCAAAACTGACAAACATCATTATATCATTAACAACCATTTCATCATGATAACCTCAATAGTAACTCAGAAACAACATAAACCATAACATGCACACGTGACTATCATATTGTCATCACATGAATATAACTAGATGATCACAATATCCAATGTACCATCAATATAGTAAACATAATGTCGGAGTCATAACTAAAAATAAACATCATAGTATCAAAAGCAACTAAAGCAACTATCATCCAAACTGAACAAACTAAGACAAAGTGTCGCAACTGGAGGGACACTACATTTATGATGCATGAATTGGTGTGCTAGTTGGATGTTATGAATATTTAGTAATAAGATTACACGAGAAATAACGGAGTGAGGAGACCCAATAATATTGTAGACTTGATTGAGTCATAATACAATGTCTGATCATTAGTATCGTTAATATTGATGGTGGTATAAATGGCATGATAACTATAGATGTAGAAACCATTGGCTTATTAATAAATATCACTATTATCATTAAATTTCTAGTGTGTGGAACTAATACTATGCTACTTATAGTGTCAACCATTTGGTGTACCTGTATTAGCGATAATATATTTATTTCATTGGTGATTCTATAAGAAACAATAAGTAAATTATTATGTACCATTATAGGATAGTTGTTTTTCCATGTGACATGTGAATAGCCAATAATTTAATAAAGTTCGAAAGGGATTATAAGAAAATCTTCCATTATATCTTTAGTATACATTTCCTTGCCTATCTTTAGAATATGTCCCAAGCTCTATGAAATGAATCCACAACTTTCAGTTTTTAGAATGAATTTGCATTTTATATGTTTGCATATAAAAGTTTGAGTATGCACCAATAAACATAGGTGTATATCGATAATATTAAATATCATTATATCTTAATACTAATATTATTATAGTAAAGAAATAAAATCAATATTATAATAAATAATATTATAATTAATAAACATATTATAATTCTATTTATTTATTTAAAGAATATATCAAAGGGGAAAATAAAATAAACATATTAGTACTAAAATTATTATTTCAATTGAATTGATAATATATTATAATATTTAAATGTGAATGAAACCTTGAATAAGGAACCACCTAAACTCAATGACCATCTATCATAGTAATATTATGTATTTATTATCTTGGTCTTTTTCTATCTAATTGTACCTGATCCTTTGACTGAATAGTTAAGGTTTCATTTTAGAGGTTGAGATCATAAACAAAGCAGCCACAACTACAACATAAAAAGAAATTAAATGAGCATTTAATGATCAATCTAAAGCAAAGAGAGGATAGTGGCAGGTTTGGACCTTCTTTATGTAATTTTGGATGACAAACTACTTTTTTGTCATTTCATTAATTGATAGGGGGATGGGATCACTATTAAGGGAAGTTCCCAAGAAAATTCTAAGGGAGATTCAGTAGAAAGAAGGCTTGGAATTGAATGAGTCTTTAGTAGGAAAATCTATGTGTATCACGTTATGTAGGGAGACATAAATTTTGGCAAAAAGCATCAATGCCTTGGATGGCATGTCCATTCTAGGCATACCCCAACAATCATCACATTTGATGGGATGACATCTCCTCCAAGCATTTGGTCAAACAACAACTGCCCAACTTCTATACTCACACCTAGCATTCATTACTACTAGGAAATTACTCATTGAACCATCTGACATAATTCCATTTTTGAATCATAAAAGCAAAAAAAAAGAAAAATTGGCTTGCCTTGTAGAAAATCTCAGGGGGGAAAATCCAACAAATGCTTTGGTCGGGGGGGGGTGCGAAAAAGGGTAACAATGTTCAGTTGCAGGCCTACCTCTGGTATTTGAAAGAAAAAAACAATGCCAAGGCCTCTTAGTTTGGGAAGGGAAGCGTAATCCTATTCTAGTGTGAGCTTTCTAATGCTGCATACTCTTGGTTCAACTATCATTCTAATCTCTAAGAGTCACCTTCATACTTGGTGGGGGTCGTAAGAGTCATAAAAAGGTTGTTGTCAAAACTTGAGGTGTTGCATATAAGTTTTAGTCTTTCCTTGGGCGATACAAATGTTCAGGTATCTATGTTGTAATACTACAATCATGCAAGAGGGTACTATGTAGCAAGCTTTAGCAGGTTGGAAATATATGCATTTAATGAGTCTATTTGTGTTGGAAAAATATGTCTCAACCTTGCAATTATATAAAGGTTATTGTTGATAGGATATATATATGAATATATATATATATATATATATATATTTCCTAGTTACACTGATAGATGGCTGACATACATTAAATAAATGATACATTGTAAATCTAGACTGTTAATTATTAGGTTTTAGATCTAATGGTGGATATTTTGTTGGCATGTCTTGCCCTAGAATGTAACTCTATTTATGAGGGCATTGTACTATGATGGCAAAGAGACAATGATGTATTCTGAGAGTCTGATAGCAGTCGTGTTGTCTTTGGATCTCTGAGTGGTGATACTCCTATGAGAAGCTTGCTCTGCAAGTATATTGTATTCTTTGTGATTTACTGAATAATATATTGGAAAACTTTTGGAGTGTGGGGTTTTTCTCCCAAAAGGGTTTTCCCCATGTAAATCACTATGTCATGGTATGCATAATATTTATGTTTATTTCTATTTAAGTTTCTATAACTATTAAAGATTTGTAAAATTTTTGCATTATTCTCCTCTCAAGATTAGTGTAGGAAGTTGTTCTGCTACCTTAGCTTTCTTACAAGTGGTATTAGAGCTTGATCACCTTTGGTTCCAGTTGTGGGTTGTTGGGTTTTTTGAACTAATCTAGATTTGAGTGGGAGCTTGTGTAGAAGACACTTTGTGATCTTGTTGCAGGAATTTTCATATGACAAGTTCATAAGGGAGAATAGAGGTAGGGAATTTTTCTAGAAATAATTTTGAAATGTGGAGGCTGAAGATGGAGGATTTGTTGATAGATCAAGATCCATGAGATGTTGTTGATGAGAATATTTCAAGGTCTACATATCCTACTCAAGCTGCTCAATATAATGTTATGGACCATAAAGCCAAGGGTCCAATCAGATTGTGCTTGGAAGACTCTTTTTTAATTAATGTCCATGAAGATACCTCTGCATAGAAACTATGGAAGAAGCTTGGTGAGATGTATCAGGCTAAATATTTAGTGAACAAGATTTTCTTGAGGAAGAAATTGTATTCCTTGAGAATGGAAGAGGGTGGATGAATCATAGAGCACCTGGAAGCATTCAATAAACTGGTGGCTCAATTGGCATCAGTTGGTGTCAAAATGGATGAGGAGGAGAAATGTTAGATCTTGCTTTGTTCTTTTCTTGATTCGTGGGATTCTCTTGTTATGGCTATTGGGAGTACTTCTGTTATTTTGAAGACTTAAGATGTGGTGGGATCTTTTCTTTTTGAAGAGATGAGGAGGAAGGTATCCATCACTTCCAAGGAGACCTTAACTGTTTGTGGAAGACCTAAGGAAAAAGGAAAGAAAAATGAGAAGTGTGACAAATCCAAGTCTAGGGGGAGATCTAAATCTCTTGGAAAGTCCAAAGTTATTTCTTGGAATTGCGGTAAGCCTGAACATGTTCGTAAGGAATGCAAAGAAGAAAAAAAGAAGAAAAAGAAGAAATTTGATTCTAATTATGAGTCTGAGAAGGAAGATGGTGACACATTCATTGCAGCTTTGAAAACTCATGCATGTAATGATGCATGATTAATTGACTTAGGTGCATCTTTTCATATGACCTTTAATAGAGATTGGTTTTCTGAATATGAAGAATTTGATGGAGGTAAGGTGTACTTAGGTGATGATTCTCATTTAGACACTGTTGGTCACACAGTAATGTTAAAATTAAGTTTCTTGATGGTAGAATAAAAAGGATTAATGGTGTGTTGCATATCCCTAGTTTAGCACAGAATCTGTTATATGTGAGAAAACTAATAAATGCAGGTGTGTAGGTAGTATTTTCTGATGCAAGATGCAAGATGATTAGAGGTGCTATGGTGATTGCTAGAGGTGTTAGATATGGCACATTGTATAAGCTTGATGCATGCACTATTGAGTGCAATAGTACTTCTATGAAAAGCAAGTCTATGGAAGAAGTGATGGTTTCAACTTCAACAAATGGTCTTGGATTTTGGGTACCCAAGGGTGATCTTTCTTCCAAGACAAAGTTACCTACAGAGAAAACTATGTTATGGCACCAGAGACATGGCCACATTGGAGAAAAGGGTCTAAGGACCTTGAAAAATAGAAACCTTGTTGAAGGTTTGTCTGATTGTAATCTTGAATTTGATTTTTGTGAGCATTGCATTTATGAAAAACAAAACCACATTCAGTTTTACTCGAGTTCTCATAAATCTTATGGTGTACTGGATCTTATTCATTCTGATGTGTTTGGTCCTATAGATTTTCCTTCAATTGGTAAATCCACATATTATGTTTCATTTATTGATGATTATAGTAGGACATGGGTATATTTCTAAAGATTAAATTTGAAGTTTTCATTTGATTTAAAGAATTTAAAGCAATGGTTGAGTTGTAGAATGGAGAGAAAATAAAATGTTTGAGGACTAATGATGGCAATTAATTTTTCTCTAAGGATTTTGATAGATTCTGTAAAGATTGTGGTATTCATAGACAAAAGACAAGTCCATATTCTCCACAAAAGAATGGAGTTGCAGAAAGAATGAATAGGACACTAATGGAGAAGGCTAATATTATGTTGAGTGGTGCTAGCCTAGAACAAAGGTTTTGGGCTGAAGCTATTGCCACTGCTTGTTACCTAATTAATAGGTCTCCTACATCAGCTCTTGTTGATAAGACACCTATAGAGGCATGGTTAGGTCGCAAGAATTCATTAAGTCATCTTAGAGTTTTTGGTTGTGAGGCATATGCACATGTGCCAAAGGAGAAGTGAACAAAGTTGGAGAACAAGGATTTGAAATGTATCTTCATAAGATATAGTTATGGTGTGAAAGGATACAAGCTTTGGAATCCTGTTGCACAAAAGGTAATATATAGTAGAAGTGTTATTTTTAGAGAAATTAAGCCTTCTTCTATTACATTGCAGCCAAAACAAAGTAAATAGGAAGATGTGATTCAATTTTCTCTACACCTGAGAAAGTTGAATTGAGGGCCATGGATAGACAAGAAGTTGAGGAGAGCTCATCTAGCTCTGAATCTTCAAAAGAGGAGGAAGAACCTCCAACATATCAACTTGTTCGTAGGTCTACAAGGCATAGAAAACCACCTAAAAGGATACACCTGATGATTGGAGATGCATTTTTTCTTTGAATACTACCATGGATGAACCCAAATCTATAGAAGAGGCATTAGGTACAAATGATACAAAATCTTGGAAGATTGCTATGGATGAAGAAATGACATCTTTGAAAAAGATGATACATGGGATCTTGTACCATTGCCTAAAGGAAGAAAACCTGTTGGTTGCAAATGGGTGTTCAAGAAAAAGTTTAGTTTAGATGGAGGTATTGAGAAGTACAAGGCAAGGTTGATTGCAAAAGCTTACTCTCAAGTTGAGGGTGTTGATTATGGAGAGATATTCTCTCCTATTGCAAAAATGACATCCATTAGATCTTTGCTTTCTATTGCTACTGCTTATGATTTAGAGGTTGAGAAAATGGATGTGAAAATTGCTTTCGTTCATGGTGACTTGGAGGAGGATATTTATATGACATAGCCAGAGCACTACGTGGTGAAAGGTAAAAGTAAGTTGGTTTGCAAATTGAAGAAATATTTGATGGCTTAGAACAAAGTCCTAGGATGTGGTACCAAAAAATTGATAGATATGTGTTGAGTTTGGGATTTGAGCATTCTAAATCAAATCATTGTGTTTATTATAAAACTGATGGTGATAATTTCTTGTTTGTTGCATTATATGTTGATGATATGTTATTTATTGGCAAAGGGAAAGGTATGATTTCAGAATTGAAATCTCAACTTGCTGCTAAATTTGAAATGAAAGATCTTGGTGTAGCTAGACACATTCTTGGGATGAAAATTAAAAGAGATAGAGTCAACATAAAGCTATGGATTGGCCAAAGTAAACATGTCAATTCAATTTTACAAAGATTTAACATGCAGGATTGTAGACCATTGTGTGTTCCCCTTTTTGCTGGAACAAAGTTATCTATTTTAGATTGTCCAACATCTCCATCAGAGATGGAAGACTGATCTGATTTAGGATCTATGACAATTGCTTACAGAATGCTTAACTTTACAACAATTAATTCAAAGCTTATCAAAATGAATTAATATAACATAAATGCTTAAATGAACATAGCATAATAAAGATGATGAAAAAAAAGAAAGAGAGAAAAGAGATAGAAGACATAACACAATTGATAATGAAGTTCACCAAATGGCTACGTCTCTGGACCCCTTTCCAACAGAGTGATCGATCCTATTATGCTCCAAAAATAGGATTATAACTGCATTACATCCATTCCCTTCTAGCACAATGGTGTAATGCTCCTCCATTGTACAAAAATGGAATCAAAGTCTCTTGAACGTTCTCCTTCTCATCACATGTTGAATTTTCAGAAATCCCATACCCCTTTTTATACATGAAATTTACCCATAATGGGTTTAATCACTATAAATACAAAAATAACCTCCATTAACCAATAAAACCTCTGTACACTCGTTCTCAACCCCTTTTGTCCTTTTATGTTTGGCTTTATTCAAATTAGGGGGTTGGTTTTAACCATATGAGGTTATTAGTTAAAAATTCAGGCTTAACAAGTGTTTAAAATTAACATTGCCCGTATATATATTCAAACTGCTAAGGGGCGTGGCGGTCACCTAGTATTTTAGTGGCGAGGTGATTTGGGGTTCAACGCCTGCCACATACCATTTTAAAAACCCAAATTTTCAATTTTAAATGTCAAAACAAATCGACAACATTATAGGATAAAGACAAATGTGCGGGTGTAATGGCAGGAGTGGTGGGTGTTGTGGCGGAGGTTAGGGGGTCGAATCCCCTAACCAATTTTTTGTTAATCAATTCAACCCAGCTGATGGACAGAGGAAGGTGCCACGTGTCAAAACATAATTTTTTGATAGAATATAGTCATCTAACATGTCACCTATTAACTCAACTACCACCTCATCGTATTGATGCCACATGTCACTCTCTAATTGGTCCACACTGTTGTACAGTGCCACATTAGCTACCACGTCAGCGTACGGTCTGTTGAGTCAGCATGCTGACATTAGCACCCGTACGACTTGGTCAACCTTAGTACCCAAAACTTTAACTTGCGATATCTCCTGCACACGGACTTGGATTTTGACGAAACAAGCAGTGTTGGGTTCGTATCGATGAGCTCTTCCATTTGATGCTGGTTCCAACCGATTCTAAGTCAATCATTTTTTTTTCCTTTCTAACGAGCCTCAAGGACCTATTTTACTGAACTTTGACTGGCCATAACTTGAGCGTACAAGCTCCTTTTGACCCTATTCAAGTTGCATTGGATTCAATTTTCCAAGCTCTTCATGATGATGCTAAATTTGGGAGCATATGGGACACTTCAATTTTCAGTGAAAAGTATTCCCTTGGATCAGTCCTCCCCACTTGAGAGCTTTTGGACCTTTGAAAGCTTGATTAATCAGAAAGTAAGTGAGGGTAATGTTCCCTCACTTTACCAATCTCCATCCATTTTTCCTATTTTGGATGCATCCCATTCAGTCCCACTCTAAGGTATTCAATTGCTCCTCTTCGTGAAGTCCTGACATTCCTGTCGAGAATGACATCCTCTGGCAACTTTGACATGTATTCTGGTGAAAGATCATCAACTAATGGAACTTGAATGTTTGTGTCTTCATCCAGTATCATTGGAGGCTTATACAACTTTAGATTCTCAACATTGACAACTAAATAGATATGCATGTATGGAGGAAGATTAAGGCAGAAGGCATTAGTACCGATCTTTTCTAGAATCTCAAAAGGACCATTCTTGATCAGCTTGAGCTTCTTCCTTCACCTTGCATTATTTCCTTGATGATATGTAACCAAACTCTATCTCCAACCTAGAAATGGTGATCGCTGCGATGCTTATCATGGCAAGCCTTGTATTTGGCTTGGATCTTCTCCAATTATGCTTCCACTACCTGATGAATTGCTTGGAATTTCTGTATGAACTTCAAAGCCTTCTTGCATCATGGTGTCCATCTTCAACATCATTTTTCCCAAAAGAAAAATCCATCGGTGTTCTTGGAAGATAACCGAAACAAGTCTCAAAAGGAGATCTTTTTATAGAAGAGTGTGCCACATGGTTGTAAGCATGCTGCACATAATGAAGGCTCTCATCCCACAACTTAGGATGCTTACTTCAATAACCTCTGAGTAGATGCACAACTGTCCTATTTACTACATCTATCTGTCCGTTGGTCTGTAGATGGAAGGCTATACTTTTCTTCAGTCTAGTGTCCATGAGTCCCCACAAGGCTGACCAAAATTCCCCCAAGAATTGAGAATATTGATCTGATACAATAGAAGTAGGAAACCCAAAATGAACCCATACAAATTGAAAGTAC
The DNA here is from genome assembly GCA_007258455.2 of Sequoia sempervirens. NCBI lineage: Eukaryota > Viridiplantae > Streptophyta > Pinopsida > Cupressales > Cupressaceae > Sequoia > Sequoia sempervirens. The sequence continues at coordinate 514,753,502 of VDFB02271358.1, forward strand.
ATATGAGCTGTCAGTTCAGTGGTGACCTGTTTCTTACAAGGCATTAGAATACACGTTTTGCTGAATCGATCAACTACTACATACAGATAATCATGTCCCTTCCTAGACATAGGTAGAACTCTGACAAAATCCATAGACACACTTTCCCATGGACGGGATGGTACAGGTAGAGGTGTGTACAACCTTAATTTCCTGTCACTAGGTTTACTTGTTACACACATTACACATCCTCTAGTATATTTGGATATAATTTATTACATACGAGGCCAGTAACAATACTTCTGCAACTGAGTTATTGTTTTGCTTACCTCAAAGTGTCCAACAATCAATGAGGTGTGTGCTTCTCTAATTACCTGTGCTTGTTCATCTTTTGGAATGCATAACTTTCCCAAGTGATATAAAAATTTATCCTTCACATAGTAATCTTTCTCTTCTACATGTTTTCCTTGGATTAAAGCTACATAGATATCCTTCAAGTTCTCATCATTAGCATATTGTTCTTGAAAACTTTCATGAACCATAGAACTATTCTGAAGGATTATCAAAGCGTTCATAACAAGACTACTTTGTTATGGGCATATTTCTTATACTTAATTACCAAATGAAACTGTTGCAAAAAACCCATCCATCGAAAGTGCCTACTTTGTTGCAGTTTAGATTGTGAATGCAAATACTAAAGTGGCTGGTGATCAGTGTGGATTACAATTTCTTTCCCCATTATGTAATTTTTCCATTTTTTAACACTCTAAACTAATGCATAAAGTTCCTTATCATAAGTGGGATAGTTACTTATTGCTCTTGAAAAGGTTTCAGAGTGGTAGAAGACTAGTTTACCTCCTTGCATGAGTACTGCTCCCATGGAAAGCCCACTCACATATGTCTCAATCTCAAATGGATGATGTAGATCTGGTAAAGCCAGAACTAGTGCGGTACTCAACTTTTCCTTCAAAGTGTCAAAAAACTTCTATTGTGGACCTCCCCACTGAAAAGTTTCCTTCATACTTGTTAATGCGTGCAATGGAGATGCAATAGAAGAGAAGTTTGCAGTGAAATTTCTCCAGTACTGAACTGAACCTAAGAAACTTCTGACTTCTGTGACTATACTTGGCTTAGGCCTGTTTACAATAGCTTTGAACTTCGTAGGGTTTACTTTCAATTGACCACCCCCTACGACATAGCCTAAGTATACTAAGGATGTCTTAGTGAATTCACATTTAGACATCTTTACATAGACTTTCTCTTTTCTCAATACATCAAATACTTTATTTACATGACTTACATGATCTTCCCAAGTTTGACTGAATATAAGAATATCATCTAGATAGACTACGAAAAAATCATCAATGAAAGGATGAAAGACATCATTCATGACTCTCATAAAGGTGGTTGGTGCATTACAAAGCCCAAGGGGCATGACCATCCACTCAAACAGTCCCTGTTTTGTCTTAAATCTAGTTTTCTAAATGTCATCTTTTGCAATTATTATCTGATGATAGCCACTATGCAAGTCTAACTTAGTGAAATAAACTGCATGTTTTAATTGATCAAGTAAATCATCTATTCGAGGAAGAGGATATCTTTTCTTTATCGTTATCTTATTCAAGGCTCTGTAGTCAATGCACATTCTCCAAGACCCATCCTTCTTTGGAACCAACACAATTGGAGAACCACAAGGAGATGTACTAGGAAAAATGACTCCTTTCTCAACCAACTCCTAAACCTTCTTTTTGATTTCCTCATTCTGCATAACTGATAAATGGTACATTTCGATGTTAGGAAGTGGCACATCCTATTGTAACTAGATTTCATGCTGTATCTCTCTCTTGGGTGGCAACCCCTTTGATTCTTGAAACAACTCATCATAAGCGGAAACAGTTTTGACCATTTCATCTTTATGTTTTGGATCACACCCCTTGAATGCCTCAGATTTATCATCTTCTTTGGATTTTACAAGAATTAATACAAATTTCTTACTAGAATTGACCAATCTTTTCATTTGACTAGCACTGACTAGTGAAAGATTAGTCTTAACCTTATGTGCACGTACAATGTATTCTATCCCATCCTTAAAAATATGATACTTATTCTCCCCCCTATAAAAGATTGCTTTTCTATCATACAGATAAGGACTCCCTAACACAAGCCCACAAATATCCAAAGGAACTATGTCTGTACCTCTACCTCATTAACAAAGTTTGCAGTGATAGCAAATCTCAATTTACATTGTTTCATTACCTGTAGTTGAGCATCATTGCAAACCCATCCAAGTGGATATGGCTTTGGATGAGGTGTTGTAGCCAAATTAAGTTTCTTTACCACCTCTTCAGATATTAAGTTGACTTGAGAACTCATATCAAATAGTGTATCAACATCCTTAGAGTGCTTTGTTACAACCCAAATGTGAAACAATTCATTTCTTTGCTTATCAACCTTAGGAGAAGATTACTTACTTGTACTTGCACTTTCATTAGAAAAACTTGTATCAGAAGAAAGAGATATACCTTTCCCTTTACCTTGGATCCTGACAACAACAATCTTTGTCTCATCCCCAGAGTCAGTTCCAAGATCTTGTTGAATCATTGTAGCAGTCTTTTTCTTTTACTTTATTGCCTCCATATCTTTTCGGCCTTAGTTCTAGATGCAACTTCCAACACTTGGAATCATCATGCCCCTCTTTCTTGCAATGGGAGCATGTGGGATAATTACCCTCTTTCTTAACTGTAGCTGTCTTCTTCCCTTTTCCCTTGTCTTTGTCTTTGTCTTTACCCTTAGACTTACACTTAGACTTAGATGGCTTCTTTGAGAAATTATCACTGAAAGTGTTCTTACCCCTTGACTCTAAATGAGTAGCTTGGACAAATACTTCATCCAGATTATTAAGAATCAACATTAGAATAGCATGTCTTAGGTAAGAATGAAAGACACCTATGTACTTAAGCAGTGTATCCTGAGTATACAAGGGAACTGTCACAAATTTTTCACTACAACTCAATTGGTGAAGCTGGCTGAACATTGTTATATCTTAAAGTGAAATTACAATTATTTCTGCATTGTGCTTAAGTGCTGCTTGCACATTGTTCATTGTTCGTCAAGTGATAGTTGTGCATTAAAATGAGGAAATAGAGTTTCAAGAGTGCTATTCAATGTTTTACAATTAAATGAAGTACAAAATTGAGCATATAAGCAACAAAGCATTTTAAATGCTTTCATTATTTCATAAAGTGATTCATATTTACATAGCTTCATTTGATCGCAAGAATCCAAATGATAATACAACATTGCATTAAGATGCATTTTTCTTTTCAAAATGAAAAGCATAAGATGAAATCAAATATCCACACAAGCCGTGGATGGGACTGCCACAGTGCATCATTACTAGCACACTACACTATGGAGGATGCAAAAGAAGAAATCACATAAGTAACGACATAATCATGATTGCCTGATTGGTTGATGGTCGATGCTGAAATGGTGCACCTTTTGTCTTCTCGAGCTCCATTGATCTGTAAGAGAAAAGAGAGGGATGTAAGAGGCTCCGATTATGAAGATACCTATATGAATCACCAACAATAATGCATCCTGCTACCAATCATACACTGAAACAATCAAGTGAAGTGCAAAGAAATAAGCTGAGGGAGAAACACCAGTATGATCAACATATCTTGTTTTTATGCTAACAATGTTTGTTTCCTTGTGGAGGTATAGGGAAAATCACGATGTTGATTATTATTCAAAGACCAAGCATGTGGAGAAAAATGGGCTCCCACAAGGGTAGAGCTCAGCATGCTGCCCTTATTCATTACAAGTGGGATGATAAGAGATCATATCATCACATTCATCAAAAAATAAATGATATACAACTGAAAGAGTTAAGCATAGTTATCTATCAAGCTATTAAACCAACTGTGCATTCATAACAATCAGGTAAATACTTTCTGAAAGCTACAGGTGAACAGTGAGTTTAATCCGCTCAATCACTTAACTGAGTACATTCATCTCAAACATTGTTGTATGGTTCATGTTCTTTTGCTACAGTGTTATTTTTCCATCATGATCATATGTCATGCAAGGTTCAGTTCATCAGTGTTCTTTCTCATAATCAAGGATAGTGAATAGGCATACATTATGCCTCAATGAAGAGAATTGTTTCAATTTTCATCTTAGAGGAGAGCAAGTTCACGGAACAGTTTATTAAGTGGAGCATAAAAATGCATGAAGAGTGCCAGGTTGAAGCCCAAGAGTATGAAAGGACATGCATTACATTTAGATGGTAAATGAATAGTCAGTACCAGTTTGATTGATAACATAAATACAACATTAGGTAGGTTATGCATCACTGTTTTGAAAAGAAATAAACTAGTACACTGTTCTCGAATTTTGCTATCATTAAGTTGTTCTCAATCAGGTTTATTTTCAAGGATTTAAATACACAAAACTCATTTATAGAATGAGCATAACTCATACTGAATATAGTGTAAGTGGGGGCCTGAAGTGCATCTCTGATGAGGATGGCTGAATGTATAAGAGGCCAAAGCAAACGAATGATTTACATAACTAAATCAAAAGGATTTTTGTGTGAGAGGAGTATAGTCATCATACTAAAAGGAGTAAATACATTTCAAACAATTTAAGCAGTATGCTCAAGATTAATACAACACCAGCTAGTATTTCATTGCTTGAGGAAGTGAACAGGCATACATATGCCTCATTTTTAAATCAACAGTTTAAGCTAAAATCCATCATTTTCATACATATATATTCACAAACTCAAGCTGCTGAATTGGTGAATTGGAAGTTATCTACAACAGTTTCATTTAATTATAAATGTATGAGGGATGCTGAAGCACAAGAAAATTTGCATTGTTTGGTCATTTGAATGTAAGAGTGTCAACGAAATCCTGGGTATGTTTAAAAACCAGCTTGCCTATATAAGAAAGTATCATGGAAAGCAGCTAAGTGATCAAGTAAATGCAATATGAAAGTAAAAGAGCATATGCCACTGTTTTCATCACGGTCTATATGATCACTAAGCAGGGGGACCATGTTTATTTTCATTCCTAGGTGAAAATTATGAAATAGAAACGAGGTTTGTTACAAATTTAAAACATAGGGTTCATAAAATGCAGTCTCCCATTACTTTCAGCATTCCCCATTTGGCTTTCAAAATATACAATGTCCTTTCACCATTTCCGGTTTACCCATATGGATATTCTATAAGAACAACAAGATAGGGGTTCTGTCAAAGTCATAACTCATGTGATGGTTTTCAACAGTGGTACCAAAAAGTGGTTTTCATCAGAACATTACATCCCACATGGGGTTTTCCTACAGAAAGAAAGACAAATTGGGGTACAACAGAAAGTCGCACCTGGACAGTCACATTTTTCAGAAGCAGAAAATACCCATATGAAAGAAGTTAAGAGCAACAAAATGCCAAAATAAGTGCCATGATGGGTTAGGTCGAGTTTTACATATACAAATTTGCACATTTTTCAGAAATCCCTCATTGGGGTTTGGAAATACAATCCAGAATATCACAATTATCAGTTTACCCATGAAGGGTTTAAAAGAAAACCACAAAGATTTCAAAGGAAAGCACCAGTTATGATGGGTCGAGCCTAGTTTCTCATGAACATCAAAATATACAGATTTCTTATCTATTTTTCATATACCCACTTTGGGGTTTTCCATAAACTGCAAAATTTCTTTATTTTTACAAGTACCCATATGAGGATTTTTGTAGGAAGCAACAAAATACAAAAGGAAATCATAATGGTCGAGTTTCAGAATTGAGAATATTAGTTTCTATTCGATTCTCATGATACCCATGAAAGGTTTTGTTCGAAATATGAAGGAAGAAAGAAATTCCTGATTTGGGTCGAGCCCAAAAGCTTTAAGTACGCTTTTTTAGAGATACATATGGTGCGGCTTGTGCATGACCATAAAATCGTAAGTGAAAGAGAAGTTTTTTGAGCTTTATGAGAAAATGAAATATATGATTAGAGCGCAATTTACCAGTTGAAGCATGTAGGAGATCATATATAGCCGTAGCCAAAGCTTTGTAAAATCTCAAAACCCCAAGTAAAACATCCAATGCTAGCTCATGTAGGGTGACCAGTGGAGACAAAGAACACAAAAATAACAAAATATAAGCACAGGAAGTAAGGAGCCATCACATAAACTGAGTGTCTTCCGCGGCCACAAGACCAGAATGAACTCAAAAAGAAAAGCCATAGAAGCTATAAACAATAGTTTACCTTGTGTGCAATAAGATTAAAAACCCTTGAGCAAGATCTCTCATGGAAGCTTCCAGACAAAGCCCGAGTTCGTGCATAGCGGCCAAGAAGAATAGTCACAAGAAATGTAAGAGAAAAATCAGAAACAAGCATGAATAGGCCACAGCCTTAATGGCCTTTCTTGCTCTTTGAATGAAGTGAAAGCCACAATAGTATACAAATCGAGCTTACCCAGTCAAAGATTCAACTATCTGAAGACAAGAGTGGAGATTCCTAAGCATGTGAGCTGAGGACTGAGCTCAATCATGGTGGCGTTGTGCTCTCTCAGGCAAAGACCAATTTTTTCCAAAATGATGATTGAGAAATGAAATCATTTTTAGGGTTTGACTTCCTTTTGTCTCATGCCCTAATTCGAGCTAAGTCGAACATTATGATTGCTTTTGAATTTTCCCATTTGACAATAGTATGTGGGAAATTCGAATTTAGGTCTGCTTTATATTGTGATTCATAAAAATCTGAAGCTTAATGTTTTGAAGGGGCCAAACTCTAATATACCTAGGTCAAGCTTTGAAGGATGATGGCGTATTTTCCTAAGGCCCAGGGTTTCCTTATTTTAATTTTGGCAATGTAAGGGGCTGTGAACTTAGAGAAATTTATGATTAATGATTCCTTGGTGAGGAGTTGATAAGGGAGGATATATTTTATTTTAATTGATTTTGTGAGAAATCAATAAAGGTTGTAAAATCATTGCACTTTTGACTTAGGGTTTTGTTTACAATTGATTTTAGAGAAATCAATTAAGGATCTTGATAAGAGAGAACGATGTGCCTTGATGTTTTTATGATTTTTTAAAAGAAAAATCAAGCATTGTATTGGTGGAATAGGGTTGTATTTGTTTTTTGCAAAAGATTTAGCAATCTTTAATTGCAAAAATAAACAAATTGTAAAATCTGCAATCATGTAAAGCAGAAGCATAAAGCAATTTTTATAAATTGTTTTATGATTTCTTGCTATTTTTAGCAGATTGATATTGAATTTTTCCTCTTGGTCGAGTTTGAGTTTCATCTTGGAGAGATAAATTGTTTTTCTGGCTTTTAAAGCAAATTTAGCCTATTTTTAGAGGCTTTTCAGTATGATCATAAAAGCAGTGTGCTTTTTTCTGCTTTTATGCAGTCTTTTGGGACAGTTTGAAGCTTTTTTCCTTGAGCTTCCTTGTGAGCTCAGATTAGGGTTTCTTGAGAGATATATTTTGAAGAGACTTAGTTTTTTTTTCCCTTCCCAATTCAGAATACAGTTTCTTGCTCTTAGCATCCTTGAGCTTGTAAACTCAGTTGTACTTAGTTCAGGCAGACACTCTTTCAGTTTCAATAAAGCAACAAAGTTCTTCTTTTCATTTTCTGGTCTCAATCTGGTAACAACAGTTTGATGTATTTGTGTTTTCAAGTTTGAAGCCTTAAATGTCCTAATTTTATGAGTTTTCTACACATAATTTTGTGTTTTTAGGTTGTATGATGTATTCAATGTCTTTGAATCTTTATATGAATTACTGATGAAATCATGTACCAATGAGATTGTGAGAAGTATTGTAATAAAGAAATTGTTGTGAGTGGAAAAATCTTTATTTTTCAGAAATAACAAGTTAATCACCAGTTAGTTTTAAGTTTTGATTTCAGTCCATCCTTCTAACTCTTTCCTTCAGAAAAATATTTAGAATAGGATCAATCATTCGGAGAACCAACTCACTCTGGAGATTCTTTCTTCGTTCAGATCACCCTCATCTAAAGAAGGTTTCCATGTTTCAGTAGATTGCTGAATCTTGTATTCAGCAGGGTGCAAATCTTATTGACAACAGTTTTTGGCACGCCTGATGGGACACTAAAAGCCATTTTTTGAAAAATTTCAATATTTTTAGTTTGCTGTTTGGTGTATGCAGCAGATTTTCCAGCCTTCTGGAGGCTCATTACAATATACCTGGCGACTCCAATTTTGATTTTTGCATGCTAGTGTAGCCTACACATGAGAAAGATATAGACAAGATCAAGTTTTGCACCCTTTAAATATCGAGAGCTATCCCCATCATGAAGAAGAGGCAGAACAACAAGGAGGCTTTTTGAAGCACGCACGAGATCGAAGTCAACACCTCCTATTTTCAGTTCCTTGGTTTTATCACCAGGAGTATCAGTTCCAATTTCACAAGTACCACCAATGGCAGCACCAAGGAAACACCCGTTCACGTCTTTCAATGGAGGTACCCCATTAAACATTATTTAGCATGACAACATCCCAGTTGCAGCGCTTAGAGGTCTACCATACTTCACCAGGGAGGAATTCACTATACCGGTTGAGCACATCCGTAATGTAGCCACATTATGCTCAGTGTATAATATCACGTAGGAAAATGTCATGCTAAGGCTGTTGGCTGCGTCACTCAAAGGCAAGGCATTTTAATGGTTCAGAGGCCTTGCAGCCAACTCAATCGGGACATGGGATGCGTTAGGTAATGGTTTATATCAACATTTTGCTGATAAATCTGAAAACCTTTCTTTATTAGAGCAGCTGAGCACCATTCAGAGGGTGCCACACGAGCACTTGGCCGACTTCAACTACTGATTTCAGAGAACTTGGGACAGGATTCCTGCAATGGTAAAAAATTTACCAACACATGCTTTTTTGTTTTACTTAAAAGCTTTGAATAGTAAAATTGCAATCATGACTCAATCTATGGGTGGGCTTACACTCCCTAATGCCTACAACATAGCCATTAATGCTGAAAACTATCTCATCCAAGCTAGAGACATAGCTCCTAGACCTCCTATGCCTTTGTTTCCAGAAATACAACCACCTATCCCTGTTGCTGTACCTCCTTTAGCTGTTGTCCCGCCTGTTCCAGCGATAGGATATCATAACACAACCCAAGAAGTTGTTGTCCCAGCCCCAAATCAGGAGATGCAAGAGATTAAAAGCATATTAAAGACCTTTGGAAATGATCTCATGACTATTAAAAAGCATGTTGGCCAAGAACATAAGCCTTATCAAGCCCCTTATCAGCAAAACTAGCGAAATAGACCCGCCTTTCAAAATGATTATCAAGCTCGAAGAAAGAATTTTAACCCTAGGCCATTCTAGCCATACAATCTGAACGTAGCCAGTTTGTCAAAGGAACTTGTGCCACAAAATAATGTTGCCCAGGATTGCGATTGGTGTTATCCATGCAATCAACCCCATAACCAATCAACGTGCGCCAATGGAATGAAAAATCAGGCTTTAATGGTTCAAAATAACTATGCTGGTTCAGAAAATGTTGCAGATCAGAATCAAGAGCAACAAGATAACGTGGAAGGTGCCTTGCCGAACTGGCAGAGCTCCAAATTCTGTGGTGTGAATGGTCAAGATCAACAAAATTCTCCTATTTTGGCTAATACCAGGTCAAAAAAGAGAGCCATGGATCTAGGACAGCAGGCTGGAAGTTCACAGTAGTAGCCTGCAAATAGTAAGCAACCGATTTCATCGAATGCTAATGCTGCCATGCAACCTAAAATGCAAATTCTTCAAAGAGGCCAAGAGATACCTAGCAAGGAACAGTAAAAAATGCATTCTCAACCTTTGCAAAGGCAGAACGATGCTGCTGTCACAAAAAACCAGCAGAAGGTAAATTCTTCATCGTTCAATATTATTGAGCATCTTAAGAAAACCACTGTCAGTATGTCGGTATTAGATGCTTCACACCTTCCAGGGCAGAAAGGTTTACTATAGGAAGCTTTAGCTGAGTTGTCTATTTCTGACAACGCTAATCAAGGAGTTGCGAAGGTCGTGCTTGCTAATGATCTGGAGGATAAAAATGACCAGAAAATGAAAGAGGTAAAGCCTCCTCCATTCTATTTAAGTCTGATCATTGGTGATAAAATCGTTCATAATTGTATGGTTGATTCTGGTGCCAGTAGTTCAGTCATTCCTAAGAGTTTAGTTGATAAGTTAGGTCTTGTTTATGAGCCTAATCCTCAGAAAGGCATAGTGCAATTAGATGGGTCTGCTATTAAAACTGCTGGTATTATCAAAAAATTGGCTCTTACTTTGCACGCATCCCCGAGTTTTGTTATTCATCAAGACATACATGTCATTGACTTACCGCCGCACTTTTCCATTTGTCTCTCAAGGAATTTTATAGCCAAGTTGGGTGGGTTTCTATCTTCTGATTGGTCTCATTTGTTTTTTAGAACAAGGTATGGTACGAAAGTGACCATAAAGTCTGAGCCTCTCACCAAAGACCATATCGAACCATACTCACTAAATCCTATAAACGCTAACCTCTACACCACCTTTGCACTAGAGGAGCAAACCATAACCTCAGACTGTAGCACCCATATAGACAATATCAATCTAGATGAATGGGCAGCCGAAGATCATGAGCTTGATCCATTTCAACACACATATGAGATAGGATTAGGAGTCTATATGATTCGAGAGCCTGATTGCGATATTCCTTATCTTTGAAAAGAGGAAGAACCATCTACAGAAGCAGGGAATGAGCTTTGGAAGCTTTACTTTGATGGTTCAAGGAGCAGTGTTGGTGTTGGAGGTGGGGCTATGTTGATATCACCCGAAGGAGATAAATACTTTTCAGCTTGCATATTTGCTTTCAGCTATTCGAATAATACAACTGAGTATGAAGTGTTGGTGCATGGCCTTGAATGGGCCTGCAAACGAGGTATTAAATGCTTGCAAGTTTATGGCGATTCAGAACTAATTGTAAATCAGGTCAGAAATTTAAATGCTGCCAAGAATGATTTGCTTAAGAAATACAAGCATTGTGTATGGGATTTAATGGAGGATTTTGATGGTTTTAATATCATGTCAATTCCTCGTAATCAAAATAAGCATGCTGACAGACTCGCTGCCATAGGATCCCAATTTGATATTCCCAAGGAGATTCATAAAGTAGAGGCACGCCAATACATGAAAATAGTGGTCAGACCTTCTGTACTTGATAATAATGTGAGCTGGCAGGTTTTTGACAACGATGAGAAAATCGTAAATTTCCTGATTGCTGAAGCTGAGTTTGTAGATGGAAACCAACAAAAATGGTAGCAACAATATGATGACCAGATTGTACAGTTGAAGACCAACAAGCTGCCAAAAGGATTGGTGACCTTGGAATCTATGTTTAACTCAGATGACCAAGTGCGTAAAGACAAATGCAACTTGACCGTTAAAGAAGAACATTATGCAACCATTGAAATCTTCAAAGGCAAACTTCTCAAGTTGGGAAAGGTATGTAGTCAAGACGAACAACAAGCATTTATTCTGTTATGTCAGAAATTTAGTGATGTTTTTGCTTGGGAGTACAAGGATTTGAGAGGCTTTAACCTAGAACATACCATTGAACTTGAACCCGATGCAAAACCAATAAGGCATAAACATAGACCGCTTAACCCCAAATTAAAGCACCTTATGAAGGCTGAACTGAATAAGCTAGTTGAAAGTGGTATTATTTTTCCTATCAAACACACCTCTTGGGTGTCAAATTTAGTATCAGTTAGGAAGAAAAGTGGGGAAATCAGATTATGCGTCGATTTCCGAGATTTAAATAAAATATCATTGAAAAACCACTACCCACTCCCTTCTATGGAGCAAATTTTACATGTAGTTTCTGGTTCTAATAGATTTTCTTTGCTAGATGGTTACTCAGGTTATAACTAGATTCTGGTGAAGCAGGAAGATCAGTTCAAAACAACGTTTACAACTAAGTGGGGCACGATGGCCTACAAGAAGATGCCTTTCGACTTATCCAACGTGGAGCAACTTTTCAGCGTGCTATGGATATGGCATTTCACGGCCTCATGAACAAGTTCGTTCTGGTATACTTAGATGATATTACTATTATTTCTAGAAATGCTAACAAACACCTTGATCATTTGGAGTAGATTTTTTAGAGATGCAGAGAGTTCAGAGTGTCTCTCAATCCGAAGAAGTGTATATTTTTAGTGCACGAAGGAAAATTTCTTGGACACATTGTTTCAAAGCAAGGTATTTCTATAGATCCTGAAAGAGTTTCCGCAATTCTTGAATTTCCATTACCAGCTCACAAGAAAGGCTTGCAAAGCTTTCTTGGAAGAATAAATTTCATGAGGAGGTTCATACCGAATATTGTAGCTTTGCTGCAGCCTCTCACTTATATGCTTAAAAAGAATATGCCATTCAGTTGGACCAAGAAAGGTGAGAGGAGCTTTGAGCAGATTAAGGAAGCCCTCGCAACCTCTCCTACTCTCATTAATCCAAATTTTGACAAAGAATTTATTCTGTATGCCTTTGGAGGAGTAGATATAGTTTCAACTATGTTATGCTAGCAAAACGATGAAGGCTTGGAGCCACCTGTTGCATTTTTCAGCCAAGTATTGCATGATTACGAGGTAAAATATTCTTTTGTTGAGAAGCATGTTTTTGCTGTTGTGAGGATTTTAAAGAAATTCAGGCATATGCTGTCCAACAACAAGATTCATTTGTTGGTAGCTCATTCAACTGTTAAGGATTTTCTGTTTAACAAAGATATTAATGATAAGCGTGTTGGTTGGATTACCAAAGTAATGGAATTTGACGTTGATATAAAAGTAACCAAGCTCGTTAGAGGCAAAGGTTTGTGTGAACAGATTGCTGGTAATGAGGACAACAACTTAAAAGAAGCTGCAAATACAGAAACAATGCTAAATAATGATGTTGCAGGTGCTGTTCTAGCGTCTTCTGCTACGTGGTTGCAGCAAATGATGCATTATTTGCAAACTGGTGAGTGCCCCGAAGGCTTAGACAGAGAAAAACAAAGGTATTACAGATTACAAGTCATCCCTTATGCAATCATTGATGACATTCTTTATAGGAGAGATTTCTAAGGTATCTTATTGCGTTGTATTCAGCCTGATCAAGTTGACAAGCTTTTAGCAGAATTTCATGATGGACCTTCAGGAGGTCACTTTGCTGCAAGAACAACAACTTTGAAAATTATGTGGCTGGTTATTACTGACCAAATTTGTTTAAGGATGCTATTGCTTGGGTCAGAAAATGTGAGAAATGTGCTTTATTTTTTGGAAAACAGAGGCTTGCACCACTGCCCCTGCATCCGATCCAGGTGGAACAACCCTTTTCCAAGTGGGGCTTAGATTTTATTGGCCCTATTAATCTGCCTTCAAGTGTGGGTCATAAGTGGATTCTTACTGCCACAGATTATTTTACAAAATGGACCGAAGCTATTGCTTTAAAGGAAGCAAACGAGACTTCAGTGCTTAATTTCTATCAAGATCTCATATCGAGATTTGGTGTTCCAGACTCAATCATTTCTGACAATGGCTTGGCTTTTATTGGTTTGAGGATTTCTAACTGGTTAGTTAGAAATAATATTTATTTGAACACTTCTTCCAATTACTATCCGCAGGGCAATGGTCAAGTGGAATCTACAAATAAGAATTTGATTCGGATAATCAAGAAGACTGTTGAAGATAATCAAAGGACATGGCATGAAAAGCTAAAGTTAGCTCTATGGGCTGACAAAATAACCCCTAAAAGAGCTACTGGTTGTTCACCCTTTGTTCTAACTTATGGTAAAGAAGCTAAGTTACCTATTTGAATTGAGTTGCCAACTTTAAGTTATGTTAAGGAGCTGGAATTGCTGAATGAACAACCTCTTGAGGTGATATTTGCACAACTGGTAGAGCTAGAGGAAACTAGGAAATAAGCTCTAAGGTAACTGGAGATACATCAAGCTCAGATGAAGAATTCTTTTGATAAGAGGGCAACACCACGTGATTTCATTATTGGGGATCTAGTTTTCAAGTGGAATGAATTTAAAAGCAGAGCTGGATGGCATTCCAAGTTTGATGCAATTTGGGACGGGCCTTATGTGATCATGGAGTGCAAGGAACACAACGCGTTCCAACTTTCCAAGTTGACTGGCGAGGTGTTGTCTATCCTAGTTAATGGGATCCACCTCAAGCATTAACTCTGAGATAAGTTCTATCTTGTATTTAAGTAGAGTAGTATTGCAAATAAGTGCGTTCCACACATTTACTTTCAGTAGTTTTGCTTTCCCTAAGCACTGCTGCACATGTTCTGTTGGACATCAGGGCTTGTTAGTCCGCTTTCAGTTCTGTTTTTGTTTTCTTTTGTTGCTGTTTGGAGTATTGTTGTTCAAGTTTCTAAGTTTCAAGAAGGGGCAGATTTGACTCCGCACCCAATGGAGTGTTTTAAGGCAACTGATCTATGCTTAGTAGGCAAGCATTTAGCGAAAATCGCCAAAATGTTACCAATTTTTCGCTACAGCTCAATTGGTGAAGCTGGCTGAATATTGTTATATCTTAAAGTGAAATTACAGTTATTTCTGCATTGTGCTTAAGTGTTGCTTGCACATTGTTCATTGTTCATCAAGTGACAATTGTGCATTAAAATGAGGAAATAGAGTTTCAGGAGTGTTATTCAATGTTTTACAATTAAATGAAGTACATAATTGAGCATATAAGCAACAGAGCATTTTAAATGCTTTCATTATTTCATAAAGTGATTCATATTTACATAGCTTCATTTGATTGGAAGAATCCAAATGATAATACAACATTGCATTAAGATGCATTTTCTTTTCAAAATGAAAAGCATAAGATGAAATCAAATATCCACACAAGCCGTGGATGGGACTGTCACAGTGCATCATTAATAGCACACTACACTATGGAGGATGTAAAAGAAGAAATCACATAAGTAACAACATAATCATGATTGCCTGATTGGCTGATGGTCGATGCTGAAATGGTGCGCCTTTTGTCTTCTTGAGCTCTGTTGATCTGTAAGAGAAAAGAGAGGGATGTCAGAGGCTTCGATTATGAAGATACCTATATGAATCACCAACAATAGTGCAACCTACTACCAATCATACACTGAAACAATCAAGTGAAGTGCAAAGAAATAAGCTGAGGGAGAAACATCAGTATGATCATCATATCTTGTTTTTATGCTAGCATTGTTTATTTCCTTGTGCAGGTATAGGGAAAATCACGATGCTGATTATTATTCAAAGACTAAGCATGTGGAGAAAAATGGGCTCCCACAAGGGTAGAGCTCGACATGATGCCCTTATTCATTACAAGTGGGCTGATAAGAGATCGTATCATCATATTCATAAAAAAAGAAATGATATACAACTGAAAGAGTTAAGCATAGTTATCTATCAAGCTATTAAACCAACTGTGCATTCATAACAATCAGGTAAATGCTTTCTGAAAGCTACAGGTGAACAATGAGTTTAATCCGCTCAATCACTTAACTGAGTACATTCATCTCGAATATTGTTGTATGGTTCATGTTCTTTTGCTACAGTGTTATTTGTTCATCATGATCATATGTCATGCAAGGGTCAGTTCATCAGTGTTTTTTCTCACAATCAAGGATAGTGAACAGGCATACATTATGCCTCAATGAAGAGAATTGTTTCAATTTTCATCTTAGAGGAGAGTAGGTTCAAAGAAGAGTTTATTAAGTGGAGCATAAAAATGCATGAAGAGTTCCAGGTTGAAGCCCAAGAGTATGAAAGGACAGGCATTACATTCAAATGGTAAATGAACAGTCAGTACCAGTTTGACTAATAACATAAATACAACATTAGGTAGGTTATGCATCACTGTTTTGAAAAGAAATAAACTAGTACACCGTTCTGGAATTTTGCTATCATTAAGTTGTTCTCAATCAGGTTTATTTTCAAGGATTTAAATACACAAAACTCATTTCTAGAATGAGCATAACTCATACTGAATATAGTGTAAGTGGGGGCCTGAAGTGCATCTCTGATGAGAATGGCTGAGCGTATAAGAGGCCAAAGCAAACAAATGATTTACAGAACTGAATCAAAAGGATTTCTACGTGAGAGGAGTATAGTCATCATACTAAAAGGAGTAAATACATTTCAAATAATTTAAGCAGTATGCTCAAGATTAATACAGCACCAGCTAGTATTTCATTGCTTGAGGAAGTGAACATGCATACATATGCCTCATTTTTAAATCAACAGTTTTAGCTAAAATCCATCATTTTCATACATATATATTCATAAACTCAAGCTGCTGAATTGGTGAATTGGAAGTTATCTACAACAATTTCATTTAATTATAAATGTATGAGGGATGCTGAAGCACAAGTAAATTGGCATTGTTTGGTCATTTGAATGTAAGAGTGTCAACGAAATCCTGGGTATGTTTAAAAACCAACTTGCCTATATAAGAAAGTATCATGGAAAGTAGCTAAGTGATCAAGTGAATGTAATATGCAAGTAAAAGAGTAGATGCCACTGTTTTCATCACGGTCTATATGATCACTAAGCAGGGGGACCATGTTTATTTTCATTCGTAGGTGAAAATTATGAAACAAAAAGGAGGTTTGTTAAAGATTTAACACATAGGGTTCATAAAATGAAGTCTCCAATTACTTTCAACATTCCCCATTTGGCTTTCAAAATATACAATGTGCTTTCACCATTTCCGGTTTACCCATATGGATATTCTATAAGAACAACAAGATAGGGGTTCTGTCATAGTCATAACTCATGTGATGGTTTTCAATAGTGGTACCAAAAAGTGGTTTTCATCAGAATATTACATCCCACATGGGGTTTTCCTACAGAAAGAAAGACAAATTGGGGTACAACAGAAAGTCGCACCCAGACAGTCACATTTTTCAGAAGCAGAAAATACCCATATGAAAGAAGTTAAGAGAAACAAAATACCAAAATAAGTGCCATGATGGGTCAGGTCGAGTTTTACATATACAGAGTTGCACATTTTTCAAAAATCCCTCATTGGGGTTTGGAAATATAATCCAGAATATCACAATTCTCAGTTTACCCATGAAGGGTTTAATAAGAAAACCACAAAGATTTCAAAGTAAAGCACCAGTTATGATGGGTCGAGCCCAATTTCTCATGAACATCAAAATATACAGATTTCTTGTCTATTTCTCATATACCCACTTTGGGGTTTTCCATAAACTACGAAATTTCTTTATTTTTACAAGTACCCATATGAGGATTTTTGTATGAAGCAACATAATACAAAAGGAAATCATAATGGTTGAGTTTTAGAATTGAGAATATCAGTTTCCATTCGATTCTCATGATACCCATGAAAGGGTTTGTTCGAAATATGAAGGAAGAAATAAATTCCTGATTTGGGTCGAGCCCAAAAGCTTTAAGTACGCTTTTTTAGAGATACATATGGTGCGGCCTATGCATGGCCACAAAATCATAAGTGAAAGAGAAGTTTTTTGAGCTTTATGAGCAAATGAAATATATGCTTAGAGCGCAATTTACCAGTTCAAGCCTATAGGAGATCATATATAGCCGTAGCCAAAGCTTTGTAAAGTCTCAAAACCCCAAGCAAAACATCCAGTGCTAGCTCATGTAGGGTGGCTAGTGGAGACAAAGAACACAAAAATAACAAAATATAAGCATAGGAAGTAAGGAGCCATCACATAAACTGAGTGTCTACCGCGGCCACAAGACTAGAATGAACTCAAAAAGAAAAGCCATAGAAGCTATAAACAATAGTTTACCTTGTGTGCAATAATAACAAAAACCCTTGAGCAAGCTCTCTCATGGAAGCTTCTAGACAAAGCCCGAGTTCGTGCATAGCGGCCAAGAAGAATAGTCACAGGAAATGTAAGAGAAAAATCAGAAACAAGCATGAATAGGCCGCAACCTTAATGGGCTTTCTTGCTCTTTGAATTAAGTGAAAGCCACAATAGTATACAAATCGAGCTTACCCAGTCAAAGATTCAACTATCTGAAGACAGGAGTGGGTATTCCTAAGCATATGAGCTGAGGACTGAGCTCAATCATGGTGGCAGCGTGCTCTCTCAGGCAGAGACCAGTTTTTTCCAAAATGATGATTGAGAAATGAAATCATTTTTAGGGTTTGACTTCCTTTTGTCTCATGCCCTAATTCGAGCTAAGTCAAACATTATGATTGCTTTTGAATTTTCCCATTTGACAATAATATGTGGGAAATTCGAATTTAGGTCTGCTTTATATTGTGATTCATAAAAATCTGAAGCTTAATGTTTTGAAGGGGCCAAACTCTAATATACCTAGGTCAAGCTTTGAAGGATGATGGCGTATTTTCCTAAGGCCCAGGGTTTCCTTATTTTAATTTTGGCAATGTAAGGGGCTGTGAACTTAGAGAAATTTATGATTAATGATTCCTTGGTGAGGAGTTGATAAGGGAGGATATATTTTATTTTAATTGATTTTGTGAGAAATCAATAAAGGTTGTAAAATCATTGCACTTTTGACTTAGGGTTTTGTTTACAATTGATTTTAGAGAAATCAATTAAGGATCTTGATAGGAGAGAACGATGTGCCTTGATGTTTTTATGATTTTTAAAAGAAAAATCAAGCATTGTATTGGTGGAATAGGGTTATATTTGTTTTTTGCAAAAGATTTAGCAATCTTTAATTGCAAAAATAAACAAATTGTAAAATCTGCAATCATGTAAAGCAGAAGCATAAAGCAATCCTTATAAATTGTTTTATGATTTCTTGCTATTTTTAGCAGATTGATATTGACTTTTTCCTCTTGGTCGAGTTTGAGTTTCATCTTGGAGAGATAAATTGTTTTTCTGGCTTTTAAAGTAGATTTAGCCTATTTTTAGAGGCTTTTCAGTATGACCATAAAAGCAGTGTGCTTTTTTCTACTTTTATGCAGTCTTTTTGGACAGTTTGAAGCTTTTTTCCTTGAGCTTCCTTGTGAGCTCGGATTAGGGTTTCTTGAGAGATATATTTTGAAGAGTCTTATTTTTTTTTTCCCTTCCCAGTTCATAATACAGTTTCTTGCTCTTAGCATCCTTGAGCTTGTAAACTCAGTTGTACTCAGTTCAGACAGACACTCTTTCAGTTTCAATAAAGTAGCAGAGTTCTTTTCATTTTCTGGTCTCAATCTAGGAACAACAATTTGATGTATTTGTGTTTTCAAGTTTGAAGCCTTAAATGTCCTACTTTTATTAATTTTCTGCACAAAATTTCATGTTTTCAGGTTGTATGATGTATTCAATGTCTTTGAATCTTCATATGAATTACTGATGAAATCATGTACCGATGAGATTGTGAGAACTATTGTAATAGAGAAATTGTTGTGAGTGGAAAAATTTGGATTTTTCATAAATAACAAGTTAATCACCAGTTAGTTTTAAGTTTTGATTTCAGTCCATCCTTATAACTCTTTCCTTCAAAAAAATATTTAGAATAGGATCAATCGGAGAACCAGCTCACTTTGGAGATTCCTTCTTCGTTTAGATCACCCACATCTAAAGAAGGTTTCCATGTTTCAATAGATTGTTGAATCTTGTATTCAGCAGGGTGCAAATTTTATTGACAACATGAACATTTAAAGCAATAGCCTATTTTTTGAATTCATGAGTGTAATCTTGGATAGACTACCCCTTACCTTGCTTAAAGGTCTACCAATTCATAGTTAATTTCTGCATGTAACCTAAAGGGTAAAACTGCTTTTTAAGGGCAACAAAAAATTCCATCCAAGTCATATTGACATTACCATTTCAAGCAATTTCTTCTTGAGTCTTACTCTCCCACCAGGTGAGAGCTGTACCTCCCAACCGAAGAGTGGCCAATTGGATCCTAGAAGCATCTTCTACTAGGCCTTGAATCCTATAGTACACTTCTACCTGTTGGACCCAATCATCTAACTTTTTAGTATTTAACTCCCCACAGTACTTAGGTAATTCAAATTTTACATCCAGTTTAATAACAGGCTTAGATTTTCTCTTAAAAGGATTAGCAGGAGTAGAAGAAGAAAAAGGGGAAAAAGGGGAAGAAGAAGAAGGAGAAGATGGATTTTTTGGAGTTTTCCCCTCTTTGCCCTTCCGATCTTCTTGCTTTCCTTGCTTCAAAGAATCTCCTTTTTCGCGCTTCTTCTTGTCCGCATAAAGCTCTTCCACCATAGCCTTCATGTCAAGAAAGGCTCATTGAAAAGCCTTTTCATCAAGCTTCGGACTCTGTCCACCTCCTATTTCTTCCATTTGTGACGGTGGATCAACTCTTTGTCTTTTGATCTCAGGATTATATTCTTCAAGATTGCCTTTGCCTTGCTAAATCTTGGATCTCATTAGCATTCACTTCTACAATACTAGTCACACAAAGCTCTGATACCAAACTTGATCTGATTTAGGATCCATGACAATTGCTTACAAAATGCTTAACTTTACAACGATTAATTCAAAGCTTATCAAAATGAATTAATATAATAGAAATGTTTAAATGAACATAGCATGATAAAGATGATGAACAAAAAGAAAGAGAGATAAGAGATAGAAGATAAAATGCAATTGATAACGGAGTTTTCCAAATGGCTATGTCTCCGGGCCCCTCTCCAACAGAGTGACCGAACCTATTATGCTCCAAAAATAGGATTACAACTGCATTACATCCATTCCCTTCCAGCACAATGGTGTAACGTTCCTCTGTTGTACAAAAATGGCACCAAAGTCTCCTGAACGTTCTCTCCTTCTCATCACCTGGTTGAATTTTCAGAAAGCCCATACCCCCCTTTTTATACATGAAATTTACCCATAATGGGTTTAATCACCATAAATACAAAAATAACCTCCTTAAACCAATAAAACCTCTCTACCCTCATTCTCAACCCCTTTTGGCCTTTTATGTTTGGATTTATTCAATTTAGGGGGTTGGTTTTAACCATATGGGGTTATTTGTTAAACAATTAGGCTTAATAAATGTTTAAAATTAACACTACCCATATAATTATTCAAACCGCTAAGCGGCGTGGTGGTCACCTAGTATTTTAGCGGTGAGGTGGTTTGGGGTTCAACCCCCACCACATACCATTTAAAAAACCCAATTTTTCAATTTTAAATGTCAGAACAACTCGATGACATTATAGGACGAAGACAAACATGTTGGTGTAACGACATGAGTGTTGGGTGTTATGGTGGAGGTTAGGGGGTTGAATCCCCTAACTAATTTTTTGTTAATCAGTTCAACCCAGCCAACGGATAGAGGAAGGTGCCACATGGCAGGCCGACAAGGTGCCACATGTCACAACATAATTCACTAATAGAACATAGTCATTTGACACGTCACCTATTGACTGAACTTCCACCTCGTCGTACAGATGCCATGTGTCACTCTCTAATTGGTCCACACTATTGTACGATGCAACATTAGCTACCACATCAATATATGGTCTGGTGAGTCAGCATGCTGACGTCAACACCTGTACGACCTCGTCAACCTTACTACGCAAAACTTTGACTTGTGATATCTCTTGCGTACGGACTCAGATTTCGACGAAACAAGTGACATTGGCCTCGTATCGACGAAATCTTTAATTTGAAATTGGGTCTGACTGATTTAGAGTTGATAATTTTTTTCACCTTTCCGATGGGCCTTAGGTACATGTTTGACCAAACTTTTTCTGGCCATAACTTGAGCATACAAGCTCCTTTTGACCCCGTTCAAGTTGCGTTGGATTCAATTTTCTGAGCTCTTCATGATGACGCTGAATTCTAGAGCATATGAGACACTTCAATTTTTAGTGAAAAGTATCCCTTGGATCAAAGACATGAGAAAAGTGCCTTACCAGAGTGTAGTTGGAAGTTTGATGTCTGTGATGGTTTGTACTAGACCAGAC
The DNA here is from genome assembly GCA_007258455.2 of Sequoia sempervirens. Classification (NCBI taxonomy): domain Eukaryota; kingdom Viridiplantae; phylum Streptophyta; class Pinopsida; order Cupressales; family Cupressaceae; genus Sequoia; species Sequoia sempervirens. The sequence continues at coordinate 514,775,424 of VDFB02271358.1, forward strand.
ATTGCCCAAGCAGTGGAAGTTCTTTCTTGATATATGTTTAATCCTAGTAGAGTTCATTAGGATGCAGTTAAAAAAGTCTTCAGATATTTGCATGGTACCTCAGATTATTCCTTATGTTATCATAGTAATATGACTGAAGATGATATTTCCCTTGACATTCATGGTTATGTGAATTCAGACTAGGCAGGTGATATTGATAACAAATGCTCCACTAGTGCTTATGTGTTTACATTATTTGGTGGCGCAATTAGTTGGATGAGTAAGTGACAGGCTGTGGTTGCTTTATCCACTACTGAAGAAAAGTATATGGAAGCTACTCATGCTTGTAAAGGAGCCATTTAGCTAAAGAGATTGTGTTAAAATATTGGAATAAAATAAGGTGCAGTGAAAATTTATTGTGACAGTCAGAGTGCAATATGTCTACATTTCATGCCAGGACCAAGCACATTGATGTAAAATATCATTTTGTTCAAGATATGGTCGAAGATGGCAGGGTGAAGCTAGTTAAGGTAGAGAATTTGATAAATGTTTATGATTCTTTAAGTAAGCTTGTGAGCACATAGAAGTTCAGATGGTGTTCAAAGATTATGGGCCTTTCGGCCCCTAATAATTAAGAGACAATGTTTACTCCCTCCTGTTGCTCTTGCAAGGTGTTCAACAAGTGGGATAATTGTTGGGAAAATGTGTCTCAACCTTGTAATTATATAAATTTATTGTTGATAGGATATATATATATATTTCCTAGGTACACTGATAGGTGTAATATACAATGGTAGTAAGGGGAGGAGTGGGATGTGTGTAATTTTTTTTTTGTTTTTTTCAGGAAACTCCTAAAATGGCCGACATACATTAAATAAATGATACATTGTAAATATAGACCATTAATTATTAGGTTTTAGATCTAGTGGTGGATATTTTTTTGGCATGTCTTGCCCTAGAATGTAACTCTATTTATGAGGGTGTTGTACTACGATGGCAGAGAGATGGTGATGTATTCTAAGAGTCTGATAGCAGTCGTGTTGTCTCTGGATCTCTGAGTGGTGATACTTTTGTGAGAAGCTTGCTTTGCAAGTACATTATAATCTTTGTGATTTACTGTTTAATATATTGGGTGGATTTTGGAGTGTGGGGTTTTTCTCTTGAAAGGGTTTTCCCCATGTAAATCACTGTGTCGTGGTATGCGTAATATTTATGTTTAAGTTTCTGTAACTGTTAAAGATTTGTAAAAGTTTTTCATTATTCTTCTCTCAAGATTAGTGTAGGAAGTTGTTCAACTACATTAGATTCCTTACAATTTGTACTTAAATTAGATAGTGTTTGTGAATCTATTGAATGAGACCAAACTACAAGAAGCATGCGATTCCAACCTACTATACCTCCATAAACCATCCTATTTGATTTGGATGGTATCAAATGGTATCTGGATTAAATTGTTTTGATCTTGTATGTGAGATAACTATGGACACAATAGGGACACAAAGGTGAACTATGATATAATTTTGTATTGGAGTTACTTTTTCAATGGAGACCTCTATATTGAAAAGACTCATGATTAGTGGTTAAAATATATTTCAAGCCTTGAATAAATAACAATCTCAATTTTAAGACAAAATTGACATGCCTTAGACAATTGGGGTAAAGCTAGTATTATACAATACTTCTAAGACAAAATTGAAAGGCTACCCAACCATGCAACACTTTTGAACAAATTCAATTACATGGTGGAAAATTCCAAATGCACAACATGATGAATAGATAAATGATGTATTTTATTTATCAAAAATAATATCATCAAGATGCTTGGCACTATAGTTAGGCCTTGAAGCCTTAAACAATCATATAATAGATCTGGCTAGCAAGAGCCATTGTTACTCATTTTCATAAAATATTACTTTTTATATTAATATATATATAGGCTTATTTCCTTTCACCTGAAAAAAAAGAGTTCTATTGCTAGTATTCTATCCTTTAGCGATTCCTCAAGCAATGGTCCTACAAATATATATTGTTATGTTGATGGACTTCTAAACTATCATCTCATCATTTGGCTGCTCAAAGATAATCTAAGATCTAACCTCTTGCCTTAATTTCGATATTTTGTTGTTTTGTTTTGCTCTTTCTCAAAATGAGTCTAAACCTTTGGTTTTGTATTGTGGACACGGAAAAAGTAACCCTTCTACTTTTTCATGTTCAGGCCCTTCTAGTGGACTTTGACTTTATTTTTCCTAGATTTAATGTTGTAATGTGGCCAACACATTCACATTAGGTCTTGGACCCTTGTGAATCATTAAGACTTCTAGGTTGTCTTGTAAAGGTGTTGTGAAGTGTGTTGGATGAATATTTTGCATACTTGTGAGGTTTAGCAAAATGGTGGTTTCAGCCACAGTGTGTGAGTTAAAACTCTTCTAATTAAGGGAAGTCTCCCCCTTTTCTACTAACTAAAACAAATATGGGTGAAACGATAACCTTTCCTCTTGTTTCAAGAAAGATTAATTCTTTTCTCTTTGTAGAAAAGTAGCATTAACTTTTTAAATAAACTTTTACATTTGCTTGCAATAAAATCAAGAGAAAGGAAATGAAGTTTCCTGAAAGCTCAAAGACTTCCATCACTTCCTTCGGGATGGGAACACAATCTCAAGCGCAAAGTCTTGAAAATCTGAGATCCTATCTACCCTTTTGAAGGATAATCTAATGACAATATACAACACAAGACAACACAAATTCTGCAAGTATGATGTATCTATTAACTACTACAAATGGGAAATTATTACAAGCACAAAGACTTGCAATACTTCTTAACTTCTAAACTCAAATTATGAATTCAACCTTCAACATTTACAGCACAAAGTCTGCAAATATTTTAATTGAAGCTCTCCTTAGCAATCTTCCACAATCTCCAAATAATCACAAAGTAATGCTCCAAAATGACATAAGAACACAATGGATGCAAAGTAGGACTTCAACAAAAAGTCTGAAATTTCCAACTCTTTGATATTACTTGAAAAAGAACAAATTATAACTATAAAGCTCAAAGTCTTTATGAGTACAAAATTCTGCAGAATTTTCTTGCTTTCCAAAAAGATACAAATTACAAAGGACCCTCTCAAGTATTTATAGGAGAGAGGTCATGAGAAAAAGGTGGGAGGATCCCAACTAACTTGAGAAATTCTATCAACCACCAACTACTTGTAATTGACTTATTCCAAATTACAGTCCTAAATTATTTTGACTTGTAACTTGATTACATGTAATTACATTTTACAAAACTGCAAGTGAAAGAAACACTTGCGATTACAAAATTTGTTTTTACATGTAGTTTGTCAAAAAAAAAATACATAAAGATAAAACATTTTATTCCATTTCAGTCCTAGCTTTGAAAGACTGAAATTTGTTGATAATTTCCTGCAACTCATCTGGATCGGGGCCTAGTGTGTTCTTGGCAACCACAACAATCTTCAGGATTACATCAACATACCTTATTGTTACTTTTCTATGTTCTTCATAAACAGTTTGCATCTTATCAAAGATCATTTGATAATTAAAAAAATTATGAATTGAATCTATGGTAAACTATTCTAATTCCAGCTCTTGACGAAGGTTTGTTGCCATTTTATGTAGTAACCACATCAGTTGCAAGTAATTGTCCTTCATGATTTAAAATTCTGCAAGGGATTTTCTCAAAGCTAGAAAGTATGTCCTGCTCAACTTCATCACTCATTTCTAGTGTAGCTTAGACATCTTTGATGAGATCCTGAATAACTAATGACTTGTTTGTCGTGAGTTCTTCAAATTCTATGTATTTTTCTCTGTTTGGTATGATTGAATTGCTGCATAGAATTTCTAGCTTGACTTGATCCATCTCATGCCAAATTTTTAAATCTTTTTCAAGTGAATCCAAACTTTTCTTGAAAGCTTCCAAAGTCTGATTCATCTTTACTCTTGCTATTCTGACATTATTCAGAATTTGTAATGTCTTTTCAATTACTGGTATGCCTTGATCAATCAGTTGTGCCACCCAAGAATCAACTACTTTGGCCTTTTGTGTAATTTTATCCAATTGCTTGACTAATTCTTCAGAGGTAAAAGAAGTTAATGGATTAACTTGCTCTGAAGAGTTGGTAATCTTTTGAATTACTGAAACAAGTTGTGCATTCTCCTCTTTCAACTTTTCCTTCTTTTCCAAGAGTTCATTATAACTATGTGTCAAGACTATTACTGAACTTTGGGCATCTTGCATCATGCTAGCATGTGTTTGTTTTCCCAAATCCACCCTGGTGAATTTATAATCGGATACTTGCATCTCGTCTGGTGAATTTTCTGCAAGAGGTTCAGCTATTTCTGCATATTTCATTCTATTGTTGTCCACGACCACCAGTGAAACCATTTTAGCCTTCTTTGCAACTTTTGGCTTTGATTTCTTCAACTGCTGGAAATCAAATATATCTGGAGAGATTGCCTGTTTCTTTCTCTTTGAAGTGAATGAACTCAACCATGGAGGAAGATCCAATGTATTTTCATTTGAAACAACAGCCGTGGTTTGTGCAGAAATAGATTCATTTTGTGCCACAGTCGTTACTCTAGGAGATGTCTCAGTTTGAATTGCAACAAAAGTTTGCTTGGATGGTGTATTGTGATCAACATTAGCCATAAAGCAATCAAAAATTGTAGCTGATGTATCTATTTCTAGATGTGTCATCTATGATGTCATTGGATACATCAGATTGGCATCAAAAACATTCTCCAAATTATCATGCATGATTTCCATAGAAGTGGTCAATGTGGATGAAATTGAAGTATGAAGAGAAACTTTCGTAGGAGCAATAGGAGGAACGAAAACCGTTGAGAAGGAATCAACATCACTATCAATTTGAGATATGGGAGACAATATTGATATTGGCGCATCATCAATTTGTGGAGACATCATACTTAGAGCAGTAGGAGACTCAATAACCTCTCCTTCTTGCTGATTGATGATTTGGATTTGCGTCTCTTTAACCTCCTTTCCTTTTAATGTTGTTTTCTCCAAAGGTTTTTCCACAACACGACTGATTTTCAACTTGATTCTGGTTCCCGAAGAAGCACCTTCCTTGGAATTATCTCTAACTTCTGATTTCAATCCAACAGGTCCAGCTGAATCATCATCATCATTAACCCTGATTTTTATAGTTTTGACACCTATACTCTCTAGCCAAGAATTAGTATTTGCCAAGACTGACTGAAATCTGTTAAAAATAGAACTTGATTCTTTATGAGACCATTGTATTGTTGGAATAGAAGCGTCAGCAACCCTTTGTTCCTCATACTCTGGATCTAAAATCTACCCATCATCAATCACTCCTTCTGGGATCAAGGTCAGATTAAGATCAATAATCTCCTCAACTGTGAGCCTGCAATAGCCCATTCTATAGATGTCCTTCTCTGTTCGAAGATCTACCCAAATATCTTCAAGGTGATGTACATGAGTGAAGGCTCTCTTTATCTTGTCTTTCATTCCTCTGTAATCAAAATCCATTCTTGCCTTGAATCTTTTTAATTTGATCTCCTGAATCTCGGTTTCCATTGCTTTTTCCTTTGAGGTAGTTGTCAAGGAGTATCTCCCAATCTGCAATGGATTATGAGACGAGATACTTACTCCAGTTTTATGTTGTACAACTTGTTGTGCATGTACTATCATCATTGCCTTGCAAGATCCATTAGAATGATTTTATCTGTTGGATATCTCAGAAGTATGCATGGCTGATCTTCAAAACAACCAACCCTCATGTAGGTAAAAGTGGGAAACTGGAGGAAGAGACAACCATATTCATTGACCTTTTTCCAAGCAGCGTCAGATACTCTGTTGTTCTGCAAGGTCTTGTCAAATAGGCACATAAAATGACCAAAGAATGCGTCTTGGACTCTTCTGTAATGAATTCTGCTTAGTCTCAAAGGCAGCTAATCATATTACTCCCAAACTGGAACTAGTGATCTATCTCCTTGGGTAGAAAGGCCTGGAAATTGCCTCAATGAAGCTGCTATGTAAACCAGATAGGAATTCATGTAAAATGTGAGCATAGTAGGAACTTGTGCAAGATGCTCACATAAACTATCACTGATTATTTCTCCCCAAAAGATTGGGTGCTGTGCCTTCCTTATCACCACTATGAATTTGTACATCCATTTCTCAAAGACATTAGAGAATTTCAACCCCATTATCTTGCTCAAGAGTGTGATTATATCATTGACCTCTTCTTTGAATTCAAATCAATATAGATTAGGCCACCGAGACACACAAGTTCGATGCTTCAGAAGCCATTTAGTATTGATGTGCTGTATACAATCTTCTTTTTTTTTTTCATAATGATCTAGAGCACTCTTTACTGAAATATCTGAATACATTGGCGAGTCTGGAACTCTGAAAATCCTGTTAATGGTTTCTGGATCAAGTCTAATGACCAAATTTCCATCATCATCTTTAATAGTTTTGGATTCTCTGTCAAAGTGAGTTGCGCATGCAAGGACAAACTTTGGCTCTAGGGCAGCAACAGCAAAAGAAGAAACCAAATGAATGTGACTTCTCAGCAGCAACTGCATATGATGAGAAGTTGATTTCGCAGTTCTCTTCAGAAACTCAAACATATCAACATGTTCGATCTTTGTATCTCTGATTTCTTCAATGTTCGAGACAACATGAGAAGGAGAAATCTCATTCTGATACTTTTCACACTTGTACTTCATCTTTTTGTTCAATGGAGAAGTTGGTTCCTCTGTCATCGAACAAGAATTTGCAAGGCTGCGATGAAAATTACATCAAGTTAAGACATCGCAGTTCTCTTCAGAAACTCAGACATATCAACATGTCTGATCTCTGTATCTCTAATTTCTTCAATGTTCAAGACAACATGAGAAGGAGAAATCTCATTCTGATACTTGTCATACTTGTACTTCATCTTTTTGTTCGGTGGAGAAGCTGGTTCCTCTGTCATCGAACAAGAATCTGCAAGGTTGCGATGAAAATTCCATAAAGTTAAGACATCATCAACATTTACAGGTGTAGACATGGCGGAGGCTCTAACTTAGAATGGTGTTTTTGCTATATGAGGGCAGAAAATGAACATTATAACTCATTTCGGGTCTTTGGAGGCTGATTTCAAGTGAAAGGGACATGTGCTTTTCATGGAAAATTGAAAAGTTAAATTGCAAGTCAAAACTTTCAACTTGCATTTGCAGTCAAGGTCAAAAAGTCTGAATTTTAAGCATTCATAAGGCATTTCAGGATTTTGAAGGTTGGCTGCAAGTGAATAGTGCATTTCAGGATTTTGAGAAGCCATTGCAAGTGAATAATGGATTTCAGGATTTTAGGAAGTCATTGCAAGTAAATTTTGAAAATTTTTAACTTGCATTCTTTATTAAAACTTCCTACTTACAATGAGTGGGCAAAAACCCGATTTTCCTCCAAGGGCAATTTTTATATTTTCTCTTTTCAAGGAAATGGGAATGAGATGAAATGGAAGGATATGTGGATATGTAATGAATGGGATGAAGGGAAAATGTAAATGAAATGGAATGGAATGAAAGATAAATAGCATTCACAAATAATGAATGACATTATTTACTGAAATGGAGGCAAAATAGCTTTTGAAATAGAAACGCGTTTTAATGAAATGAAGGTAAAATGAAAGGCGTTTTCAGCTGATAAAGGTGTATGGAAATGGAATGAAAGAGAACACATTTTTGGATAATAGTATATGAATGAAAGATGAATGAGAAGCGAATGAAGTCAGCAAATGAAAGAAAGACGTCTTTATAAAATGGAGGATGTGTGAATAGTGAAAAACGCGTTTTCAACTATATTGAAGAATAACGTTTCAATAATGAAAGGCATCAAATGGAATAAAGGAAAACATGCTTTTCAAAATGGAAGCATTTGAAATATGAAAAGGCATTTCGAATGGGGCGACATGTTTTTATGGCAAAAGATGGATGGAGAAAAACATGTTATGAATGAGGGCGTATGGCGTTTGGAAATAAAAGAAACATGTTTTTAACAATGGAGAGAAAGGCGTAAGAAATGAAAAGAAAAAGACGTTTTTAGTAAAACATTTTACTTATAAGATGTATATCAGACAATAACGCCATAAAAACACAATACAAACATATTAAAACAAGAAGAAACTAAGAAAGTAAAAGAGAACATACCTGCAAAAGAGTTTGCAATCCAAAATGATGATGGAAAAATCCTAGGCGTGATAATTAAACTCAGTAAAAGAAGATAACTCAATTTATTATAGCTGAGAATTCGATTTTCAAGCTTATAGATCTACAAAATCTGCATGAAATGAGGTAGAAAAGCAAACTAGAACTCAAACTGCTCTCTTCATGGATTGCGTCGGGTTTTTGAGGGCTCAAAGCAAGTAAAAATATCACTCAAAAGAGAAATCGGGTTCTTGCAGGCATTTTACAACTTACTTTTCATCAAAACACTTAAATTGGGCTTTTGAATGTATATTGCAAGTCACTTAAACTTGAATCAGACCTTTTATAAGTGATTGCAAGCAACTTTAAATGAAATCGGGCTTTTTATGAGCATTTGCAAGTTACTTTAAGAGAAATCAGGTCTTTTAGGAGCAATTGCAAGTGTTCTTTATTAAAATCAGGCTTTTTTCAAGTCATTACAAGCAAAAATAAAAGAAATCAAAACGTTTTAAAGTAGTTACTGTAGACATCCAATTTGACCACTTCCATATGATCAAATACTTCTCCTTAGTCATCTGGCTGTTTATCCCCTCTGTTAATATTAATTAAATCATTTGTTTAATTAATACCTTGCATCTTACATAAGGGTCATAAAGTATTTAATTTAATAAATACTTTACCCCTCTTTCTCCTCTAAATTAAATAAATACACCATTTTATTTAATTTAGTCATATTTACCTTTTGGAATTTAATTTTTTTTTTAATTCCTTTTTTTCTCTCTCATTGTCACATCCTCCAAATTTTATAAGTTGGTCTCTAATCCATCTTAATTCTTTCATCTTCTTCTAATTAACTATGGTTAGCATGTGCACACCCCTAATCATTATTAGGGTCACATCCTCCATAATCTCCCACTTGTTTCTAATAAGTCATTAGTCCATCTAATTAAGTACTTGCACAACCTTAATCATATGGTTAGTACAACCTAATCCTCTTCCCATTTATGGCATGTGTCCTTAAGTCAACCTTATTAAAGGCTTTCTCCTTTTGGGCAAGGCACTCCACTCCCCCATGTGAATTTTTAATTCACCTTTTAATCCCCCAATGCACCCAAAAAGAATTTTTAATTCCTTCACTTCTTCCCACATGTCCTCTACTTATTCTTTATTCTTTCCCATCTCCCCATGAGAATATTTGAGGAATTTTTAATTCCTCACATGTCCTCTCACTCACATGGGGACAAGGACCTCCTTTATGAGGAGATATTGTCCAATCACAAGGTACTTTGTACCCCCTCCATGTCATGTACTATTCTTCCACCTCATGTCCACTTCACCTTTTAGGGCTATATCACATGCCACATGTCAAGATGTGCGGGCTTGTGAGTTTTCAACTCACCTTAGCCCTATATCTTGATCATTGGTGGCTCAATCTTGGCCATCCATCTCTTCTAGGAATTCTCAAAATTCCTATAAATACCCCCTCTTTTCTCTCATTTTGGGGGAGATCATTTTGCTAGCCAAACTCTTGCAATTTTATTTCTCAATCTACACTTAGCCATTTTCATGTTTTCATCCATTTTCACCCATCCTCACATCATCATTTAGCTTGCATCTTGTGCTATCCAAGGAGCATACACATCAAAGATCGAAGGGCCAACCAAAGGATCGATTCGAGACAAGGTATAATGTTCCATTTGTTGCTTTTATCTTGTGTTGATTCCAACTTAGGCTAATTTTGAGGTGTAGGTTGTTTTGGTGTTTATTTGCACTCTTGAGTTTGCTGCTCATTTTCTAATGCTTATATTTGACCTATCACATTTCTGGCATGCTCGGTGGGACCCACAAATGGGTCTTTTTCTTTCACGTTTGCTATTTTTTGCATTTTTGCAGGTTCAGGTTACAGAGTGGCAGACCTGACCTTCTGGTGGCGGATCTGACCTTCCGGTGGCGGACATGACCCTCCGGTGGTGAACATGTCCTCTCTGTTGATAGAACTGACCCTGCGGTGGCAAACCTGACCCTGTGGTGGCAGACTTGACCCTGCGGTGGTAGACCTGACCCTGTGGTGGCGGACTTGACCCTGCAGTGGCAGACCTGACCTATTGTGGCAGACCTGACCTCCCGAAGGTGAAATTTCAAGTTTTTACCAATTATCTTTTGGTAAATTAGGCACATAGTTTAATTAGAAGGGTCAATAAACTTTGTTTGACGGTGGAAGGCTATTTGACGTATCCAACCCCCACATCATCAAATCTATCCATATCAAAATCCAAAACCTAGACTAATCCAGTGTTTACCAATCAATCCAATCCGATTTCATCAAATCAATCCATGTTGGTCTGACCGATCATCATCAGCTAATCTCCCATCAAATCGAATCAAACTTTCATCATCCAGGTCTTTCTAATATCTTGATCCATCTCATCATCTTGCATGCCCGTTCAGACTCAATCACAGGCAAAGAAAATGGCTGACCAACAAGCCCTGAATGCTCAATCAAACAACCCTCAAGATCCCACCAACACAGTGAATGTCTCATCAGATCCTAACTATGGTGCTAACATCCCTCACGATCCCCACAATGGCACCTCATCACAATCCAACGTGGATGGTCAAAACACGTCACCACCTGGGGAGGAAAACATGGCTAATCAACCTGAGCTCACATTCGAGGAACACTTCAATAACCCTGTTAATGCACAAATGACAGAACGCCTTCTTGAAAAACATGGCGAGGAAATCTTGGCTCACTTGATTGACAAAGGTGTCAAGTTGTCGTCAGGCGTCGACTTATCCAAGTATGGCACCTCCACATCTAATGTACCCCAAGGTTCACATGACATCCCCAGTAGCTCATATGTCCCCAACGTTCCTTCCGTAGAAGGTTGGCATCAACCTAAATTCGGCAACGCTGTTCTGTATCTCGTTGGAAACCCCACAGATCCCACCATCTCGGTCACAGGGACACCCCAAACCATTGACCCCAATGATCCCTTTACCTTTGGCATGCCACAAAACTTCCCACAACCGCAACCGCTAATGCTACCGACACCACTCCCCTCAAATCCGCCTCCTGTCAACACTAGGGGAAGCTCTTTCGCTACCTTTCCTCCACCTCCTAGGGCTACAAATCCTCCACCATCGTCATTTATACCCCAACAACCTCCCCAATCCTATGCTCCCACTAGTGCTCAACAACCTCCCTCGCAAAACATCTCAACTGCACCTCGACCTCAACAACAACCATTGGTCAATCCCTTATTTTCAACACAACCACCATAGCATCAACCACAAGGAAATCAACCTCAGCCTTCAGCCCTAACTATATCTCCATTCCTTGCATCCATCTTATGCCCGCAAGCGCAACCACCATATAACATCCCATCTCGTCCAACACAGCCACCAACAATGCACCAACAACCACCCCATCATTACAATTATTATAGCCAACAACAATATCAACAACAACCATCTTATGTGACCTCGCAACAGTCACATCAGCATCCCCAATATCCACAAACCAATCAACAACACCTTCTCCATACTTCCCAACAGTACACCACCCACAACTACCCAACCAATCCATATCCCACCTCGCAACAACAACCTCTTTATCAACAAGGTCCCTTGGCACATCAATAGGGGATACTACCTCCTCATTATCCATACGCCCATCTCCAAACATCATCTCAAAATCCATAATCGTCCTACCATCAATACCCATCCAACACACTGGCCAATCCAGACATATTAAAAATCAAAGCCGCTCTGAAAGATCTCCAAGCAGGGACTGGCAAACAATCATTCAAGTTTGAAGATATATGCCCATATCCGTTTGATCCCTCCATCTCATTGATTCCTTTCCCTAAACATTTTGAGATGCCAAAGTTTGAAAAATATAAGGGGAACAAAGATCCTAAAGCCCACTAACAGGAGTTTTACTCCTAGTGTCAAGAAGTTATCCACAATGACAACTATCTCCTGCGCCTGTTCCCGCGGAGTCTGGCAAGCAACGCCCTCGGGTGGTTCATGACCCTCGAAAAAGGATCCATAAAATCTTTTGCAGACCTGTCAAAAAGGTTTGTCTCCTACTTCTCCTTCAATTTGGAGAAAGACACCGATACCTTGGATCTCCTCAAAGAGAAACACCGTGAAGGGGAAACCTTTACCAACTACCTCCAAAGGTGGCATGTGTTAGCAAGCCGAATGAAAAC
>VDFB02271358.1:514787915-514915034 GCA_007258455.2 Sequoia sempervirens
GATGTGATATTTGTTATTATGTCGTTCATGTAAATATTGAATTGAAATTGGAGGTATTAAGCATTCTTAGCTTGGTTAGTGTTTGAGGTAGAGTGTTTTGAGTGGGTAGCAAGATCAAATGATTCATATCAGTTCCTGCTAGAAAAGTAAAACTAAGATAATCGGTTTGGAAGTAATTATATTTATCATGTCATGCTTGGTTTCAAAATCATAAGTCCTTATATATATTTATTTGATAGAGCTTGAAGTTTTATTTCACCTTATATTATGCAAAGTAGTGGGATTGCAATATTAAAGTATACTTACTACAAATAATTTGAACGATTAGAAGTAGACTCTACATGGAGTAATACAAGAGTTAAAAAAAAACAAATGTTTAGAGTAAACAAGATTGATTGCACACACAAGTTTTTTTCTTTAGGCTCCCAAGGGAGAAAAATTTCAAGGAACACATTGAACATGTCCAGTTAGAGGAGGTGGCCTATATTATCCAAGAGGGCATCAAGGGGCAGTTTTTTAACTTCCATAAAAAACTTTTTCTCATTTGAAAATGGTGGTGAAGGTGCACCACTACAAGAAACATAATTCAGAGACACATCCCAAAAAGATTTGAAAGGAAGAGGTAGAAGGCTAGAGAAAGGAAATCACCAAAGAAGAGATAAAAATAGCAACAGACTCCCTACAAAATGACAAGTCCCCTAGATTTGATGGTCTCCCAATAGAATTCTACAAAGTTTTCAATGAGACGTGGGTAGTGAAGGATCTCTTCCTAGTCTACAAGAAGGCTCTAGAGGTTGGCTCCTTGGGGAGAGACATAAAAAAAGGCATTATAAAATTGATCCCCAAATCTAATTAAAAATTGGAGACCTATAACACTTTTGAATGTATCCTACAAAATCCTAGCAAAGGTGTTGGCAAAAATACTGGTCAATATACTACCTAAATTCATCAATAACACTCAAACTGGATTCATTAAAGGTAGATACATCTTGGAAAACTTAATCACCAGTTGGGAGGCAATGGAATGGGCAAGGACCTCCAAGCAAGAGGCAACAATGTTACTACTTGACTTTGAGAAATCATATGACAGGGTAGAATGAGATTTCATCAGGTTAACCCTTGAGGCTTTTGGGTTTCCCGAAGCCTTCTATACCATGGTTGTCACACTCTTCAAAGATGCAATAGCATAGGTGGATGTCAATGGCTCACTCAAAGAAGAAATAACTCTTGAAAGATTAATTAGGAAAGGCTGCCCCTTGGCACCAACATTATTTATCATTGCCTCAGATGCCTTACACTATATTCTCAGGGCCAGTGATGCAACTCCAAGAGTTAGGGGTATAACAATACCAAAAAATAGTGAATTACTGAACATACAATTTGCAGATGATACTGTATTGTTCCCTCTGTTAGACGAGGATAATATTAGCAACCTAATGGAGAAATTAAACATCTTCTGTGTTGCCTCAAGAGATTTTTTTTTCTCTCAAAATCCATTATATTTGGTTGGCAGGATGTGACCTGAATTAGGTAAGTGGGCTTGAAATCCAGTGGGGAGGCCCTCAAAAATAGGTAAGGCACTTGGGAACACCCTTTGCAGTGTGTCCAAACTTGAAAGAGATGTGGCTTTGGATTAAAACCAAGATAGAAAAGAAGATCGAGAAATGGAATAGACAATATCTATCCCTGGCTGGGAGAATCCAGATATGTCAAAAGATATTGTCCTCATACAGTTTGTACTTTGCTTTTGTATGACTATTCAATAGTTATCAAGTAGATGAAATTTAGAAAAGGATAAGGCAATTTCTTTGGTTAGATGGGAAAGGAAAAAAGAAAAAACGTGTTGTCAAGTGGAGTTGGTGCTGTCTAAGCAAACCAGATGGTGGGTTTGGTTTGAAAGATCTAAAAATCCAAGGCATAGCCCTAGCAACAAAATGGATCTTTAGGGCATTGGATGGGGAAGAACCCTAGAAAGTCGTGATCAAATGTAATTTGCAAAGAGCAACTCTCAAGCATTCCAGGAGTTGGAAAGATCTCCCCCTCAGTGACCTCCTTAGTAGCAAATACCCTATCTCCCCCGAAGGCTCAGTTGTGTTCAAAACCATGTGGAGGGCATGGGAGTGTGTCAAAGAGTTTGTCACCAATTCTCAGTACCAATAGGGCAATGTAATCCACTCGCACAGGTTAGTGTGGTGGAACCTCATTCATAATGGTAAGCCTTTAGCACTCTTGCAGGGGTTCTTAGCCAAGAAGTGGGCCAGTAGTGGTGTTAAACACTCAAACATCTTCAAGGATGGGTCTCTAAAGGAGTGGAATCAACTAAAATATGAGTGTAATATACCTGATTCTCGTTGGAGAACATACATAATTTTAAAAGAAGCATGTAAGTTAATAAGCATGCCAATAGTTTGTAAAAAAAATGAAGAACAATACAAGGACCTCAAATGGATTGATGGAACCAGTATTAATAAAATCACTTCCAAACTAATATATAGTACTCTCACCAAACAAGAAGAGACTTATAACCACTTGAATAAGGTTTGGAACACCAATATTAACAAAAGTGACTGGACAAAGATTCTTTTGAACAACTGGTAAAAAACAATTAAGCCCAAGAAGGCATGCTTCAAATGGCTCTTAATTTTTCACAGGTTTCCATATAAAACTAATGCTAATGACATTGACATATGCAGGATCTATAGAGTGCCAGGAACAATACAACACGTATTCATTGATTGTGTATATGCAAAGGATATTTGGAAATTTTTTTGTCATAATCAAGACATATGGGATGCAAACTACAAACCTAGAGTCGACAAAAATATTTTATTTAAAAATGATAAATTTCGGAAAGAGAAAACTTTGTTTTGGTCTTGTGTATCTACTAAAATTTTGTGTATTTGGAAAGCAAGGAATGGTGAAAGGTTTAATGGGACATAAAGGGCATTGTTTGAGTCTATGAAAAGACTCACCTGGTACAATATTGCTTTGTAGGTCACTATGATAGTGAAGGTATCCAAGTTCAAATTTCTTAAGCTGCTGGAAGAAGGTACACTACAAATCAACCTTTAGGAAGTTAGGTTTGGGCACACATGGCAGGTGGGGTAGCCAAGTTTAGAGACTTTTCTCAAAGCCTTGGAATTCTTTCAAAAGGACTTCAATGATAAAGTGGCTAAAGATGCTCAAAATAAAGACCCTCCACCACTTCTTAGGGTTGAAGACTTCACCAAAGAGGAGCTAGAGGCAACTGAAGCGCTATTAGGGATAAAGAATCTGACCCAAAGTGAAGGATCAACCTCTTGAGAAGAGATAGTTTGGTTGGTTTTTGCTAGTTTTGGCCTTTTGAATGCAATTTTTTATGTATATATCTGATAAATATATGATGTCTCAGATCCAATATATTGGTTCTTTTTGTATATATGGTATATGATGTAAAACTACTAGTGGCAATGTAAAACATTGATAGTGGATAAAAAGGGTACTGGATTCAGATAAAGCACTGACAATAATGTAAAGGGAATGGTATGTGTAGTAGTACTGCACTAGAACACTCTATATTTTACTATTCTTACTATATTTAATACAAAGAAAGACCTATAAAAAAAATCAATCTTTGTTGTATTTGCTCATGGTTTATGTGGTTTTAAAGCTAAATTGAAAATACGGTATTGATTTATTTATCATGCAAAAATAATGCATTTTGGAAGTATATTCATATCTGAATAACTAGAATGCTACAAGGTAAATAATTACATAAACAAAATCAAATAAATACCTTAATAGACACCTAGTCCTCTATGCAGTCCCCACATAGTCCTCTAATTCTCCTCTCCATCCACCTCTTGTTTCCCTTATTTTCCATTCTTTTTTCCTTGATCACCCATCACAGATATAGGCCAGCCTCAGTCAAATTTAGAGAATGTTAATGCAGGTCATACTTTGATTCCTTTGGACATTTCTCTACTATAACTTCTATTTATTTCTCTAGCTCTACAAGGCATGCAAGAATTCCTTTAATGCATAAATAGCAGCTTATATCCTTCTTCACCTTGTCTCCAAATGGAAGAGCTAACCATGGAATGCTTGCATCGTACTCTTCAAACAGTTCTTGATCTCTCTCACTAGAGAGTGAACCCATCTCTCTAGCTCCCCCCTTCCCTAATCTCCCACACATTTTTTTAATTTTTTGTGCAACACAAGATCCACCACTTTTTACCAAATCTTTCTTTTTCTTTTGTAGTAAGAAGGCATAGATCCTTTAAACGTTGAGTCACACTTCCATCTTATTCCCCCCCACGCTAAGTCCCAATTAGATACTATTTTATGCTGAGTCGCAGTTAGAGAAAATCAATGAAAATTAGTTTATCCCTTCCTGCTATCATTCTCACTACTCGAGTTCAAGTTAGCGGATCAGTCTTAAAAACTAAAAGAAACATATAGTCATACATGCAATTTCTAAACTTAAATGACCACATCATGTAGTTACTAGGCAAGGTGGTGCAAAGAGGAGTTTTATTCCAGACTTAACTGTCACATTCTTATTGTTAACTTCACTCACTAATAAGGTGGTGGAACAAAATGAGGTTTCTCCTATCATACATGCTTGGGAGTTCAAAAATAACCATTCAAAATAATATCTAGGATTATCAAGTAATAACTTGAGAACCTCATAAATGAAAGATAAAATTATCCAAAATACTAATAATTTAAAACTATTTAGTACTTTTGAATTACATATAAATAAAACATGAATCATTTATCTTAATAAATATCACATAGATAACAATTATATCTAATTAAATATCAAATCACATAGTAAAATGATCTACACATTACTAATGGATATTTAATTTTGATGAACATCAAATTAACAAATAATAAATATTAAAGAATAACAACTTGCTAACTTTTACACATAATATCATTGAAACCACGAAAGTCACTTACTATACAAGTGAGAAATTATTATAATAATAATGTTAAAATATTGAATTAGGAGTTATATACACACACACACATATATATATATATATATATATACACACACACATATATATATATATATATATATATATATATATATAACACACACACACACATACACATACACACACACATATATAATTAATATAATGAATAATCTATGTTCAAACAATAATAATGTAATATTATCAAGACCAATAATTCACAAGTAAATTAATGGTAATAATAGTTTAATTAATATTTAGATTAAATTATTAATTTAAAAATGAATACTCTTTGAAGTAGTAAATTTATGATAATATTTTAGATTGTTGAAATACTTTGTCATGATTATGAAGTTACACATTCACGTATATCATGAAAATTATAAAATTGATTCTTACTAGGTACATTATTACCAGCCATTTGAAGATCCCTAAATGTGTTATGGAGAATTGACTAGGGGCCTTACATCCTCCCCCCTTGTATTAGACTTCCTCCTGGAAGTCCTTAGGAATAAGAAACTTAACCTCATTAAAGCAACACACTTGAATCTGAAAAACATTCTAATTATTATTTAGAACTAAGATGACACATTAACTATTGGCACTATCCTATATAATAAAATGATAGCATAACTATCCAACCTATAACACAAGGAGTTATAACTGTTGTATGAAGGGAGGGGCCTTACATTCCCCTCCCCTTAGTTTAAACTTCCTCCTAGAAGTTACTAAGGTTTGGGAATGAATTCCACACATCACACATAAACATATTGCAACGACAATTCCACTCATTCTACTAATGACATATAATACTATAAATCAACCATTGTATTTATAGAAGTTATCCTACAAAAAAAGAATCTTGAAACGACTGAGAAAGATACACATAATACGTTGATCCATTTAAAATTTTAATACAAGGATTTCAACATTAGTCATCTAGCTCTTATAAGTAACAAACATATTATTGTAAATAGAGTTACATAGGTATAAACAAAAATCACACTAACACCTTTATCATTCAACATAATTCTTTCAAGCAACAAGAGTTTTAGACAACCATATTGGTTCCAAATCACATCAATACATGATAGAACATCTATATCACTTTAATTAACTACAAATGCTCTTTATCCAATCCATCAAATCTACATGTATATTGTATCACATCACATATATTGAAATTTTTAATATCTTATCAACATACCTCGATTAAATTCTAGCATTTCGAAAAAAACATATCTCAATATTCATATACATCACATCGACATATCTCATTACATAACTTAAATTAACATTTAACACATCATGAACTCACAATGGGATAAGGGATGAGGCTGACTAGTGTCCAAAATTCTCCTCTAATAATGCATAGTATCATAGTACCACATAAAAATTAGATAGATCTAGGGGAAATGGTTTATAACCATTCCATATCGGTCTCATTAACCCCTTGAACAATAATTCCCCAAGCCATCTACCCCCCCATACAACCTGTTAGGGACCCTTCATGAGTATGATAGTTTCACATAGGTCACATTACTACACATGCCAGTAGTTTGCAAATAACAAAGGAAAGCCTCAAACTGAGTAACATAAGATCATATTAAAGATTTCAATAAAGGTCCCATAAAAAGGGAAATAAAATTATAAATTCAAAAGATAAAAATCAATTGTAGCTACATTACAACATCCCAATTGTAATTCCAAAAATGAAATTAAATAAGTCCTTGAGGCAAAAAGGATACTTTCAAAATTAAATTAATCAATAACTTCAAGAATTTTCAACACTTCTTGCTTAATCAGTCAAATACAAATTCTCATAAATAAATAAAATATGTGTCCAACAATTTCACAAATTTTACATCACAATCACCACATGATTTTAAATAAATCACCTAAGGGGGAGGAGGGGAATGGTGGTCTCAAACCATAAAATATAGTAGCATGCTGAAAAATGGTGGTCTCTAACCATAAAGATCTCAAACCACATAGAGCTCATGTAATAACCGAATCATCAATAATAGATCTCTAAAGGTATACTTAGGTCCATCCTCACCCCATAGGTAAACATCAAGGAATTAGGCTTGCACGATGAATCAACTAGCATGATCCAAGAGTGTGGGGGAGACATGGGAACTAACATCCATTCAAAATCCTAAGGTTTTGATGGAGGTCCTCCATCTCTCAACCCCTAATTACATTAGCATGCTTGCACAAAGGTAGGTGGATTGATGCTAGGGAATACACCACCATACAATACAAAAGAACATTAAATTATCATCCATTGGTTTCCACATGTAAAATCACATTAACTTATCAAGAATTTTACCACTTCTTTCCACATGAGTCAAACATGCATGACTTACACTAACTCTCACAACTTGGTCTATCACAAAAATTTCCACAATGCACAACATAAGCACCACTATGAAGTATTCACATCCACAAAGAATACAAAATAAATTCATTTCCAATTTCCTCTTTTAAAGCACCAACACCCTTTCCTTACACATAATTCAACCATACTTCCATATACTTTTCAAGAATTTGTACCTCCAATCATCCATTAGGGTTACTCTTTCCAAATTACGAATTAAACCTATTCATAGATTATTTATAATTGCAAGAATTACAACACATTCCATTTTATCTCAATGATACATGAAATTGTATAAACTAAATCATGCAAGATCCATGAATTACATCCTTATTCAAAGGATGGTGTAACATAACACACACACACACACACTTACATAATACCTTATCTAATAGATCAACATCCCATTGAATTTCAACAAGATACAATAAATTCTACTTTCTTAACAACAAAATTTACTAACCAATGACACTCATCAAAAATACTTTCTCAAACAAGGCTACTCAATGCTCAACACACGTCAAGGAAACCTAGTCTAGTTTGTTAGCACTATAAGCGTAACACTTTTTTTTACTCAAAATTCAATTAATCATTCTTTTAACATTTGCATCTCTATTTAGGATATAACGAGTTAACATTTATATGGTTTTTAGCAAAATAATGCAATTTGGGGACCTAAGTCCTTCACCCAAAGATTTATCCTAATCAAACATCTTTCCTTCACATCCACAAGACAATTTTACACAAAACATGCATTTAAATGATTTCAAAGCAACACACATTATTAAGAAGCACTTCATTTATCCACACACAAGAAAAGAGTTGCATTTTCAAATCAACATAAAGCACATTGAGAAAGAGTTCATTACACAATCATAGTTAAGTCACACAATCATGAGATTGTAAGTAGAGAAATCATTATCACTTCACTACCCTTTTCCCACATCAAGTATATTAACATAATAGCATTTATTTCATAATCAAATGCATCATTCACATTGGGGTACATAATAATTTATCAAATCTAAAAACAATTATCAAGGAATGAGGAAAGAAAACTCAAGACATCATAAGGTCATTTATGCCATCAATCTCAACAAGCAGATGATCACAAAAGAGAAACTCACACAACCAACACCACCTAGGCAATAATACTAACCAAAGATTCCAGTGCTACAACCATGCTCTTATACCAAATGTAATGCCCAAAATTGTCTACCAAATTTAAAAGTTTAATATGCTTCAAAAAGGGGAAAGAACAAAGAATAAAACCTAGAAAATATTTGGTAAATTTCTAAAACACACGTGGGCAGTTTTTTACGCAACCTAGTTCACTAGTTTCTCCCAAAATTTCAAAACAACCAAATGAAATAACTTATATTTCAATACTATACACTCTATGCATCATAACTGTTATCTATAGAATGAATATACAATAATTCTATACACTCTATATCATTGGTCTTGTAGTGCCCCTCTGCTTTTGGCCTTCGTGACAATTGAGTAAGACGTTTGGTTGAATTGTGTGTCACGTTGGGTCCGTTAGTTTACATTCATTAATGGATTTTGAATTATGTAATTAAGTTAATATCTTGTCTAGCCTTGATTAATCTATTTAATTAAATTAAATTTGATTTATATGATAATTTAAATTAAATTGGAAGTAAATAATAATTAAGTGAATTATGTTTATAAAAAAATTATTTGTGAATAACAATTATTATTTATTAAATTAAATAACATGATTTAATGTTTTAATGATAAAAGAATAAATAAAGATAAATACTATTATCATAGGAATTTAAATTAAATGTGGAAAGAAACATATTTTTAAATTAAAATAAATGGGATAAGATTTTTCCAACTAAAGTGTAAAAGCAAGAAAAAGTTGGAAAAATAATGCAATTTTAAATAATAGAGAAGAATTCCTAATGCTTCACGTGTCTGGCTTAAGCTTCTCCAATCTGTACACTTGTCTTTTGGCATGAAAACTGACTTTACACCTATCAGTTTTTGTTGCTTGAAATTTTCTAAAGCCTTTTCTTCAAAGGCAGCAGGGGAAGGAATTATCAGGATGGGTTTTTGGGGAAAATATCTCCCAAAACATTTGCAATACCTGTTTTTCGGATAGCCTAAGAGCCTGGTAAATTGCTGGTGTTGCATAGAGGTGGTTGGACCGATTCCTGAAATTCATCTAAAGCATCTGCATTATCAGCCAAGTAGGTATGTCAATCAAAATTTGATGTGGAATTCTTGAAACAATGTGTTAAATATTGGGATTCACCATGCTGGCTTAGTGTTTAAACAATGATTGTTTGATTTTAATGATAATTCAGATTACCAAACCATGTCAGTCTTATGGGTTGTGGGAGATTTCGAATTAATAAAATTGTACCCAAGAAATTAGGTGGTGGGAAAAAAAAATGTCTGTGCACTAGCATTCAAATCTAAAATCGTTCCCCACAATTGTATTATTTTATTTATATTTGGGGTACATTTTTAGGTGGTTTGATCTTTCAATGTTGTGGGAAGTTTTACTAGACTAAGTGATATATTCCACCCCCAAATCTTGAAATTTCCATATAACCTAAAATTTGCACAATCTCTATATATCATTGCAATGTTTGTATGTGCTCGTGATAGTATGACTGTGGCATTTATGCTCATGGCCATGTGGATTCAAGAAAATAGGAACCTCAAACTTTTGGATAAATCTATTCTGAAAGGGTTCTTTGAGTTTTTGCAAAATAGATTGTGAAGGTTTAGCAAGTCAACATTACTTGTGTAGAGTTGGCACCCTAATCTTAAACACCCAACAAAATGAACAACTAGACTTTTGTATGTGAAATCTTCCATAACAACAATTAACAAATTGATGAGTAGTAATGGTGTTAGGTGACATTTAAAATTGTAAATGTGCTCCTTATGTTCACCATTGAAGGGTAGTTGGTTACAACAAGGTTTCCTCCTCCTACAATCTGCAAATTTAATTCATTTCTTTTAGAGGAAATCCACTAACTAGTAGAGTAAATATGGAGTGTAGATGAGAAAAACAAATCAATTATACTAATCAATTGAACAATGGTGAATATTGAATGTCTAATACTTGCTGCTCACCATTATTTTTCCCATAATTTTATTATTTAAATCAAACTGACAAATTAACTAAGAATATTGATTTCTAGAAGTAGGAAATCGAGTGGTAGTAATGTAGGGAAAAGGGGGTTAACCATATCTGTAGTATTAAGTTACAAAAAATAAATAGAATAATCTAAGAATGAAGGATCCACAATAAATAGTAGAAATATTCTTTCCTTGAGCTCCATCACATTTTAATATTTCTATAAACCCATAAGCATGTCTTAATGGGATATTTGAGAAGTTACTCAATAATTTGCAACTTTAAATCATTAATGTTTGTGAGTTCTTCTATATGGATCCTTACTTTTATAGGAGACCATTTAAGGGTTACATGAATGGTAAAACATTATATGGTTATACAATCAGTTGGTCTCTTAACAAACAATTTTATTTACACAAAATTTATGAGACTATCATGTTAGAAAATTGTTGTTTGGGTAATTAGTCAGCTAAATTGCAGATAAAACTGCTCTTAAGTGGTTGGAATTTTTGAAAAACCATTTTTGAGTTTCGTTTGTCATTCTTCCACCTTTCCGGAACATATTGAAGTTTTGAATTTGGCCAAGAAAAAAAGAAGTTATGACTATTTTAAGTGTTGTCCTTTTTGCTGCAAATTGTAGATTAAAATGAGGAAGCTTGAATATGATGTAAGGAAAGGTTTGTTTAGAATGTTCTTAAGTTAATTGTTAATAAAATTGGGGAAAGTGTAGTTTAAAATTATATCAAAGAGTTTTACTTTCTTGTTAGAAATTTGGATACACGTACTTGGATAAATGTAGTAAATATTTTTAGAATATTTTTTAATAAATGATTATATTTGATAGAAGAATAGGTGACTATGTTAGTTAAGTGAAATAAGTAATTAAATTGATCGAATTGTAGTTAAACGATTTTCTTTCAATTTATCTTTTAAAGAGAATATTCATAGGGTAATTAAGTAGGAGGGGTAGATTCCTTTATTGATATTAAATGAGTAATTTAAAATGAATAAATATCTTTCTTTTATATAACATTAAAGCTTTAAGTAATTACCTTTTTAATAGTTATTTAAGTGATTGAATTAAATTAGGTTTAAGGAAGATATTAATTTATTTAATTTATATTTTGTGGAAACTGGCCCATCTAGATAATGGAAGGACTTAATCAAGTGAATTAAAGTAGATTATTCTGTTTGTTGATTATCTTCTTACCTAACTAATTTGTGAAACCACTAAGTAGCTTAGTTGAGGTGAATGATTGTTAATGTTGTAAGATAATTATATCATTAGGGAGTAAGTGGTATAGCTAGAGATTGAATTTGTGATGACCAAATGTTTTATCCTTCTAATTGTGATTTATTTCATAAGGGATATTAGCAAATAAGATAGAGTTGAGATATTAGTATCATTGCCCTTTATTAGTTTGGTATTTATCTATTGGTTAATATAACTTAATATTAGTTAGTTGAATTATTGATCTTTGCAAAGTAATTAGAGTATTGCCAAATGTAGCATTAGGGTACACCATAAATGATCTTTGTGAACTTTACTTTCGTAAAGCCCTTGTAGCATAATTGTATAGTGAAGCTTAAACCCTAGGGATATGGAATGGTTGCTTCTTGGATGATAGATTTATCT
The DNA here is from genome assembly GCA_007258455.2 of Sequoia sempervirens. Lineage (NCBI taxonomy): Eukaryota > Viridiplantae > Streptophyta > Pinopsida > Cupressales > Cupressaceae > Sequoia > Sequoia sempervirens. Next base: position 514,800,020 of record VDFB02271358.1, read on the forward strand.
TGTAATATTGATATATAATCTTTTAAATTGATCAAGTAAATACCCTATTTTAATGTCGATCTCATTTGTTATCTCTAGGTTGAGATCATGGCTGAAATATTATTGTGTGATTGATGTTCAGTCTTGTCTCCTTTGGATGTACCATTGATTAACTTTGCTATTGTTCATTATGGTCAATATTGTGTGAAGTTGAAAATATTTTAAAAGGGTTGGTTATTGTGGTTGTTGTGGCTATTGAATTGGTTAAAGTTGGTTTTGAGCCAAATTGTTAGTTGTTAGGGTATTGTGTGTGGAGAAAATTGAGGTCTCCTTTGATGCCCTATTGGCTGAATTTACTGTTGGTAATTTTAGTTGGTTATGTTAGCTTTGAGTGAGTTTGAGGATCTCGTTATGATATTGCATCCTTTACTCTTCACTTGTTGTTTTGTGATTATGGAAGTTATATAGTCATTTTTTGGTTCCATGATGCGAGTCTTCCTTTTGTGTTAATTCTGATTGAGGAGACTTTATGCAATGTCTTTCTTGTAGTCATATCTTGAGATGGTTGGGAACCCGAAGTGTTTGAATTACCTTCATTAGGATTTTGTAGATTTTTGGTATTTTAGGCTTCCAGAGGCAACAAAGAGACTTGGTTTATGTTGATTTTTCCATGGTTGGACCTTTATGATTCATTGATCTTATTTATGATTTTGAGTTCTTGTGGGTGTTACCTTCTACCATGGTGTTGAATTTTGATGTGCCTTTTGGGCAAGGAGGATCATGCCTCCCATACGTACTTGGTTCTCATGATTTTAGTGCTTTGTGTGATTTGGTACACCCCTTGATGAATTGAGGTTTTCTTTCGATGCTACTAGGGAGAGTGGCTCTTCATGGGGGCCGATGCACAAAGGAGCAGCCTGGATAACCCATGGAAGAGTTGTTTAATAAGTGATAACGTATTAAAATTAACTAGTGGGTTTGGGTAGTTTCACATTAATAAGATAAGTAAGATGCCTCGCCCATGCTGTGAGTGCTTTCATAGACTAAGGATGGGCTAATAAGGCCATGGTCGGAAAGATCACTACCTTGTCCTCTCAAAAGGTTAGTGGTCCCGCATGTGTCACCCTATGGGGCCGACGCCTAGTGAGAGGTAGTCGGGATAACCATAGATGGGGGTCGGCGCCTAGTGAGAGGCAGTCAAGATAACCCATGTTAGGGCCATGCGATGACACTCTTCCTATAGTATCCCTTGTTACTCTTTTTCCTTGTGAGCCTCTGGAAGTGACTGTTTTGATGTTGTTATTTATGTTACCCTTGTTTGTTGAGTCATATTGCTCTTCCGCTTGACTATTCTTTTGTTATCTTGCGAGTAGCCTTTTGATATTCTTGTTAATCATGTTTCTTGTTACTTTTGTGTTATTAAGTCTTGTTGCCTTCCGTTTGACTATTCTTGGTCATGGGTCTTTCTTGTCATCTCCTAGCACGGGGGGTGGGCCTTCTGGTCCACGTGGTCAGGTGGAACGTGTTATGCACCCCATTGGGTCCCTTGTCGGAGTTTGTGCTGATGTAGTTGATCCAGAGCTTCGCCACAACTCAGTTGTACCATGATCATTTATGTATCATTCTTGTATTTGGTGTATCATTTCCACTTTGTGGCGGGATGCACTGATGTGCATATGTACTCCTGAAATTATGAAATGTACTCCTGAAACGATATAATGTACTCCTGAAACGATGTAATGTACTCTTGAAATAGATGTAATGTATTATTTTACCTTTGTAGCACTTATGTGATTAATGAATCGTGGCAACCATTATTTGATGTGTTGTATCTATGGAAATATGCTCTATTGATTTCACATGATGATAGTATGTTATGGTTTTCCTATATGGATGCTTCTAATTGAGGGATTAAAATGGATGTATGACTATTGTAAATGTATGCTATATCATGGTTTCATAATGTAATTCTTGGAATTATTTCGTTATCATTATGATATGATTTTAGGTTTCGTAATGTCGTCACATGTACCCCAAAGGACATAGTTGATGTTGTAATTGTGTAATTTCCTTATATGTAATGTATGTTTGCGTTCATCTGATGTAATGTTTTACTTTCAAAAAATAAAATTGTGCGATGATTTGTTAGTTTATGTTGTCCTTTGGGGTTAGCACGACGGGGCATTATAGCTTGGTATTAGAGCCAAGGTTATCAAACACTTGGTACTCTAGGTTAATTGAACCCATTATGTTAACCTTGCGTATAGACTCTTGAGCTTAGGTATTCACCCTCCTGCCATTCTCGCTTAGCAATTCAAAGTTGGTCCCTAGGTGGTGTTGGTTCAGTGGTGCAGAAAACCGGTGGAAAGGATAGGATCCTAGGTGTAGTGCACAATGCATCGATATTCTTCCTACCGGGAATGCATTATGGACCCTTGTGTTGTCTTGTGATGTGACTTCCGGTGATGTAAGTTTGTGTGTGTATGTGAAAAATATGTGTTCTGACTTGGAATTTTGTGCTTAAGATGTGTTAAATTCTACTTTCTATTATGAAATGGTGTAAAATTGTTGTATATTTTGACTCTTGAGCTTGCATTGTTTTCTTTCTATCACCCTCACTTGATTGTTGTGACCTTTTTTCCCTTGGTGGGAAGTGTAGGGTGCCTAAAGGTTGAGGGAAAGGTCAAGGTAGAGGCCCCACAAAGCTAACTACCAGAGTACTTCGTCTCCAAGTTCTCATGAGTCTGAACATGAGGAACAATAGGGTTCTCAGAACAACCTGGGAGGCAGAGGCCCGAAACCGGATTAGTCGAGATTGGAGGGAGTACAATTGCGGCAAATGCCAGAGGAGCTTCCTGCCCGCTCAGACCTTGGTCAAGTAGATAACCCGCGGGTGGCTAGGGAAAGTAAAATTTGGATTACCTATCTAAGGAGGAACAAAATCAGCCCAGGAAATCCTGTGAGTATTAAGAGCGAACCGGTAGCTCCTGAGAAAATTCATGTTCCAACTCCTGGTTATAGGCTTATTCCCTTTGACTTTAGTGATCAGGAGAAACCTATCACCGATAGTGATAGTGATTCCAAAACACTTTTGTGTTGATCTTGTCTTCGACAGTTATGGCTGCCTTGTAAACCATGTTGTTTGTTACTATATGGCTTTCTTTGGACCGATGCTCTCTATGATATGTTTAGTATTTTGAGACCCTGTTGGTAATTGTTTCACCATTTTGATTTGGGTTGAATGACATGTTATCTAACTTGAGGACTTTGACACTCGTTATTGATGCTTATGTATATTGATGCATGGAGATTGAAGTTGTGTTTGGATTAAATTGGTTATGTTTATCATATGGACTTGTATTATGCGTGTTATGTATTTGATTTGTGATGAATTTATGATGTCGCTTATAATGTGATTACTGTGTGAAGTATTGGATTTTGAGTAAAACTTCAGGATACAATTTAGACAAGTTTTAGTTAGTCTTTTCAAGAACTGGAATTCCTAGATTATTGTTGTAAACTTATCAAATTGTTTTCTTTGACATGGGTTATCATAGTAGGATTTCCTTGTTCATCATTATGGAAAAATTATTAGCATTGTGGAAGAATTGGTCTTTACTCATACTGATTTCATATTAAGCAGTATTGGCTAATACTTTTGTTAACTAGTTCATCTTTGAATCACTCGTTAGCCTTATTGATGGACTTACCATCTTAATAACTTTTAGAATATTGTTTTGTTCATAATGTTTTACCTTAGTTGTTAAATATTTAAGAGGTATATTCAAAATTAGTACGTTTATAGAATCCTTCATATGATAGCTAGTAATTCTTAACTGTAATGTTAATTGTGGATCACTATTTTTTTTTAAGATCATGATTAAAAATATAGCATAGATGATAATTAGAACCTGTGAATGAATGTAATGCCTCTCGTGTGCTGACACTATTTTGATACCTTTTCATGTTATGCTGTGTACTTTAAGAATATGATGGTGATTGTTTCACTAGTTTGACTGGTTTGGTTGATAGTTTAGTTTGCTTGGATGACTATGTCACTCTATGAGGATGTTTTTGATATAATGATACATGGTGTTTGAATTTTACTTGTTGCATTTATCATCTGGATGTTGTACTATGTTGTTATGCTAGTGGTTAGTAATTGCTTTATGATGTTGATTATGATGTGACTAGTGTTCTTGGATGATGTTATTGTATTCAATGTTGTAGTTATTGTTTGAGGTCTTAGTGAGGGGAATGGTGTAGCATCACTCATTCGTGAGTGCCCTAATACGCTGTGATTTCCTCTCATGGGGTGTTTGTTATTGGATATATATATGTTGCTCGACATTTGATTTGATGCAAGATTGCAGGTACTGGGAATTGACTCCACCTGCACTGTCAGGGTTGAGCATGCCCTATAATCCCAAATGGGTATGATGTGGAAATCGGAGTTGACAAGAAAGTTCCCCCATCCTAGTCTGTCACCTGTCATTGTGTTTGACGATGTCGTCTATTTGCGACCCCGTTTCCATTTTGGTAACGTTTCATTTTGAGTCGTTTATTTTTAATTGTTTAATTGATGTTGTTTTGATTATTTGGTTTAGTTGTTAGTTCATTGTGTTGAAGTGCTTATGATTGCATACGTTTTGTTTCACCTTGCGACTTCCAGGACTAAGTCGATGCTAAGGGGGAGGATGTAGTGCCCCTCCGCTTTTGGCCTTTGCGACAATTGAGTAAGTTGTATGGTTGAATTGTATGTCACGTTGGGTCTGTTAGTTTACATTGATTAATGGATTTTGAATTATGCAATTAAGTTAATATCTTGTCTAGCCTTGATTAATCTATTTAATTAAATTAACTTTGATTTATATGGTAATTTAAATTAAATTGGAAGCAAATAATAATTAAGTGAATTATGTTTATAAAAAAGTTATTTGTGGATAAAAAATATTATTTATTAAATTAAATAACATGATTTAATGTTTTAATGATAAAAGAATAAATAAAGATAAATACTATTATCATAGGAATTTAAATTAAATGTGGAAAGAAACATATTTTTAAATTAAAATAAATGGGATAAGATTTTTCCAACTAAAGTGTAAAAGCAAAAAAAAGTTGGAAAAAAATGTGATTTTAAATAATAGAGAAGAATTCCTAATGCTTCACGTGTCTGGCTTAAGCTTCTCCAATCTGCACACTTGTCTTTTGGCATGAAAACTGACTTTACACCTGTCAGTTCCAGTTGCTTGAAATTTTCTAAAGACTTTTCTTCAAAGGCAACGGGGGAAGGAATTAACGAGATGGGTTTTTGGGGAAAATATCTCCCAATTTTTTTGCAATACCTGTTTTTCCGGATAGCCTAAGAGCCCGGTAAATTGTTGGTGATGCATAGAGGTGGTTGGACCGATTCCTAAAATTCATCTAAAGCATCTGCATTATCATCCAAGTAGGTATGCCAATCAAAATTTGATGTGGAATTCTTGAAACAATGTGTTAAATATTGGGATTCACCATGTTGGCTTAGTGTTTAAACAATGGTTGTTAATGATAATTTAGATTACCAAACCATGTCAATCTTATGGGTTGTGGGAGAGTTCAAATTAAATAAAATTGTACTCAAGAAATTAGGTGGTGGAAAAAAATGTCTATGCAGTAGCATTCAAATTTAAAATTGTTCCCCACAATTGTATTATTTTATTTATATCTGGGGTACATTTTTAGGTGGTTTGATCTTTCAATGCTGTGGGGAGTTTTACTAGACTAAGTGATATATTCCACCTCCAAATCTTGAAATTTCCATATCACCTCAAATCTGCACAATCTCTATATATCATTGCAATGTTTGTATGTGCTCGTGATAGTATGACTATGGCATTTATGCTCATGACCATGTGGATTCAAGAAAATAGGAACCTCAAACTTTTGGCTAAATCTATTATGAAAGGGTTCTTTGAGTTTTTGCAAAATAGATTGTGGAGGTTTAGCGAGTCAACATTACTTGTTTAGAGTTGGCACCCTAATTTTAAACACCCAACAAAATGAACAACTAGACTTTTGTATGTGCAATCTTCCATAACAACAATTAACAAATTGATGAGTAGTAATGGTGTTAGATGGCATTTAAAATTGTAAATGTGCTCCTTCTGTTCACCATTGAAGGGTAGTTGGTTACAACAGGGTTTTCTCCTCCTACAATCTGCAAATTTAATTCATTTCTTTTAGAGGAAATCCACTAACTAGTAGAGTAAATATGGAGTGTAGATGAGAAAAACAAATCAATTATACTAATCAGTTGAACAATGGTGAATATTGAATGTGTAATACTTGCTGCTCACCATTATTTTTCCCATAATTTTATTATTTAAATCAAACTGACAAATTAACTAAGACTATTGATTTCTAGAAGTAGGAAATCAAGTGGTGGTAATGTAGGGAAAATGGGGTTAACCATATATGTAGTATTAAGCTACATAAAATAAATAGAATAATCTAAGAATGAAGGATCCACAATAAATAGTAGAAATATTCTTTCCTTGAGCTCCATCACATTTTAATATTTCTATAAACCCATAAGCATGTCTTAATGTGATATTTGAGAAGTTATTGAATAATTTGCAACTTTAAATCATTAATGTTTGTGAGTTCTTCTGTATGGATCCTTACTTTTATAGGAGACCATTTAAGGGTTACATGAATGGTAAAGCATTATATGGTTATCCAATCAGTTGGTCTCTTAACAAACAATTTTATTTACACAAAATTTATGAGACTATCATGTTAGCAAATTGCTGTTTGGGTAATTAGTTAGCTAAATTGCAAATAAAACTGCTCTTGAGTGGTTGGGATTTTTGAAAAACCATTTCTAGGTTTTGTTTGTCATTCTTCCACCTTTTCGAAACATATTGAATTTTTTAATTTGGCCAAGAAAAAAGAAGTTATGACTATTTTAAGTGTTGTCCTTTCTACTACAAACTGTAGATTAAAATGAGGAAGCTTAAATATGATGTAAGGAAATGTTTGTTTAGAATGTTCTTAGGTTAATTGTTAATGAAATTGGGGAAAGTGTAGTTTACAATTATATCAAAGAGTTTTACTTTCTTGTTAGAAATTTGGATACACGTACTTGGATAAATGTAGTAAATATTTTTAAAATACTTTTTAATAAATAATTATATTTGATAGATGAATAGGTGACTATGATAGTTAAGTGAAATAAGTAATTAAATTGATCAAATTTTAGTTAAATGATTTTCTTTCAATTTCTCTTTTAAAGAGAATATTCATAGGGTAATTAAGTGGGAGGGGTAGATTCCTTTATTGATATTAAATGAGTAATTTAAGATGAATAAATATCTTTCTTTTATATAACATTTAAGATTTAAGTAATTACCTTTTTAAGAAAATTTAGTTATTTAAGTGATTGAATTAAATTAGGTTTAAGGAAGATATTAATTTATTTAATTTATATTTTGTGGAAACTGGCCCATCTAGATAATGGAAGGACTTAATCAAGTGAATTAAAGTAGATTATTTTGTTTGTTGATTATCTTCTTACCTAACTAATTTGTGAAACCACTAAGTAGCTTAGTTGAGGTGAATGATTGTTAATGTTGTAAGATAATTATATCATTAGGGAGTAAGTGGTATAGCTAGAGATTGAATTTGTGATGACCAAATGTTTTATCCTTCTAATTGTGATTTATTTCATAAGGGATATTAGCAAATAAGATAGAGTTGAGATATTAGTATCGTTGCCCTTTATTAGTTTGGTATTTATCTATTGGTTAATATAACTTAATATTAGTTAGTTGAATTATTGATCTTTGCAAAGTAATTAGAGTATTGCCAAATGTAGCATTAGGGTACACCATAAATGATCTTTGTGAACTTTACTTTCGTAAAGCCCTTGTAGCATAATTGTATAGTGAAGCTTAAACCCTAGGGATTTGGAATGGTTGCTTCTTGGATGATAGAGTTATCTTGTAATATCGATATATAATCTTTTAAATTGATCAAGCAAATACCCTATTTTAATGTCGATCTCATTTTCTATCTCTAGGTTGAGAACATGGCTGAAATATTATTGTGTGATTGATGTTCAATCTTGTCTCCTTTGGATGTACCATTGATTAACTTTGCTATTTTTCATTATGGTTGATATTGCGTGAAGTTTAAAATCTTTTAAAAGGGTTGGTTACTGTGGTTGTTGAATTGGTTAAAGTTGGTTTTGAGCCAAATTGTTAGTTGTTAGGGTATTGTGTGTGGAGAAAATTGAGGTCTCCTTTGATGCCCTATTGGCTGAATTTACTGTTGGTAATTTTAGTTGGTTATGTTAGCTTTGAGTGTGTTTGAGGATCTCGTTATGATATTGCATCCTTTACTCTTCACTTGTCGTTTTATGATTATGGAAGTTATATAGTCATTTTGTGGTTCCATGATGCGAGTCTTCCTTTTGTGTTAATTCTAATTGAGGAGACTTTATGTAATGTCTTTCTTGTAGTCATATCTTGAGATGGTTGGAAACCCGAAGTGTTTGAATTACCTTCAGTAGGAGTTTGTAGATTTTCAGTATTTTAGGCTTCCAAAGGAAACATAGAGACTTGGTTTATGTTGATTTTTCCATGGTTGGACCTTTATGATTCATTGATCTTATTTATGATTTTGAGTTCTTGTGGGTGTTACCTTCTACTGTGGTGTTGACTTTTGATGTGGATTTTGGTCGAGAAGGATCATGCCTCGCATACATACTTGGTTCTCATGATTTTAGTGCTTTGTGTGATTTGGCACACCCCTTGATGAATTGAGGTTTGCTTTCGATGCTACTAGGGAGAGTGGATCTTTATGGGGGCCGACGCACAAAGGGGTAGCCTAGATAACCCATGGAAGAGTTGTTTAATAAGTGATAACCTAATAAAATTAACTAGTGGGTTTGGCTAGGTTCACATTAATAAGATAAGTAAGATGCCTCACCCATGCCGTTAGTGCTTTCACAGACTAAGGATAGGCTGAGAAGGCAATGGTCAGAAAGATCGCTACCTTATCCTCACGAAAGGTTAGTGGTCTCGCATGTGTCACCCTATGGGGCCGACACCTAGTGAGAGGCAGTCAAGATAACCATAGATGGGGGTTGGCGCCTAGTGAGAGGCAGTCAAGATAACCCATGTTAGGGCCATCCGATGACTCTCTTCCTATAGTATCCCTTGTTACTCTTTTTCCTTGCAAGCCTCTGGAAGTAGCCATTTTAATGTTGTTATTTATGTTACCCTTGTTTGTTGAGTCATGTTGCTCTTTCGCTTGACTGTTCTTTTGTCATCTTGTGAGTAGCCTTTTAATATTCTTGTTAGTCATGTATCTTGTTACTTTTGTGTTATTAAGTCTTGTTGCCTTCCACTTGATTTTTCTTGGTTGTGGGTCTTTCTTGTCATCTCCTAGCACAGGGGGTGGGTCGTTGGGTCCACGTGGTTGGGTGGGATGTGCTATGCACCCCATTGGGTCCCCTGTCAGAGTTCATGCCAATGAAGTTGATCCAGAGCTTTGCCACAACTCAGTTGCACCATGATCATTTATGTATCATTCTTGTATTTGGTGGATTATTTCCACTTTGTGGCAGGATGGACTGATGTGCATATGTACTCCTGAAATGATGTAATGTACTCCTAAAATGATGTAATGTACTCTTGAAATATATGTAAGGTATTATTTTACCTTTGTATCCCTTATGTGATTAATGAATCGTGGCAACCATTATTTGATGTGTTGTATCTGTGGAAATGTCTATTGATTTCACATGAGGATAGTATATTATGGTTTTCCTAGATGGATGCTTCTAATTGAGGGATTAAAATGGATGTATGGCTATTGTAAATGTATGCTATATCATGGTTTCATAATGTAATTCTTGGAATTCGTTTGTTATTGTCATGATATGATTTTATGTTTTGTAAAGTTGTCACGTGTACCCCAGAGGATGTAGTTGATGTAATTGTATAATTTCCTTATATGTAATGTATGTTTGTATTCATCTGATGTAATGTTTTACTTTCAAAAAAAAAAGTGCGGTAATTTGTTAGTTTTTGTTGTCCTTTTGGGTTAGCACGGGGGGTGTTACATATCTACATAGTAGGACAACTTATTTACAATTAATGATGTCTATATTTGTATTCATTAATAATATAACAAGACAATGCTGAATACATATAGAAAAGAGTAAATAGTTCCAATAGAATCAACATATTTACTTACTATGGGAATACAAAGCTCTTTTGTTAATATGTTATTTCCAATGAAGATCAATTTCTAATGCAAGAAAATAAACAAGCAACAAGGGTAAATCATAAATAAAATATGAAATCTAATAATAAGGGACTTTCTCCCTATATCTCTATTTTCCAAGATACATTCTATATGGAATCTCTTGGACACATAAACTCCTTCATTAAACTCATCAAATAAGTGATTACACTAAATGTTATTGCAAGGCCCCACCCATTCTTGAGCATTACAACATCATTTTCATATTGATAAATTGAAGGTTGTAAGGCCACCTAGAGTCCTATGCATAACACTTAATATGATGAATATAAATGAATTTTATTGTAATGCCCAGCTAGGGAATCCATTAAAACAAAGCATAAAGTAACATAATAACCGAATAATTTTTTTTTAAAAAAGTCATTCAATTACATAAACGTTTTTAGGATTCCAAGATGACGTTACTTAAACATTTGCAAATAAGAACATCATATCATAATATCAAAGTCATAAAACATAAAGACATATAATATTCAAGAATGATCTAATTTCATAAACTTTATAAAGTCAAGTTACATAACCAGATTACATCAAGTGAGATTATGATTAATCTCATATTACATAATATCATTACAAATTTTTTCTCATAGATATTAAGAGAATATACAATAAAGATGGAGAACATGTCACATTTGTGTACCTCATTCATGAGTACGCTTAGTGTCCAACATCATGAAAAATGAAGAATCAAGAATCTGTCCCACGAACAATGTTATCCAAGTATAGCAACATCTGCAAGAGGACCCAATGGAGGAAATAGCACGGTTTCCTCCCAACTACGTGGTACCTGAAGGTCCACTCCCTCTGTGCTAGGAGATAATGACAGGTCCAAAAAACAAGCAATCAAACAACAAAGAATAAAAATTACATTACATGGTTGACAAACACACAATGACATGACATAATAAAAATTACATGATCACTAATAAACTCCTAGAGGCAACAACAATAACAAAGGCGACTCTACATAAGAGACCACAATCATGCAATAGGAAAAGAGTTTCATCACACAGTTTGGGATAGGTTACCCTGGTGAATCTTCCTAGACTACCGGCCCTCTCCAAGAGTTACCTTGGCAGTCTCTACCAATTCCCGACCCCTATACAAACTAGTGTGGAGTTGTTCCATCTTTCTAGAAGACAAGATAGGCGACTAATCCATTCTAGGCCTTCTCAACCTTACCTCAATCTAAACAAGCATTAAAGTGATAGGAAAGGCATACAATTATTTGAATTAGTGTTAAATACTTCCCAACCCCTAGTACATTAGTTAGGTTTCCATTGGATTACAAAACCCACAATAGGTTACCCTGGCAACCGCTTAGGGTTCTAGCCCCTATCATAAGCCACTCTTCCTAAAGACATGACACAACATCGAAATACCAAGGACAACCAACATGCGTATGAAACAAAACCATAATAGAACATATCTCATTCGTGGCCCAATCATTGAATAATTACAACACCTCTAAGGTGAAAAATAACTCTTGCATGGCTAAGTCCCAAAAATAGATCAAGGTATATACAAAAAAACATCAATAAACAATCATTAAAAGCTCATATTTCAAATCAACCCTCTAACCTTTGGAAGTAAAATAACACATAACACAAATTCCTAAGCCATACTCTTTTAAAGTAAAACTCTAAGGTTCATTTATTCATTATACAAAATATCATGACCATTAATATTTAAGTCTCCATGCAACACTATTAGATCTTCGAATTAAGAGATACAACATATTATAAATTGAAATAGATAAATATCTCATTTAACAAAACACATTTAAGATTATCCTTCATTAAGAACATAATCCACTATTATTTCAATGTAAATATATATATTCACATCCAAAAATTGTTTTATTTCAATACAATTTATATTATGATCTATATTCATAACTATATATCTAAATAAACAAAAGAATACATATAAATACATATTCATTTCAATTCACCTAATTGTTGTCTTACAATAGAAGACATCTATAGACAACTAAAATGTACAATTTATAAATCATATAGACATTTATATTTCTTACAACCACTTGAAGTTTATGTGATATATCAAAAATATAACATATATAATCAAACTACATGTATAAGTTCATTTATCCATGATGACAGTACACACATCTACAACTTGAATTTATCAACTCAAGAATTACTCATAATTCACTTAAACAATTTATGCAAACTCAAGATTGCTACTGTGCATGAATAGGAAGTCACTCGTCATGCATAAAAGAACACGCCACGCCAGAAAGACATAGATTTTAGCATGTCAAAAACACAAGAGACTCAAAATTTATCAACATAACGCCAAAGACTCCAGATTTCTAATAAATCCAAACGGAAGAAATATAAAGCAGCGGCTATAGTGAAAGACATTATCAAAGATGTTGATACCATCGACATAGCTTTTTTTTGATAGCAGTGAATTTTATAAAACATAGAAGTTCATGATATAAGAGGGCGACAAATTTTTTTTTAATGCCTACTAATTCAGAGTGAAATTGCATGACAAGGGAACCAAGAAATCTGTGAAACACTGGCTGTGCGCAAATCTGTTGTTCATCATTTGATAAATACAGATGCTAGGATAATATATTCTTAATGCAAAGAATTCATAGAACATACAGGTATAAATTGGAACAAGCAACACGGCTAGACAATCTGCACATAAATAATTTAAAAATAAAATAAAAAAACCAAATAGAAAAAAATTACGTTTTTCTCCAATTAGCTATATAACAATTTAAGAAAGCAAGGTGTATTGTGATGACAATATTTAATTGATCTTCAAAGGAAATTGAATGAGAACGTAATGAGATTACAAGCCGTGCCTATAGTCTATATGGAAAAGAATGAAATAACTCAACAAGCCATATTTTATATATAACAATTCACCATATATATATTTGAATATATGTTTGTAGAATTTAAAATATAAAGAATTACTTTAAACAAGCTGAAACCTTAGAATTTAACACACGCACACAAGAGAATAGTTAAACCCAAAATAATTTCAAGATCTGATAATTAAGGGAGAAATCAACACCTCCAAGGTAGTCTTACGAACTAGTAAACATAAATTAACTAAGGATGAGTTGTGTCATCTATACCAAATAATATTTATCAGACATTAAAAGAAGAAACTGGGAGTTTATTGGCTATTCTTAGATCTTGCATGAGGAAGGAACGATTAAATGAAAAAATGTAGATTCTTAGAGACATAAGATTCTTTTAACAAATAATCAAATTTGGGTTTAGGAAATCAATCAAATGCAAGTTATGCCATTTCTTTAACTATTTTCATAGCTATGATTTTCTTGCAAACTCGAAATTCTGTTTTAAGAAATCTGTGTGACTAATTCATCTTGTTCTAAGCAGGTTCAAGGAGATCAAACAAATTTTTTAGACAAATAATTTTTTTCTTAAAAAACAAACAACATTTAAACACAATACTGAGAAGATTTTGTTTCTTTCAAAAATAAAATACAGATTAAAAAGTCAATTACCTGTTAATCCCGTTTGATTCACTCAAGAATCTTGATGAAGAATTCAACAATCTGCAACCCAAACTTTTCCAGAAAAAACCAAGCTTTTTTTTTATAGAAAAACTACCGTGCAATTTTTTTTCCCAAAACAACTGTCGTGAATGATATTTGTTTTCCTCCTAGCAATTCAAAAATCAATTGCTGTCTATGAAAATTGCATTACTAAAAGCCTTTAATGCATTTTAATTAACTCAAATTCATAAAGCTTAACTGATTGTCAATCATGCATTCAAAATTGATCAATCAGTTCTAACTTAACCATTTTACTCCAAATCACATTTTTAACTCCAAATCCAAATTCTATAACATGTTGAAAACATCTTTTAAAATATCTATTTTCCACAATTAATTCAACAATTACATTTAATTAAATACCTTTTCACAAAATTAACATTCACTTCTTAAATAAATAACTTTTTAAATCTATTTTAATAATTCAAACCATAACATAAACATTTTAATCTAATATTTAAACAAAATTTCATTAAATAAAATATGTTAATTTAAATAACCATTTAACTAAATTAACTAATTCCCAACAAAACAACACAAACAAGATTGACACTATGAGACAAGATGGCAAACAACAATGGGTGACAACTGGATACTTGTTCAATGAATAACGATGGCTAAAATGAGGACCTAGCACTATCTCCAAATCAACATATTTCCATTGGGTTAGGGCACGCTCAGAACCGACAAGCAGGTGGAGCCGATACCCAGTACCTGCAACTGCATAAAATGACACTGTTAAACTTATCATCATATATTGGAAAACACACCGTGAAGAAGAGTCGCAACGTAGCAGGATACTCATGAGTGAGTAGTGCTACACTGCCTTCTTCACCAAAATTGACAAACATCATTATATCATTAACAAACATTTCATCATGATAACCTCAATAGTAACTTAGAAACAAAATAAACCATAACACACACATGTGACTGTCATACTATCATCACACAAATATAACCAGATGATCATGATATCCAATGTATCATCGACATAGTAAAAATAATGTTAGATTCATAACTGAAAATAAACATCATAGTATCAAAAGCAACTAAAGCAACTATCATCCAAACTAAACAAACTAAGACAGAGTGTCAGAACTGGAGGGAAACTACATCCTCCTCCCTAGGATAAGGCTTACTCCTGGAAGCCTACAAATAAATAAGGATAAAGCTCTCTCATGCATGTCGCATCCTCCCAAGTAGCTGATACCTCATCACTAGGATCCCATTGGACCCTCACCTGATCAATGTCTCGACCCCTGAGGGCGAGCCTCCTGCGCTGAAGAATTCCCACGGGCTCCAAAGCCAGCTACCCGTCGTCTACCTGTAATGCATTCCAATTAAGCACATGTGAAATATCAGGATGATAAGGCCTAAGAACAGATACATGGAAAACATCATGAATGCATGATAAGTTGGGTGGTAAAGCAAGTCAATACGCTACAGGACCAATCCTCTCCAAAATCTCAAATGGTCCAACAAAGCGAGGCGCAAGATTAGAGCCTTTTCCATAACAGATTGGGATCTTTTGCGGTCGCACTCAAAGAAATACCCTATCACCAACTGAAAACTGATGATCCACTCTATGCACATCGGCATAATTCTTCTATCTGTCCTGTGCAGCTATCGAACACTCTCTAATGCGCTCAACCTATTGTTCCATATCTCAAAGCATCTCAGGTCCAAGTAGAACTCTATCCTCAAGTCGATCCTAGCTCAATGGAGTCTGATAAGGACGTCTGTACAATGCCTGAAAAGGAGGCATACCTATGGAACTTTGATACCCATTATTGTATGTGAACTCCACTAAGTAAAGATAATCTTACCAATGTGATTGCTGATCCATCACATACATTCTGAGCATATCCTCAAGAATATGATTGACTCTCTTTGTCTGACCATTAGTCTCAGAATGATATGTTGATTTGAAGCTCAACTGAGTACCTAAAGCATGCTGCAATGATGTCCATAAGGCTGATGTAAACACAAGATCACTATCTGAAATGATTTTGCAAGGAATTCCATGTAACCAAACAATATCCTCTACGAATATCCTGGCCACAGAGGAAGCATTATAGGAAGATCGAATTGGAGAAAAATGTGCTACCTTAGTCAATATGTCAATAGTAACCATAATAGCATCATGTCAATGTGATGACATAGGTAATCCAACAATGAAGTCCATCAATATAATATCTCACTTCCATTCAGGAATGAGATGTGGCTACAATAGTCCAATGGGATGTTGGTGCTCAACCTTAACTCTCTAGCACTCAAGACATCTCAAAACAAAATCAGCGATATCACACTTCATACCAGGCCAAAAGTACAATTGTCAAAGATCCGCATGCATCTTCTTAACACCAAGATGAGTTGAGTAAGGTGCTCGATGTGCCTCTGTCAAAATTAGAGTGCGAAGACCTTCTGTATGTGGTACATAGATACGACCCAAATGTTGCAACAAACCGTCTGACTCCAGAGTATAACTTGTGAATCTACCCTCCAAGGGTCTACCTGATCCAATCTCTGTCTTCACCTCCTGATACAGTCTGTCAGTAGGAAGTGATGCTAAAATTTGACTCCTCAAATCAACTCCAAGAGTCATAGCAGAAAGCTGATGTCTTCGGCGACTGAGAGAGTCAGCCACTACGTTCTCCTTTCCTTGAACAAATTTCACCTAGAAATCATATTCACATAAGAACTCCATCCACCGTCTTTGCCTAGCATTTAAATTAGGCTGCGTGAAAATATACTGCAAACTACGATGATCACTGTGAAGTTCGAAATGGTGTCCCAACAAGAAATGTCTCCACCAAACTAAAGCATGAACAACTGCGGCTAGCTCCAAATCACGAGTAGGATAGTTCAGTTTGTGATCCTTGAGTTTGTGAGACTCATAAGCGATCACGCATCCATCCCGCATCAGTACAACTCCTAAACCCTCCAAAGACGCATTGGTGCAAACAAAAAAGTCTTTATTAGGGTCAGGAATGGCTAAGATAGGCGCACTAGTCATCTTTTCCTTAAGTGTCTAAAAAGATAATTGACACTGATCCATCCAGATAAATTTCTTCCCTTTCCTTTGAAGAGAAGTAATAGGATGAGCAATCCTAGAAAACCCCTGAACAAATCGTCTATAATATCTTGCAAGACCCATAAAACTATGAACCTCAGCTACATTGGTAGGCATAGGCCAGTCAATTATGGCTTGGATCTTCGAAGGATCCACAACAATACCCTTTCCAGAAATCACATGACCGAGGTATTTCACCTTATTCTGGAAGAATTCACACTTCTTCAAATTTGCGTAAAACTGATTCTCCCTCAAGCACTGCAATACCTGTCTCAAATGCTCTTCGTGCTCCTTCATATTCCTCGAATAGATCAAAATATCATTGAGAAACACGAGAAAAAAAATTCAAGGTATGTGCAAAAAAAACCGTTCATCAAACTCATGAAAATAGATGGTGCATTTGTTAACCCAAACGGTACTATTGTGAACTCGTAGTGCCCGTAACGAGTTCAAAATGTTGTTTTATGGATAGCAGCTTTTGTAACGCACAATTGATGGTAACCCGATTTTAGATCAATCTTAGAGAAAACATTAGCTCCCTTGATCTGATTGAAAAGATCATTGATTATGGGTAAAGGATATTGATTCTTTATCGTCACTTTGTTCAATTGACGATAATCGATGCACAATCTGAGAGATCTGTCCTTCTTCTTCATGAAGATGACAGGTGCTCCCCAAGGGGAAACACTCAGACAAATAAAACCCTTAGCCAAAAGTTCCTCCAATTGGATACAAAGCTCTTCCAATTCCTGTGTGGTCATTCTATATGGGGCTCGAGATATAGGCTCTGCTCCAGGAACCAGGTCAATTCTAAAATCAATGTCACATTTCAGAAACAAACCAGGAATATCACTGGGAAAAAGATCTACGAATTCCCCAAGAATAAGGTAATCATCAAGAAATATCTCTCGAATCTCCCCTAAATCCAAGTCATTAACTGTTGTTGCAAACAACTGACAACCTTGACGAAGGCATCTCTTCAAATGCATAGAAAAAATTATCCGCAAAGAAATGGGTCTCTGAACACCAAAGATTTCAACCTCTACACAAGAATCATCTACACAACGTACTATCTTCTGTCGATAGTCAATCACTGCATGATGAGATTCTAACCAGTCCATTCCCAAAATAATGTCATACGAACCAAGAGGTGTGACACAAAGATCTACTGAGGTAGATAACGGTCCAATCCTTAGTCCGCATTTGCGAACAAGGGATTCTACTACTACCTTTGCCCCAGAGGAAAATTCTACCTACCACCTACCGCCTTGCTTTATTGCCACAAGTCCACATCGCTCAACAATAGTAGGTGAAATAAGTGAATCAGTAGCTCCAAAATAAAAAATAATGGTAACATTAGTACCCTGTAACTGACTTGAAGAATCAACCACAGTATTCTGATGATCTGCTTGGTTGTTATTTATTGCAGCAAAGACTGTATGTGAATGAACTACATCTCCAACAGTTGACTCTGAAGCTGCTGGTTGCTGTTCCAATCCTGATATGCCTCTCATAGGGCACTGCCTAGCAATGTGACCCTACTGACCACATGAAAAGAAACCAGCACCTCTGCCACCTGAAGGTGCATTGGATTGTTGAAAGCTGCCTCTACTCACCGTAGATTGTGCGCTTTGAGCTGGCTAATCTTGATGATTGCACTTATTGCGCCACTAGTTATGGTTCTTTCTAGACTGTGAACTGCTACCCTATTGAGTTTGAGAATTCTTATTCTTTGGTGGGTTATGCTGCTGCTGCTGTCCACCCTTAGCGGGTGCCTATTGATTTTGAGAGGAACCTATTACCAATTTTTCACTACTGCTCAATTGGTGGAGCTGATTAAATACTGTTATATTTAAAAGTGGAAAATATAGTTATTTATGCATATACTAGGTGCTGATTGCATCTTATTTATCATTTTATAAGTGACAGTTACGCATTGAAATGAGGAAATTGAGTTTTGAGAAATTGCTTTTCAGTGTTTCACAATCAAATGGAGTACAGGATTGAGCATCAAACAACAAAGCATGATTGAATTCTTTCATTTATTTCATAAGGTGATTCATATTTACGAAATTTCATTTGATTACAAGAATTCAAATGGTGATACATTCAAATGATGGTACAACATTGCATTATAAATGCATTTTATTTTCAAAATGAAAAGAAGAAGATTGAAATTGAATATCCACACAAGCCGTGGATGTAACTGTTACAGTGCATCATAAGCATCACACTACACTATGGAAGATGCATAAAAGGAAAAGTCACATAAGTATAGACATAATCATCATTGCCTATTAGTTGATGGCCGACGCAGAAGTGGTGCACCTTTTGTCTTCTTCGAGCTCCATTGACCTGTAGGAAGGAAAAGAGGGATGTTAGAGCTACAACTATGAATATACCTACATGAACCATCAACGATAATGTAGTATGCTACTAATCATACACTAAAACAATCAAGAGAAGTCTAGAAACATGAGCTGAAAGAGATGCATCAACATCATCATATATTGTTATTGTTTTGTGCTAACATCGTTTGTTTCTTTGTGCAGGTATAGGGGAAATCATGAAGCTGATTATCATTTGAAGATCAAGCATGTGGAGAAAAATGGGTTCCCACAAGGGTAGAGATCGACATGCTGCCCTTATACATTACAAGTGGCTGAGAAGGAGATTGCAATCATCATGTTCATCAAGAAAGGAAATATACAACTGAAAGAGTAAAACATAGTTCATCCATCAAGTTATTAAGCCCAATGTTCACTCATAACAGTCAAATATGTTTCTGAAAGCTACAGGTGAACAGTGGGTTTAATTAGCTCAATCAAATTAACTGAGTACATCATTTTATGACTACAAATCTCAAATGTAGCTGTATGGTTTGTATTTTCTGCCTTGGGTTTTGTTTGTGTATTTTATTCCCACATATTGAAACAGTGTTACATTCAGATGAGGATAATGAACAGGCATCCATAATGCCTCATCAAATAGTATTGTTTTAGATTTTTATTGAAGTGGGGAATGAGTGCATGAAATTTTTTTTATATAATAAAGGCATCATGAAGGAGTTTAAGATTTCCATCAGAATAAGGTGACAAGATCAATACAGTGACTGCTATATTGATAAAGGAAAGTGAATGATTCAATAAAACAACTAGCCTCATTTTGGCTGAGAGTGCAATGTTGCTTCAACTAAAGGAGACAATCAAAATGGGAGATTCATTCCATCATTCAAGTATATTTCAAGGTATTACAATTATCAAACAGACAAATGTGAACAGGTTTTCAAGGATTTAAATACATAAAAGACATTTTCAGAACAAGTAGAATATACATTGAACATGGTCTGAGTGAAGGTTTGGAGTGCATCTCTGAAGAGTGTGACTGTGATTGCATAAGAGACTAGAGTAAACAACTAATCTACATATTCAATTAAAAGGATTTATGTGTGCAAGGAGGGAACAAAATTATAATGGCAATTGAAAATGTAAACAAAAGATACATGAAGAATACAGGATGCCCATGTGAGAAATTAAATCTAAGATACATTTTTTCAGAATCTCATATACCCATAATGGAACATCTAGCTTTGGTATTGCTACCATAAGGATGCATAGCAAAACATCGTCCCAAGTTTATCAGCCAAGTTTTTGCTTCAAGACCACCACCAATACCATTGAATGTAGGAGGGCATGCCCTCAACAAGTCTCTGATATGCCCTACAACAATGTCATCCTGCTCCATAGTATCAACAAATCTCCTAGGTGATCTATCTTGTTCTCTAACCACTTCCTGTTTAGCTTCCTATCTAGGTCAAAGTCGGGCAAGCACCTCTTCCAATAAGGGACACAACTCTACTCCCTCAACCTCTGGTTGTATCAGAATCTGTTCCCCACTCGCCTGATCAGACCCAACTATTTTGCATGTTCACTCTCATGAGAGCTCTGAGGGGGAGTATCCTGGTAGTTAGCCTCACAACCACCACCTCAGCCTTGACAATGACCTCTACCATGATGTCTAGGCATGATCCTACACCAAATCAAGGAAAGTCTCAATTACAAGACAAACAAAACAAATATGAAATACATCTACAAAGTCTAACATCTAGGACAACCTAATGGGCTCACAAATATCTAGAGTACCCCTTGTTAGAACCTTGTGCTCTGATACCAATCTGTAACGCCCCGCCAGGGAATCCATTAAAACAAAGCATAAAGTAACATAATAACCGAATATTTTTTTTTTTAAAAAGTCATTCAATTACACAAACATTTTTAGGATTCCAAGACGTCATTACTTAAACATTTGCAAATAAGAACATCACATCATAATATCAAAGTCATAAAACATAAAGACATCATATTCAAGAATGATCCAATTTCATAAACTTTATAAAGTCAAGTTACATAACCAGATTACATCAAGTGAGATTATGATTAATATCATATTACATAATATCATTACAAATTTTTTCTCATAGATATTAAGAGAATATACAATAAAGATGGAGAACATGTCACATTTGTCAGCTTCATTCATGAGAACGCTCAACATCCAACATCACGAACAATGAAGAATCATGAACCTGTCCCACGAACAATGTTATCCAAGTATAGCAACATTTGTAAAAGGACCCAATGAAGAAAATAGCATGGTTTCCTCCCAACTGCATGGTACCTAAAGGTCCACTCCCTCCATGCTAGGAGATAATGACAGGTCCAGAAAACAAGCAATCAAACAACAAAGAATAGACATTACATTACATGGTTGAAAAACACATAATGACATGACAAAATAAAAATTACATGATCACTAATAAAATCCTAGAGGCAACAACAATAACAAAGGTGACTCTACATAAGAGACCACAATCATGTAATAGGCAAAGAGTGCCATCACATAGTTTGGGGTAGGTTACCCTGGTGAATCTTCCTAGACTATCGGCCCTCTCCAAGAGTTACCCTTGTAGTCTCTACCGATTCCCGACCCCTATAAAAACTAGTGTGGAGTCATTCCATCTTTCTAGAAGAGAAGATAGGCGACTAAGCCATTCCAGGCTTCTCAACCTTACCTCAATCTAAACAAGCATTAAGGTGATAGGTGAGGCATACAATTATCTGAATTAGTGTTAAATACTACCCAACCCCGAATACATTAGTTAGGTTTCCACTGGATTACAAAACCCACAATAGGTTACCCTGGATATTGCTTAGGGTTCCGACCCCTATCACAAGCCACTCTTCCTAAAGACATGGCACAACATCGAAATACCAAGGAC
This sequence comes from Sequoia sempervirens, assembly GCA_007258455.2. Classification (NCBI taxonomy): domain Eukaryota; kingdom Viridiplantae; phylum Streptophyta; class Pinopsida; order Cupressales; family Cupressaceae; genus Sequoia; species Sequoia sempervirens. The sequence goes on from VDFB02271358.1 coordinate 514,822,238, forward strand.
AACCAATATGCGTATGAAACAAAACCATAATAGAACATATCTCATTCGTGGCCCAATCATTGAACAATTCCAACACCTCTAAGGTGACAAATAACTCTTGCATGGCTAAGTCCAAAAAATAGATCAAGGTATATAAAAATAAATCAATAAACAATCATTAAAAGCTCATATTTTAAATCAACCCTCTAGCCTCTAGAAGTAAAAGAGCACATAACACAAATTCCTAAGCCATACTCTTTTAAAGTAAAAATCTAAGGTTCATTTATTTATTATACAAAATATCATGACCATTAATATTTAATAGTCTCCATGCAACACGATTAGATCTTCGAATTAAGAGATACAACAAATTATAAATTGAAATAGATAAATATCTCATTTAACAAAACACATTTAAGATTATCCTTCATTAAGAAGAACATAATCCACTATTATTTCAATGTAAATATATATATTCACATCGAAAAATTGTTTTATTTCAATACAATTTATATTATGATCTATATTCATAACTATATATCTAAATAAACAAAAGAATACATATAAATACATATTCATTTCAATTCACCTAATTGTTGTCTTACAATAGAAGACATCTATAGACAGCTAAAATGTACAATTTATAAATCATATAGACATTTATATTTCTTACAGCCACTTGAAGTTTATGTGATATATCAAAAATATAACATATATAATCGAACTACATGTATAAGTTCATTTATCCATGATGACAGTACACACATCTACAACTTGAATTTATCAACTCAAGAATTACTCATAATTCACTTAAACAATTTATGCAAACTCAAGATTGCTACTGTGCATGAATAGGAAGTCACTCGTCATGCATAAAAGAACACGCCACGCCAGAAAGACATAGATTTTAGCATGTAAAAAACACAAGAGACTCAAAATTTATCAACATAACGCTAAAGACTCCAGATTTCTAATAAATCCAAATGAAAGAAATATAAAGCAGTGACTATAGTGAAAGACATTATCAAAGACGTTGATACCATCGACATAGGTTTTTTTGACAACAGTGAATTTTTTAAAACATAGAAGTTCATGATATAAGAGGGTGACAAAAAAAGTTAACGCCTACTAATTCAGAGTGAAATTGCATGACAAGGGAACAGAGAAATCTGTGAAACACTGGCTGTGCACTAATCTATTGTTCATCATTTGATAAATACAGATGCTAGGATAATATATTCTTAATGCAAAGAATTCATAGAACATACAGGTATAAACTGGAACAAGCGGCACAGCTAGATAGTTTGCACATAAATAATTTAAAAATAAAATAAAAACACCAGATAGAAAACAATTACGTTTTTCTCCAACTAGCTATATAGTAGTTTAAGAAAGGAAGGTGTATTGCACTGGCAATATTTAATTGATTTTCAAAGGAAATTGAATGAGAATGTAGTGAGATTACAAGCCACGCCTATATTCTATATGGCAAAGAATGAAATAACTCAACAAGCCATATTTTATATATAACAATTCACCATATATATATATTTGAATATATGTTTGTAGAATTTAAGATATGCAAAATTACTTTAAACAAGCTGAAACCTCAGACTTTAACACACGTAGACAAGAGAACAGTTAAACCCAAAATAATTTCAAGATCTGATAATTAAGGGAGAAATCAACACCTCCAAGGCAACCTTATGAACTAGTAAACAAAAATTGACTAAGGATGAGCTGTGTCGTCTATACCAAATAATATTTATCAGAAATTAAAAGAAGAAACTGTGAGTTTATTGGCTGTGCTCAGATCTTGCATGAGGAAGGAACGATTAAACGAAAAAATGCAGATTCTTAGAGACATAAGAGTCTTTTAAAAAATAATCAAATTTGGGTTCAGGAAATCAATCAAATACGAGTTATGCCATTTATTTAACTATTTTTAGAGCTATGATTTTCTTGCTAACTCAAAATTATGTTTTAAGAAATCTGTGTTTCTAATTCATCTTGTTCTAAGTAGGTTCAAGAAGATCAAAAAAAATTTGTAGACAAATAATTTTTTTCTTAAAAAACAAAAAACATTTAAACACAATACTGAGAAGATTTTGTTTCTTTCAAAAATAAAATACAGATTAAAAAGTCAAGAACCTGTTAATCTTGTTTGATTCACTCAAGAATCTTGATGAAGAATTCAACAATCTGTAACCCAAACTTTTCTTGAAAAACCAAGCTTTTTTTTTATAGAAAAACTGTTGTGCAAAACTTTTTCCCAAAACAACTGCTGTGAATGATATTTTTTTTTCCTCTCAGCAATTCAAAAATCAATTGCTGTCTATGAAAATTGCATTACTAAAAAGCCTTTAATGCATTTTAATTAACTCAAATTCATAAAGCTTAACTGATTGTCAATCATGCATTCAAAATTGATCAATCAGGTCTAACTTAACCATTTTACTCCATATCACATTTTCAACTCCAAATCCAAATTCTATAACATGTTGAAAACAACCTCTTTTAAAATATCTATTTTCCACAATTAATTCAACAATTACATTTAATTAAATACCTTTTCACAAAATTAACATTCAGTTTTTAAATAAATAACTTGTTTAATCTATTTTAATAATTCAAACCATAACATAAACATTTTAATCTAATATTTAAACAAAATTTCATTAAATAAAATATGTTAATTTAAATAACCATTTAACTAAATTAATTAATTCCCAACAAAACAACACAAACAAGATTGACACGATGAGACCAAATGACAAACAACAATGGGTGACATTTGGATACTTGTTCAATGAAGAACGATGGCTAAAATGAGGACCTAAAACTATCTCTGAATTAACATATTTCCATTGGGTTAGGGCACGCTCAGACCCGACATGCAGGTGGAGCCGATACCCGGTACCTGCAACTGTATAAAACGACACCGTTAAACTTATCATCATATATTGGCAAACACACTGTGAAGAAGAGTCACAACGTAGCAGGGTACTCATGAGTGAGTAGTGCTACACTGCCTTCTTCACCAAAACTGACAAATATCATTAAATCATTAACAACCATTTTATCATGATAACCTCAATAGTAACTCAGAAACAACATAAACCTTAACACACACACATGACTATCATATTGTCATCACATGAATATAACCAGATGATCACGATATCCAATGTATCATCAACATAGTAAACATAATGTCATATTCATAACTAAAAATAAACATCATATTATCAAAAGCAACTAAAGCAACTATCATCCAAACTGAACAAACTAAGACAAAGTGTCGCAATTGGAGGGACACTACATTTATGGTGCATGTATTGGTGTGCTAGTTGGATGTTATGAATATTTAGTAATAAGATTACATGAGAAATAATGGAGTGAGGAGACCCAATAATATTGTAGACTTGAGTCATAGTACAATGTCTGATCATTAGTATCATTAATATTGACGGTGGTATCAATGGCATGTTAACTATAGATGTAGAAACCATTGGATTATTAATAAATATCACTATTATCATTAAATTTCTAGTGTGTGGAACTAATAATATGCTACTTATAGTGTCAACTATTTGGTGTACCTGTATTAGCGATAAGATATTTATTTCATTGTTGATTCTATAAGAAACAACAAGTAAATTATTATGTACCATTATAGGATAATTGTTTTTCCATGTGACATGTGAATAGTCAATAATTTAATAAAGTTCGAAAGGGATTATAAGAAAATATGCCATTATATCTTTAGTATACATTTCCTTGCCTATCTTTAGAATACATCCCAAGCTCTATGAAATGAATCCGCAACTTTCAGTTTTTAGAATTAATTTGCATTTTATATGTTTGCATATAAAAGTGTTTGTGTATGCACCAATAAACATAGGTGTATATCGATAATATTAAATATCATTATATCTTAATACTAATATTATTATAGTAAAGAAATAAAATCAATATTATAATAAATAATATTATAATTAATAAACATATTATAATTCTGTTTATTTATTTAAAGAATATCTCAAAGGGGAAAATAAAATAAACATATTAGTACTAAAATTATTATTTCAATTAAATTGATAATATATTATAATATTTAAATGTGAATGAAACCTTGAATAAGGAACCACCTAAACTCAATGACCATCTATCATAGTAATATTATGTATTTATTATCTTGGTCTTTTTCTATCTAATTGTACCTAATCCTTTGACTGAATAGTTAAGGTTGCATTTTAGAGGTTGAGATCATGACCAAAGCAGCCACAACTACAACATAAAAAAAATTTAAATGAACATTTAATGATCAATCTAAAGCAGAGAGAGGATAGTGGCAGTTTTGGACCTTCTTTATGTAATTTTGGATGAAAAACTACTTTTCTGTCATTTCATTAATTGACAGGGGGATGGGATCACTATTAAGGGAAGTTCCCAAGCAAATTCTAGGGGAGATTCGGTAGAAAGAAGGCTTGGAATTGAATGAGTCTTTAATAGGAAAATCTATGTGTATCACGTTATGTAGGGAGACATAAATTTTGGCAACAAGCGTCAATGCCTTGGATGGCATGTCCATTCTAGGGCATACCCCAAGAATCATCACATTCGATGGGATGACATCTCCTCCAAGCATTTGGTCAAACAACAGCTGCCCAAATTCTGTACTCACACACCTAGCATTCATTACTACTAGGAAATTACTCACTGAACCATTTGACATAATTCCATTTTTGAATCATAAAAGCAAAAAAAAAGAAAAATTGGCTTGCCTTGTAGAAAATCTTAAGGGGGGAAATCCAACAAAAGCTTTGGGTGGGGGGGTGCGAAAAAGGGTAAAAATGTTCAGTTGCAGGCCTACCTCTGGTATTTGAAAGAAAAAAACAATTCGGAGGCCTCTTAGTTTGGGAGGGGAAGCATAACCCTATTCTAGTGTGAGCTTTCTAATGCTGCATACTCTTGGTTCAGCTATCATTCCAATCTTTGAGAGCCACCTTCATACTTGGTGGGGGTCGTAAGAGTCATAAAAAGGTTGTCAAAACTTGAGGTGCTGCATATAAGTTTCAGTCTTTCCTTGGGCGATACAAATGTTCAGGTATCTATGTTGTAATACTACAACCATGCAAGAGGGTACTATGTAGCAAGCTTTAGTAGGTTAGAAATATATGCATTTAATGAGTCTATTTGTGTTGGGAAAATGTGTCTCAACCTTGCAATTATATAAAGGTTATTGTTGATAGGATATATATATATATATATCCTAGTTACACTGATAGATGGATGACATACATTAAATAAATGATACATTGTAAATCTAGACTGTTAATTATTAGGTTTTAGATCTAATGGTGGATATTTTGTTGGCACATCTTGCCCTAGAATGTAACTCTATTTATGAGGGCATTGTACTATGATGGCAAAAAGACAATGATGTATTCTGAGAGTTTGATAGCAGTCGTGTTGTCTTTGGATCTTTGAGTGGTGATACTCCTATGAGAAGCTTTCTTTGCAAGTATATTGTAATCTTTGTGATTTACTGAATAATATATTGGAAAACTTTTGGAGTGTGGGGTTATTCTCCCAAAAGGGTTTTCCCCATGTAAATCACTATGTCATGGTATGCATAATATTTATGTTTATTTCTATTTAATTTTCTATAACTATTAAAGATCTATAATTTTTTTGCATTATTCTCCTCTCACGATTAGTGTAGGAATTTTTTCTGCTACCTTAGCTTCCTTACAAGTGGTATTAGAGCTTGATCACCTTTGGTTCTAGTTGTGGGTTGTTGGGTTTTTTGAACTAATCTAGATTTTAGTGGGAGCTTGTGTAGAAGACACTTTGTGATCTTGTTGCTGGAATTTTCATATGACAAGTTCATAAGGGAGAATAGAGGTAGGGAAATTTTTTGGAAATAATTTTGAAATGTGGAGGCTGAAGACAAAGGATCTGTTGATAGATCGAGATCTATGAGATATTGTTGATGAGAATGTTTCAAGGCCTACATATCGTACTCAGGCTGCTCAATATGATGTTATGGACCATAAAGCCAAGGGTCCAATAAGATTGTGCTTGGAAGACTCTTTTTTAATTAATGTCCATGAAGACACCTCTGCATAGAAACTATGGAAGAAGCTTGGTGAGATGTACCAGACTAAATATTTAGTGAACAATATTTTCTTGAGGAAGAAATTGTAGTCCTTGAGAATAGAGAGGGTGGACGAATCATAGAGCACCTAGAAGCATTCAATATACTGGTGGCTCAATTGGCATTAGTTGGTGTCAAAATGGATGGGGAGGAGAAATGTTAGATCTTTCTTTGTTCTTTTCTTGATTCATGGGATTCTCTTGTTATGGCTATTGGGAGTACTTTTTTTATTTTGAAGACTTAAGATGTGGTGGGATCTTTTCTTTTTGAAGAGATGAGGAGGAAGGTATCCATCACTTCCAAGGAGGCCCTAAATGTTCGTGGAAGACCTAAGGAAAAAGGAAAGAAAAATGAGAAGTGTGACCAATCCAAGTCTAGGGGGAGATCTAAATCTCCTGGAAAGTCCAAAGTTATTTGTTGGCACTACGGTAAACCTGAACATGTTCGTAAGGAATGCAAAGAAGAAAATAAGAAGAAAAAGAAGAAATTTGATTCTAATTCTGAGTCTGAGAAGGAAGATGGTGACACATTTGTTGTAGCTTTGGAAACTCATGCAGGTAATGATGCATGATTAATTGACTTAGGTGCATCTTTTCATATGACCTTTAATAGAGATTGGTTTTTTGAATATGAAGAATTTGATGGAGGTAAGGTGTACTTGGGTGATGATTCTCATTTAGACATTGTTGGTCGCACAGTAGAGTTAAAATCAAGTTTCCTGATGGTAGAATAAAAATGATTAATGGTGTGTTGCATATCCCTAGTTTAGCATGAAATCTGTTATATGTGAGTAAACTAATAAATGCAGGTGTGTAGGTAGTATTTTCTGATGCAAGATGCAAGATGATTAGAGGTGCTATGGTGAATGCTAAAGGTGTCAGATATGGCACATTGTATAAGCTTGATGCATGCACTATTGAGTGCAATAGTACTTCTATGAAAAGCAAGTCTATGGAAGAAGTGATGGTTTCAACTTCAAAAAATGGTCATGGATTTTGGGTACCCAAGGGTGCTCTTTCTTCCAAGACAAAGTTACCTACAAAGAAAACTATGTTATGGCACTAGAGACATGGCCACATTGGAGAAAAGGGTCTAAGGACCCTGAAAAATAAAAACCTTGTTGAAGGTTTGTCTGATTGTAATCTTGAATTTGATTTATGTGAGCATTGCATTTATGGAAAACAAAACCACATTCAGTTTTACTCGAGTTCTCATAAATCTTATGGTGTATTGGATCATATTCATTTTGATGTGTTTGGTCCTGTAGATGTTCCTTCAATTGGTAAATCCACATATTATGTTTCATTTATTGATGATTATAGTAGGACATGGGTATATTTCTAAAGATTAAATTTGAAGTTTTCATTCGATTTAAAGAATTTAAAGCAATGGTTAAGTTGTAGACTGAAGAGAAAATAAAATGTTTGAGGACTAATGACGGCGGTTCATTTTTCTCTAAGGTTTTTGATAGATTCTATAAAGATTGTGGTATTCATAGAAAAAAGACAACTCCGTATTCTCCACAATAGAATGGAGTTGCATAAAGAATGAATAGGACACTGATGGAGAAGGCTAAGAGTATGTTGAGTGGTGCTAGCCTAGAAAAAATATTTTGGGCTGAAGTTGTTGCCACTGCTTGTTACCTAATTAACAGGTCTCCTACATTATCTCTTGTTGATAAGACACCTATAGAGGCATGGTTAGGTCACAAGACTTCATTAAGTCATCTTAGAGTTTTTGGTTGTGAGGCATATGCACATGTGCCAAAGGAGAAGCGAACAAAGTTGGAGAACAAGGCTATGAAATGTATCTTCATTAGACACAGTTATGATGTGAAAGGATACAAGCTTTGGGATCCTGTTGCACAAAAGGTAATATATAGTAGAAGTGTTATTTTTAGAGAAATTAAGCCTTCTTTTGTTACATTGCAACCAAAACAAAGTAAACAGGAAGATGTGATTCAATTTTCTTCTACACCTAAGAAAGTTGAATCGAGGCCCATGGATAGACAAGAAGTTGAGGAGAGCTCATCTAGCTTTGAATCTTCAAAAGAGGAGGAGGAACCTCCAACGTCTCAACTTGTTTGTAGGTCTACAAGGCATAGAAAACCACCTAAAAGGATACACTTGATGATTGGAGATGCATTTTTGCTTTGAATACTACCATGGATGAACCCAAATCTATAGAAGAGGCATTAGGTATGAATGATGCAGAATCTTGGAAGATTGCTATGGATGAAGAAATGACATCTTTGAAAAAGATGATACATGGGATCTTGTACCATTTCCTAAAGGACGAAAACCTATTGGTTGCAAATGGGTGTTCAAGAAAAAGATTGGTTCAGATGGAGGTATTGAGAAGTACAAGGAAAGGTTGGTTGCAAAAGCTTACTCTCAAGTTGAGGGTGTTGATTATGGAGAGATATTTTCTCCTATTGCAAAAATTACATCCATTAGATTTTTGCTTTCTATTTTTGCTGCTTATGATTTAGAGGTTGAGAAAATGGATGTGAAAATTGCTTTCCCTCATGGTGACTTGGAGGAGGATATTTATATGACATAGCCAGAGCACTACGTGGTGAAAGGTAAAAGTAAGTTGGTTTGCAAATTGAAGAAATATTTGTATGGCTTAGAATAGAGTCGTAGAATGTGGTACCAAAAAAATGATACATATGTGTTGAGTTTGGGATTTGAGCATTCTAAATCAAATCATTGTGTTTATTATAAAACTGATGGTGATCATTTCTTGTTTATTGCATTATATGTTGATGATATGTTATTTATTGGCAAAGGGAAAGGTATGATTTCAGAATTGAAATCTCAACTTGCTGCTAAATTTGAAATGGAAGATCTTGGTTCAGCTAGACACATTCTTGGGATGAAAATTAAAAGAGATAGAGTCAACAAAAAGCTATGGATTGGCCAAAGTAAGCATGTCAATTCAATTTTACAAAGATTTAACATTCAGGATTGTAGACCATTATGTGTTCCCCTTTTTGTTGGAACAAAGTTATCTATTTTAGATTGTCCAACATCTCCATCAGAGATGGAAGACTGATCTAATTTAGGATCTATGACAATTGCTTACACAATGCTTAACTTTACAACAATCAATTAAAAGCTTATCAAAATGAATTAATATAACATAAATGCTTAAATGAACATAGCATGATAAAGATGATGAACAAAAAGAAAGAGAGAAAAGAGATAGAAGAAATAACACAATTGATAATGAAGTTCGCCAAATGGCTACATCTCTGGACCCCTCTCCAACAGAGTGATCAATCCTATTATGCTCCAAAAATAGGATTATAACTGCATTACATCCATTCCCTTCCAGCACAGTGGCGTAACGCTCCTCCATTGTACAAAAATGGCATCATAGTCTCCTGAACGTTCTCTCCTTCTCATCACCTGGTTGAATTTTCAGAAATCCCATACCCCCTTTTTATACATGAAATTTACCCATAATGGGTTTAATCACTATAAATACAAAAATAACCTCCTTTAACCAATAAAACCTCTCTACCCTCGTTCTCAACCCCTTTTGGCCTTTTATGTTTGGCTTTATTTAATTTAGGGGGTTGGTTTTAACCATATGAGGTTATTTGTTAAAAATTCAGGCTTAACAAGTGTTTAAAATTAACATTGCACATATATATTCAAACTGCTAAGTGGCATGGCAGTCGCCTAGTATTTTAGTGGCGGGGTGGTTTGGGGTTCAACCCCTACCACATACCATCTTAAAAACCCAAATTTTCAATTTTAAATGTCAAAACAAATTGACAACATTATAGGATAAAAACAAATGTGCGGGTGTAATGGCAGGAGCAGTGGGTGTTGTGGTGGAGGTTAGGGGGTCGAATCCCCTAAGCAATTTTTTATTAATCGCTTCAACCCAGCCGACGGACAGAGGAAGGTGCCTTGTGTCATAACATAATTTGCTGATAGAATATAGTCATCTAACACGCCACTTATTGACTCAACTGCCACCTCATCGTACTGATGCCACATGTCGCTCTCTAATTGATCCACACTATTGTATGGTGCCACATTAGCTACCACGTCAGCGTATGATCTGTTGAGTCAGCATGCTGACATGAACACCTGTACGGCTTGGTCAACCTTAGTACCCAAAACTTTGACTTGTGATATGTCCTGCATACAGACTTGGATTTCGACGAAACAAGCAGTGTTGGGTTCGTATCGACGAGCTCTTCCATTTGACACCGATTTCAACCGATTCTGAGTCAATCATTTTTTTCCTTTCTGACAGGCCTCAGGCACCTATTTGACTTGCCATAACTTGAGCGTACAAGCTCCTTTTGACCCTGTTCAAGTTGCATTGGATTCAATTTTCCAAGCTCTTCATGATGATGCTAAATTCAAGAGCATATGAGACACTTCAATTTTCAGTGAAAAGTATTCCCCTGGATCAGTCCTCCCCACTGGAGAGCTTTTGGACCTCTGAAAGCTTGATTAATCAAAAAAGTAAGTGAGGGTAAAGTTCCCTCACTTTACCAATCTCCATCCATTTTTCCTATTTTGAATGCATCCCCTTCAGTCCCACTCTGAGGTATTCAACTGCTCCTCTTCGTGAAGTCCTAACATTCCTGTTGAGAATGACATCCTCTGGCAATGTTGACATCTATTATGGTGAAAGATCATCAACTGATGGAACTTGAATGTTTGTGTCTTCATCCAATATCATTGGAGGCTCATACAACTTCAAATTCTCAACATTGACAACTAAATAGATATGCATGTATGGAGGAAGATTAAGGCGGAAGGCATTAGTAAAGATCTTTTCTAGAATCTCAAAAGGACCATTCTTGATCGGCTTGAGAATCTTCCTTCACCTTGCATTCTTTCCTTGATGATATGTAACCAAACTCTATCTCCAACCTGGAAATGGTGATCGCTACGATGCTTATCATGGCAAGCCTTGTATTTGACTTGGCTTTTCTCCAAATGTGCTTCCACTTCCTGATGAATTGCTTGGAATTTCTGTATGAAATTCAAAGCCTTCTTTGCATCATGGTGTCCATCTTCAAAATCATTTTTCCCAAAAACAAAATCCATCGGTGTTCTTGGAAGATAACCGAAACAAGTCTCAAAAGGAGATCATTTTATAGAAGAGTGTGCCACATGGTTGTAAGCATGCTGCACATAATGAAGACTCTCATCCCACAACTTAGGATGCTTACTTCAGTAACCTCTGATTAGATGCACAACTATCCTGTTTACTACATCTATTTGTCCGTCGGTCTGCAGATGGAAGGCTGTACTTTTCTTGTGTCTAGTGTCCATGAGTCCCCACAAGGTTGACCAAAATTCCCCCAAGAATCAAGAATATTGATCCGATACAATAGAAGTAGGTAACCCAAAATGAATCCATACAAATTGAAAGTACATATGAGCCGTCAGTTCAATGGTGACTTGTTTCTTACAAGGCATTAGAATACATATTTTGATGAATCGATCAACTACTACATATAGATAATCATGTCCCTTCCTAGACATAGGTAGACCCTCGAAAAAATCCATAGACACACTTTCCCATGGATGGGATGGTACAGGTAGAGGTGTGTACAACCCTAATTTCCTGTTACTAGGTTTACTTGTTGCACACATTACACATCCTCTAGTATATCTGGATACAATTTCTTGCATACGAGGCCAGTAACAATACTTCTGCAACTAAGTTATTGTTTTGCTTACCTCAAAGTGTCCAACAATCAATGAGGTGTGTTCTTCTCTAATTACTTGCACTTGTTCATCTTTTGGAATGCATAAATTTCCCAAGTGATATAACAATTTATCCTGCACAATAATCTTTCTCTTCTACATGTTTTCCTTGGATTTAAGCAACATAGATATCCTTAAAGTTCTCATCATTAGCATATTGTTCTTGAAAAATTTCATGAACCATAGAACTATTCTGAAGGATTATCAAAGCATTCATAACAAGACTACTTTGTTATGGGCACCTTTCTTATACTTAATTACCAAATGAAACTGTTGCAAAAAACCCATCCACTAAAAGTGCCTACTTTGTTGCAGTTTAGATTGTGAGTGTAAATACTAAAGTGGCTAGTGATTAGTGTGGATTATAGTTTCTTTCCCCATTATGTAATGTTTCCATTTTTAACACTTTGAACTAATGCATAAAGTTCCTTATCATAAGCGGGATAGTTACTTACTGCTCTTGAAAAGGTTTCAGAGTGGTAGAAGACTGGTTTACCTCCTTGCATGAGTACTACTCCCATGGAAAACCCACTCACATCTATCTCGATCTCAAATGGCTGATGTAGATTTGGTAAAGCCAGAACTGGTGTGGTGCTCAACTTTTCCTTCAAAGTGTCAAAAACCTTCTACTGTGGACCTCCCCACTGAAAAATTTCCTTTGTACTGGTTAATGCGTGCAATGGAGATGCAATATAAGAGAAGTTTGCAATGAAATTTCTCCAATACTGAACTGAACCTAAGAAACTTCTGACTTCTGTGACTGTACTTGGCTTAGGCCAGTTTACAATAGCTTTGAACTTCATAGGGTTTACTTTCAATTGAACACCCCCTACGACATAGCCTAAGTACACTAAGGATGTCTTAGCGAATTCACATTTAGACATCTTTACATAGAATTTTTCTTTTCTCAATACATCAAATACTTTCTTTACATGACTTACATGATATTCCCAAGTTCGACTGAATATAAGAATATCATCTAGATAGAATACAAAAAAATCATCAATGAAAGGATGAAAGACATCATTCATGACTCTCATAAAGGTGGCTAGTGTATTACAAAGCCCAAAGGGAATGACCATCCACTCAAATAGTCCCTGTTTTGTCTTAAATCTAGTTTTCCAAATGTCATCTTCTAGAATTATTATCTGATGATAGCCACTATGCAAGTCTAACTTAGTGAAATAAACTGCATGTTTCAATTGATCAAGTAAACCATCTATTCAAGGAAGAGGATACCTGTTCTTTACCGTTATCTTATTCAGGGCTCTGTAGTCAATGCACATTCTCCAAGACCCATCCTTCTTTGGAACCAACACAATTGGAGAACCACAAGGAGATGTACTAGGACATATGACTCCTTTCTTAACCAACTCCTAAACCTGCTTTTTGATTTTCTCATTCTGTATAACTGATAAATGGTACATGTCGATGTTAGGAAGTGGCACATCCTATTGTAACTAGATTTCATGATGTATCTCTCTCTTGGGTGGCAACCCCTTCGATTCCTGAAACAACTCATCATAAGAGGAAATAATTTTGACCATTTCAGCTTTATGTTTTGGATCACACCCCTTGAATGCCTCAGATTTATCATCTTCTTTGGCTTTTCCAAGCATTAATACAAAATTCTTACTAGAATTGACCAATCTTTTCATTTGACCAACATTGACTAGTGCAAGATTAGTCTTAGCCTTATGTGCATGTACAATGTATTCTATCCCATCCTTAAAAATATGATACTTATTCTCCCCCCTATAAAAGATTTATTTTCTGTCATACAGATAAGGACTCCCTAACATAAGCCCACAAATATCCAAAGGAACTATGTCTACCTCTACCTCATAAACAAAGTTTGCAGTAATTGAAAATCTCAATTTACATTGTTTCATTACCTACAGTTTAGCATCATTGCAAACCCATCCAAGTGGATATGGCTTTGGATGAGGTGTTGTAGCCAGATTAAGTTTCTTTACCACCTCTTCAAATATTAAGTTAACTTGAGAACCCGTATCAAACAATGTATCAACCTTAGTGTGCTTTGTTACAACCCGAATGTGAAACAATTCATTTATTTTCTTATCAACCTTAGGAGAAGATTCTTTACTTGTACTTGCACTTTCATTGGAAAAAATTGTATCAAATGAAAGAGATATACCTTTCCCTTTACCTTGGATCCTGAAAACAACAATCTTTGTCTCATCCCCAAAGTCAGATCCAAGACCTTGTTGAATCACTGTAGCAGTATTTTTCTTTTCCTTTATTGCCTCCATATCTTTTCGGCCTTAGTTCTAGATGCAACTTCCAGCACTTGGAATCATCATGCCCCTCTTTCTTGCAATGGGAGCATGTGGGATCATCACCCTCTTTCTTAACTGTAGCTGTCTTCTTCCCTTTTCCCTTGTCTTTGTCTTTGTCTTTACCCTTAGAATTACCCTCAGACTTAGATGGCTTCTTTGAGAAATTATCACTGAAAATGTTCTTACCCCTTGACTCTAAATGAGTAGCTTGGACAGATACTTCATCCAGATTATTAGGAATCAACATTAGAATAGTATGTCTTAGGTAAGAATGCAAACCACCTATGTACTTAAGCAGTGTATCCTGAGTATACAAGGGAACATTTAAAGCAATAGCCTCTTTTCTGAACTCATGAGTGTAATCTTGGACAAACTACCCCTTACCTTGCTTAAAGGTTTTCCAATTCATAATTAATTGCTGCATGTAACCTAAAGGGTAAAACTTCTTTTTAAGGGCAACAACAAATTCCATCCAAGTCATACTGACATTACCATGGCGAGCAATTTCTTCCTAAGTCTTACTCTCCCACCAGGTGAGAGCTATACCTTCCAACCAGAGAGTGGCCAATTGGATCCTAGAAGCATCTTCTACTAGGCCTTGAATCCTACAATACACTTCTACATGTTGGACCCAATCATCTAACTTTTTAGCATTTAACTCCCCATAGTACTTAGGTAATTCAAATTTTACATCCAGTTTAATAACAGGCTTATATTTTCTCTAAAAAGGATTAGTAGGAGTAGAAGAAGAAAAAGGAGAAGAAGAAGAAGGAGAAGATGGATTTTCTAGAGTTTTCCCCTCTTTGTCCTTCCAATCTTCTTGCTTTCCTTGCTTCGAAGAATCTCCTTTTTTGTGCTTCTTCTTGTCCGCATAAAGCTCTTCCACCATAGCCTTCATGTCAAGAAAGGCTCATTGAAAATACTTTTCATCAAGCTCCGAACTCTGTCCACCTGTTGTTTCTTCCATTTGTGATGGTGGATCAACTCTTTGTCTTTCGATTTTAGGATTATATTCTTCAAGATTTCCTTCGCCTTGCTGAATCTTGGATCTCGTTAGCATTCAATTCTACAATACTAGTCACACAAAGCTCTGATACCAAACTTGATATGATTTAGGATCTATGACAATTGCTTACAAAATGCTTAACTTTACAACGATTAATTCAAAGCTTATCAAAATGAATTAATATAATAGAAATGTTTAAATGAACATAGCATGATAAAGATGATGAACAAAAAGAAAGAGATAGAAGATATAATGCAATTGATAACAGAGTTTTCCAAATGGCTATGTCTCCAGGCCCCTCTCCAACAGAGTGACTGAACCTATTATGCTCCAAAAATAGGATTACAACTGCATTACATCCATTCCCTTCCAACACAATGGCGTAACGTTCCTCCATTGTAAAAAAATGGCATCAAAGTCTCCTAAATGTTCTCTCCTTCTCATCACCTGGTTGAATTTTCAGAAAGCCCATACCCCCCCTTTTATACATGAAATTTACCCATAATGGGTTTAATCACCATAAATACAAAAATAACCTCCTTTAACCAATAAAACCTCTCTACCCTCATTCTCAACCCCTTTTGGCCTTTTATGTTTGGATTTATTCAATTTAGGGGGTTGGTTTTAACCATATGGGGTTATTTGTTAAAAAATTAGGCTTAACAAATGTTTAAAATTAACACTACCCATATATATATTCAAACCGCTAAGCGGCGTGGTGGTCACCTAGTATTTTAGCGGTGAGGTGGTTTTGGGTTCAACCCCCACCACATACCATTTAAAAAACCCAATTTCTCAATTTTAAATGTTAGAACAACTTGACGACATTATAGGATAAAGACAAACGTGTGGGTGTAACGACAAGAGTGGTGGGTGTTATGGCGGAGGTTAGGGGGTTGAATCCCCTAACCAATTTTTTGTTAATCGGTTCAACCCAACCAACAGACAGAGGAAGGTGCCACATGGCATGCTGATAAGGTGCCACATGTCACAACATAATTCGTTGATAGAACACAGTCATCCGACACGTCACCTATTGACTCAACTTCCACCTCATCGTACGGATGCCATGTGTCACTCTCTAATTGGTCCACGATGTTGTACGGTGCCACATTAGCTGCCACATCAGTATATGGTCTGCCGAGTCAGCATGTTGACGCTAACACTTATATGGCCTCATCAACCTTACTACGCAAAACTTTGACTTTGATATCTCCCGCGTACGGACTCGGATTTCGATGAAATGAGCTACATTGGCCTTGTATCGACGAACTCTTTAATTTGAAATTGGTTCTGACTAATTCTGAGTTGATCATTTTTTTTGCCTTTTTGATGGGCCTCAGGTACATGTTTGAGCAAAATTTGACTAGCCATAACTTGAGCGTACGAGCTCCTTTTGATCTCGTTCAAGTTGCATTGGATTTAGTTTTTTGAGCTCTTCATGATGATGCTGAATTTTGGAGCATATGAGACACTTCAATTTTTAGTGAAAAGTATCCCTTGGATCAAAGACATGAGCAAAGTGCCTTACCATAGTGTAGTTGGAAGTTTGATGTCTGCGATGGTTTGTACTAGACCTAACATTTCCCAAGTAGTGGAAGTTCTTTCTAGATATATGTCTAATCCTAGTAGAGTTTATTAGGATGCAGTTAAAAAAGTCTTCAAATATTTGCATGGTACCTCAGATTATTCCTTATGTTATCATAGTAGTATGAATGGAGATGATATTTCCCTTGATATTCATGGTTATGTGGATTCAGACTGGGCAAGTGATATTGATAGCAGATGATCCACTAGTGCTTATGTGTTTACATTATTTGGTGGTGCAATCAGTTGGATGAGTAAGTGACAGGCTGTGGTTGCTTTATCCCTTATTGAAGCAAAGTATATGGCAGCTCCTCATGCTTGTAAAGGAGCCATTTGGCTAAAGAGATTGTGTTCAGATATTAGAATAAAAGAAGGTGCAATGAAAATTTATTGCGACAGTTAGAGTGCAATATGTCTACATTTCATGCCAGGACCAAGCACATTGATGTATAGTATCATTTTGTTCAAGATATGGTCGAAGATGGCAAGGTGAAGTTGTTAAGGTAGAGAATTTGATAAATATTTTTGATTCTTTAACTAAGCTTGTGAGCATAAAGAAGTTCAGATGGTGTTCAAAGATTATGGGCCTTTTGGCCCCTAACAATTAAGAGACAATGTTTACTCCCTCCTGTTGCTCTTGCAAGGTGTTTGACAAGTGGGATAATTGTTGGGAAAATGTGTCTCAACCTTGCAATTATATAAATTTATTGTTGATGTATATTCATATATATATATATATATATATATGAATATACACACACACACATATATATATATATATATATTTCCTAGGTACACTGATAGGTGTAATTTACAATGGTAGTAAGGGGAGAAGTGGGATGTGTGTAAAGAATTTTTGTTTTTTTCAGGAAACTCCTAAAATGGCCGACATACATTAAATAAATGATACATTGTAAATATAGACCATTAATTATTAGGTTTTAGATCTAGTGGTGGATATTTTGTTGGCATGTATTTCCCTAGAATGTAACTCTGTTTATGAGGGTGTTGTACTAAGATGGTAGAGAGATGGTGATTTATTCTAAGAGTCTGATAGCAGTCGTGTTGTCTAGTCTGGATTTTTGAGTGGTGATACTTCTGTGAGAAGCTTGCTCTGCAAGTACATTATAATCTTTCTGATTTATTGTTTAATATATTGGGTGGCTTTTGGAGTGTGAGGTTTTTCTCTTGAAAGGGTTTTCCCCATGTAAATCACTGTGTCGTGGTATGCGTAATATTTATGTTTAAATTTTTGTAACTATTAAAGATCTGTAAAAGTTTTTCATTATTCTTCTCTCAAGATTAGTGTAGGAAGTTGTTTAGCTACATTAGATTCCTTACAATTTGTACTTAAATTAGATAGTATTTGTGAATCTATTGAATGAGACCAAACTACAAGAAGCATGCGATTCCAACCTACTATACCTCCATAAACC
The DNA here is from genome assembly GCA_007258455.2 of Sequoia sempervirens. NCBI lineage: Eukaryota > Viridiplantae > Streptophyta > Pinopsida > Cupressales > Cupressaceae > Sequoia > Sequoia sempervirens. The sequence goes on from VDFB02271358.1 coordinate 514,840,456, forward strand.
CTCCTATTTGATTTGGATGGTATCAAATGGTATCTGGATTAAATTGTTTTGATCTTGTATGTGAGATAATTGTGGACACAATAGGGACACAAAGGTGAACTATATTATATAATTTTGTATTGGAGTTACTTCTTCAATGGAGACCTCTATATTGAAAAGACTCATGCTTAGTGGTTAAAATCTATTTCAAGCCTTGATTAAATAACAATCTCAATTTTAAGACAAAATTGACATGCCTTAGACACTTGGGGTAAAGCTAGTATCATACAATACTTCTAAGATAAAATTGAAAGGCTACCCAACCATGCAACACTTTTGAACAAATTCAATTACATGGTGGAAAATTCCAAATGCACAACATGATGAATAGAGAAATGATGTATTTTATTTATCAGAAATAATATCATCAAGATGCTTGGCACTATAGTTAGAACTTGAAGCCTTAAACAATCTTATAATAGATATGGCTAGCAAGAGCCATTGTTACTCATTTTTGTAAAACCTTACTTTTTATATTAATATATATATATATAGGCTTATTGCTTTTTGCCTAAAAAAAATGAGTTCTATTGCTAGTCTTCTATCCTTTAGCGATTCCTCAAGCAATGGTCCTACAGATATATATTGTTGTGCCGATGGACTTCTAAACTATCATCTCATCGTTTGGCTGCTCAAAGATAATCTAAGATCTAGCCTCTTGCCTTAATTTTTATCTTTTGTTGTTTTATTTTTCTCTTTCTCAAAATGAGTCTAAACCTTTGGTTTTGTATTATGGACACGAAAAAAGTAACCCTTCTACTTTTTCATGTTTAGGCCCTTCTAGTGGACTTTGACTTGATTTTTCCTAGATTTAATGTTGTAATGTGGCCAACACATTCACATTAGGTCTTGGACCCTTGTGAATCATTAAGACTTCTAGGTTGTCTTGTAAAGGTGTTGTGAAGTGTTGTAACCCACTTTCACACTTTTCTAGGACCCTTTCATTATAATTCACTTACATAACCCATTTTATCACTTACCAAGTCTTATTTCAAGGTGTTGCAAAGTGTTGTAACCCACTTTCACGCTTTTCTAGACTTGTCATCACTAATTCAACCCTTTCTCATGTATAAATGACCCCTTAATGCACTTTCTAGCCATTTTTAAGTGTATTTTTGAGGATATTCCTGTTGTCAATAGATTTGCACCCTACTGAATGCAATATTCAACAACCTACTGAAACATGGAAACCTCTTTCAGATGTGGGTGATTTGAACGAAAGAGGAATCTCTAGAGTGAGCTGGTTCTCCGAATGATGAATTCTATTCTAAAACAACCTCTGAGGAAAGGGATAAAAGATAACTTAAAATAAAGCCTATGACTAACAAATGATTCACCAAACTTCTGAAAACTTAGACTTAACCACTCATAACAGCTTCTCTATTACAGTAATTCTCACAATCTCATTGGCACATATCCCATCAGTGATTTGCATGAAGATCTGAAAAAACAAACAAAGCATGCAACCTGAAACATGTAATTCTAAAACACAACCTTATAATAGGAAGACATAAAAGGATTCTGATTTGAAAACACAAATACATCAGATTGCCATTACAAAATCTGAGACAAAAGATAAGAAGGAGAAATATGCTGTTCTATTAAAACTGAAAGAGTCTTTGCCTGAATATGAAACTGAGTACCAAAAAGGTTTACAAGCTCAAAAAAGTGTATGAGAAAGAAACTTTGATCTGAACTACTAAGAGAGGAGAGCTAAAAGACTAAGTCTATCAAAACATAGCTCTCAAGAAACCCTAATCCGAGCTCAGAAAAAGCTCAAGGAAAAAAAGCTTCAAACTATCTCAAAAAATTGCCTAAAAGCAGAAAAAAGCACAATGCTTTTATGATTATACTGTCAAGCCTCTAAAAATAGGCTGAATCTGCTTTAAAAGCCAGAAAAACACCTTATCTCTCCAAGATAAGACTCAAATCCGACCAAAAGGAAAAGTCAACAAAATCTGCTAAAAATAGCAAGAAAACACAAAGCAATTTATAGAATATCACTTTATGATTCTGCTTTACAAGATGTAGATTTGCACAATTAATCTATTTTTGCAATTAAAGATTGAAAATATTTTGCAAAAAAAAAATCTCCTCATTTCTCCATTACAATATTCTGATTTTCTCAAAAAATCATAAAAAAAAAATTACATAATTATCCTTATCTCTTCTTATCTTATAAAAAATCCCATTGATTTCTTTAAAATCAATCAAAATAAAATCCTAAAAGATTATTGACCCTAAGTCATAGGGTATTCACAACTCACCCTTAATTGATTTTCAATATTCAACCCCTTCAAAATACTAAGGAAAGAAAAAGTCTTAAAGACTTAACCTTCGACCTAACAAAGAAGATTTGACCCCCACATATACCTTTAGACTTAGGCTTCAACAAAGTCATAATGCAAAGGCTATAATCTTCAACCCCATTCAAAATTTGACATGTGCTTAAAACCAAACATTCTGGATGATGATGATGTTCGAATTAGGGCATGAGGAAATAGGGTCAAACCCTAATTATCATTTCATTTCACACTCGTGACTTTGGAAAGAAGGAAACTCTGTTTGGAAAAATAACGCTGCCATGATGGTTGAATCTGCATCTTGTGTGCTCAGGAATATTCACCATGCTCATATGAATAACTGAAAAACTCATCTAGGGTAAACTTTGTTTGCTTTGTATCAAAGTTCTTTTCCTTTCATTCAGGAATTCTGGAATATCAAATTTTTTAAGGCTGCGGCTTGTCATGCTTCTCTTCTAACCTATTCCTGTGCTTTGATTTACTTTACCTTGGCTGATATGAGCTTGAGTTCCTCCTAAAAGCTCTAAGAGAGAGCTCATCCTGTGTTATCATTTTTCTCTACTATCACAAAGGTGAGCTATCTGCTCATTGTTCCACGGCTTCTATGGCTCCATATTTAAATTTTTCTGGCCTTGAGGCCATGGCTATACACAACCTCTAATATCTATGTCTTGCATTTTTTGTGTGTTTTCCTGTGCTTACAACAACGTCTCTGTGAACTCGACCCACATTGAGAGTTGGGCTATCTTCTAAAGGCTCAAAAACTTGCCTTGGACTCCATCTGGAACTCTTGGCTGCGGCTAGAGTGCTTACTTTGGACTCGAACTGGTAATTCCTCTTTGATTTCTTTGGTTCTCTAGAAACTTAAAGAGTTTCCTCTTTAATCAAAGATTTTGGCCATGCTCAGGCTGCGCCAGATGTGTGTTGTAAAAAGCATTTCTTTGTGGATTCTGGGTTCGAACCAGAACATAAAATTGATCATTATGTCTATTTGAAAATATTTCTGCATATGGGTATCACAAAAAGTTGAATAAAATTGCACCTCCTTCCTCTTGTCGCTCGACCCAACTTAGAAACTTGCATCTGTTGTATATTCTTGCTATTTAATTCAAGACTTCACATGGGTTATCACCGTAGCTACTTCCCTTGCATTTTGAAGCTAAACTGAAAGTGGGACTTTGAAATTATTAAAGAAAACTATATTTCCATTACCTCTGAAGCTTGAATTAGCACGGAAATCTGCATATTTTGTAGTTATACTACCTTTGAATGTAAAACCCAAAATGGGTATCGTAGATTATTACATTTTCCGTACCTTGAATGCAAACCCATATGTGGGTACCATAGATAATTGAGAATAGTTCTATTTCGTACTCCTGAAACACAGATATAAGTCTATTTCTGAAGAAAACTGTACTCTTCGTTCTCTGAAGCTTGTTTGTAGTATTAAAAGACTGCAACTGCCCTTCCAGTATGACTTCTTTGTGGATGAAATACACTAGAATATACTAATGATGAACATTGGCCATGAGTCTTTAGAAGGCTGGAATTATATATGCTAATTGTATCACCTAAATATTGACTTCATGTTGCTTTCTTTGCACACAGAAAATCTCTCTTTTAAATTTAATTCTATAGAATTCTTACTCAAGGTATAATCTGTTCATTCTGAAAAATGAAAATTGCTTTTATGTGTTAAAATGTATTGTTTGAGACTGTGCACAATTGTTTGTATGATACCTTTTAATCATTCCAGTGTTTGTCTGTTGTAAAAGAAGGACCTCTTAGTGTATATTATATCCATGCTTGCTCACTGTATGCACAACAGTGTTCTTTGACCTTCCGACAGTAGCTTTTACCTTCTGCTTTTGAATTTCATAGAGATTTTTGAATTGAAACATTGCATCAATACGAACCACCTCTACTCACCAGTTCATATGTATAATTGACAACTCATAAATTTTTCTGGAAATAAAATGCTTGCTCTTCCCTTATATTCTGGAACGATCACTTTGTCATTACACTCATAATGCTGTATTTATCTTTACCAGTCAACTAGAACTATTGATTCATTTAGCTCTTGAATACACTATCTGTGTTCGTACTCAGCTGTAACATGGTACTCTTCATGCATTTTTATGTTCCACTTAATAAAATTCTTTCAAAATCTGTTCTCTTTCGTGATGAAAATTAAATCAACCATTAAGGCATAATGTATGCTTGTTCACTATCCGAGAAAGAATTGATGAGCTGAAACTTACATGACATATGATTACGATCAATAAAGAAAATGAACTTATTCAACAATTTCTGATATAAATGTACTCAGTTAAATTCCTTAAGTGAACTAAACTCATTGTTCACCTGTAGCCTTCAGAAAGCAACCCTGATCGTTATGAATGCACAGTTGGTTTCGTTGCTTGATGGATAACTCTGTTTTACTCTTTCAGTTGTTCTCATTTCATTTGATGAATATGATAAAGTATCTTTCAAAATCATCCCATTTAATGAATAGGGCAGCATGCCGAGCTCTACCCTTGTGGGAGCCCATTTTACTCCACATGCTTGGTCTTCGAATAATGTTCAGCTTCGTGATTTTACCTATACCTGCACAAGGAAACAAACAATGTTAGCATAAAAAATAGAACATGTTGATCATGATATTGTTATTTCTCCTCCAACTTATTTCTTTCACACTGCACTTGATTGGATTGATTGTTTTAATGCATGGTTAATAGTAGGCTGTACTATTGTGGGTGCTCCATATAAGTTACATCATAATCGGAGCCACTGACACCCTCTCTTTCCCTCTTTCAGGTCGACGAAGCTCAAGAAGACAAGGTGCACCATTCAGCGTCAAACGTCGATAAACAAGAAATGATGATTTTGCCGTCACTTATGTGTTTTCCTTTCTGCATCTCTTGTAGTGCAATGTGCTATTAGCGATGTGTTATAATAGTTATATCCACGGCTTGTGTGGATTTTTAATTTCAATTCTGCTTTTCAATTTGAAAAGAAAATGCATTTTCATGCAATGTTGTAATATCATTCTGATTGTGAAATCAAATGAAGCCTTGTAAAAATATGAGTTCTTTACAAAATAAATGAAAGCATCTGAAATGCTATTCTGCTCATTTACTCAATTATGTATTTCTTTTAATTCTGCAACATCTGAATGGCACTCTGAAACTCTATTCTTCTTTAAAAAGTATAACTGTTGCTCAATGCAAAAAGTGATGTGACACAACATTTGAAATTCAATCTGCAATTCCACTTAATGTTAAATAACAATCAGCCAGCTCCACCAATCGAGCTGTGGCGAAAAATTGGTAACAATTCCCATTGGACAACATTTAATGCCTTGTAATTCCCGACACACACTTAATTTGCTTAAGTGGGACTAAGTCGCCAATAGGGCGACTTAGTCCTTTTTGGCACAAAACTCAAAATTATTTTAAATTTCTAGTGAGATTTTGTCCTCTAACCCTTGATGTAATACCCCTCATGTTGCTGTTTGGACTTGATATTTTCTGTGGTTTTGTTTGATACTTTGAGACTTTGATAGTTACTATTTATTGGTTGAATTGGTGGATTGGATATGATGCAGGAGCATCCAATGGTGTGAGGGCAATCCTACACCCAAAAAAAGAAAGATTTTAATTTTCTGTTGGTTGTTTCTTAGATGTTTTTGCATTTCTAGATACCCCTTTAGCTATCAGAATATTTGAAGCTGAATTTGAGGCCCTTAGAGGCCCCGAATGGGCCCAAAAATTTGATAACCAAATCATCTTTTCGAGAGCTTTCCAAAAAGGTATTATCATTGAAAATCCAACAGTCGGATTAAAAGTTATGGCTTTCGAAAGTTGGTGCATTTTTAGAAATGTGCTAATTTTTGAATGTGAATTCAAATGTGAATTTCAAATTGTAATTTGGGCACCAAACCGCCAAAACTCAAATTTGAATGTTGTTTTGGCTCCAAATTGGAAAGGAGCTCTATTTATGGGCGAGATTTCTGATTTTTGGTAGCTTTTTGGGGAAAAGAGTTCGCATGCTGCGAAAGGGGGTCTTTTGTAATTTTCTGTAATTTATGTAATTTGCATGTATTGTAGAGCTTGAGGATTTGTGATCCTCTGCATGTAAGAAGTTCCATTCTAAATAATAATAAAAGTTCTCTGATTGTTGGCATCATTTTCTGTGTCTCGGGTTTGCTCCCTTGTCAAGATTGTTTAGACTACTTGATGACTATGCTACTTTATTTGATGACATGGATATTATGATATGACATTACGGTTACATTTGATTTGGTGATGTTTAATTTGATTTCAGTAGTATATTATGACGCAATGGATTAGTAATCATTTTATGATGATATGATGTGATCAGTTTAGTTTAGCAATGTTACTTTATACTTGATAGTGTAATTGTTATTATAGTTTTGGTGAGGGGACAGTGTAGCACCACTTGTTTTCGAGTGCCTTGATACACTGTGGTTCCTTCTCACGATGTGATGTATTTGATTATATATATATACATGTTGTACACAACCTTGTTTGTATGTAGGAATTGCATGAACAGAGTCTCGATTCCACCTGCTTCAGTAGGACATGGCGAGCATCAAATTAACCCAACGGGCATGAAGTTGAAACAAAGATGACAAGGAAGTCACCTTGTCCCAAGTTTGTCAACCCATTATATGTCTAGTGGTATTGTGCATCTTTGACCTTAGTCATTTTTGCAATTTATGATAGTTGTTTTGTGTGAGTGTATTTATGTTATTTATTTTACGTTGGTGTGTAGTATGATGTAATTTAAATAATTAAATGATTAAAATAAATGCTAATAATAGTTATTGGAATAGTTTTTATTATAATATAAAAGTATTAAATTAAAAGCCATGTAATTTATTAAAGATAAATAAATTGAAAGACCGTGAAAATTAAATTATTTAAATTGGTATTTAGATAATTTAATGAAAATAGTATGTTGAGGATAATTAATGAAATAATATAATTAAATAAGTTAAATTGTGTGAATTGCAAGTTTAAGTTAGCAAAATTGAAATTAAAACAAAAACTGTTGTTTGAATAGAAAAAAAAGAAAGAAAAGAAGAAAAGGACCAATGAATGTTGAGATTTTTGGCTGAAAAGCTGGTGATGAAATAAAAAACTTCTTTTAATTTTGATTTTTGAGTTTTCAAAAAAAGAAGAAGATATCTTTTTATTTAATAGCAAAAATGAGAGGTTTTCATTCATGGGAATATTGACAGAAGCTTAAAAATTATTGAGTTCTAGAAAAATTGGCATCTTCTATTTGGCCTCTGTAAAAATTGTTTCCCTTTGATTGTTCTGGAAAAGAGGCTCTTCTGAATAAAATATTTAGATTAGAAAATTGATCAAGGAAACTGGTTGAGAAGTTTTGAAGAAAGAAAGGGTAGCTCTTTGAAAAGGCTAGTTCGAATCAAAGGAAAACTTCATCAATTCCTCGGCAAGCACAGGACTCCAGGTTCCATTCTATTTCTTTGATTTTTCTGAATCAGTAAAAAAATAAAAATGTGTCTTTGTAAAAGAAAAACCCTTTTGAGATTTTAAAATTTACTGGGTAGCAAACACATGAAAGAAATTTATTCGGGCCTCTGAAAATGTCCAATATTTTTTATGATTTTGTTATGGGAAAATTGTTTCCCCTCTGAAATAAATGGGTTTTTGGATATATATATATATATATCTACATAAAAATATATATATATTTGTATCGAAATTGAAATCGGCCCAGCCTTTATTCTACTGTCGGCATAAAAAAATTAAAAAAATGGAAAATTTGTTTTGAGGGAGGGATGGCTTGGTCGTACGCTACCCCCCCATTCACCTTGGCATGGAGCTTTGTTGGAGGCTGCGTAGCAACCATAGAAGGTTGCACACAACATCCCAAACAATTGCTGTGCGTAGCAGTCTTTTGGACTACTGTGCGCAGTTCTTTATGGCCACGCACCTCCGCATTTCCCTTATTCTTTGCTTTCTTACTTGCCTCTGGAAGTGGTTAATGGTTGTTGCCTTTGATTTATTTATGATGTGTTTTATGGTCTTGTGTTTATTATGATTGGATCTTGGTTGTTGTCATTTATGATCTATGTAATCTCTTGTTGTTGCTATTGGAGTTACTATTGCTATGTTATTATTATTGGAGTTAGTCTTGTTGGTATACTTGGTCGCGGTCACTTCCTTGTCACCTCTGAGCACGGGGGTGGGTTTTTCTAAAACCCATGTGGTCGGGTGGAACGTGCTTCACACCTGTTGGGTTCCCCATCAATGTTCGTTCTACACAGTATCTTCCGGATGGAGCTGTACCTGATGATCATAATGTATTTATGATATTCCTTGTATTATGTATTTATCCCCACATGTATGGGTGGTTTTGATGTAACTCATGGATATGAACATGTAATGTATAAAACAATGATGTAATGCAAATGCACTCTTGTAGTTATTCATGATTTATGAGATTTATGATGGTTTGGTATCATGTGATGTATTTATATTTATGCTTATGAATGTATGGATGTTATCTCTTGCAACTGTATATTTTAATGTCTATGATGGATGTAAAGTTAGTTAAGTTATTTAGTTTTATATGTATCTTTCATTATGGGTTGGTTTTATGCGATGTGACCTCGCGTGCCCCAAAGGACTTAGATGTTTATGATGTTATCGTGTAATGTAATAAGGTTAATGGTTCTTTATATGTTTACCTTGTGTTTTAAAAAAAAGGTGTGTGCATAGTTGTTGTCCTTTGGGGTTTTCACGATGGGCGTTACACTTGAGGTCAGCCTGTGATGTGTTTATTTTCAAGAAATTTAGTAAAATCAAGTATAAATAAGGGTTTTTCCTCTCATTTTAACCCCCATTCATTCATCTCCCAATCTCCTACAATCTTGCACTCATTAAGCATTCAATCTTACAAGCATTCAAGCACTCTAAGCGTAATCAAGTCATCCATTGGAGCACTTCATTGCATATCTTCAGATCTACACATCAAGGGTTTGGTAAGTTTATGACATTGCATGTTGTTTATTTTTCATTCCCTTTCCATTTCATTTCATTTTATCAAGGGTTTGATTACCAAAGTGGGATTTGACCAAGGAAAATCCCTATACTATAACCCTTAACCATTTTCCCCTCTTTGCATGTGTGTTTGTAGACTTTGTATGTATATTTTTCAAAGAAATAGGTGTTGAAAAGTGGTCAAAGTTATTCAAGTCAACATAGCCCTAATTCAAGATTGGAGACACTTTTTACACCATTTCTGTAGAATCAAGTGTGAACACCTATCAGAAAAGCAAGTGTAGACCTGAAGCTACAAGATTCTGTCCCAAAATTCTTGAGATTTGTAGGAGGACTAAGTCACCACTATTGGCATATTAGTCCCGCTTTTGGGCATGAAAAGTGGTTTTTTCACTTTTGGATACCCATTTGGCAGATTTCTATTCTGACAAGTTTTCTCGAAACTAGGACTAAGTCGCCCAACCTGGCATAAGTGTCCCAGTCAACGTTTTTAGGCAATTTCTTAGGATTCCAAAATCTCCCAACATTAAGTTTCAGATTCCAGGTGCACCTCTCTGATTTTGTTATGTTATTTCATCATTTCCTTGCATTTTTAGGCATTTTTGCATATCACATTATGTTTTCCAACACTTTGCATTTCTTAGGTTTTACATCATTAAATCATTTCATTTTCAGGCCAGTGCATTAGTACATCATAATTAGACATAATACATCTCATTTACATTAACTTTGAGTGTAGAAATTTGCATTTTGGACCCCATCCCTTTCTCCTTTTAGGTGAAAAACCCTAGAAGGAGCTAAAGCAAGTGTGAGCAATCCAAAACCATTGTCCACATGTATTAGGTAAATTCCAAAGAAATAGAAAAAAAGAAGGGAAACTCACATTTGGTACTTGGCCCTTCACATTGATTTACTAGTTCTTAAAGGTTTTTAAAACACATTTCTACATGTTCAGTTCAAGCATATCTTGCAATTATTGTATTCCATGAGACCACATTTCTTGCAACATTTTGGTCAAAAAATTCATGTGCCTTGTCTATGCTTCCACATTTTGCATGTACATCTACACCAGAAGTTGCAACTGTAAAATCTGAAAAAAATATCTCTTTATGCATTGATGGATGTCCATACCCTGTTCCAAAGATCCCATTCTACTCAGATAGGGAGGATGATCGTAAAGGTTGTGGAGGCTGGCTCTATACCTGCAATTGTATTCTCTCAAATGATTCTGAAGCCTTTTCAATAAACCCATTTTGTGCATATCCTGCAATGGTGCGACTTGTATGTTCTGCTTCTTGTGTAAAATGAGGCCCAAAAATAATAAAAGTAAAATAAAATAAAAAAATAAAAAGAAATAGATGAGAATGCATTAAAAATAATAATAATAATTAGAAGTGTCTTCTACCTAGTAAAGGCAAGAGAAAACTTGGGAAATGGAATCATAATTAAGGTGATCAAGCTTTCAAGAAACACGTCTATGCTATAAATGAACCGCAACTTTCAAAAGCCTTTAAAAGTATGACACAGTTACTGCAAAATAAATATCATAACCCGATAGTAATCTCTAGCCACCCAAAGCTTGGTATTAAGTTTTGTGTAGCCTACCCAAGCCACACATAAATGCATACAGTCCCTCATGTATAGATAGGCACCTCAAATAATGTTGAATTAGATATCTGGAATAGATTTTATGACCATGGTATTTATTAATTTTAGGCCACCCCATAAGGGGCATCCTTGTGAGATTGAGATATTATAGAGTATTGTTTGTAGATATATATATATATATATATATATATATATATATATATATATATGGTGTATTCAATATGGTATTCCTTAGAATTTAAAGAAAAAAATTGAATGGATAATTTCCACTAAGGGGTAAAGGTGCATACTTGTAACAATAAATCTTTACTATATGCTACTTTTCCATATGTTCTTCATGCATCATTGTAACACTTGATTCAACCTATTTGGTAGGTAGACTAATATTTGAAAGATATCTATATATCAAATTAATTAGTATAAACTTTACTATCTTTTACCAGATATCTACTACATGAGTTAGAAATGATAATCAATAGCTTGGTAATTAATAGATTAATGATAGAAAATTGATTTGAAGAGTATTGCTTCATCCATAGGAATAATATGTTAATATTTTGTTGGCTATTACTTATTGATAAAGTAAAGAATTTATTTAATTTGATTAATCAATAACATTCTGGATATCCTATTAGAATTTAATTATCACCCTATACGCATTAAACCTTTGGTACTGAATAGTAACAAATTTATAAATCAATAATTCAAATAGTTGTTATTTTAATTGGACATGATTTAAGTTTTTTCGTGAAACTTCAATTATAGGAATGATTTGAGATTCACTCACATCCATGTTTCAAACATATTAACATGTTTAATAGTTATTATCTTGTAACATTATTCCTATCTAATTTGAAATATGTGCTTGAGATCAATAGATGTTATAACTTATCTATTATGAAAATGAATTCCTGTGTACACCTTTTTAATGAACTAGTAGATGTATGAATGTACCTGTGTTAATGGTAATTTTACCTACCTCTTCATTCTTAATCAGTATATTCTATTTTCTAGGTGACGTAGGAAAGTATTAGTTAGACTACTTCTAGTTAATCCAATGATAAGATATGTCATGGGGTAAGAGTTGATATAAATGAAGATTATGTTGGTTTCTTTTTATAATCAGGAGAGGATTATTTTATTTTTTTAACTACTGAAAAATAATATATTATATTATGACACATGCTTGTAAGTAATTTGTGTGGCTGAAGAGTTTAATTAATAGTATTGGGTTTAAGAGTCAAGTAGTGTTGAAATGTGATTCATAGAGTTATTATCTTGAAAATAATTGTTCTATAATACCATTATAATGATCATGAGAGCTACTAAATTAGTCTTAGAGACCATATGATTAGGTTATTAATACATCACTATCATCTCATATAGAAATTAAGTTTGCATATGGAGTCATTGATTTGACAGGTTATTATAATTTTTCTAATTATCAAAATGTTGATTCATTAGTATTTCTTTTAATATAGTTACAAATTTTCTAATCATTATAGTTCCCCACTTATTGATTTGATAAGTATCAACATAATAATCATACATCATTAAATAGTTATTGAAAATTTAATTATTAGTATGTCATAATTGATACCATTGTATTATTGTTAAACTAAGTTTTTGTGAAATGGATCTTATGTTTGGACCAAACTATGTTCTACAATGATTATTCAACTCACAAAATAAGTGAATTTTCATATCTTGTGAATGCCTATTAGATTCACCTTAATTGTGTTTAACATATTGCTATGGCTTGTGACATTGTTTTTGCAAGCATGGGTATTTATTTAGATGTTCCATATTTCACTAGTATATCCTTATCTAGGTCTCCGATCCTCTGGCTTCACCTAAGTGGGTGGCAACTATTTGTGAAATTGTTTAGGGGTAATGGACCCTAGAAAGGGTTGCATACCCACTCTTATAGTATGTAATTTGTATGTGACACATGACCCTTTTGAGTAGAGGAACGAGTCTAACATATATCAATGCTATTATCTTATGATTTTGATTGAGGTAGAGTCATCTTTTGAAACCTAGTGATGTGTGGGTGAGTCAAACGAGTTGGAGCAAGCTCAAGTTGTTGAACTACGATGCCTCTGTGAAAATGTTTCATAGGCAAGGCCATCTGAGATGAGCCCTCAAGGAATAGGTCTAGCCCTTAGGATATGTCTTTCTAAGGCTTTCTTGAACACACCGACCTCTCTTGATGCTATGCATATACTATCCCTAATTGCAATCCAATCATAAACTACTCTTTTGATTATCTAGTTTAAATTAATGATATGGTTAATCTTGTCAATCATGTATCTAATCTTTCATTATATTTGTGTGCACCTAGTCGTGTTAACAACTTGCAGGAATAGGTATTGGGAGTAATGTCGCTACGACTTGATGGAATGCAAGAGATATTTAGTGGGTAAGGGGTATGTTATGTTGATCAAAAAAAAAAAAATATTATTTAAAAAAATTGACTCATTGCCATCTTTGCTCCTAACTAAATGACATAATTGACTATTATCTTAAGTAGTATATTATGTTATTATTGTTTAAAAAAATAGAATTGCAAATTAGTAAAGTTTGTTGTAGATTAGTTAGGTTTTTTTGTGTCTGTTAATTGTGCAAAATGTGTTCATTATAGTTATAACAATAGGAAATGCAAAAAATAGATTTATTAAATAGGTTTAGAACTTTAATTCAACAAAAATACTTGGAAAAGAATTACATTAATTAATATAACACCCCTTTGATGTTGAAACTTAAATTGATCCTCAAATCTAATACATCTAAGACCATATACTCATCACATTGAAACACAACAGTCCCAATGAGTTATACATGCGATGCTAAAATCCAATAATGGAAATTTGATGATGAAAGCCTCTAATCTTAAAAATATGAATGAAAATTAAACCCACTAGTCACATATAAACATAGAAATCTTAAGTAGATTATGTACAAAGTTGTACATGATCAGTCTCATGTAGTAGACCAAGGCATAAATAAATAAAATTAACTCACAACAATATGGTTTAAGGGAAAACTCTTTCTACAATATGAAACAATTAATAACCAGACCTAAAGATTCATATGACATGCAATACTCAAATATAGACATGTAATTTGTTATTATACCGTTCATGTAAATATTGAATTGAAATTGGAGGCATTGAGCATTCTTAGCTTGGTCAATGTTTGAGGTAGAGTGTTTTGAGTGGGCAACAAAATCAAATAATTTATATCAATTCTCGCTAGGAAAGTAAAACCAATATAATTGGTTTGGAAGTAATTATAAATCATGCAATGCCTGATTTCAAAATCACAAGTCCTTATATATATTTATTTGATAAAGCTTGAAGTTTGCATGCAGTAATACAAGAGTTAAAAAAATAATAAATGTTTAGAGTAAACAAGATTGATTGATTGCACACACAAGTTTTTTTGAAGACCTATAACAAAGTTTTCAATCTATGTTGTAGTTTCTCATGGTTTCTATGGTTTTAAAGCTAAATTGAAAATACAGTATTGATTTATTTATCATGCACAAATAATGCATTTTGGAAGTATATTCATAGCTAAATAGTTAGAATGCTACAAGGTAAATAATTACATAAACAAAATCAAATAAATACCTTAATGGATGCCTATTCCTCTGTGTAGTCCCCTCGTAGTCCTCTAATTCTCCTCTCCATCCACATCTTGTTTCCCTTGATCACCCATCGCAGATATAAGCCAACCTCAATCAAATTTAGAGAATGTTAATGTAGGTCATACTTTGTTTCCTTTAGATATTTCTCTACTGCAACTTCTATTTATTTCTCCAACTCTACAAGGCATGCAAGAATTCCTTTAATGTAGAAGTAATAGCTTATATCCTTCACCTTATCTCCAAATGGAAGAGCTAACCATGGTATGCTTGCATAGTACTCTTCAAAACTTTCTTGATATCTCTCATTAGAGACTGAACCCATCTCTCCAGCTCCCCCCTTCCCTAATATCCCATGCGGTTTTTTTAACTTTTAGTGCAACACTAGATCCATCACTTTTCACCAAATATATTCATTTGATTTTGTAGTAAGAAGGCATAGATCCTCTAAATGTTGAGTCATAGTTCCATCTTATTCCCCCCATGCTAAGTCCCAATTAGATACTATTTTTATGGAAAGACATAGTTAGAGAAAATCAACAAAAAATTGTTAATGCCCCCTTCTATCATGCTCACTACTTGAGTTCAAGTTAGCGGATCAGTCTTAAAAACTTGAAGAAACATGCAATCATACATGCAATTATTAAGCTGAAATGACCACATCATGCAACTACTATGCAAGGTGGTGCAGAGAGGAGTTTTATTCTAGTCTTAACTATCACATTCCAAGTGTTAACTTCAGTCACTACTACTTGGTGGTGGATCAAAATGAGGTTTCCCCTATCATGCATGGTTGGGAGTTCAAAAATGACCATTCAAAATAATATCTAGGAATATCAAATAATAACTTGAGAACCTCATAAATGAAAGGTAAAATTATCCAAAATGCTAATAACTTTAAAACTATTTAATACTTTTGAATTACATATAAATAAAACACAAATAATTTATCTTAATAAATATCGCATGGATAAGGGGATGACCTCGCAGTGCAACGATAAGTTGCAAGCAATAGCTTCCTTGTTGTCTTGAGTTCGAATCCCACGAATGGAAGGTGGGACAAACTATTGTTGGCTAGAGAATGAAAGGAATGTTGGATGATGCATGAATGACAGAGAAATTCCTGTGCAAGGGTGGCAACAATCGATGCATAGAGGAGGGGATGGGTGGCGTGCACTTTTGTGGGGTCCAGGAGCTGGAGGGATCAATAGAGAGGTTGAGCTAGAAGAGGTGTTCAAATAGAGGATTGGCACCAACTCCTTCAGGGAGCTTGGCGGGAATGCAAGTAGGAAAAGTTGACAGGAGGAATGGCATTGGGTCCTGTAGGGAGCTTGGTGGGAATGCAAGTAGGTGCAACTGATGGAGGAGTGATGTTGGGTCCTACAAGGAGCTTGGAAGGAATGCAAATAGGCGTAGGAATATGAATGACGGGGATGAGGTCCCCCGAATTTTGCCTCATTGGTTCATAGCTCCAGTCAAAAGTGACGGGTGCTACCCCTTAACAACAATTTACCAAGCAAAAATAAATAAAAATCGCATGGATAACAATTATATGTAATTGATTAAGCCTTGGCATTCTGATTTCAATCTTGCCTCTGAAATTTTTGATAAGATCCTGATTTGGGTTCGGTTGCCAAATCTCCCCCTCCATTTATGGAATGACCCTCTCTTGGAAGAAGTGGGTGAAGCCCTTGGTGATTTTTTGCTAGTGGATGATGAATCCTATGATATTCTTCATTCCACCTTTGCTCGCATATTGGTTGAAATGGATATTTCAAAAGGATTTCCTGTTGAGATTTTACTTAAATCTCCTAAGGGTTCTTGGGTCCAATCTTTGGACTATGAAGGGATTCCCTTTCATTGCAGAAGATGTTTTAAAATAGGTCATGTTGTTGCTCAATGCGGTTTTGAGAAGAAACCAATGATGGCTACATGGTGGAGTGGTGCCTCTCTACAATATTATACGGTAGAGAAGAAAACTGAACAACACAAGAGTTTTTCTGATGTGGTTGCGTCAGAACCACAGGGTCTTGGGGCATCCCCTTCGAATGTCTCAAATGGTGGGGCTGCTAATGTTGTACAAACTCATCTTGTTGAAACCCCTAAAGGGTGTGAGATTGGGTCTTAGGCTATCTCTTCGGGTGATAGTGCTCTGGCTATCATTTCTGGTGGCTCTCTTGTTATGTCTGTTCTTGCACGAAAGAATAATGTTGAAATCACTGAGACCATGGCTGTTGGCTTTCATCCTCAGGAAAAAAGTATGTTGGCTTGGAAAGAAAAGGCAACACAAGTGGAAGAAGGCTGGATTACTGTTATGGGCAAGAAAGCAAAATTTTCTAGGCCTTCTTTCGACATGACTCTCCGCTCTCATAAGAGAAGCTCTAAATGTAAATCTTGATGGGTCTCATTTGGGAGCTGGTTTTTTGGCTGGCTGCAGGCTATCCTTTTTTGCAACTTTGTTTTTGGTTTGTAAAAGGTTTCAGGTCCTTTCAAAACCTGTCTTTTCCTTAATAATTTTTTTTTATATGTAATTAAATATCAAATCACATAGTAGCGAACTACACATTACTAATATATATTTAATCAATAACTTATTTAATTTTAATGAACATCAAATCAACAAATAATAAATATTAAAGAATAATAACTTGTTAAGTTTTACACATAATATCATTGAAAACACGAAAGTCACTTACTATACAAGTGAAAAATTATTAATAATGTTGAAATATTAAATTAGGAGTTAGACTAATATATATATATAATTAATATCATGAATAATCTATGTTCAAGTGATGATAATGTAATATTATCGAAACCAATTGTTCATGAGTAAATTAATGGTAATAATAGTTTAATTAATATTAATATTAAATTATTAGTTTAAAAATGAATACTATTTGAAGTAGTAAATTTACGATAATATTCTAGATTGTCGAAATACTTCATCATAATTATGAAGTAAGTTACACATTCACTTATATCATGAAAATTATGAAATTGATTCTTACTAGGTACATTATTGCCAACCATTTGAAGATCCCTAGATGCATTATGAAGAATTAACTAGGGGCCTTCCACCTTGTACAATAAAGATATATCTTGTACAAAAAAACAAGAATCTTCACATGTAAAATATTTGTACATAATATTTTTTCTAGTACGATAAAATATTTTGTAATATGAAAAGTGGGGATATACAATGTCTACAAAAATGATTAAAGTAGTAGTTATTCCTTCTTCACTTTCATAATATAAAAAAATAAATAAAGTTAATGTAATAAAGTAAGGATTGACATTATCTACCATTTGGCATTATAATCCTCTTTTGCTTTCTTTAGAATATTATTTGATGGGAATATGAACGGATATTCATGTCATTTAAAGGCTATAAATAGGTCACTCCCATATCCATTTGGGTTAATTCAAATAGCCTTCAAAATAGTGCCTTAAAGTCCTAGAGTCAAAGACTACAAGCATTAGTATACTCTTCTCTTATGTCATAAAGTGATCTTGAGAATCAAAAAGTGTTATACAAATAATTTCACAAATATAATATTGTAATGTATGTCTTCTAGTAATATAAAGAATCCGTAACCATTTGGTTGTTAGCCTTCACTGCTATTTCTATCCACTTTCATCTAGTTGCATGACATTTGAGTCCTTACTGTATTAGAGCCTTATTTAATTATAGTCTACTGACTTAAAAAAATTGACACATATTGTAAATAAATTATTATATGTAAGAAAAATAATGTTCTAGAAAAAAGTAAGTCTTATAAAAATAAATTTTCTTAGATATAAATAGTGTATACAAATAAATATTTTTTAAAAAAGTAGAAAGTAAAATAACAAAAAAAAAAAAAATGGTAGATGGACAAAGACTTTAAGTGATGGTATATTCTAGAAATCTTTGTACAATATTTATATGTGAAGTTACGGTGGACCCTCATAAGAAATATATATTTTATACGAAAAGATATGAGAATCTCCATATATAAAATGTTTGTACATAATCTTTTTTTTTTAATGAACAATATTACACTGCTGTTATAATCTTTTGTCTACTATCATAAAATCTTAAATTGTAATATAAAAAATGGGGATAAACAATGTCTAAGGAAACTATTTTAGTAGATACTCCTTCTACACTTTCATAATATAAATAAATTAAATAAAGTTAATGTAATAAAGCAAGAACTTATAATGTCTGCCGCTTGATATGATAATCCTCCTTTGATTTCTCTAAAAAATTACTTACTAGAATACGTGATATGGGAATATAATTGAATCTTCAGGTCATTTAAAGGTTATAAATAGGCCATTCCCAATACCCATTTGGGCATAATTTGAATAACCTTCGAAGTAGTCCTTAGAGTCCTAGAGTTAGAGTACGAGAGCATTAGTATGCTCTTCTCTTGTGTCATAGAGTGACTTTTGAGAATTAGAAAGTGCTATGTAAATAAGTTTGTACATATAATCTTATAATATATTTTTTCTAATAATATAAATAAGTTGTAATTGTAATGCCCCGACGTGCAAACCCCAAAGGACAACTAAAACTGATAAAATAACACACAATTTTTTTTCCTTTTTCTTTTGAAAGTAGAACATTACATAAGAAGAACATTAACAATCAACACATGAATGCAATTATACACATACACTGACAACCTACGTCCTCTGGGGTACACGTGATGACATTACGAAACATATACCCATTCTATAACGATACTTAACGATTCCCAAGATTACTTTATAACCCATGATATAACTTACATTTACAATAATCATACATCCATTATGATCCATCAATAAGAAACATCCACATATGAAAACTCAACTACAACAAGATTAACTTATTCTCAATACCCATAAACATACTATCATCATATGAATTCAATGGAGCATATTTCCACAGATACAACACATCAAATAATGACTACCACAAATCATTAACCACATAAGGTATGCAAAGGAGAATTAATACATTATATCTGTTTCATTACATTACATCATTCACCATCATAAGTATACATCAAATACATGAGTATATTAGGAATGAATGATAAACAAATGAATATATGGTGAACCCTGGATCACTTCGCAGCTGAACAACTCTGCACTGCACGAACGCTAGTAGGGAACCCAATGGGGTACATAGCACGTTCCACCTAACCACATGGACCCGAAGGCCCGCCCCCCATGATAGGAGATGACAAGAAAGATCCACGACAAGAACAGTCGAGCGAAAACACTACAAGACTTAACCAAACAAGAGTAACAAAAAACATGAATAACAACAACATTAGGGTGGCTACTAACAAGATGACTACTTCCAGAGCACACAAAGCAATAACAAGGGATACAACAGGAGAGTTTCATCGCACATGGCCCTAGTATGGGTTATCCTGGCTGCCTCTCACTAGGTGCCAACCCCCATTTATGGTTATCTTGGCTGCCTCACACTAGGCACCGACCCCATAGGGTGACACATATGGAACCGCTAGCCTCTCATGAGGACAAGGTAGTGATCTTGCCGACCACGACCTTCTTAACCCACCCTTAGTCTGCAAAAGCAGTAATGGCATGGGCAAGACATCTTACTTATCTTAATTAGTGTGAACTTACCCAAACCCATTAGTTAATTATATTAGGTTATCACTTATTACACAAACTCTTCCGTGGGTTATCTAGATTGCCCCTTTGTGTGTCGACCCTCATGAAGAGCCACTCTCCCTAGTAGCATAAAAAAAAAACCTCATGACATCAAGGGGGTGTGCCAAATCACACAAAGTGCTAAAATCATGAGAACCAAGTACGTATGCGAGGCATGAACCTTCTCGCCCAAAACCCACATCAAAAGTCAACATCATAGTGCAAGGTAACACCCACAAACTCAAAACCCTAAATAAGATCAATGAATCACAAAGCTACAACCATGGGAAATCAATATAAATCAAGTTTCTCCCGTGCCTCTAGAAGCCTAAAAACACCAAATATCCACAAAATCCTACTGAAGGTAACTCAAACACTTCGGGTTCCCAACCACTACAAGAAAGTCATTGCATAAAGTCTCCTCAATCAGAATTAACACAAAACAAAGAATCACATCATGGAACCCTAGAATAACTATATAACTTTCATAATCACAAAATGACAAGTGAAGACTAAAAGTGGCAATATCATAACAAGATATTCAAACTCGGTTAAGGTAACATAAACGATTCAATACAAAACCAACTTCAATTACCAACAGTAAATTAGCCAATAGGGTATCCAAGGGAACCCTCAATATTCTCCTTACAAGATACCCAACGACCAATTTGCCCAAAAGACTTACAATTCAATACTATATTACAATCAAGAAGTCCAATACAACAAAAGATAGCCATATTTCCCTGTATATCAAATCTTCAATTATTAAATATAACTAATTCAATCATGATATATTTCATAAATAATATTCCAAAACTCATCTCAATCTCCACCAAACACAATAGTCAATCAACTTAAATTCCAAATTATGCGCACGATTCCACACAAGGAAAACATCAAACTCTGCAAACTTGAAATACACTATTTTTAAGCAACTTACAATAAACAAGCCATCGTGAACATCTTCATAAGTACCCCACAAACCAAACACTTAAATCAATTATGCAACCACAATATTTATTATAAGCAACGAATAAACATTGCAACATAAAGGCAACACTTACTATCAATCCAACTATGAAATAATTAAAAATGAAGTCCCTATTCACAAGACAATATATTTCTTTTATGCAAGTTTATAAAACTATCAAATAGAGCTTATGACATCTCGCAATACTTTACCATTGTCTATGATACCGATTAATCCAATTTTCCTTCTAAATAATTTCATCATTTACTAATCTACCTAATCAATTGATTATAACTAGAGAAACACTCTCTTAACCAACACCCATATTTCATATCTATAAACACTTATACTAATCACCTAGTGCATCCACAAAGCAACTGTTAACTATCCAAAGTCAATAAGATACTTATCCTGACATGTTTTACCCATTTAGATTTATTTAACTACATAACATAATCAATAAATTTTTCCCAACTTAAAGATAATCCTATTTGTTTTATTAACTTATTGAAACCACATTGACACTCCTTATCTTATGCATATGCACAAAATTTCATAGATAGATTATTCACCACCCACAATTTACATTTATAAGTAGTTAACGTAATCCTAATCTAAGAGATAATTTCATTCCTATGTCCTGAATTAAAGAAAACTCCAATATTATAATTCAAGGGCTAAATAAAATTTAAAGAAGGGAAACACTAATCCATTAAAGAATTTATCTAAAGTCCCCTATATGACAGAACCTACGAATTTTTATTCATATGCTCATGAATACTATATCCCTTAAATAAAATAATGCATAAAGCTTGCATATATAAAAAGAAGAGACTTTTCCCACATTTCCAACAATTATTTGCCTATAAATCTTCACTTAACAATTATCATAAGCCTAATGGGTATTTAGTTAATTATCTAATATATTTCTTATAATGATCTTATAACAAAGAACATCAAACTTAGATAACTTTTACGATAAGACAATATACTTTCTCTCTTTTTCAAACATATCAAATTTTCTAACAACTCAATGTTTCTAACTTCCTTATTTACAATACACAAAACAAACATAATATTCACTTCAATATAACCTAAGAGGTGAAAAGAGAACATTTTTTTATATATATCATTTGCACTTTTTCCCTCATCCAATCCTGCAAATCATTTATCTATTAAATCAAGTGACTCATAAATATTCTATTATATTTATTTAACAAATCCTTCACCTATTTAACTATGGGTAACTCTTTTCCTTTTGAACATTTCAAATCTATTAATCTAGCTTAACTGATTAATCTTTTAGACATAATTTACTCTTAATAATCTACCCAACCCAATTACTTTTACCCCTTCTTACTATTCTTTTCAACCTTTTAAACATACAAATAACTTATTCATTATCCACAACCACGATATGTTATATATATCTAAAATCAAAGAACGAAACTCATTATTCCAAATAGTAAATCAGATTTTCCTAAGGAGTAACCATATAAATATTCCCACAAGAGCTCAAAACCAATAATACCATTTCCATCTTAACAATTAATCTAACTAAATAAAACATGTAGGGTTACAAGGGATTCTTTACTCAATAAACCATGGTTTAGTTTCAATGTACATTGCACAATTAAAATCAAATTTCATAAAACAATCAATTTAATATTAATAAATTCGTCTACAAAATATCAATAAATCGATCAATTAAGTTAGCTCAACCATTCTAAACATTTATAATGCAATCTGAAATATAGTATTCCATCTTTATTGTTTTAATCAATTTCTGTATTTTAATTAAATTTATTTACCCATTTTATAACTTTATCAATTTTAAGTAGCACTCAACTGAGATTATTCATTTCATAGAAAATAGATAACTATATCTATATATATCCATATATTCAATTCTGTATATATATATATATTGCATAAACAAACACAACAACCACTTTGGTGTATATGAATAAATATTTATATTTATAAATATAAATCTAAAAACCCTTAAATCACAGGTGGCCACCAAATTGGCTGCGCACAACAACCTTAGTGCTATTGCGCATCACAATCAAAAGATAGAGGAAGATTTATTAGTTTCAATCTAGATGGGATACAAAGAAAATTTTGCCTAAGGTCGTAAGGGATGAATCATCAACACAAAAATGAGATCCCTCAATCCTGTGTAGCACAGAAGGATGAGTGAGGAGAAACATCCCTGCTACAAAATGCTGGCTCAACAAGAAATAACCTCTAATTAATCAAACTACATAGCTGCTAGATGACCAAGACATTGATGGAAAAAAAAGCAAGGGCAGAATACGCATAAAATGGATTTGTTTAAAAAAAGGCGAAAGAAAATTTCAAGCAAAAGTAATTGGCAGGTGCGATGCCAACTCCACAACCGGGGCCAACATCCTCCATGCTGCGCCAACATGGGAGCTCCAGAACAGGCCACATGCATCCATCAAAAGCATAAAGGATGCAAGTGCCTTGCTAGACATGCACACAAACTGAGGAAGCATAAACATGACACATCAACCATTTGGAAAAATGCCTCAAAGAAAAGTAGTCTCATGAAACGCCAACATTGCAGGATAAGTTCAAAAAGGATTTTGCAGGGGAAGCTCTCAAAATCTTGAATTAATGAAGCACGTTGGCGCACATCCTACCCAGTAAGATTTACTTGTTTCCTAAGCACATGCAGACACAGCCAAGGAGGATTTTTTAATCTCCTGTGAACACTGTGCAATAGATAAACAAAATATATATATACTTGTATTCAAAAACCAAGCAAATATGACTCAAATTCGGGCTTAATCCAAGGAACTATGGAGACTAGTGACAAATTTGTCTAAAATAAATGCAAGCTATGTTTTATTGGAAAATACAAAATACTTTACACTTCTATTGGAATGTAACGGGACTTATCAAAGCTTATGAAAATTGATATTTTCTACAGGGGTCGACCCAAATAGCCTTAAGACAACCATATTATAAAGCATGCAACACAACAAGAATCTAAGAAATAAAAGATGAAATTGAGCCAACTTGGAAATTGAGGCTAAGGCAAATGAAATCCGAAGAAGAGCCAAGACCAAATTCCAAATCCCTATCTTCGTTCTCCAAAGAAAAATAGCTTCTTAAAGGAGTGAAGGAGAAATATGAAGGGTTTGGTTTAGGGTTTTCTGCTCTGCGCTCACGGTTGAACTGTGTCATACTGTGCAGGACTTTGTCTTTATTGTTGCGCGTACGGCCGCATTTAGTGAGGCCTTAAGCACCTTATTATTCCTTCAACCATTCCTAACCCAGCAGTTCATGTTGGTGTTAGTGGTTTGATGACTTTTCTCAATGGCTCCCCCTCCAAACAAACATCCCCAAAAATTCGTTCTGAAAGTGTTCCACGAGGTATGCATTCTGACTCTCTAGCTGATGTGGTTTTACCTTTACCTGAGTTTGATTCTGCTTGTCAATGGCTTGAAAGTCACACCCTTGTTGGGTATTTTGTTGGGAGAACCCCCCCTGAAAGTGTGCTTAAAGAATGGGTCAACAAGGCCTGGGTCCCTCATGGGGTCCGCCTTGAGATGGTCCAAAATTTGACCAAGGGTTTTTTCTTGTTCCGCTTTTCGGAAAGTTAGCCATGTGCAGGCCATTTTGGGTCACGGCCCCTGGTATGTCCGGTCTTCCCTGTTGGTTTTCCATGCCTGGACCAGTGACTTCACTATCTCGGATGAGACCAAGCTCTGGGTCCCAGTTTGGATTGAGTTTCCTGGTCTTCCTTTGCCCTGTGTGCCTTTTTTGAATCATATTGCTTCCTCTCTGGGGAAAGTTATTTGTGTGGAGCCGGATAGGTTCTTCCAAGCCCGTCCCCAGAAGAGGGTTTGCGTGGAAGTTGACCTTTCCCAAGATTTGAAAGACACCATTGATATTCAAATAGGAACTCTCTGGCATACCTAGAAAGTTACTTATTTTAATCTACCCAACACGTGTTGTCGGTGTCAGTCCACAAACCACAAGATCAAGGACTGCCCTTTGCTAGTGCCTCGTACACCTTCTTAGCCACAAGAAACTGAATAATCTCGTCAAGCAGATTCTTCTGCTCCTAAACAAGACTCTGCCTGGACTATGGTCACAGGTCGCAGGAATAAATATTCTGGTTCTGCATCGGCTTCCAAAGCTGCCGAACCGGTGAAAAATGTTTCAAACCCTTCTCAGAAGGGGACAACGGTTCTGGGCAAGGTCGATAGTGTGCCTCTTCAGCCTCGACCCAAGACCACGCCTCAACCCACTACCATCATGATGGCCCAGCCGCATAGTTCTGCTCCTGGTTCAGGAGCCCAAAGGCACTCTCGAAGCCCCTCTTCGCCCAAGGAGGAAGGGGAATATGTTCAGGAGAAACGGAGGATTTCCTCTCCTTCTATCCAGATTGGCTCGGTTCCACCATAATTTTTACAGAATCATTTCTCTTCTCTGAATGGAGAGGAATTAGAGTCCGATGATATGGATGCAGTTCTTCCATGAATTTTCTCTCATGGAATGTTAGAGGTCTTACTGACCTCCCCAGAAAACATATTGTCAGAGATACTTTGAAAAAGTTGACTGGTATTGATATTCTGTGCCTCCAGGAAGTTAATTTTTTTGGTTTTTTGCTTGCTTCGGCTTGTCGGTCTATCTGGCTAGCTAGTTCTATGTTCAGTACCACCCACAAATCTGGGCGTGGAAGAGCTGTCACTCTTTTGTCTCCACGGTGGCACTCTAGCGTGGTCGAACATGGGTCTGATCCCACGCAGCGGCTTGTCTGGATCCTACTCAATATTGATAATCATTCTTTCGAGGTCATTAATGTTTATGCCCCGAATGATGCTGTGGAGCGCTCTTTACTCTGGCGATGGATTGCTGACTCATTGCCAGTCGCCACCTGGATTTTATGTGGGGAATTCAACATGGTTGAGATGGCCTGTAATAAAGATGACATCCTGCCCTTCAGATGGGCAACTGGCGAACGTGAGGCGTGGTTTTACATGCACAGTAAATTGGGGCTTTTTGATCCCAATATTGGCTGCTGCCATTCTCATTCTCCCTGGCACACCTGGTGCAATTTCAGGGCTGGTTCTGATATAATTTTTAAGCGCCTTGATCGTGCCATGATCTCGGCACAATCATTCTTCTCCTTCGCCAGCTCTTCCCTTCCGGTTAAGCCAATAATGGATGTGACGTTGTCTGATCACTTCCCCATCAGTTTCTGCATTGAATGGGAGACTAGACAACCTCACATGTACAAGACACAATTCTTCCTCAACACTTCTCTTCTCGGCCATAAGGCCACCCTGGCCCACATTCACAGAATTTGGAACTTGGAATGCAGGCCAACTCATAGTACTGGTTGGATTACATGGTGGAATGATGCCATCACCCATACCACTCACTTCTTGTGCATTTATGGGTGCCAGTTGGCCATCTTTCATCGACGGTCTTACGAGGCAACCACAACTAATTTTCTCTCAGCCAACAAGGCCTTAGTGGCTAGCCCTTTTTCTCCAACTTTGCAAGTTAAAGTTGCAGAATTATGGAACAAAAAGCAAGTTGTGGACAACTACACCACTAGAGGCGTGCAAATCAAGGCCCGTTTGCATTGGCTCAAAATTGGTGATCGTGCCTCCAAGGAGTTTTTCTTGGCCTTGCATGCCAGACACTCCTCTCCAGGCATTAAAAAGATTAAAGATGAAATACAGGTCCTTTCAGAGCTGCCTGACATTCTACAGGCTTTTGTGTGTCATTACGAGCAAGTTTTCACTGCCCAAGACCCCACGCCTGAGTGCCAGCAGGCCCTCCAGGATTTCCTTACCGTCGTGCCACATAGGCTGTCTACAGCCCAAAAAATTTTTTGTGATCAGTTGCTTATGCTTGATGATCTGAAAGAGGCTTTACATTCCATGACAGATGATAAAGCCCCTAGGCTTGATGGCTTTCCCTGTGAATTTTACAAAGCTCTTTAGGACTGTGTGGGTCCCGACTTGTTTCAGGTCTATTTAGAGGCTTTTCATTCCAATTCTTTAAGAGAGCTAATAAATAAAGGGAACATTAAGTTCATACCTAAAGCCGGTGATCCTGAGGATATTTGTAATTGGCGGCCTATTACACTCCTTAATGTCTCTTATAAAATTATTGCTAAAGCTCTTGCTTTCAAAATATGCCATCTTCTGCCCCTCATTGTGCGTTTGGAGCAGATTGGGTTCATCAAATCCAGGTATATTCTGGATAATATCATTGCCGTCTGGGAAGGCATGGAGTGGGCCTGACACTCCAACCAGAAAGCTTTATTCATTAAGATTGACTTTGCCAAAGCCTATGATCGCATTGAATGGCCTTTCATTCTTGCCATGCTGCAAGCTCTAGGTTTTGGGCCCAATTTTATTTAGTCTATTCGAATGCTCTTTGCGGATGCCTCGGACTGCATCACCATCAATGGTCGACAGTCCTCTGCCTTTGGCCTTTTCCGTTCCATTCGGCAGGGTTGCCCTTTGGCTCCCTCGCTGTATGTGCTTGCTGCTGAAGGGTTTGGTTATCTGTTGGCTAATGCGGCGTCGTTGTAGCGCATCAAAGGCATTTTGTTGCCAAATTCTCAGTTGCAATTGCTCAATGGTCACTTTGTAGATGGTTCCTTTCTCACTCTCCTGGAGGAAGAGGAGACCATTCACGAGGTGATCCAGTGCCTTAATGTGTTCTATCTTGCGTCTGGCTCCGCCATTCAGTGGCACAAGACGCTTTGCTATCGACAGTCTATCCTGCCTTGCCCTGCTTGGCTGCAACCTCTTGGCTAGAAGTGGATCGGGCCAGGCAAAATTTTCTGATTTTTGGGCATTCCTTTTGCTTTCCAAACTTCTCCGGTGGAGCTTTGGCAGGTTGTGCTTGCTCGGGTGGAGAGAAAGCTGACTTATTGGATCACTAAACCTCTTTCTTTGGCAGGGAAATTCCAGATTTGCTCTAAAGTTTTGGCTGCTACCCATGTTTATTATTCTTCTTGCTGGGCGCCTTCTAAAGCTGCTTATAGAAAGCTTGAGAAATTGCTTCATGATTTTCTTTGGGCCTCCTCTGATACTCATCATGGCTTCCATCGTGTCGCCTGGGATTTCTGTTGTCTCCCCAGGGACTTTGGAGGCTTGGAAAATTCTCCTTCGCCACTGCATTCAGTCTGGTTTCCCCGCCAAAAGACCTGCCTGGAAAGGAATTGGCTTCCAAACCCTTATGGTTATGAAAGAGCCGGTTCAAATAATTGGTATGTTTGTTGCCAAAAGCATTTGGCATGCCTAGGAATCTGTCAAACCCTGGCTCTGGTGGTCTAGCTTTGGCTTTCGAGACGGGCTCTCCCTGAACCAACATAATGTGTGGTGGTCGCCCCTTTTTACCAGAAATGATCAGCCTTTGGCTAAAGTGCCTTGGCTTAAAGCTCTCAGATTTCACAAGAAGGGTATCCAAACCCACCATCAACTTTTTCTCAGACCTGCCATGCACATCATGCATTGGGACGAGTTTCGTGCCTTATATAGTTTTCATAACCAGGACCATGCTACTTTTAAGGGTCTGGTGAGTGATATCCCAGACGAGATGCTTCACAAAATTGGTATTCGTGGGCCCAAACCATGGTGGAAAGACTGGAAACGGTACCCAGATACTCCTTTGAGAAACTACAAGCCTCAGCTTGGCTACAGGTGGCTTTTGCCCCACTTTCCCATGATCCAGAGTCTGAATCAGAGGTGGTTTCTTCAATCTCCGGCTCCTGTCTAGCGTAAACGATTTTCCAACACTTGGTCTGCAAGTGTTGAGCCAAAGCTCACCCATTTTTCCTGGTGTATTCTTTTCCAGGGCTTGCCGGTGGGCTCTCGGCTTGTTCATTTGGGGGTTCCAGACCCTCGGTGCCCATTCTGTGGGCAGTCTGAGACTTTTAAGCATCTCTTTTGGTTTTTCCCTCGAGCCCAACAGTATTGGACCTGGATACATGATTTTTTTCGGCCATTTCGGCCAAAGCCGTTCTCTTGGCACATGATTTTGCTAGGGGATTCACCTAGATTCCCAGTAAAGTATACCCAGCTTTGGCACACTTTCAGGGTGGAAATCCTTTTTACTATTTGGAAGGATAGAAATGCCTCCATATTTGCTCATTCTCAAATGGATTGTCAGATTTCTATGTATTCTAAAGCTGTTATTTTCTCTAATGTCTTATTTCAAATACAAGTGTAAGCCAACAAAGTGGCATTAGAAGTTGCTCACCTCCAGGTTCTCCTGGACCATTGGGGCAATGTCCCATGCACTGTGGTCTGGGTCCTCGACTCGCCCTCCTCCTCCCGCCACTGGTCGCCCTCTTGGAGCCAGCAGCGGAGTGGTTCCGCTCGCCCCCACTCTCAGCCTCCACCTCGGCAGGACTCCCGCCCCCCTCGGCGTGCTCGCTCTCCTCCACCGCGGGCTGGCCAGGGGTGGTTCTTTGGTGGGCCGTCGGGGAGTGGTGGCGGTTGGCCTTCTGATGTTGCTCCTGCTCCTGGTACTGCCTCTGGTTCTGGTTGGCCAGATACAAGTAAAGTCTTTCCACGGCTGGCCCTTGCAATCTCGCCCTGGCGCGAGGAAGAAGTTAAAGAAAAAGATGACAATGGTTGGGCTCCTCCTGACGTCAATCCTGACCCCGCTGATGTATGGGGGAAGAAGGATGACAGAGACCCTCCTTGCTCTGCTGGCATTGCCTTGGCCGCCTGATGGCCGTCTTTTAATATTTGTTATTTTGGACTTTTGGGCTTGACCCATGATTTTTTGATTTTCTGGGCTCTGCCCATGTGACCTTCGGGGTGTGCTTTCTTACTACCCAAACTTTTTTTGTGAATATGTATTTAATCTCTTTATTAATATAGATTAGCAGCTTATTCATTAAAAAATAGCTTCTTCAAAATCTAAGGGCTGTCATATTTTCTATAACTTTTTACTAGAGCATAAATCATGGTATATTTTTTTGTTGAAATTCCCATCTAAAAATAAGGAAATGTTCTAAAGTTTTCTGAGAACCAAGCCAAGACAGATGGAAAATTTCCCATTCATTTGTCCGTTTCCCGAGTGCATGCACATACACCCGTCAATTTCCCTTTTTCTTGTTTTACCACATGTTGGTAACTCCTACACATACTTTTCTACATTAAATTTATTAAAAACTAAGGGTAACACCTTTAATTATTGTTTTATCACTGTAAATATTAAATCATACTATTTAACTTAATTAACCACAATACTTTCATAACTGTAATTTAATTACTTTTTTGAGATTTAAAGTTATCTCAAGATTTTTATGTAAAATATAAAATTTAATATAATTTGTTTAATGCCTCATTATCCATGATATTAAAATTTAAAAATAAAGTAATAATTTAAGCTATCAAATCATTATAACCTTTGAATTAATTTAATAATTAATTAATAACATTCTCTTAATAATTTAATTTAATACTTTAATTAAATCAACGTTACACTTACGAGCAAAGTAACCTAAAACAATACCTAAATGACAATGAACAACAACCACAACAAATAACTGGAACACATTAATTAACCAATTAATTTGAACGACAAAAAACAAGACCTCACAAGTCATAAATAAACAACTTACTCACACATCACGAAGGGGCCAAAAGTGGAGGGGCACTACAATAACTATTCAACTGTCAACCTTCATTGTTGTTTTTGCTCACTTCTACTTATTTGCATAATTCCCAAGTGCTTATTTACATGTGAAGACATGGTGGTCCCTTGTACAAAAAGATACAAAAATTTCCATATGCAAAATATTTGTACATAATATTTTGTCCACTATCATAAAATATTTTGTGATATTAAAAATGGGGATAGATAATGTCTACAAAAATTATTTTAGTAGATATTCTTCCCCCACTTTTATAATATAAACAAAATAATTAAAGCTAATATAATATTGCAAGGATTGATGTCTGCCACTTGACATGATAATTCTCCTTTGTTTATTTTTAGAATATTATTTGATGGGAATATGACAAGATCTTCAAGTCATTTAAAGGTTATAAATAGGTCACTCTCATCCCCATTTGGGCATAATTCAAATAGCTTTCAAAGTAGTGTCGTATAGTCCTAGATTCAGAGTATGCAAGCAAAGTATGCTCTTCTATTATATCATAGAGTGATATTGAGAATCGAAAAGTGTTATGAAAATAAGTTTATAAATATAATTATGTAATGTATTTCTTCCAATAATATAAATAAGTAACCATTCAAACATTAGCCTCTGTCATTGTTTCTATCCACTTTTACCTAGTTGCTTGACCTCTGAGTCCTTATGGTATCAAAGCCTTTCTCTTTGATTATAGTCTATTGATTTAAAAAAAATAAAAATATTATAAAGAAATTATTATATGTAAGAAAAATAAAATTCTAGAAAAAAATATAATAGTCTTATAAAAATAAAGTTTCCTAAAAATAAATATTATAGAATGTGCAAATAAATATTTTGAAAAAAAGTGGAAAGTAAAGTAACAAAAGAATAATATATGGTAGATGGACAAAGACTTTAGTAGTGGGATATTTTAGAAATATTTGTACAATAATTACATGTGAAGACATGGTGGACCCTTGTACAAAAAGATATATCTTGAATGAAAAAATATGAGAATCTCTTCATGTAAAATATTTGTATATAATATTTTGTCTACTATGATAATTTTTTTTGTAATATGAAAATTGGGGATAGACAATGTCTACATAAATTATTTTAGTAAATATTCTTACTCCACTTCCATACTTTAAATAAAATAATTAAAGTTAATGTAATAAAACAAGAATTGACATTATCTACCACTTGGCATGATAATCCTCCTTTACTTTCTCTAGAACATTATCTGATGGGAATATGACCAGATCTTCAGATCATTTAAAACCTACAAATAGGCTACTTTCATACCCATTTGGGCATAATTCAAATAACCTTCAAAGTGGTGCATTAGAGTCCTAGAGTCAAAGTTTGCAAACATTAGTATGCTCTTCTCTTGTGCCATAGAGCGATCTTTAGAATCAGAAAGTGTTATGTAAATAAATTTATACATATAATTTTGTAATGTATTTCTTCTAATAATATAAAGTTGTAAACATTTGATTGTAAGCCTCCACCATTTTTTCTGTCCACTTCTATCTAATTATATGACCTTTGAGACCTTATGGTATTAGAGCCTTTTTATTTAATTATAATCTATTGACTTTAAATTTTTTTGACACATATTGTACATAAATTATTATATATAAGAAAAATATTAGTCTAGAAAAAAATAATAATCTCATAAAAATAAAGTTTCTCATAAATAAATATTATAGAGTGTGCAAATAAATATTTTTGAAAAAGTGGAAAGTAAAGTAACAAAAAAATAATATATCGTAAATGGATAAAGACTTTAAGTGGTGGGATATTCTAAAAATGTTTGTACAATATTTACATGTGAAAACATGGTGGACTGTTGTACAAAAAGATATATCTTGTACGAAAAGATATGATAATCTCCACATGTAAAATATTTGTACATAATATTTTATCTACTATCATAAAAAAAATTGTAATATAAAAATTAGGGATAGACAATGTCTACGAAAATTATTCTGATAGATATTCCTCCTTCACTTTTATAATATAAACAAAATAAATAAAGTTAATTTAATAAAACGAGGACTTACAATGTCTTCATTTGACATGATAATCCTCCTTTAATTTCTCTAAAAGATTATTTGTTAGAATAGGTGAAATGAGAATTTGATCAAAATTTTGGGTCATTTAAAAATTATAAATAGGCCACTACCGTACCCATTTGGGCATAATTCAAATAACCTTCAAAGTAGTTCCTTACAGTTCTAGAGTTAGAGTATGCAAACATTAGTATGCTCTTCACTTATGTCATAGAGCAATCTTGAGAATCAAAAAGTGTTATGCAAATAAGTTTGTAAATATAATCTTGTAATGTATTTCTTTTATTAATATAAAGACTTCATAACTATTCGACTGTCAACCTTCATTGTTATTTTTTCCCACTTCCGTCTAATTGCATAATCTCTGAGTTCTTATAGTATCAAAGCCTTATTTTTTGATTATAGTCTATTGACTTTAAAAAAATGACAAATATTGTAAATAAATTATTATGAAAGAAAAATAATAGTCTAGAAAAAAGTAATAGTATCATAAAATAAATTTTCTTAAAAATAAATATTATAGTGTATGCAAATAATATTTTAGAAAAAAATGGAAAAGAAAGTAATGAAAAAATAATATATGACAGATGGACAAAGACTTTAAGTGGTGGGATATTCTAGAAACATTTGTACAATATTTACATGTGAAGGCATGGTGGTCCCTTGTACAAAAAGATATGATCTACATGTAAAATATTTGTATATAATATTTTGTCTATTATCATAAAATATTTTATAATATTAAAAATAGGGATAAACAATGTCTACAAAAGTTATTTTAGTAGATATTCCTTCTCCACTTTCATAATATAAACAAAATAATTAAAATTAGTATAATTAAGCAAGAATTGATAATGTCTACCACTTGGCATGATAATTCTCCTTTGATTTTTTCTAGAACATTGTTTGATGGGAATATAACTGGATCTTCAAGTCATTTAAAGGCTATATAAATAGGTCACTCTCATTCCTTTTTGGGCATAATTCAAATAGCCTTCAAAGTAGTGCTTTATAGTCCTAAAGTTAGAGTCATTATTTCTACCGGCTTTTATCTAACTGCGTGACCTTTGAGTCCTTTGTTGTAAGATGGTGTGTCCCTCGGTCTTCCTTTTCAAACACAATGCTTGGGTTTGGGACATGGTTTAAATGCCTCCTGTGGATCTTATCTGAAGCTTGTATCAGACATTGATAGGGCAATCTTTTGGTGCAACGACAAGGCCAACAATTGGTATCAGAGCGGAGGTCACAGGTTCAAACCCCTCGCTTGTGCTGGGAGATTGTTGCAAGATGGTGTGTCCCTTGGTCTTCCTTGTCCAACATAGTGCTTGGATTTGCGACATGGTTTAACTGCCTCCTGTGGATCTTATCTGAAGCTTGTATCGGGCATTGACAGGTCGATCTTTTGGTGCAACAACAAGTCCAACAATTGGTATTAGAGCGGAGGTCACAGGTTCAAACCCCTCGCTTGTGCTGGGGGGATTGTTGCAAGATGGTATGTCCCTTGGTCTTCCTTGTCCAACACAATGCTTGGGTTTGCGACATGGTTTAACCACCTCTTGTGGATCTTATTTGAAGCTTGTATCGGGCATTGACAGGTCGATCTTTTGGTGCAACGACAAGGCCAACATCCTTATGGTATCCAAGTCTTATTCTTTGATTATAGTCTATTGATTTAAAAAAAATGAAAAATATTATAAATAAATTATTATATGTAAGAAAAATAATAGTCTTATAAAAAAAGTTTCCTAAAAAATAAATATTATAGTGTGTGCAAATAAATATTTTGAAAAAATGGAAAATAAAGTAACATGAAAATAATATATGGTAGATGGACAAAAACTTTAAGTGGTGAGATAATCTAGAAATATTTATACAATATTTACATGTAAAGACATGTTGGACTCTTGTAAAAAAAAAATTTTGTACGAAAAGATTTGAGAATCTCCATATGTAAAATGTTTGTACATAATATTTTGTCTACCATCTTTTGTAATATGAAAATTAGGGGTAGACAATGTCTACAAAAATCATTTTAGTAGACATTCTTCTTCCACTTTCATAATATAAATAAAATAAATAAAATTAATGTAATAAAGCAAGGACTTATAATGTCTACCACTTGACATGATAATTCTCCTTTTCTTTTTCTAGAAGATTACCTACTAGAATAGGTGAGATGAGAATTTGATCGAATCATAAGATAATTTAAAGGCTATAAATAGGCCACTCCCATACCAATTTGGAGATAATTTGAATAACCTTTAAAGTAGTGCCTTAGAGTCCTAGAGTTAGAGTCTCCAAGTATTAGTATGCTCTTTTCTTGCATCATAGTGTGATCTTTAGACTAAAAAAATGTTATGCAAATAAGTTTATAAATATAATCCTGTAATGTATTTTTTCTAGTAATTTAAAGAAGCCATAACTATTTGATCTTCAACATTGAACACTATTTCTACCCACTTTCATTTAGTTGCATAATTTTTGAGTTCTCATTGTATAAGAGCCTTATTCTTTGATTATAGTCTATTGACTTTTAAAAAAAAAATATTGTAAATAAATTATTATATGTAAGAAAAATAATAGTCTAAGAAAAAGTAATAGTCTCATAAAAATAAAGTTTTCTAGAAATAAATATTATAAAGTGCAAATAAATATTTTGATAAAAGTGGAAAGTAAAGCAACGAAAAAATAAATATAGTAGATGGAAAAAGACTTTAAGTGGTGGGATATTCTAAAAATATTTGTACAATATTCATATTTGAAGATATGGTAAACTCTTGTACAAAAAATATATTTTATATGAAAAGATGCGAAAATATCCACATATAAAAAAATTGTACATAATATTTTGTTTATTATTATATATTTTTTGTAATATGAAAAGTGGGGATAGACAATGTCTACGAAAAATTATTTTAGTAGATATTTTTCTTTCATTTTTATAATATAAACAAAATAAATAAAGTTAATATAATAAAGCAAAGATTGACAATGTTTTCCACTTGGAATGATAATCCTCCTTTGTCTTCTTTAGAACATTATCTGATGGGAATATGATCGGATCTTCAGATCATTTAAAGGCTACAAATAGGTCACTTCCATACCCATTTGGGTATGTTCAAATAATTTTTTTATAGAGAACAAGCGAGCAGAAACAACAATGGAGGCTAACGGCCAAATGGTTATGACTTCTTTGTATTATAGGAAGAAATACATTAAAATTTTATATTTACAAACTTATTTGCATAACAATTTTTGATTCAATATCGCTCTACGGCACAAGAAAAGAATGCTCTTTTCTTGTGCCGTAGAGCGATATTGAGGATCAAAAATTGTTATGCAAATAAGTTTGTAAATATAAAATTTTAATGTATTTCTTCCTATAATACAAAGAAGTCATAACCATTTGGCCGTTAGCCTCCATTGTTGTTTCTGCTCACTTCTGCTTAGTTGCATGACCACTTATGGTATCAAAACCTTGTTCTTTGATTATAGTCTATTGATTTAAAAAAATGACACATTATAAATAAATCATTATATATAAGAAAAATAATAGTCTAGGAAAAATAGTATCCTTATAAATATAAAGTTTTCTAAAAATAAATATTATAATATGTGCAAATAAATATTTTAGAAAAAGTGGGAAATAAAGTAAAAAAAAAAATATGTTAAATGGACAAATATTTTAAGTGGTGGGATTTTCTAAAAATCTTTATACAATATTTACATGTGAAGACATGGTGGATCCTTGTAAAAAAGATATATCTTATTCGAAAAAATATGAAAATTTCATGTAAAATGTTTATACATAATATTTTGTCTTCTATCATAATTCTTTTGTTAATATGAAAAGTGGGGATAGACAATGTCTATAGAAATTATTTTAGTAGATATTTTTCCTCCACTTTCATAATATAAGCAAAATATATAAAGTTAATGTAATAAAGCAATAGATTGACAATATCCACCACTTGGCATGATAATTCTCCTTTGCTTTCTCTAAAGCATTATTTGATGAAAACATGACTAGATATTTAGGTCATTTAAAGGCTATAAATAGGCCACTCATACCCATTTAGGCATAATTTAAATAGTTTTAGAAGTGGTGCCATAGAGTCCTAGAGTCAGAGTTTGCAAGCATTAGTATGCTCTTCTCTTGTGCCATTGAGTGATCTTGAAAATAAAAACGTGTTATGCAAATAAGTTTGTAAATATAATTTTATAATGTATTTCTTTCAATGATATAAAGAAGTTGTAACTATTTTGTCATCAACTTCTGCCGTTGTTTTTGCCCACCTCTTTCTAGCTGCAAGACCTTTGAGTCCTTATGGCATCAGAGCATTTTTATTTGATTATAGTCTATTGAATTTTAAAAAAATTGACATATTGTAAATAAATTATTATATATAAGAAAAATAATTGTCTAGAAAAAAAAATAGTCTCATAAAAATAAAGTTTCTCATAAATAAATATTATAGTGTGTGCAAATAAATATTTTTGAAAAAGTGGAAAGTTAAGTAACGAAAAAATAATATATTGTAGATGGACAAAGACTTTAAAGGGTGGGATATTCTAAAAATGTTTGTACAATATTTACATGTGAAAACATGGTGGACCCTTGTACACAAAGATATATCTTGTATGAAAAGATATGAGAATCTCCATATGTAAAATATTTGTACATAATATTTTGTCTACTATCATAATTTTTTTTATAATATGAAAAATGATGATAGACAATGTTTACATAAATTATTTTAGTAGATATTTATCTTCCACTTTCATAATATAAACAAAATAAATAAAATCAATGTAATAAAGAAATGATTGATAATGTCTATCACTTGGAATTATAATCCTCTTTTTAATTCTCTAGAACATTATCCAATATGAATATGATTGGATCTTTAGGTCATTTAAAGGCTATAAATAAGTCACTCCCATATCCATTTGAACATAATAGGAATAGCTTTCAAAGTAGTGTCTTAAGAGTCCTAGAGTCAAAGTCTACAAGCATTAGTATGCTTCTCTTGTGTCATAGAGTGATTTTGAGAATTAGAAAGTCCTATATAAATAAATTTGTAAATATAATGTTGTAATGTATTTCTTTCAATAATATAAAGAATCTACAACCCTTCAACTGTCAATCTCCACCATTGATTCAGCCTACTTCCACCTACTTGCATGACCTCTGAGTTATTATATCAGAGCCTTGTTCTTTGATTATAGTTTATTGATTTTTTTTAAAAATGACACATATTATAAATAATTTATTATATGTAAGAAAAATAATAGTGTAGAAAAAAGTAATAGTCTTATAAAAATAAAATTTCCTAAAAAAAAATATTTTGAAAAAAGTGGAAAGTAAAGTAACAAAAAATAAATATATGGTGATGAATAAAAACTTTAAGTGTTGGGATATTTCTAGAAATATTTGTTCAATATGTACATGTGAAGACATGGTGGACCCTTGTACAAAAAAGATATATCTTATACGAAAAAAATATGAGAATGTCCACATGTAAAATATTTGTACATAATGTTTTGTCTATTATCATAAAATCTTTTGTAATGTGAAAAGTGGGCATTTACAATGTCTACAAAAATTATTTTAGTAGTTATTCCTCTTCCACTTTTATAATATAAACAAAATTAATACAATTAATGTAATAGAATAAGGATTGACAATATCTATCACTTGACATGATAATCTTATTTTGTTTCCTTTAGAACTTTATCTGATGGGAATATGATTGGATCTTCAAATCATGTAAAGGTTACAAATAGGCCACTCCCATACCCATTTGGGCATAATTCAAATAGCCTTCAAAATAGTGCCTTAGAGTCCTAAAGTCAAAGTCTTCAAGCATTAGTATGTACTTCTCTTATACCATAGAGTGATCTTGAAAATTAGAAAATGCTATGTAAATAAGTTCGCAAATATAATCTTTTTTTGTTTGTTGAGGTAAGCCCTAACCACATTTTGGGGGGTAGGTCCCATTTGCATCCTTATTTCTGGGCTAGATCTATATCCTCTATTTCCATTTTTCATTTGCATCCCCATTTACTCTCTTTAGGTTTTAAGTCAAAGTTTGGAAATATAATCTTGCAATGTATTCCTTCTAGTAATATAAAGAAGTCGTAACCATTCGGTCATCAGTCTCTATCACTATTTCTATCCACTTTCACCTAGTTGCATGACATTTGAGTCCTTATGATATTAGAGATTTATTATTTGATTACAGTCTACTGAATTTTAAAAAATTGACACATTGTAAACAAATTATTATATATAAGAAAAATAATAGTTTAGAAAAGTAATATTTTTATAAAAATAAAGTTTCTTAGATATAAATATTATAGTGTATACAAATAAATATTTTGGAAAAAGTGGAAAGTAAAAGAAAAATAATATATGGTAGATGGATAAAGACTTTAAGTGGTGGGATATTGTAAAAATATTTGTTCAATATTTACATGTGAAGACATGGTGGACCCTTGTAGAAAAATATATTTTATACAAAATATATGAGAATCTCCATATATAATATGTTTGTATATAATATTTTGTTTACTATCAAATTGCAACATGCTAATCGTTCATTGAAGTAATTTTTCTAAGTTTTCACTTTGTGAGTAAATAAACTATGTAACCAACCATTGCAATAAAATTTTCTTTTCTTTATTGAGAAAAAATGGACATAGATGTCATAACAATATTCAACAAGGATTCCATTTCAATATAATAATTTCATAAATTACAATATTCCAAGAATGTGTACAAGTACATACATAGTTCAACCGAGCTTCAAAGCAATAGATATAGATGGCCTAGGATTCACCTTTCAAATCTTGTTCTTTTGTCCCTTATTGAGGAGGAGAAGCATCACTCAAGTGCTTTTCTGTCAACCAAAGACTCATATGTGGTCCCCCGCACATCTATCATACGATAGATGGCCCTTCCCTTCGATGAAGAGATTAGCGGAGTAACCTTGTAGGAAAACCATACTGAGCTTAGTGGTGTGTCCTACATGACTAGAACTTGTAACCATACAATTTGAAACTAGTATGCACTACATGGACACGGTGAACTGATAGTGGAGCCAAAGACAATCACACTACTTTGGCCAAAGTGTTTTCACTCAGTACTTCGGGTGACGGTCATTTTATTCACTTACACTACTTAAGCTTGATTTGACTTAAGGCCACTATAATCTATGCATAGGTATTTCCTCCAATTGGTAATCTTTAACCCCAAAAATAGCCTATCACCTTTCTTACAAATTCTAGGGTATTTATACTCACAAAGCATTTATACAAGTTCACTCCCTTCAATGGACAAACAATCATAGGAGTAATCCACTAGCTATCTAGTATATTCAAATAACTTTAGCTATGAGTAACCCTTAAGCTACCCTTGTTTAATCATATCTAGTATAATAATACCTATGAAAAACAATCCCTCCTATTATGGAGTAATTATAAGCATTTCACAAAACATCATAAACAAATTCTATTTTCCTTTCAAAGCAAATGCTATAATTCCCTAATGCAAGTAATCTCAATAGATCGAATGAAACACTCAAGAATCAATCTATCATAAACAAAGACAAATAAAGGAAGATTTATCTTCATGCCAGTAATACACTTATCCAAGTGACTGATTTGATGCACAACTTTCCAACATTAGCTAACTAGCTTCACTTTGACCTCACAAGAAATGCTCTCTCAAGTATAACTCAATGAATATAGCTCCTCACAAAACACTCAAGGCTCTCTCAAAATGCTACAAAATACAATTATAGAATAATGTTGATTAGAAGTGTGTAATACAATGTATCCAAATGAGAGAACATGCCTCTCTATTTATACACCAAAAAGATATATTGCAACCTATAGAAAAGGCATGCAAAATGACAACATCCATGCTAGTTAACTCACTTCCTTGGAAAAAAGGTGACAAAAATCAAAGAGTTTACTCAACACAAGAAGTTGTTGGAAATATGTGCCTAAATCATCACAGGCTGTAACCTCTATTGGAGCCAAGTCAGTGTGATATTGTTAATGTCTAGTCGACTAGCAACTTTGACACATTGTGATTTGTACAGGTTGCTGTGACCTTGCTTCTGTCTCACTGAAGGAGTCTATCGCTGTGACAAGACGTATTCAGTGTGACCTCTTATCGCCTGTGGAGATATCTGGCCGATAGGCCATTCTATCGCATATCGGGATAACCTACAGTGGCTCAGTGAGAAGTCTTATCGAGATATTAAAGTCTCGCCGATAGTATGTTACATGTTGTGGTCTTCGGCGTATCTTATATTCTATCGGTAAGAAGTCTTACCAATGTGTAAATGTCTCACCGATGGAGGTTCAAGTGTTGGTCATCAGAGTAACACAAAGGATCTCGGGGAGATCTCTTAGCAATTGAAGAATGTCATACCAATAGCATATGGCTGTCAGGGTAACCCAAATGGTATCAGGAAGAAGTCTGAGCGAACGATGAAGGTCTCGCTGACGGGAACACATATGGAGTCTTCACGGTAACATAAAAGATCTCGGTGTGAACTCTTAGCGATTGACAAGAGTCTTACCGACTACTTTTTGGCGCTCAGTATGTCTGGGGGTTTCGGAGTAACGTCTCAGCGATAACGGTTGAGTCTTGCCGACTGTTGATCACTACGGAGTAACTTTGAACCTTCGGTGGGATTTCTCAGCGATAGCGATGAGTCTCGCCGATTGGTGGGTGCTTCAATGTAACGTAAGGAGACTCGGTGGAAGGTCTTGGCAAGAGCGGTATATCTCGCCCATAGAAAACTGAAGTCAATGCAACATGTGAAGCTCGGTAAAACATCTTGCCGACTATTGGAACCTATGCCGATATCGATATGAAGCTGTTGGCATCAGGGAGAGACGGTCAGTGTCTCACCGACATGCCAACATAGATTGAAGCCATTTGACTAAGTGAGAATTTCCAATGTGGCGTCTCATGGACCAATAGGAGAAGCCAAATATGAACAGTTGGAAGATAGTTCGTTGTGACGGTTCTGTGAGGAAGCTCGACAGACAGGGAACGACATGAATATAGTTTGCAGTTGCAAATGCTCGATGGTTCGATGGTTGGTTCGATGGTTGGTTCGATCAACAGGTGTGTGAACAGTTCGAATTGTATCAGAGTGAATTCTATTATGTGAAGACTATAACGTGAAGGTTCCTATACAAGATTGATCATAGTGAAAGCTGTTGTAATATGACATCAGAAAGATAAGTCAGAACTCTTGTATGTAATCCTTATTACTGTAATACAAAGTGACTTCTCTTGGTGTGGTGGGTTTTTCTCCCGTAAGGGTTTTCCCATGTATATCTGGTGTTCATATGTGTTTGTCTAATTCTATGTTTTTGATATTTATTTCAAAGTGCATCTTAATTGAGCTGTAATTGAAAAATTAAAAGTATATCTGCATTCTTCCCAGAGTCTTTGACGTTAGGAGAGTTGTTTCCACATCTAATTTTCCTTACACAAGCTAGAAGCCAACCTCTATGTTTTGATAGCAGCTTAAGACTATTTCAATATGCACATGATCAAATGGTGACAATCAAATTGTTTCCAAAATGGACTTCTACACCATATAGAACTTCATATCCTAGCACCAAGTATGCAACCATTCTCCCTATAGCTTGGCGCGGCTTTGCTCATTGAAGCAGTCTACATTCAAAGTGCAACACTTACACAAGGTCGACTAAGTCTAAGCTTAGTAGAAAACAGAGGAATGAAGTGTTGCTTTGGCGCATAAATATACTTTGACCTATTATTTGCCTTGTTACTTTTCCTATTATCACACATTTAACACTTTTTTGTTGGTAATTATTCCATCACTCTATGATAAGGAATCCAAAAGTAATTTTTTGTTTACTAAGTCAAAGATGCAATTCCATAGCATCGATTATGGTGTATTCTCCATATTGACTTAATTGTTGTGTAATACATAGCATATAATTCAATCTTTATCCTATGCCAATAAATGTTATATTCGGCCTTTAAATGCTTTGTATGTGTTATATACAAATCTATCTATGTTCATGTGAATAAAATCGGCCTCAAAGCATTATATATGTTAATCAATCTCCAAGCATATATTCATATATGTACATATACATACATATATATGTATATCAATAATATCACACACATATATATGTTAATATTTATATATGTATCTCATGTCAATAAAATGTGTATAGATTCGATATACAAATGAATACGAACAAGTTAACATTCTTATAGTAACAATAATTATATCGACTATGTACATATATAAATACACATATATATACTCCTCTATGTATATGTATACGTATGTGTACATATATTAGTACATTCGTATGGACATGTCCGTTTGCCAGACATACCTGTGTATTGATACATGTATACATATGGATGTATATATCATATATATATACACACACACACACACACATTTGATGGCACATCAAGCATACACACAATTACTATTGTATTGATAGGTTCCTACGTGCTATATATTTATACATATACATATACATGTCAGAAGGTCCATTTGATAGTTCCATGCACATAAGCAACCCATTCATAAGCGTGCATAGGTATGTCTACCTATGTATCCTCATGTATGAGTTCCTCATGTGTATTGTCTATGATTGACATGCATATGTGTACATATACATATATTCCCCATGTGTTCAACTCAACAATACAAGTGTAGTAACATAGGGAATAACTCATAAAATCCAAACATATAAACATCATCCAATAATGCACTCAATAGTAATCGAGACCCTTACTATGCAAATACATCAAACTAAGGATGGCTTATCAACTCCCAACATAATAACTTGACTCAACCATTCTACTGTGAGTGTGTGTAAGCTCAGATAGGTTACGTTACTGGTTACCCAGCCAAGATCTTCTCCTAAGTGATACTTCTCCTCCACCTAAAGGATTGAACATATACCTGCATCCAACTAACAAATGCCCATGATAGTTAGTTGTTCAACAAAATACACATTACACATAATACATCTCCATAGTTAGAATATCAATTCAATAACCATCCATTTCACATATATGCATTTCTTCACATATCATTAAATGAAATAACATTTATTCATAATTTATTGATAACAAAGTGCAAGCATGATTTATTCACCTTCATAATTCAAATTACATTCACATTTACCCTACATAGAATAGTAAATAGTAAATACACAATTGAGGTGTAACATACTTCCCCCTTGTGAATCATATTCCCTAATGATTTTATG
Source organism: Sequoia sempervirens (assembly GCA_007258455.2). Taxonomy (NCBI): domain Eukaryota; kingdom Viridiplantae; phylum Streptophyta; class Pinopsida; order Cupressales; family Cupressaceae; genus Sequoia; species Sequoia sempervirens. The sequence goes on from VDFB02271358.1 coordinate 514,884,772, forward strand.
TGGCAACATAAAACAATCACATAAACAACATATTGTTTTCAAGTATTTTTAAATGCATCTAAAACATGAGGAAACTTTTGCTGAATCTTTCGCATACTGGTCCCACTGGAAAGTCTTTTGCATATTGGTCCCACTGGAATTTGCATTGCAAAACCTCCCTGTTACGCAAGCAAAGCTTATGTGTTCCGAGCACCTTGACAGGCTCGAGTGTTACCACTCCTGGGTCATGTACCTATAAAGTGTTGGAAATATGTGTCTCAATCTCATAGGCTGAAACCTCTGAAAGAGCCAAGTTGGTGTGACATCCATATTGTCTGGCCGACTAGCGGCTTTGGAACCTTGTGAAAAGTTCTGGTCGCTGAGACCTTGTTTCAATCTTGCCGAATGGACCTATCGCTGTGACATGATGATCACTATGACAATTTCTATCTCACTCCGCTTGGGGAGACTTGTGGTGACCGTGTCATCAGAGTGACTCATATGTTTCGGTATGAAGTCTTGTCGATATGGAAAGTCTCGCTGATAGCTTTACACTTGGAGTCTTCGCGGTAACACAAAGGCTTCGGTGTGAACTCTTGGCGACGGGTGTTGGTCTCACCAATGTTGTGGGGTGTCTTCAGTATAACTCCTGTCGAATGCTGATCTCGGGGTGACTTGAAGATTTTGGTAAGAACTCTTAGCGATAGCGGTAAGTCTTGCCGACAATGCAACATGTGTTTGTTATCGGATGTCTTCGGTATGACTCCTGGCGAAAGGTGGTCTCGGGGTAACATGGAGGCTTCGGTATGAAGTCTTAGCGACGAACTAAGTCTCGTTGATAGTAGAACATTGCGGTGTAACTTGAAGGCATCAGTATGATCTCTTGGAAAAGAGCAATAGTCTCACCGAAGGGAAAGTAGATATCTATGTGACCTTTGAACATCGGTATGATGTCTCATTGAATAACGATGGTCTTGCCGAATAGCGATACATGTGATGGATATCGGTATGATGTCTTGGCGACAAGGGGAAGTCTGAGCGACAACTTTTGAACTCGGTGTAACATCTTGCCGATGGGGACGACTTTTGGTGATAACTACAGTTAGGTCTTGTGGCATTGGGGAGACACGATTAGTGTCTCACCGACATGCGACATAGGTTGAACACCTTTGACCGAGTGATGACTATCCTACGTGGTGTGACTTCGACCAATCAGAGAAGCCGAATGGGAACTATTGGAAGCTAGTCTATTGTGGCAGTTCTATGAGGAGGTCCGACAGACAGGGGCGTCATGGATATACTCATTGATTGAAGATCTTGATCAGTTCGGTAATAGTCGTATGAATAGCTAAATGAGTGATTAGTGAATTCAATTCAAAGAGTATTGTAACTTGAATGTTCTGTACAAGGTTGATCTAAGATTATGCTGTTGTAAATTGACATCAGAAAGATAAGTATGATCTTTGTATGTAATTTCAATACTGTAATACAAAGGGGATTTTCTTGGTGTGGTGGGTTTTTATCCCATAAGGGTTTTCCCACATAAATCTAGTGTTCATCTGTGTATGATTATTTCTCTATTTCTGTTATTGCTTTCAAGTGTATCTTAATTGGACTGTAATTGAAAATTTAAAAGTATCTCTACATTCTTCCTTGAGGTTTTGACGTTAGGAGAGTTGTTTCCACACCTTATCTTTCCTTACATAAAGCAGTCCAATCAATCACATGATTATCACCTAGTGTATACTTCTTAAGGTAAAATAGATGGAAGATGTTATGCATTTTGGTAAGAGTTGGTGGCAACACAATTTGGTAAGCTACCAGATTCACTTCCTCGAGAATCTTAAAAGGTCCTACATAGCGCGAGGCTAATTTGGAAGACTTCCTAAATTTAATAGAACTCTTGTGAGGTTTCACTCTCAACAACACCTTGTCACCTACGACAAAAATTTGAGGCTCTCTGTTAGCATCAACATAACTTTTTTGTCTATTGTTAGCTTCAGCCAACCTTTGCTTAACAATTTTCACTTGCTCTTCTATTTCAGTCAACATCTCTAGCCCAAGACTCACTCTACCCTCAAGTTTATCCCAACTTATAGGAGTTTGACACTTTTGACCATATAACGCTTTGAAAAGAGCCATCTTTATCGTTGAATGGTAATAATTGTTGTAAGAAAATTCCACTAAAGGAAATTAGTCTTCCCACTTGTACTGCTGATCCATGCAATACATTCTAAGTAGGTCTTCCAATACTTTCACCCTTTCTGTTTTTCCATCCATTTCTAGATGATATGTTAAGTTAATATTCAATTGCATCGTTAGTGCAGAAAACAAGGTTTTCCAAAACCTAGAAGTGACTCATGCATCCCAATTTGAGATAATCTTTTTAGGAATCCCATTCAACCTAAACACTTCTTGCAAAAATTTTCTTGCTATGATAGGTGCTCCATCAATTAGATTCCTGGGTATGAAATGTGCTACTTTGGTGAGCTTATCCACAACCACAAGAATGACATTGTGCTTATTTCTTGACATAGGTAATCCTTGCACAAAGTCCATATTTATGACTTGCCACTTTCTCTTCGATATATCGTGTGGATATAACAAACCTGTAGGATGATGATGCTCCACTTTCACCAGTTGAAATTCAAGACACCTAGCCACAAATCTAGCAACATCTCCTTTCACCCCCTTTTCACCCCCTTCCAAAAATTATAATGGATTTACATCTGTCATCATTTTTGTCACTCTAGGGTTTCTAGAGTATGGTGCTTCATCTACTTCCTTCTATACCATATTTCTTAACTCTTCTAATTCAGGTACATACATTCTCCCTTTATACCTAAGTTATCCTTTAGGTTCAAAATCAAAACCTTCATACCTAGTATCTTGTAGATTACTAGCGAGTGCTTGCTTGACTTGCAAATAGTACTCATCCTCTTTGCACTATTGCAACACTTAACCTTTAAAGTCGGTTTGAATGGTCACTATTGAAGTAGTATGACTTCTTCGAATCAAGGCATCGACAACCCGATTCTCCTTTCCTTTGATATAACTGATGTTGAAGTCATAATCTGATATTAACTCTAACCATCTTCTTTGTCTAGCATTTAGATTAGGTTGAGTGAATAAATACTTCAACTTGTGATCATAAGTTTTCATCTCAAAGGATTTTCCCAACAAGTAATGACTCCACATTTGCAATGCGTGAACCACAACTGCTAACTCCAAATCATGCGATGCATAATTTTGCTCATAAGGTTTCAAATTTCTTGATCCATAAGAAATTACTTGCCCTTCTTGCATTAACACACCACCTAAGCCCTCCTCAGATGCATATGTGATAACAATAAAGTTTCCTTTAGGATTTGGAACATTCAAGATTGGTGCAGTAGTCAATTTCTCTTTGAGTAGGTCAAAGGATACTTGGCACTTCTCTGTCCACTCAAATTTCTTCCCTTTCTTCTGCAAAGAAGTGATCAGAAAGGCGATCTTGGAGAATTTTGGAAAAAAATTTCTAGAATACCCCACTAGACCCATGAAACTTCTTACCTTAGATACATTCTTGGGTATTGGCCATTCTAGCATTTCCTTGATCTTAGTTGGATCAAATGAGATTTTGTCTGCCGAGATCACATGCCTAAGATAATGCACTCTCTTCTAGAAGAAGGTACACTTAGAGAGTTTACCATACAACTTATGATCTCTTAAACGTTGTAGGACTATCTCTAAATATCTACAATGATCCTCCTCATCCTTAGAATAAATCAAGATGTCATCTAGAAAAACCAAGAAAAAATTATCTAGGCAATCCCTAAATACGTTGTTCATCAGGTTCATAAATGCTATAGGTGCATTAATTAAACCAAAGAGTAGAACTATAAACTCATAGTGTCCATATCTGGTTCTAAACGTAGTCTTAAAGATGTCTTCAACCTTAATTCTCAATTGGTGGTATCCAGATCTCAGATCTATCTTAGAGAATATGCCCATCTCCCCTCATTTGATGAAAAATATCGTCAATGCATGGCAACAAATACTTGTTCTTTACTATAGATTTTTTAGGCATGCAATAATCGATGCACAAACAAAAAGTAACATCCTTCTTTTTCACAAAGATGACTAGTGCTCCCTAGGGTGAAACACTTGGTCTTATTAACCCCTTAGACACCAGTTCATCCAATTGTGCCTTAAGCTCCATTAGCTCAGTTGTTGTCATCCTATATGGTACCTTGGAAATGGGTTCAGACCTTGGAACCATATCTATAGAGAAGTCACATATCCTTTTCAGTGGCAACCCAGGTAGCTCACCTAGAAACACACCCAAAAACTTTATCAATATAGGATACCTCTCTATATCTAACATACCTGTTTCATCCATTTCACCATTTTCCATCTCTTGGAAGTTTTGTGATCCAAAGTTATCAAGATTTTCTTCAAGTTTTTCCATCTTAATGACAAATAGTTTGCACCATTTCTTCTTAGCCCTTAACAATTGCATTGATGAGATTTGAAAAATCTTGACCTCTCTAGGTATCCCTTGAAACTTCACTTGATTACCAATATCATCTAAGCATTCTACTGTTTTAGCATGGAAATCTACCTTAGCCCTATGTCTTCATAACCGGTTCATACCTAAGATAACATCATAGGATCCTAAATGTGTGACATATAGGTTCACTTCAGTAGAAAAACAAGGTAGCTCTGTCCTAGCTTTGAACAAACATTGTTCCACCTTTTCTCTTGTCTAGTTTGCATACTCAACATCCCAATAATTTTCCATGTATCCAACCTTTCTAGATAATTTATTAGTTACTCTAGGTGAAATGAAAATTTTAGTTGCACCAGTATCTATAAGTATAGAAATGGGTAAGCCAACCAAAATACCTGGAGTTTTAATTGGAGTCACTTGATACTCCACCTGACGATCGTCCACAACTACATGTATCTTTTGTTGGAACATCGCTCTCTAGGAAGGTAGTGGATTACCATAATATCATGACCCAAAAGACCTATTGGGATATTATCTAGCATAGTGGTCTCCTCCACATGTAAAATGTCTAGTATTCATTCCTCTTTCTTGCGGGTTCTCCAAATTTACTAGCATTTCCACCAACATTGTTGGTATTCCCACCACTGGAGCCATTCTTCTTACGTTCATTTTTTGATTCTTTCTCACCATTAAGGGATACTTTTTCTCCTTATTTGGGTACATTTTGCATAACTTCCATCTTCTTTGGAGTTGGTTTGTCCTAAAATCCCACAATCTTCTTACGATTCTTGTTTTCCTAGCGGATGGAGATAGCTTTGAGATTTTTCTCCTGTTTAACCACTTTCTCATACACAAGATCCATAGTTGCTAGACCATGCACATCCACCTCTCCTCCAATTTGACTATTAAGTCCCATGATAAAATTTATTATGCAAAAGTGTTCATCTTTTTGGTACATAGGAACCTAACACAGAAGATGGGTAAACTTCTCCCAATACTCATTGACTGTCATATCACCTTGTCTCAGACTCTAAAAATTCATGAGTTTCTGGTCAAAATAGAGTTAGAGTAACCATCTCTTACAAAAAATTTCAATAAATTCACTCCAAGTTAGTTTCCATGAGTTAAAATTGAGTTCCATCTTTTTATTCATCCATCGGTTAGAGGCTTCTCTTACTAACTGGTATGCTCCTCATGTGGCTTTGGCGACCTCAGTATAATTTTGAATTTTGAAATACTTCTCCATTTGGGCTAACCAAGCCTCAACTTCATCTCCGCTAGTGCTTCCCTCAAACTTGGGTGGGGTAATTTTCTTCATATCTTTGGAAATTTTAGAAGCCATACGCTTCCTATGAGTTTCCTTACATAGAGAAGGTGATTTCTCTCTCTCATGGTCATGCGTTTGATCATGTTAGTGAGAAGATTTTTCTCCCTCATTCTCATTATTTGGAACTTCCTTCTCAACTCTATCCTTTACCCTTCTTTCTTGCTCTAGGTTTTCCAACCTTGCTAAGATTTGGTCCAGTCTAGCTTCAACTCCTATTGGTCCTTGCCCAACTTCTTGGCTTCCACAAGGATTGGTTCATGTCCTCACCATCTTCACAAGAATGGATTTTACCTGAAGGTTTATCCATGTTAGATTTAATCATGTTATCAACTATCTTATGGAAAACATTAGAATGACCTATCAATCACATATAAGGAATTCCACACAATATTAAGCATAAGCTTTCAATAAACACACAATTTTATTCATTTTCCAAGAATCTCAATATCCTTTGATTACATGGAGTGACTACTTAGATAGTCAAATGGAGAGTATCCCTCAGATTCACTCTCTGACACATAACTTAATGGAGTATATCCTACAGATTGAGATTGTTGCTCATATCTCATTTGTTCATACCTATCCCAAAATGGATAATAACCTTCAGATTTATCATCTGATACATAGTTGTGAGGTACATAACCCTCAAACTCATTACTCAAGGAAATTATAATTACTTTTGTAATTGGAATATCTCTAGGGTCCATAAAAATAAATTCCAGACTGACACTCCCTTCTGAGGGCATATCCCTGGAAAGTGATAAAGATTCAGACTTCTCTAGTGAGACGAAAGGTAGGTAGTTATACTTGGCCTCCATCTTCATCTTTCTCTTAACATCATTGATTCAAGAAAGTTCATGACTAAAGGTTTCAATGTCACTTAAGCAGATGGAATTATCATAGTTGGTACCCTCAATTGTTCTACCAATGGCTTCACTTTCCTTCTTGGCCTTGAGGTAGCGCTCGTTTCTGATTATCGACTTTCTAGTCGTTAATCTGAGATGCACCATCCTAACACAAGAATTTACAAACATTAGATAACATTGGATAAAAATTATGATGAGCTCATAGGTTCCAAAGCTAAACCTGGTAGCTCTGATACCACATGTAACATGCCAACCATTCAATGAAGTAATTTTTCTTAAGTTTTCACTTTGTGAGTAAATAAAATATGTAACCAACCATTGCAATAAAATTTTATTTTTCTTTATTGAGAACAAATGAGCATAGATGTCATAATAATATTCAACAAGGATTCCATTTCAATATAATAATTTCACAAATTACAATATTCCAAGAATGTGTAAAAGTACATGCATAGCTCATTCGAGCTTCAAAACAATAAATATAGATGGCCCAGGATCCGCCTTTCAAATCTTGGTCTTCTATTACCTGATGAGGAGGAGAAGCATCATTCAAGCACTTTTCCGTCAATCATATGATAGATGGCCCTACCCTTCGACACAAAGATTGGTAGAGTAATCTCGTATGAAAACCATACCAAGCTTAGTGTTGTGTCCTACATGACTAGAACTTGTAACCCTACAATCTGGAACTAGTATGTACTACATGGACACGATGAACTGATAGTGGAACCAAAGACAATCACACTACTTTGGTCAAAGTGTTCTCACTCAGTACTTCAAGTGATGGTCATTTTATTCACTTAAACTACTTAAGCTCGATTTGACTTAAGGCCACAATAATCTATGCATAGGTATTTCCTCCAATGGGTAATCTTTAACCCCAGAAATAGTCTATCACCTTTCTTACAAACTCTAGGGTATTTATATTCACAAAGTATTTGTATAAGTTCCCTCCCTTCAATGGACAAACAATCCTAGGAGTACAACCCACTAGCTATCTAGTATAATCAAATAAGTTTAGCTATGAGTAAACCTTAAGCTACCCTTCTTTAATCATATCTACTATAATAATACCCATGACAAACAATCCCTCCTATTATGGAGTAATTATAAGCATTTCACAAAACAATATAAACAACTTCTATTTTCCTTTCAAAGAAAATACTATAATTCCCTGATGTAAGTAATCTCAATAGATCAAATGAAACACTCAAGAATCAATCTTTCATAAACAAAGACAAACAAAGGAAGATTTATCCTCATGCTTGTAATACACTTATCCAATTGACTGATTTGATGCACAACTTTCTAACAACAGCTTATTAGTTTCACTTTGAACTCATAATCAATACCTCAATAATACCTCTTTCACAAGTTGATAATATGGTCTCTCAAGTATAGCTCAATCAATATAGCTCCTCACAAAAAACTCAAGGCTTTCTCATAATGCAATAAAATACAATTGTAGAATAATGTAGATTAGAAGTGCGTAATAAAATGTATTCAAATGAGAGAACATGCCTCTATATTTATATAGAAAAAAGAGATATTGCAACCTACAGAAAAGGCATGCAAATGACAACAACATCCATGCTAGTTGATTCACTTCACTTGGAAAAAATTTGGTAACAATCAAAGAATTTACTCAGCACAAGAAGCTACAGGTCGACCTCTATGTTTTGACATCAACTTAAGACTATTTCAATCTACACATGATCAAATGGTGACAGTTGAATTGTTTCCAAAATGGAACTCTACAACATATAGAACTTCATATCCTAGCACCAAGTATGCAACCATTCTCCCTATAGTTTGACATGACTTTACTCATTGAAGTAGTCTACATTCAAAATGCAACACTTACACAAGGTCAACTAAGTCTAAGCTTAATAGAAAATAGAGGAATGAAGTGTCACTTTGACGCAAGAATATACTTTGACCAATTCTTTTCCTTGATATTACTTTTCCTATTATTATGCATTTAACACTTTACTTTGTTGTTGGTAATTATTCCATCACTCTATGATAAGGTGTCCAAAAGTAAATTTTTGTTTACTAAGTCAAAGATGCAATTCCATAGCATCGACTATGATGTATTCTCCATATTGACTTAATTACTACGTAATACATAGCATATAATTCGATCTTTATCCTATGCCAATATATGTTATATTCAACCTTTAAATGCTTTGTATATGTTATATACAAATCGGCCTATGTTCATGTAAATAAAATCAGCCTCAAAGCATATATTCATATATAAATATATATTCATATATGTACATATACATATATATATGTATATCAATAATATCACACACACACACACATATATGTATATGTATGTTTATATATATATATATATATATATGTATATATATATATATATATATATCTTTTCAATAAAGTATGTATACATTCGATGTACAAATGAATACAAACAAGTTAACATTCTTATAATAATAATAATTATATCAACTGTGTACATATATATACACACATATATACTCCTCTATGTACATATATACATATGTGTACATATATTAATACATTCATATGGGCATGTACTGTTTTCCAAACATACATGTGTATTGATACATGTATACATATGGATATATGTATATATCATATATGCATATATATACACATTTGATGGCACATCAAGCATGCACACAATTACTATTGTATTGATAGGTTCCTACTTGCGATATATTTTTATATATATACATATGCATGTTGTAAGGTCCATTTGATAGTTCCATGTGCATAAGTAACCCGTTCATAAGCGTGCATGGGTATGTCTACCTATGTACCCTCATGTATGCATTCCTTCATGCACATGGTCTATCATCGACATGCAGATGTGTACATATACATATATTACCCATGTGTTCAACTCAACAATACAAGCATAGTAACATAGGGAAGAACTCATAAACTCCAAACATATAAACATCATCTAATAATGCACTCAATAGTAATTGAGACCCTTACTAATGTAGACACATCAAACTAAGGATGACTTACCAACTCCAAACATAATAACTTGATTCAACCATTCTACTGTGAGTGTGTGTAAGCTCGAATAGGTTACGTTACTAGTTGCCCAATCAAGATGTTCTCTTGAGTGATACTTCCCCTCCACCTAGAGGATTTAACATATACCTGCATCCAACTAACACATGCCCATAGTAGTCAGCTGTTCAACAAAATATGCATTACACATAATACATCTCCATAGTTAGACTATCAATTCAATAACCATCCATTTCACATATATTCATTTCTTCACATATCATTAAATGAAATAACATTCATTCATCATTCATTGATAACAAAGCACAAGCAAAATTTATTCACCTTCAAAATTGAAATTACATTCACATTGACCTTACATAGTAACGGTAAATAGTAAATACGCAATTGGGGTGTAACAATCATAAAGTCTTTTGTAATATGAAAAGTGGGGATAAACAATGTCTACAAAAATTATTTTAGTAGATATTCATCCTCCATTATCATAATACAAACAAAATAAATAAAATTAATGTAATAAAGCAAAAACTTACAATGTCTGTCACTTGACATGATAATCCTCCTTTGACATCTCTAGAAGATTACCTACTAGAATAGATGAGATGGGAATATGATCGAATCTTTAGGTCATTTAAAAGTTATAAATAAGCCACTCCCATACCCATTTGGGCATAATTCAAATAACCTTCAAAGATCTTTAGAGTCCTAAAGTCAGAGTCTACAAGCATTGGTATGCTCTTCTTTTGTGTCATAGAACGATTTTGAGAATTAGAAAGTGCTATGCAAAATTATTGTAAATATAATCTTGTAATATATTTCTTCTAGTAATATAAAGAATCCATAACTATTCAACTATCAGTCTTCGTTACTGTTTTTTCCCACTTCTGCCTAATTGCATAATCTCCGAGTCCTTATAGTATCAGAGCCTTATTCTTTGATTATAGTCTAATAACTTTGAAAAATAATAATATTGTAAATAAAAATATTATATGTAAGAAAAATAATAGTCTAGGAAAAAGTAATAGTCTCATAAAAGTAAAATTTCCTAGAAATAAATATTATAGTGTGTGCAAATAAATATTTTGGAAAAAGTGGAAAGTAAAGTAATAAAAAAATTGGCTAAAGCATCCTATTGCAGGTAAGAGGTCATGAAGTCTAGCCTCCCCACTGTCCCCATGGTATTGGAGGGTGTGTCACACCAGCGCTAACAGTCACGTGAAAAAAGTTTACCAGTCGCACTGAAGTTTATAAGGGGTGACTACCCGATTCAGATTCCTGTAGTTTTAAAAAAAAGTAGCGAGAAAATAATATATGGTAGATGGACAAATATTTTAAGTGGTGGGACATTCTAGAAATATTTGTACAATATTTACATGTGAAAATATGATCCTTTGTAAAAAAAATATACCTTGTATGAAAATATATGAAAATATTCACATGTAAAATATTTGTATATAATATTTTGTCTATTATCATAAAATATTTTGTAGTATGAAAAGTGGGGATAGACAATGTCTATGGAAATTATTTTAGTAGATATTCCTCCTCCACTTTCATAATATAAATAAAATAATTAAATTTAATATAATAAAACAAGGTTTGATAATGTTTGCCACTTGGCATGATAATTTTCCTTTACTTTTTCTAAGAATTATCTGATGGGAATATGATTGGATCTTCATGTCATTTAAAGGATATAAATAGGCCACTCTCATACCCATTTGGACATAATTCAAATAGCCTTCAAAATAGGGCCTTAGAGTCGTAGAGTCAAAGTCTACAAGCATTAGTATGCTCTTCTCTTGGGTCGTAGAGCGATTTTGAGAATCAAAAAGTGTAATTCAAATAAGTTTGTAAATATAATTCTATAATGTATTTCTTCCAATAATATAAAGAAGTTGTAACCATTCAATCGTCAGTCTTCGTTGTTGTTTTTGCCCACTTTTACCTAGCTACGTGACCTCTGAATCCTTATGGTATCATAGTCGTGTTCTTTAATTATAGTCTATTGATTTAAAAAAATAAAAAATATTATAAATAAATTATTATATGTAAGAAACATAATAGTCTAGAAAAAATAAGTCTTATAAAAATAAAGTTTCCTAAAAATAAATATTATAGTATGCACAAATTAATATTTTGGAAAAAGTGGAAAGTAAAATAACAAAAAAATAATATATGGTAGATGGAAAAATACTTTAAGTTGTGGGATATTCTAAAAATTTATGTACAACATTTACATGTAAAGACATGGTGGACCCTTGTACAAAAAGATATATTTTGTACAAAAAATATGAGAATCTCCACATGTAAAATATTTGTACATAATATTTTGTCCACTATCATAAAATCTTTTGTAATATGAAAAGTGAGGATAGAAAATGCCTACAGAAATTATTTTAGTAAATATTCCTCCTCCACTTCTATAATATAAACAAAATAACTAAAGTTAATGTAAGAAAGTAAGGATTGCTTGGTATGATAATCCTACTTTGTTTTTTCTAGAACATTATCTAATGGAAATATGACTAGATCTTTAGGTCATTTAAGGGTTATAGATAGGCCGCTCCCATATCCATTCGGGAATAATTCAAATAGCCTTCGAAGTAGTGCATTAGAGTCCTATAGTTAGAGTGTGCAAGCATTAGTATGCTCTTCTCTTGTTCCCTATAGCGATCTTGAGAATAAAAAAGTGTTATGCAAATAAGTTTATAAATATAATTTTATAATGTATTTCTTTCAATAATATAAAGAAGTCGCAACCATTTAACCGTTAGCCACCATCATTGATTTTGCCCACTTTTGCCTAGCTGCATGACTTTTGAGTCCTTATGGTATCAAAGTCTTTTTATTTGATTATAGTCTATTGACTTTAAAAAAATTGACACATATTGTAAATAAATTATTATATATAAGAAAAATATTAGTCTAGAAAAAAGTAATAGTCTCATAAAAATAAAGTTTCTCAAAAATAAATATTATAGTGTGTGCAAATAAATATTTTTGAAAAAATGGAAAGTAAAGTAACAAAAAAATAATATATCATAGATGGAAAAAGATTTAAGTGTTGGGATATTCTAAAAATGTTTGTACACTGTTTACATGTGAAAACATGGTGGATCCTTGTACAAAAAGATATAGCTTCTATGAAAAAATATGAGAATATCCACATGTAAAATATTTGTACGTAATATTTTGTTTACTATCATAAAATATTTTGTAATATGAAAAGTGGGGATAGACAATGTCTACGAAAATTATCTGAGTAGATATTATTCCTTCACTTGCATAATATAAATAAAATAAATATAGTTAATGTAATAAAGTAAGGATTGATAATGTTTACCGATTGATATGATAATCCTCTTTTTTTTTTTTCTCTAAAACATTATCTGATGGGAATATGAACGAATCTGCAGGTCATTTAAAAGCTGTAGATAGGCCACTCTAATACCTATTTGGGTATAATTTGAATAACCTTCGAAGTAGTGCCTTAAGAGTCCTAGAGTCAGAGTTTGTAAACATTAGTATGCTCTTCTCTTGCGCCATAGAGTTCTATTGAGAATAAAAAAGTGTTATGCAAATAATTTGGTAAATATAATCCTGCAATGTATTTCTTTCAATAATATAAAGAGGCCATAACTATTCAATCATCAACCTCTACCACTGTTTCTACCCACTCCCATCTAGTTGGGTGGCCTCTAAGTCTTTATAGTATCAAAGCCTTGTTCTTTGATTATATTTATTGAATTTAGAAAAAATGACACATATTGTAAATAAATTATTAAATGTAAACAAAATAATAATATAGAAAGAAGTAATAGTCTCATAAAATAAAGTTTCCTAGAAATAAATGTTATAGTGTGTGTAAATATATTTTTGAAAAAATGGAAAGTAAAATAATAGAAAAATAATATTTGGTAGATGGATAAAGACTTTAAGTGGTGGGATATTTTATAAATATTTGTATAATATTTACATGTGAAGACATGATGGGACCTTGTACAAAAATACATATATCTTGTATGAAAAGATATGAGAATATCCACATGTAAAATATTTGTACATAATATTTTGTTTACTATTATAAAATATTTTATAATATGAAAAGTGGGGATAGACAATGTCTACAAAAAATATTTTAGTAGATATTTCTTCTCCACTTTCATAATATAAACAAAATAAATAAAGTTAATGTAATAAATCAAGGACTGATAATGTTTGCCACTTTGCATGATAATCTTCTTTTACTTTTTTCTAAAAGATTACCTATTAGAATAGGTAAGATGAGAATATGACCATATCTTCGATCATTTAAAGACAATAAATAGGCCACTCCCATACTCACTTGACATATTCAAATAACATTCAAAGTAGTGCCTTAGAGTCTTAGAATCAGAGTTTGCAAGCATTAGTATACTCTTCTTTCACTGCAGAGTGATCTTGAGAATCAAAAAGTGTTATGCAAATAAGTTTATAAATTTAATCATGTAATATATTTCTTCTAGCAATATAAAGAAGCTGTAACCATTTGATTGTCAACTTCTATCGATGTTTCTGCCTATTTTCACCTAATTGGATAACCTCCGAGTCTTTATTATATCAGAGCCTTGTTCTTTGATTATAGTCTATCGACTTTAAAAAAAATCAACACATATTGTAAATAAATTATTATATGAGATTGGTTGGACCAATCATGGATGTGCTTGACAATATGCCCATTGAGCCAGTAGACGGTCTCGCACTGGGCATTTTGAGTCTCAACTAGGAAAAAAAGAAAGGCAAGCTTCACAAAGCCTGGAAATTGTATAAAACTGGTGTTGAGAAGAAATATAACATTGAGGATTTTATGAAATTTTTGGAGACTAACCCAGATCTGATTGATCAAAATGTTGTGGTTAGACTCGTAGATGTTGCTGATGGTGTAGGGTATTTATACCATTGATTATTATGCATTAGCCTATCTTTGTAATCCTTACTCGTTTTCAGTTAATATAGAGAGCTATCCCCATTCTGGTAGTGCTTACCTAAAAAAAATATTAAATGAGAAAAATAATAGTCCAAAAAAAGTAATAATCTCATTAAAATAAAGTTTCTTAGAAATAAATATTATAGTGTGCAAAATATTTTAGAAAAAATGGAAAATAAAGTAATGAAAAAATAATATATGGTAGATGGACAAAGACTTTAAGTGTTGGGATATTCTAGAAATCTTTTTACAATATTTACATGTGAAGACATGGTGGACCTTTATACAAAAAGATATATCTTGTATGGAAAATATGAGAATCTTCACATATAAAATATTTGTACATATATTTTATCTGCTATCATACAATCTTTTGTAATATGAGAAGTGGGGATAGACAATGTCAACGAAAATTATTTTAGTAGATATTATTCCTCCACTTTCATAATATAAACAAAATAAATAAAGTTAATGTAATCAAGGAGGGATTAAAAATGTCCGCCACTTGACATGATAATCCTCCTTTGCTTTCTCTAGAAGATTACTTGTTAGAATATGTAAAATAAGAATATGATCAGATCTTCAAATCATTTAAAAACTATAAATAGGCCACTCCCATATCCATTTAGGCATACTTCAAATAACCTTCAAAATAGTGCCTTAGAGTCCTAGAGTTAGAGTCTGTAAGCATTAGTGTGCTCTTCTCTTAGACTATAAAGTGATCTTGAGAATCAAAAAGTGCCATGCAAATAAGTTGGTTAATATAATCACTTAACATGTATTTCTTCCAGTAATATAAAGAAGTTGTAACCATTCAATCATTAACCTCTGCCACTATTTTTTCCCACTTCTGCTTAACTATGTAACCTTTGAGTTCTTATGGTATCAAAGCCTTGTTCTTTGATTATAGTTTTTTAATTTTTTTAAAAATTGACACATATTGTAAATAAATTATTATATTAAAAAAATTAATAGTTTAAAAAATTAATAGTCTTATAAAAATAAAGTTTCTTAGAAATAAATATTATAGTGTGTGCAAATAAATATTTTGAAAAAAGTGGAATGTAAAGTATCAAAAAATGATATATAGTAGATAGACAAAAACTTTAAATGATGGGATATTCTAGAAATCTTTATACAATATTTACATGTGTTGATGTGGTGGACCTTTGTACAAAAAGATATGAGAATCTTTACATGTAAAATATTTGTACATAATATTTTGTCTACTATTATAATCTTTTGTAATATAAAAAAATGGGGATAGAGAATGTTTACAAAAATTATTTTAGTAGATATTTTCCCTTCTCTTTCATAATATAAACAAAATAAATAAAGTTAATGTAATAAAATAAGGACTGACAATGTTTGTCACTTGACGTGATAATCCCTCTTTGTTTTCTCTAGAAAATTACTTGTTAGAATAGGTAAGATGGAAAAATGATAGTATTTTTAGGTCATTTAAAGGCTATAAATAAGCCACTCCCATACTCATTTGGGCATAATTCAAATAGTGTTTGAAGTAGTGCCTTAATGTTTTAGATTCAGAGTTTGCAAGCATTAATATGCTCTTCTCTTGCGTCATAGAGTGATCTTGAGAATCAGAAAGTGTTATGCAAATAAGTTTATAAATATAATCATGTTATGCATTTCTTCTTGTAATATAAAAAAGCTATAACTATTCAACTATTAGCCTTCATTGTTATTTTTTCCCACTTCTGTCTAGCCACATAATCTTTGAGTCTTTATAGTATGAGAGCTTTATTCTTTGATTATAGTCTATTGACTTTAAAAATAACGAATATTGTAAATAAATTATTATATGTAAGAAAAATAATGGTCTCATAAAAATAAAGTTTTCTAGAAATAAATATTATAGTGTGTGCAAAAAAATATATGGTAGATGGACAAAGAATTTAAGTGGTGGGATATTTTAGATATATTTGTACAATATTTACATGTGAAGACAAAGTGGACCCTTATAAAAAATTTATCTTGTATGAAAAAATATGAAAATATCCACATGTAAAATATTTGTACATAATATTTTGTCTATTATCATAACATCTTTTGTAATGTGAAAAGTGGGGATAAAAAATGTCTACAAAAATTATTTTAGTAGATATTCCTCCCCCACTTTCATAATATAAATAAAATTAATAAAATTAATATAATAAAGCAAGGATTGACAATGTCTACCACTTGGCCTGATAATCCACCTTTGCTTTTTCTAGAAGATTACCTGTTAAAATAGGTAAGTTGAGAGTATGATTGGATCTTCAAATCATTTTAAGAATATAAATAGGCCACTCCCATATCCGTTTGAGCATAAGTTGAAGCAAATAGACTTTCTAAACCAGATGTTGACAATGAGATACTTGTAGTTATGATGAACATAACGTGCAGATGCTTCCCAAATTCAAAAGGTGTATATAGAGAAAGGAATAGAGGTATGAATCAATTCCATAACAATTTTGATGAAAAGGAATCCTCTCCAATATCAATTAAATTTGCTGGAATAAAGCCCTATAAAAAAGAAGTAAAAGCCAAACCAATTGAAAAAAATAGTAAAAAATGAAATACAAAAGACTCTTTGATGATTTTGATATTTGTTTAGAAGGCTGTTCATTTACTCCTACAAAGCTATATTATCAAGATTATTTTTGTTCTGAACAATTTGATATTCTTGAGTGCTCTTCTTCAATAAAAATCTAAGGAATACCAAAAGAAATCTCAATTGTTATTGAAGACACTAATGTTAGGGATGCAAGAACAAAGACCAATACTTCAATAAAAAGAGATGGATATTAGTCCCACAAAACAAATTCATACAACTCCAAATTTGCACTTAAAACTCATAAAAACAGAAATATAAATTGATCATTATTTTTATCCCAACAATATCCTTCAAATTTCATATTTGAAAACTCAAAAAACTCATAATTTTCCACATTCAACAACTAGCTATAGGCAACATCAAATAGTTGTAACTATGCCCAAAACACTCATCCAAAGAAATTTGTTTTAAACTATGAATTGAGACTATGGAGAGCACTATCACAAGGATTAACCATCACATGAAATTACTGGTGTAGGAGCATGTGGGCGAACCAACAATCGACACCAACCAAAAATATTTTTTAGTTTTATTTTTGCAATTTTGGTTTTCTCTCTCTCATGATCAACCTGTGACAGTAGGAGTTCATGACACTCCTATTAAAGAAATTGCATGGATTGCAGAATTGAACTTGCTTGTAACTAAAGGGTGGGACAAGGAATTCAATGAGAAAGTATTGATTTACATTTAGAATGAGTGTGTGCGTTGATTCTAACAATGTCCTCTGGATTCCATTGACACCGAATGAAAAGAGCCATTGAAACATTTGTTTTATTTCAATTTAAGGGTGAAAGAGGCGGGGCTCATGTGTTGTAAAATGTGACAATTTTCCATTGTATAATTTGGGAAGCATTGGCAGATTTTAAAGAAGACAAATTGGAGAATAGGGGCGCACAAAGTGGAGTGAGTGTGAACCTATGAGGTGAGAAAATAAGGTAGCACAGGATTCCACATGGGGTGGAAAAATATTTTAGTTTTGAGGAAAAGATAGAATCTCAAGCGTTGCGCCAAGGGATGATAAACTTTAACAATGAAAAGAGGCATCGGTGGAGTGCACAACTGATAAGGGAGATTAAAAGTCTTTAAGAACATTTAAATGTAGATTAAAACAAAAACATTAAGGGGGGCATGAATAAATAAGATGAAGGGACTGCGAAAGGGGTGTTGCTGCGTCGATTGGAAAAGGATGTTAACTCCTTAAAATGCAGACATGGGATGGCATAGAGTGGGGCCGATAGTCAAGAGTAAGCTGATTGAATTGAAGATAGAGCTGTTACCTGTGCGAGTGGGCAAAAGGACTGCAAACAAAGAAGAGATCTCGCGTAGGAGAAAAGACTCAAGGTGCGAAGTTAGGGAGTGGGATATAACATACCCCATGTGAAGAGAGAAGCCACAAAGGGCGCTTAGAGAGGAGTCTTTGAGAGGGGACATAGAGAGTAGCTGCCAAATGAATTGGCAAATTGGATAATGAGATAAGGTGCATGCCTCATGAGGGGAACGAGGAAATTTAAGAAGATCAAGTAAATAGAATTTGACATGGGCTATTGAGCTAGTTTAGAAGACAACGTATGGATGATAGAATATAGATGGCTACAGGCAAAGGAAAATGTATAAGAATATAAGATGGGATGATATAAAAGAGGGCGACAGGTTTAGGGAAAATATTGAAGTCATAAGAGGCTGCATGAGGAAGGAGTCTTCCGCCATTTGATTGTAATAGTGAATTAGTAATTTGATAGATGTGAACAAAAGAATATTTTGTATTTGTGTTGCAATATTTATTTTATTATTGGATTAGACAAAGGTTTGCTGTGATTGTGATTTTGTGAATTTGGTGTTTTTGTAGAGGGGAGTACCCTTTGCATCAATTGGTATCAGAACAAAGAATCCTGAGCATGGAGAGTATCCACCAAGACCGTGGGTGAAGAGTTTGTGAAGAGTGAAGAATCCTTGAGAGGCCATTGGTTCCATGGGAATCATGTTGACTATCCTCCAACAGAGATGAGGCTGGGTAGAAGGTGTGCAAATCTCTTCCACTGAGAGGAAGTGGATAGAAGAGATTGTGAGGGTGCATCTTCCAGAATCCTGTTGGGTAGAGGATAGTGGTGAGAATTTGTTATAGGGACAAACCGTGGAGAAACAAATAATGTGAGTTGAGGTGAGATTGCAGCAAGCAAAAATGGGTTGGGTCATGAAGAGGCCCGTGTGGAGACAGTTTTGGGAGAAATATTGGGATGATTTGGAGGATAAATTATGGGAAGCGTTGGAAAATATGGTTTGTGGAAAAGCGAAAAAGAGTGTTGGAAAGAGTGAGAGGAAAGTGGTAAAGAGGAGCGAGAAGAAGAATAAGGATAGTAGCCCAAGATGGAAAGTGGAAGAAGTAAGAGCAGCCCCTACCGATGAAGAAGTTGCAACCATGACGTGCCATGAGAAAGGCATGACAATAGAAGAAGAAAAGATAGAGGTGAGCAGTGAAGAGGTTGTAGCAATGAAGCATGGCGAAGAAGATTTGTTGCTAACGATTGAGGAAGAATGGATGATGAAGCTCGTTGATGCAACCAAAAGAGAAGAACAAGAAGTTGTAGCTGAAGAGGAGGTGGAAGATGCCTCAATGAAATTCAATATTGCAGCTAATGATGGTTTGGAAGATATCACAATGAAGGATGATATTGCAGCCATGGTGAAGGATGAGAAAACAAAAGTTGTAGTTATTGGAATTGTTGCAGACGAAGAAGACAAGGAAAATATGTTTTCTTATGAGAATGATATTGTTATGAATTCATTGGATATGTTGAATATTGGTTTTGGAGAAGAATATGGAATGGTGTATACAAGTTTGGGTGAAGATGTTGCAGATTGGAATGAGGTATATGCATATTTTAGTGTGTTTGTGGATGCAAATTTGAGATTGCATACTCCAGATTTGAGTGAAGGTGTTGTGGATTTTGGTGAGGGATTTTAGTGGAGGAGGTCGGGCTGTGGTGGACATGAGTCCATGAGGAGAAAGAAGAAGAACATGCAGTTTTGTTGGAGGATGACATGTGTTCCAGAGAAGTGTTGGAAGAAGAGGAAGAAAGTTTGATCTTGTGCACATTTCACAGTGATGGAGTTCGTTGCAGGTTGTTTACAACTTGGAAGAGTAGTTCGACTACTCAACTCTTCCATTGTGATCCTATGCTCACAATATTTCTACCCGACATGTTTGGTGCAGGAGCACACAGGTGAATGAGCAATCAACACCGCCCAAAAAAATATTTCTTGTTTATTTTGGTTTGGATTTGGTTTTTGTCATCATCTCTTCAAATCTACTTCAACCTCACTAAATATAATGAATTAGACAATTATGAAGGATGAAAGGGAAAGTTTAAAATGCTGATTGATTTAATCCATTAGTGTGCAAAGTTAAAATTATCTCATTCATTGCAGATTTTAAATTTTGTCAGATATGTTTGCTTCTACCTTGGTCGACACCTATGCAATGTAGAAGCATAGACAAGGAAATGATATCTCATAAATTGCAATGATTGTCAAATGAGATTACTGAACAATAGAAGTGGCATTTGTCAAGGTAATGACATATTAATTCAACAAATAATTAAGTCTTGAACTTGATGATTAAATCATTTTTTTTTCACTTTCAAAATAGAAAACGCGGATTACAATAATTCAAAGATAAATCTGATTTTTCATTGTTAAAACTTGCATAGTCTGCAACAACAAGCTACAAATAGCAAACTAGTCATAGCCAAAAATCTTCTATAGGCATGGCTGACCACACAACCACTTCAATCAGCTACAAAAAATCCATACTCATCTACAAGCAGTAGCAAATTCATCTCCCAATCTCTAATACTTTATTCTTGGATGTCAAGGCATGTTTTTGTTGACCCCTCTTTGTTTGACCTTCGCATTGATTTTGATTAGGAATTGAGTGGTGATTATAAGGTTGGCATTATTAGTATTTTGTTTTTGGCATCAATGTCAAAGCATAAGAAAAGGTTGAAAGGCATACATTATAATGTTTTTATTAATCATTGAAAAGGCATAACTTGAAGGCAGTTGATGGCCGAGTTAGGGCATAAGGAAACTTGGAGAGTGGTGGTATGGCAGCTGGAGAATACAGTGAGATGGTTTCTAGGTAGTTTATTTTTAGTTCCAACAAGGTGACACCAATCTTCATTCGTTGGTTGAAATGCTTTGAAAGTGATAACATATTTTTGTTAAAACCCTAGTCTAGTATTTGCATTTGTTTTTGCATAATCTAAAAAAGTTCTTGTTTTGAAGTCAAAGGTTGAGAACTTGATGTCTTTACAAGGGACTTTAGTGTATTTAGCTTTTGCATTTGGGTGTGTTCGGGTTCCATCCTTCTTGATCTTGGTCGACCTATATTTTGCAAAGGCCTTGTAATGTCTATTTTATCTAGGGGTGTTGGGTTTTGTCTCAATGTCTTTTACATTGCTTCAACCTTGGTCTTTATGTCACGAGAGTTTATCTATTATTTCAGACATGGGTTTATAGTTTTGTGTTTACAACACCCCATTACTAGGGCACGACATAAAATGATTATTTATTGTACTCTGTGTTTGATTAGGGCACAACCTTACCACAAATTCCTTGCTATTTGTATAGTGTAAACCAAGGGTTATGTGTTACATTGGTGTGGTTTTGTGTTTAAACTGTATAATGGGTTTGTCACACTTTTTCAACCATGTAAAATTGTGTGTTGCATATGTTTAAATTGCACAATGTTCATGTTGTATAGCAGTAGTCTAAATTGACTCCACGGTGACTTCTAAAGGCAGTTATTGAAGGTTACTTTGACTATTTTTGAAAGGTAGTTATGGATGAAGGAAGTGGTTATCTTATATGTTATAAACAGTGACATGATCACTATGCACTGGTTCGATGGGTATGAGATTTATACTTTGCAAAGAGTCATTTCTTTGTACTGAAAACTTTGATGAGAAATCTATTATAAAAGATGGAAAGCACTTTAAGTGCTAGTTGTATTTACATATAAATTCTTAAGTCTCTAATGAAAATGAGAAAATCAAGAAATGCTTTGTAATGAAATAGAGATTTCACTCTGTCCTTTTTTAGAATAATTTTGATGTGAAAATATTATTTTCCAATGAGGCAGTTGCTAACTTGAAAAACCAGTGATGTTGTAGCAACATTAAATGCTAGTGAGGTTGTGTTTTGCTAGTGAGGCACAAATAGTAGCCAACGAGGCTCTATAATCAGTGGTTTTTTATTAAGCCAATGAGGCATTTTACCGAGTGGTTTTTTATCCCTATGAGGGTTTTCCACTCATGAAAATACTGTGTTATGGTTCTTTTATATTATGCCTCTTTTGAGTTTTTCACGTGGTTTAAAAATATGATATTGGTTTTCACACTTGAGTACATTCTTGAAACTGAAATTTTCATAATTATAAAGAAGTTTTATGTTTTGAAAAATAATTGAATTTGAATTGTTATTGAAACATTGATTCACCCCCCTCTCAGTGTTTCCCGTACTCCAACAATTTTCTCTAGTTTTTCACCTTATTTCTCTATCATTTTCTTTATTATGCCTTCCTTTCTTTCTTCCCAAGCCTGGGAGTTGCCAATTTTTTCCAAAACCTACCACATTCAATCATTTACTTTGTTTTTATGGCTATTGGATTCATCCCTCTTGCTCACCTCTTCATTGCCTGGTAGGAAAATTAAAATTATTTGCTAAAAAATGTTTTTTACTATCTCACTCCACTACCTCCACTTTCCACCATCAATTTAAAATCAAAATTTTAAAATGTAAATGGGAGTTACAAATAAAAATAAATTCCCACTCACATGCCTAGGTGTTGGATTTTTTCTCCTCCAATTTGGCAAGGAAAAAATTAATTTTTGAGTCACTACACACATGAAAATTAAGCTTTTGGTGCCAGATATATATTTTTTTTAATAAGTAAAACATAGACAAGCTGCATATATTGATATTGAAAACAAAATACATTAGATGTTCATGAGTCTAGGCTGAACCAACCATTGGGAAACCATAAAATAAAATTTTCATCAGACTGCCCTAGACCACCTGGACATTCCTGACATTTACAATGTGTTTAAAAAAACTTACTAATCCTTCGCACAATTCATTCAACTTCATCATAAAATTTAGTGGTTTCAACTAGGTCTGCAAATTCCCTGAACCATTGCAAACACAACACTTCAACTACACCCAGTCGCTTGCACAAAAAATCCGCTCCAATCCTTGCCTAGTGGTGGTGGCACTCCAAGCGATCTCCAGTCACATCCAGGATGAAGGATGAAGGGTTGCCAGTCCACTTTGATGCCCTGTTGGAGCATCTTGGCCATATCATCTGGGAATGGGATCCCAACATCTAACCTAGCTATTGCCACCACATCCATGTCCTCTTCCAACATCGAAGCCACGAACACCATTCTCAGGTGGACAAGGCATCTCACTTTCAACATATCTAAGTCCAACAGTGAAGCAAGGAAACGAGAGGATATGTCAGAATTTTCCTTTGTTTTGTTTCAGGAAAAACAAAACCTCCAGCCTAGCACCATCTGCACTGCCTCCAAGTAGAGGATATCCTTGTTCAGACAAATTTTTTTAAGCCTTTGGTCTGAGATGAACCCTATAAATGCTCCTTTCGACTTTGCATTTTTGAGCTTGATGGGGGTATCCATTTTAAGTGCGGAAAAAGCTAGAATGGATACCATAAATAGCACAATGCAATCGCCCAATCACCAACTACCATCATTTATACTCCCTGTGCCTTACTCTACTAATGCTCTTTTCCTGATCGAAGGACCATATGGAGCAACTAGGAGTAATATGTTTATGCTTCCGTATGATCGTGATTTCTTGAGAGTCTCATTATCTCCTTTTCCAATGTTATTTCCAATACTCTATGTGACTCACCAACTTTCTTCTCCAACTTCCTCATGTGGCATTTAATGGCTACTTATGATCTCGGCCATTTTGGTTTGGCAGTGGATAATTTGGTATGGACGATAGACGCTCAACTTTCCTCAACAATATACCACATCTAACCCCTGACATGCCCATATATTGAACTGGCCAAGGTGGCACAACGACCCCCACAAAGATACATGGGAATTTGGTGCCAGATATTCAATAGGTATAAGAATTTCATTTTAAATATGTTGTAAATATGTGAAAAATGTTTTGAAATCATACCCAAAAGATTAAAAATCAAACACAACCAAAAACGAGAAATTAAAGACAAAACACATTTTTTTGGTGTGCAGGATTGCTCGTGCACCCGGATGCTCCTGCATCAAATAACCTGCCAAAAATGAGAAATTAAAGACAAAACACATTTTTTTGGTGTGCAGGATTGCTCGTGCACCCGGATGCTCCTGCATCAAATAACCTGAGTAATAGAAATGTTTCATGAGTGGGAACTCATGAACATTTGAAGATCCTATATTTGTTCTTCATCCATTTTTCTTCCTTATCTTCTTGCCTTTTCTTCCTCTTCTTCCAACATCTTTGCTCACCATTCTTCTTTCCTCTCATGAATTTGTATCCACCACGAACCATCCTTCTCCCCCAATGATTCTCTCCTTTCCTAACCTCTTTCATGGGATCCAACCCAACAAAATATGACCACCTTCACCAATTTCCCTCATCATACACATCAACACCTGTAACATACACATAAAAATCTACACCTACAACTTCATGGAAATCAACAGTTTTCATCTGTTCTTCTCCATATTTCTCAACCTTCAACATTACAAATGAATGCAAAATATTATTATCACAAAATATAAACAAGTTTACCTCCTCTTTCTTCACTGCAATGTTTTTGATGTCTTCTTCAACTGCAACCTTCATCTCATCCTTCGCTATGAGGTTTTCATCTACCCCATATTTTCATACCATCATCTTCGTGTCTTTAATTATTGTCCCAACTATAGCATCTTCAATAACTTCTTCACACAAACATGTTGTATACAAATCCGCCTCTTCATACATTCTAGAAAAATCAAAATTTATTTGTCCATTTAATTTTTGTCCCTTTTATCTCCTCTCTCAATAGGATATCTTCTTCATCTTCACCAATTTTCTCATCAAAGATGGGATTGTCAAAGAGCCCCACTTTCACACCTCCATATATAAATAAATCAAACTTAGAATTATCAAATCGTACCTCATTTCTTTTTGTTGTCCCAATTTATTTTCCTTTATTTTCTATTGCACCTTTCAACTCTTTATGGCTTTTAGCTATCTCTCCATGTTGTAGTAGCTCCAATCTATCCAACCTTGCATTTATATACATGATCATCTAGGTGATCCTTCTCTTTTGATACTTGCTCCAACCTTCCCATATCATAGGTTTCTTCCTCAAGTGTATACCCATCTCTTTCGTTGCCACAATACATCACACACTCTATAAAAACACTTTCTCACAACACACTACCCTCTACCCAACAAAGACTTTAAAAGATGCTTCCTCTATCCACCCTCTCTCAGTGGAGGAACTCTACACCTTCTACCCAAATTTATCTCTGTTGGAGGATAGTAGTCACAGACCCTCTTTCATGCCTGCAACACACAAACTTTCTCACAAATCCATCTCTTGCGGCTTCACCACTTCACCACTTCATTCTTCAACATTCCTCACTCACAATTCTTGGTGCATACTTTGCACTCTCAAGATATTTTGGATATGATACCATTTTATGCAAGAACAAAGGCTAATACTTCAATAATAAGAGATGGATATTGCAGTCCCACAAAACAAATTCATACAACTCCAAATTTGCACTCAAAATTCATGAAAAACCTTCCTTCAAAAATTATTTTGAAGCATTTAATGAATTCCTTTCCTAATGAAAATATGGATAATGAGATCCCCCATATTCATCTACAAAAGTGTAAGTCAATAATTATTTTTATCCTAACAATACCCCTCAAATTTCATGGCTGAAAACTCAAAAAACTCATAATTTTCTATATTCAACAACTAGCTACAAACAACATCAAACAATTGCAACCATGCCAAAAACACTCATCCAAGAAAATTTGTTTTAAACTATGAATTGAGACTATGGAGAGCACTATCCCAAGGATTAACCATCACATGAAATTACAATAATTAAAAGATAAAGCTTATTTTTCATTACTAAAACTTGCATAGTCTGCAACAACAAGCTATAGAGAGCAAATTAGTCATAGCAAAAAATATTTTATAGGCATGGATGACCACACAACCACTTCAATCAGCTCCAAAATCTCCATATTTGGCTACAAGCAATAGTAAATTCATCTCCTAATATTCAATACTTCATTCTTGGATGCTAAGGCATGTTTTCTCTAATTTTTCACCTTATTTCTCTATCATTTTCTTCATTATTCCTTCCTTTATTTCTTCCCAAGCCTAGGCATTGCCAATATCTTCCAAAACCTTCCATATTCAATCATTTACTCTGTCTTTCTGAGCATTGGACTCATCCCTCTTTCTCACCTCTTTATTGCTTGACAGGAAAATTCAAATTCTTTGCTAAAAATTGTCTTTTAATGTCTCACTCCACTACCTCCACTTCTCAGCATCTAGATTCTTCCACCATCAATTCAAAATAATTTTTTGAAATGCAAATGAGAGTGTTACAAATTAAAATAAATGCCCACTCACATGCCTGGGCGTTGGATTTTTTTCTCCCCCAATTTGGTCAAGAAAAAAATAATTTTTGAGCCACTACACACATGAAAACTAAGCCTTTGGTGCCACATATCAAATAGATAGAATAATTTGATTTTAAATATATTTAAAATGTGTGAACAATGCTTTGAAATCATACCCAAAAGATTAAAAATCAAACACACAACCAAAAATGAGAAATTATGACAACACACATTTTTTTGGTGTGTGGGATTGCCCATGCACCTAGATGCTCCTGCATCAATTAAGCTTGTATTATATGCTAAATAGATCTTAGTTTTGAATTAAAATCAAACTACCTGATAGCTCACTAAGTGGAAATTTTTTTAGTATATATTATTCATAATAAATAGGAAAAACTATATGCTCAAATTGATATTGGTTTATCTTTATCTTTTTGAAAACCTCCCATTATTGATGATTGGGAACTACTCACAAAAAAATTAGTATGCATAGCTATTGATGTGTAGAGAAACAAATTTTTTTGTGAAAAATATAAACATCAACAAAAGATTGTCATAGAAGGATATGATTTTTCATGTGATTTCTTTGCCATGCACCAAATGTCAGTAGACATCCTATTGGGAGGAATTTTCATTGACATATATACTCCATATGGATGTACAAATAGAAGCATCATATTTACTTTTGATGGACAAAAGGTTAATACTCCAAGACTAAATTGTGCATCAAAAAAATATTTAGCAACAATGAGGATCCAAACTTTTGAACCATTAGCAAAATTGAAAGAAGAAATTGTCAAGAATATCTATTTTGAAGATCCACATAAATTATGGGAAAAAGAAATGCCTACAATGGAGATTAAGTTACAACTAGGAAAAAATGTTAAACTAGGAAAAAAGATACCTATTGCTTCACATGATTACACATATATACAACAAGCAATAGAAGAACTAAAAAAATGGACGTATATTAAATCTTGTCATTCTCCTTTTTGTTGTTATGCAGTTATCATTAACAAACATTTAGAATAGAAAAGAGGAAAAAAATGGTTATAAACTAAAAAGCATTAAATGCTATCACACTTCATTTTTTCGTATTTAATTCCTAATAAATCTTATCTATAGAAAATGTTGCTAACTCCAAAGTCTTTTCTCAGTTTGACTATAAATTAGGATTTATCAAATCAAAATCAAAGAATAAGATCAATACAAAACAACTTTTAGTTATCTATTTGGTCATTATGAATGGATTTTCATGCCATTTGGATTAATGAATGCTCCTACCTATTTCGAAGAGCGAATCAATTCCATATTCAAAGGATGTGGAGAATTTCTTTGTATATATTGATGATATCCTTATTTTTAGAAAAAAATTTGATGACCATAAAAGTCATCTTGAAACATTTTATAAGTTAGCATTTAATTACGAGATTGTTTTGTCCCTAAATAAAATTCAATGGTATCAAGATTCTTGTAATTTTTTAGGTATGGTTGTTAATAATGGTATGTTGGAAGTCCAACCACACATCAAAGAAAAGGTCTTGGAATTTAAGGCTCCCTTTGATAAGAAGACTTTGCAAGCCTTCATGGGAATCTTAAACTATGTAAATAATATTTATCCAAATGCGGGTTTTGATAGAGAACCTCTCCAACAACTCTTGAAAAAAAAGATCCAATTTGGTATCCAAAATATTTTGCTACTTTAAATAAAATACAAATAAAGATAAGTAATATTCCTATTCTCCATGTACCCAGTACTGATGAATTTATATTATATACAGATGCTTTTGATGTAGCATGGGGAGGATATTTAGTTTTTGTTAAACAAGGAAAAGAATACGTTTCAAAATATGCCAGTGGAGTATTCCCTAATGATGTTAAAAAATGGATTTATTCAAACAACATAATTTATAGTATTATAAAATGTTTACAGAAATTTTGTTTGAAATTAATGCACTTTAAAGAATTTTATCATTAGAACCGACTGATGCAGATTCATAAATTCTAACGAAAAGGATCATGGAAGGGAAGATGGATGAGGAACATATGTCAAATGGAAGGCATATGTCAACTAGTTCAACTATGAAGCCTAATATATTTAACAAAAAAATAATATAGTTGTAGATCATCTCAATAGAAACTTTCTTTGAAATTTTATGATAACTTCTAACTCTAGTCAACCAAACTATCCAGGGTTTGATATGCATAAAGAATTTAATGCATTCTTCAAAGGACTAAACCAACTAGCTCAACGAGATATTCTAATGAAAAGAGTGAATAAAAAATACTTGCAGAATGCAACAATTGATATTAAAATCTTAGAACATATTGGTTGTATTACCACTCCTCATTATTATAAAGATAGCTATGGAGATTTTACTATCCTCAAGATTGAAATTGATAAAAAATATTTATAGTTGATCAATGTTGTTAGAAGACCCTATTTCAATTGGGTTATAACTTGTGTTGCAAGGCTCTATGATCAGATAAGAGAATTATTTTGTTATGCAAAACCTCAACATATCCATCCTGATTATGTATTCACACAAGATATGGTCACTACTATCATTATCAATAACCAATTAAAATGGGAATCTTATTTTGTTCCAAGATTAACTTATGATAAATACTAGGTAGATTGGAACATCCATCATAAATTCCCTATCTATTCCAAGTGGAAGACATTAACTTGGGATGATGTATATAACAACATTGATCCTGAATCAAGAGTACCATCTCCTGACATTGATTCTAGAGGAAGTTATGATGGTCATAATACTTATCATCTGACATAACTTTATTTTACAAGTATTATCACTATCAGCCATAATTTTGGTATGATATACCTCCTTTTTTTTAGCCGATTTACTTGGTAATGTTGGTATGATTCCTTTTTACCTGTACTCTTCAGGTCATTCTACATCTATAAATAAGTTTTATGAAGTGTGGGGAAATAATTTGAATAGCCTTCTAAGTAGTGCCTTAGAGTCTTAGAGTCTTAGTGAGTTTTGAGTCTTGCAACCATTAGTATGCTCTTCTCTTGCATCATAGAGTGATATTGAGAATCAAAAACGTGATTTGCAAATAAGTTTGTAAATATAATCCTGTAATATATTTCTTCCAATAATATAATGAAGCCATAACCATTCAATCATCAACCTTTGTTGTTTTTTTTCCTATTTCCACCTAGTTGCATGATCTTTGAGTCCTTGTGAAGAAGTCGTAACCATTCAAGTGTTAGCCTCCATTGTTGTTTCTTCCCACTTCTTCCTAGCTGTGTGACCTTTGAGTCCTTATTTTTTAAATTCATTAAA